>CM053027.1:451594883-452794883 GCA_028564925.1 Lithobates sylvaticus
CAATTTTTAGTGGGACTGCGACATTGCGGCAGACGGATTGGACACTTTTTTTGGGACCATTGACAAGTATACAGCGATCAGAGCTAAAAAATAGCCACTGATTACTGTATAAATGTCACTAGCAGGGAAGGGGTTAACACTAGGACGATCAAGGGGTTAAGTGTGTTCCCTGGGAGTGCTTCCAGCTGTAGAGGGGCTGGGCAGACTGGAGGAGGAGAAAGATCGCTGTTCCTAATCACTAGGAACAGCAGATCTCTCTAACTCTCCTGTCAGAATGGGGATCTGTCTGTTTACATTTACAGATCTCCGATCTGGCTCTTGTTCCCGCGATCATAGGTGGCCAGTGGACATGTCGGCCACGCACATCGGGTCTTCCGCCGTACAGCGTGTGCACACGCCTGCTGCAGCTACTTTAAGGAGCCTCTGTACACCTACGGCGATTTGCGGCACTGTGCCTACCTGCTGCCGTATAACTGTGTACAGTAACATGGTTTCGTGCAGGGGAGCCAACCTGCTGAAGTAAAACTGCAGCTGCTGGTCCGGAAGCAGTTAAATGGAGGAGAATAGAGAGTTAATTAAGGCCGATTAGAGTAAATTAAGTGTTATTAAGCGGTTAAACAGAGGAACATTTGTTCATCCCTTTGATCTGCAGATGAAGAAACAGAAATATACAAAAAGAAACAATGTTTCTTTTTATTTTAGTGTTTCGGTAATGTTGGTAATAAACATTGCCGGCTGCTTTTTTTTTTTTAGTGGCTCCAATTAGCGAACTTCTTTAACACTGGGGAGACCCACTGACAGCTCAAAGAGCCGAGCCTGAAAGTACTGGTTTCAGGTATCGGTGCATTTGCACGAGTACCAAATACTTGGTATCGGCACCGATACTAGTATCAGTACAACCCTACCTATAATCCAAGGTCTATGAATACTCAGCTTGTATACTGTAATCCAAGATATAGAATTTACAGGTGAGTTTATTTTTTTCTTGTGTCCAGTAAGTACCCAGATACAGTTTGCAGCATAAATTCAGCAACTCTAGAGTTATTAGTTGAAGGACAACAGATTCTCTTGAAGGAGAAGTATAGCCAAAGCTATTTTGAGGCAGCCCCTCCCTTCCCCTCCACAGCCCAGCACTCTAATGAGAACTGGAGGGGCAGAGCAGAGATCCGGTGTCTCCCCGGCAGTGTTTGATCTCTCAGTTCTCACTGTAGAGGTGGCGGGGGACAGATGCAGCATCGGATGAATGCTACATCCACCTAGGCTGTTTTTTAATTCCATACTTCTCTTTTAAAACAAATGTTTTTATTTATTTATTCATATTGGTAGTAGGATGAGCCATCCTATAATTTTTCTATTTTATTTATTATTATTTTTTTTCTTGTTAAAGTCATCTTAAGGTTGGGCTTTTATAGTCTTCTAAAGTAATTTATCATTGTACATTTCCATTACATATTGCAGCCTCTCAGGATGAATGGCACTAATGGGCTCAGCTGACGACAAGGCAGTTTAATACTTTATACTGTGTCATGGTTTTATAACCCTAAATTACTGTTACTTAACTGAAGGCCTAAGTGGAAGTTTGTATAGTTGTCTATATAGCTTTAGTATAAAATAGCTAATGTACCTGTTCACAAAATGCAAACTGTCTTTACTGATTTATAATAAAAACATCCAGCATTTACTATCGTATAAAAGGATAATTGCTGCATCTAGATTTTAGGACAAAGACACTTGTGGCAAGGAAAGGTAAATTCAGGGACTTGATAAAGCAAATATTGGAAGACTAGTGTGTACTGTATTAGCAAACTGACCTAAACAATGGCCTCCAATCATTACTGAATTCTGCAAAGATGCAGTTTTACATTAAAGTGGAAGTAAACCCCCCTATCGTTTTCAGCCAAGGAAGCTGCCATCTTTGCCTCTGTTTAATCTTCAACTGCCTTGGTGCTGCACATGTGATCCGTTATGACACCAGCCATTGGATGGTTTGACTGTTTGGTTGAGAGCACAGCCAATGTGCAGTTAGCATTCCCGGCATGCCTTTTTTTTTTTAAACTGTTTAATCGATGGGTTTACTTCCGATTTAAGGCGTGCTAAAATGGACTTTCAAACACTAGCAGGTGTGATGAAATAGCTTGAGAGCCCTTTTTACCATGCCTAAAGTTACTCTAATATTAAAAACAGAGTAAAAAGTCAAAAAATAGCAGCTTGTAAAAGAGCGCGGGTAATTTTACCAATTCCACTGCCCGTGAAAAAAGTGGTTTGTTTTTTTGCAGAGCAATGGCTGGTGCTATTGTAACTTAGTTAATCAGACCCTTAATAAATTGCCAGACATAAAGTAGAGTATTTCCTTAAAGTGATTGTAAAGGTGTGCTTTTTTTTTTTTTATAAAAATAACAAACATGTTATACTTGCCTTCTCTGGGCAAAGGGTTTTGTACAGAGCACCCCCGATCCTCCCTCCTCTTCTGGGGTGCTTCGCCGGTGCTCCTGGCTCCTCCTCTTCATCGGGTGCCCCCAGGGAAAACGACTTCACCTGGGGGGGGGGGGGGGCCGTGCAGGCGCACTCCTGAGTCCCACTGCTGCGTCCATTGACACAGGGCTTGTGACTTCATAGGAATCACTACTGTATATATGCAACCAACTGCTTGACAAATATTTTTATTTGTAGAATAATTTTAAAGGCAGAAAACATCTGTTAAAAACATAAGTGTACCTATTAAAAACAAGCTGTACCCATAACCACTTATCTACCTGGCACTTTCACCCTCTTCCTGCCCAAGGCATTTTTTCAGCTTTCAGCACTGTCACACTTTTTGAATGACAATTTCACGGTCATACAACACTGTAACCATGTGACATTTTTTATCATTTTCTTCACACAAATATAGCTTTCTTTTGGTGGTGTTTAATCACTTCTGGGATTCAAATTTTTTCCCTAAAAAAAAAGAAAAAAAAAAAAGAAAATGTTGGAAAAAAAATAAGTTTTTCTTAGTTTGTCAGTAAATTTTGTAAATAAGTATTTTTTTCTCTCTCACTGATGAGGTGGCACTGATGAGGAGGCACTAATATTCGGCACTGATGGGTGGCACTGGTGGGCATTGATAGGTGGCACTGACAGTCCTGATAGCCGGCACTGGTGGGCACGGATAGGTGGCATGGATAAGCGGCACTGATGGGCATTAATGGGTGGCACTGATGGGCATTGATGGGCATCACTGATAGGTAGCACTGAAAGCCAGCACTGACTGGCATCACTAATGGGCACTGATTTCTGGCTGTGGTGGGCATTGATTGCTGGCACTGGTTGCTGGCACTGGTTAGCATGGGTTGGTGGCACTGGTAGCTCTCTCTAATGTAATCAGGGCTCTGATCATGAATTCCCCTAATTACATCTCTCACTGTCCCCTGCAAGACAGTGTGGGGTGAGTAGAGCTGATTACAGGCAGTTCCTTGTTTAGATTGGGGCCATGCCGTGTCCTAGCAACACGGCGTAAAAGTGGTCTGGTATTTGGCCAGCAAAATGGTCCGGTCTGAAAGTGGTTAAAGGGTCACTTAAATAACAAACATGCTATACTTGCCTCCATTTGCACAGAGTGGCCCCGAACCTGGTCTTCTGGGGTCCCTCGGCGGCTGTCTCGGCTCCCTCCCGCTAGGACTCCACAACTTCATGCAAGCTCCCTTGCATGGTGTGGAGTGCTTGCGGGTGCGCTCCAGTGATACAGCCAGCGGCTATAGTTGCTCACTGTATCACTCGGCCCCGCCCCCGGCGCGCTGTGTCATTGGATGTGATTGACAGCAGCGCGAGCCAATGGCTGCGCTGCTTTCAATCCATCCACTCTAGCCAATCAATGGCCAGGGTGAGCGGCGAAGAGGACGTTGGGGGCTTGCGTGGGACTTTTGAGGATCAGGTAAGTAAAACGGGGGGGGGGGGGGGGCGGCATTGTCAGGTGTTTTTTTACCTTAATGCATAGAATGCATTAAGGTGAAAAAACGTTTACCTTTACAACCCCTTTAAGGACCAAGCCTCTTTTTTTAGATGTGGTTAAGTTAAAAACATTTTTTTTGCTAGAAAATCACTTGGAACCCCCAAACATTATACATTTTTTTTCTAACATCCTAGAGAATAAAATGGCGGTCGTTGCAATACTTTCTGTCACACTGTATTAATAATTTTTATTTTTACACTGTTTTACAAAAAAAAGAAAAACGTGTCACTTTTATTCCTATTACAAGGAATGTAAACATCCCTTGTAATAGAAAAAAAGCATGACAGGACCTCTTAAATATGAGATCTGGGGTCAAAAAGAACTCAGATCTCATATTTACACTAAAATGCAATAAAAAAAAAAATGTGTAATTTAAAAAAATAAACAAAATAAATGAGCCCTTTAAGAGCTATGGGCAGAAGTGACGTTTTGATGTCGCTTCCACCCTGCAGTGTCATGGAGACAGGTGGGGGCAATCTTCACCTCACTTGTCTCCATGTCAGCCCAGGGGACAGACGCGGTCTCTGGCTAGCTGCTGCCATAACGATATCCGTCCCCAAAGTAGGGATGTACATCGGCGTGCGGCAGTCGGCAAGTGGTTAAAGAATGTCTTGGGATTTTTCTTTGTCTCCTCCGCTATGTGCCTCTATGTGCTATCAGCCACCCTGATTACACCCTTACTTTTCTTATTGCATTCTTTGTACAGTTGGAATGCTGATGATGATCCCTCAGCCTTGTATTTTTTGAAGGCCTTCTCCTTTGCTTTTATATGAATTTTTACTTTAGCGTTAAGCCACCCAGGGCTTTTATTAGCTCTTTTAAATGTATTGCCCTTTGGGATGCACTGGCTAATACCCTTATTTAATATCTCAGCCTGGTTTTGTCAGCGCTTCCTTCAGACTGTGGTCTTTGAACTGGTATGTGACACAGGATCTTTGGTTTTTGGTGATTGGGCACTGACAAGAAAACCTAGCCTCAGATTCTTGCTAGTTTCTTTAGAAGTTTCTTCCAAGAAAAGGATTATATAGCATGTCAAAAATCTAGTTTTTATCTTGATAATTTTGTCTCTCTGCCCAGGTCACTGTACTATGCATATCTCTTAATTATGGCTAATAATTGTAGTTGGAACACAGCTGCATGTGTTTTGCTAATGGAACATTTGTCTATTTATGGAGGCCAACTGTAAAGCTTTTTTTTTTTAAAGCCACTGCTATGTTTAATGTTTTCTTTTTTAATAATGCTTGGCAAAGAAGTTTGCTTCATAGCTTCAGCTTTCATTTTCAGTCTACCATGTTAGCCAGTATTCTGCTTTTCATCAGTGCTTAACACAGTACACAGCTTTGCTGCTACAAATTTCTAATGCAAACAATGATTAATAAATCCTTAAAGCAAACATTTCACAACTTTTGTCTCTTTGCATTAATCTAAAGCCCCATACACACGGTCGGACAATCCGCGGACCAGGTCCGTCGGACCATGTCCGTCATACTTTGTCCGATGTTGGTTTTGCGTACACACGGTCGGACAAAGTTGTCGGAAAATCCGATCATTCTGAACGTGGTGACGTTTGTTGCCTACGACGGGACTACGTAGAGGCTAGTAGCCAATAGCTTTGGTCTTGTAATGTGATCTGAGCATGCGTAGCACTTTGTCCGGTCGGACAACCGTACACACGATCGGATTTGGTGTGATCGGACCGTGTTGACGGCAAATCTTTCCAGCAGGAGATAAGACTTTGTCCGTCGGTCAAACCGACGAACACTGTCCGATGGTGCATACACACTGTCTGATTTTTCAACAACCTTGTCCGATCGGACAGAATCCATGAAAAAGTCCGACCGTGTGTATGGGGCTTTAGAGGTGTCTGCGCATCCCAGCCTCCACTAACCTTGCATTGTAGGAAGGGGGCAGGTTCGTTTTGGCAAGATCAGGGACATGCTAGCTTTGCCTTTCAAAATGGTCTAGCATTCATCTATAACAGCAAGTTTTTGGAGGTTGCTGCATTTATGCCATTTTTCTTTTTTTCTTCCTGTGTTCGAGGCTTTTAAAAATTGTAAAACATGGATAAATTGTTCTGCACCTAAACCACAGCACATCGGTGTGAACCCACTCTTGGAAAGAACAGCTTCCATATTTTACACAGAACAGGTATCCTTTCAGATGTGGTCCTAAGAAGGGGGTTAATACTGGATCTAATTTATGTGCACTACCCCTGAAAAAGTGATAAGCCAAGACCCAGAGTAGAGACAAATGTTAAACATTTTACACATACTATAAGATATATGTGCAGTCTACATGTTTCAGAATTTTTACAAGCAAAATAATACATTTGCTTATGAATGTCAGAGATCGTTGTTCCCCGTGCACTATATGTATTTTAAAAAAATCTATTTATTTTATGAAAGCAATAAAAAGCTGACCATGTAATGTGACTATCTGTTTTCTGTGCATGCATATGTCAAGATTGGCTCTCCTTGCATAGCTAGATAAATAAACATTTAATGCTGTTGAAAAGAAATGGTTTAGAAGTCTCTCGCTCCAGCCTCTGCTTCCTTCTTGCCCATTTTATTGCTCTATTCAATCAGGTTTTGCATGCATGTCACACAGCTTAGTAGAACAGAAGGATCCTGATGTAGCTAGGCGTAAAAAAAAAAAAAAAGCCATTCGAAATCAGAAATCTTTCCAAATCTCAGAATGCGTTCTATATTGTCTAATACATTTCCAATATGATTTTCTTCATTGCATCTATATTACTGGAAATACTTCAGCGCTGTTTAATATATGCCTTTTGGCATCTGCAATTTATTGTGTTGCTGCTCACTTCAACTCTCTAAATAGGTTTGTGTCACGTTGGTTGGATACTAAAATGCTGCATAGAGTATTCCATAATAGTGAATACTGTGTTTGCAGCTGGATGTAGTAAACTTGTTGGATATATCTGCTCTTGCACATAACAATGTGAGCTGAGGGGCTTTTTATTAGGAAGATAATGATAACTGTTAGTTGCATAATGCATACATTTCTGCAATTAGACAAATAGAACAATATTCATAGAAATTGCAACATTAATGTTATACACAGTCAGAGTTTTAAATGGGGAAATTGTGAATTAGTTGTAATGATTCACATTAAGTTCTTGGTAATTGCAAGCAACATCTTACAAGCACTTGCGTTCATTTGAATCTGACTAGTTCCCCTAACTGCCTAAGTCAGTGGCCTTTCCCATAGATATGATATAGTTATAAATGTTTAATAATGATTGACAGTATTTTGCAGTGGACATATTATTCAGCAAATTACATTCTTGCTCAGTTTTACTATTTTTTATGACCAGTAATAACCATACAATTCATATGGTGAATAAAAGCATTCATTGGTTTTAGGGTTTCTTAAAGCACTAGTAGACCGCAAAAAAAAAAAAAAAAATGATTATGACAGTATTTTGCCCTCCAGCGGCGTGCTGTCTTCCTTCCGGGTTCATCTATTCAGAGCTCCGTGTGCATGCGCTGGTCACCAGCCCCTAAATTACATTCAATTTTGTTTAGGAGATATTTACTGTACCTACAGGTAAGCCTTATTAAGGGCCTACCTGTAGGTAAAAAATTTACTTTACCATCACTTTAAGAATCAAAATCAGTAAAAAAGAACAGAAAGCCTCAGGATTTAGACGTCACTTCCGTCCCTAAAAAATCAATAAAATAAAAACATGTATTTTTTTGTTTTGCATCCTATTACTTTAAAGTTTGCAAAGTCATGCTTAAAGGATCAGTACACCAGAAGTCAACAACAGCAGAAGATCGGGATCGGGTACGCCTGACCTTAGCAGGGACCTCACCTCCGTCGCCAGAGCTATCTGTAAAGCACTAGTAGACCGCAAAAAAAAAAAAAAAAAAAAAAAAAATGTGGCCCCTGCTGATTAATATAATGTGCTAGTATGAATACTAGCACATTGTGACAGACTTGCCTTATAACAAAGCCCTCCAGCGGCGTGCTGTCTTCCTTCCGGGTTCATCTATTCAGAGCTCCGTGTGCATGCGCTGGTCACCAGCCCCTACTAAAGCAAATATCTAGTAAATTGTGTTTTGTTTAGGAGATATTTACTGTACCTACAGGTAAGCCTTATTAAGGGCCTACCTGTAGGTAAAAATCACACATGTGACTTTACCATCACTTTAAGAATCAAAATACACAAACGTCAAAAGAACAGAAAGCCTCAGGATTTAGACGTCACTTCCGTCCCTAAAAAATAAATAAAATAAAAACTTGCTTTTTTTGGTTTTGCATCCTATTACTTTAAAGTTTGCAAAGTCATGCTTAAAGGATCAGTACACCAGAAGTGATATTATAGATTTTTTTTGTGTTCTAGATTGAGCCTGGTAGGCTGATTCAGCCCCTGCTTCTTTTTTATATTGGATACTCCAAACGTTAAATTTCCCTACTGTAATTCCCAGCTCTGTTCATGTCAACATGGGCATTTTAGATGTTTGCACCCACCTTTACACATTCTGCACCTCATAATTCAAAACAAATAAGGAAAAAATCTAACAGGTAGAGAGGCCATTTAAATGGCCACAGCAGGTGGGAGATGAGGCACAGTTAGACCACCAACAGAATCCAAGAGACATACAGGACGTTTTTAAGTGCTACAGTTTCACTAGTACAGTGTTTCTTAAAGTGTGGGACATCTACCACTGGGTTGGTATTCACCTTCACTTTTGGTAGTAAGTGTCGGAGCTCAAGATTTAGGTGTAGGACAACCTTGTTGAATATAGACACTTTGATGTTGGGTACTAGTGACATAATTCATAGGGAGCTACACTGTTTGCTCAGGTTCCATTGAACATTGTATTTATTATAAGCTAAAGTTTAATAGTACTGGTGGTATTCATTTGTTGAAAAGGCTGTGAGGTTTGTAATAGACCAACATTTTTTTGAAGCTTGTAGCTTTGCAGTCAAGCTTAAAATCTTGTAATTTAACAAAATTAGCACTGGATATCTTATTTTTCATATAAAGAATTGTCTTCCAATTCCATATAGTCACACAGGGACACAATTTACCTTTAGGACTCATTTAGGTGGGCGCCTGGCACCCATCCTATGCTCATAAGCCTTTTTTTGTGTCTGCTTCTGCCCCGAGCCATGTCATGTGTAGCCATACTATAGAAGTGAAATATAGGGTATTGCCTCAAACTAGGTTATTAAAGGAATGGGGGCGGGTACCATCATCCTTAGTATTAGGATAGTGGAAAAGGGGTGTGTCAGGGGCTACTCCAAAATATTGCCCCATGACAACGAGAATGTTGAGGACTATCTCGGTACCCAGGGATTCAGACAAGGTAAATATAAAAAATATAAATGTATTGAGAAATAGGACGTAGATAAAACACACACAATAAAAAACGTACAAAAGTACATATAATAGTTATTGCATACAGTTACAGGTGGTTCAAAAGAGAACAATTAAACCCCACAGGCATATGGGGAATACAGATGTAGGTCCTGACGTAATCCTCTACGTGTTTCATGACTGAGTTGCTGCTTCAGGAGGAATCAACTGTATACATCTACAGAAAAATACATAGCTTACCAGAGGAGGCCCAAAGGGGGCACTAGACGGCACAATTAGAGGCACCTAATACAGGTAATCCCCTACCTCCTGGTTTTTCACCTCCCCTTTCCTCTCCCCTTGTCCCCCCTCTTCCTTTTTTACCCCCCCTTCCCCCCTCTCTCCCTTTTCCTCCCCTTCCCCCCTCCCCCTCCCCCCTTCCCTTCTTTTCCTCTTGCGAAACATGTAGAGGATTTCGTCAGGACCTACATCTGTATTCCCCATATACCTGTGGGGTTTAATTGTTCTCTTTTGAACCACTTGTAACTGTATGCAATAACTATTATATGTCCTTTTTGTACTTAATGTTTTTTATCTACGTCCTATTTCTCAATAAATTTATATTTTTTTTATATTTACCTTGTCTGAATCCCTGGGTACCGAGATAGTCCTCAACATTCTCATTGTCATGGGCCAATATTTTGGAGTAGCCCCTGACACATCCCTTTTCCACTATACTATAGAAGTGGATTCAGTGGCTGCAGGGACACAGCCATATGTCAATATCTGGCAGCAGTGCAAAAGCAGGTATGTGGACACGAATGTACACTGTCTAAATGAGCCCTGCAAGCAATTAATATTACATCTCCTAACCTTTTTAAGGATAAAAAAAACTTCCAATATGTGCATCATTCCATGAGACCATGAATTTGCATCAACCAAACAAACATCCATTCTTTTTCCAGTATGTTGGTCACACATGAAGAGAAAATATAACAAATCTTGATTTATTTTACATTAGCACATGATTTGTGCATTAGTGTTGTAAGGATTTTTTGAATCTAGGTTTAAAATATTTAATTAAAGGATAAGTTCACCTTTACAAAAAAAATAAGTGCATGTTTTTTGCAGGTAAAAAATGTGCACGTATTATTATTATTATTATAGTTTTGTTTTTTGAGAAAGCATTTCACCAACAATCAGCAGATCGTAGGTGTAATGCCACACTCCTGCAGACTCTGTAGCTGTCTGCCAGTACCCTTCGATACGGGCAGGCAGTTACTGAATGGCCAGAAGCTCAGTGAACCACTTAGAGCACTTTTAGCGCCCTGGTAGATACAAGCCATCAGCAAAAGATGACTGTACTTGTAGTTCATTGATTCACAGGGATCTGTAAATGAATGACGTGGCTGTGTGGGCAGAGCCTTGCATGGCCGAGCTCTTTTTGAATTAACAGCGGGTGCAGGGAGAAGATCCCCAGCCCACTGTCACAAAGAAGGGGGGGGGGGGGCAAATGCTGAACATGTTACACCCTAAATATAGATGGAACATGTTCAGAAAGGTGAACTTATCCTTTAAGTTGATGAGAATACTTTACTTTCTAGTTCATTGCTAAATTCATGTTTTAATTTCTTTCTTCTTTTTTTTTTCAGAGCTTATCTAAGCACAATCGAAGCAATATTCGGACAGAAGGAGGACCTCCACCATTTGTGCCTTTTGGGCAGGTAGTATTTTTTCAGTTCTTGTCTACCATTAATAAAGCAACTGCAAAAAATTAATTGGGGGTTGATTAATAAAAAAAAAGTCATGAATTCTCAATATACAAGTTTTAATATTCATCTTGAACATAATGGGTTGATTTATAAAGAATTTGACTAACCATTCACCCATTGAAAGTGCATGTACATTCATTCTGTATGAATGTGGGTAAAAAGATTGTAAATGGGCTATAGCCTGTGCTGTTCAAAAAGGGAAAATACTGCATCTGGCCACTAGATTAACCTAAGTATTATAGAAAATTCATTTGATAATCAGCTCCAATTTATTGGCCAATTGCAGTATTTTCTGTTTTAAGTCAATTATTTACATTCAAACATAATACTTTTTAACCTACAGTATTTACAATTGTTTTTTGATCCAAACGCTCAGAACCCTTGTACATGTTCTTTAACAGATCTAATGGCTATGGAATGTTTTACATATCAATCCCTAAAGCCCCATACACACGGTCGGATTTTCCGATGGATTCTGTCCTATCGGACAATGTTGTCAGAAATTCCGACCGTGTGTAGGCACCATCGGACAGTTTCCATCGGATTGTCCGACGGACAAAGTCCTATCTCCTGCTGGATAGATTTTTTGACAACAAAGTCCGATCACACCAAATCCGATCGTGTGTAGCGAATTCCGATGGACAAAGTGCTACGCATGCTCAGATCACATTACAAGACCAAAGCTATTGGCTACTAGCCTCTACGTAGTCCCGTCGTAGGCAACAAACGTCACCACGTTCAGAATGATCAGATTTTCCGACAACTTTGTCCGACCGTGTGTACGCAAAACCAACATCAGACAAAGTACGACGGACATGATCCGACGGACCTGGTCCTCGGATAATCCGAGCGTGTGTATGGGGCTTAAGTGTGGTATTTTATGCATGAATGTGCTTTGCGTTAAGGCAGCCCGTTAATTTCGATTGGGCTGCCAATGCATGTTAGCATTGTTACCGCAGCACATAGATGTAAAGCCAGCCTTACTTTGCAAAGTGAACAGTCTTATCTCCTTTAGTGAGTCAACCCCACTAGCCTCAGTCACAATACACCTTGTTTTGTTGCTCATAGTTTTTGCAGTTTCTGTTAGGGGAAAGGCACATACCTACATACTTTATTTTTGGGATGTTCTTCCGTCTTGATATAATACAGAAGGACATCTAGGTTTTGGCAAAGTTGACAAAGTCAAAACCAGATAGGTCAACAGAACATGTGTTTGTATAATGGATGTTTCTAGTTTAAAGTTGTGGACATGAATGGTTCTTGTCTATATATGTGCTTATCCAGCCCTACATTTAAAGCAGAGTTCCATTCGTTTTTCAGTTTATTAAAAGTCAGCAGCTAAAAAAAGTGTAGCTGCTGACTTTTAACCTCCTTAGCGGTAATCCTGAGTATGGCTCGGGGTAAATTTTCAGTACCAAAAGCGGTAACCCCCAGCCATATTCGGGATCGCATTGCAGGATCCTGGCAAATTTACTTACCTTGTCCCCAGGATCGTGCAATGTCTCCCAGCTTTGTGTGCGAGCCGCCCTCCGCCGGATCTATAACAGTGCCGGGCTCCGTTCCCTGCAAGCGTTGCGACACACAATACATACAGTATACAGTAATCTTACAGATTACATTACTGTATCAAATTATTTCACATCCCTTTTGTCCAGTGCCCTGCATGCAGTTTTATTTTGTAAATACTGTTCTTTCTACCTGGAAACTGGAGTTTGTCCATAACAACCAAAAGTGTCCCTTTACATCAAAAGCGGCTTTAGACCAGCTAGAAAACAGCGATAATAGATTAGAATCACTTGCAGAATTGAGCAATAGTGATTTGTGGAGAAATTCGTCATCAAACACTGAAGGTAATGACAGGTAATGACAGCGACAATTCTGCAACTGAGCACATTTCAGTGTTTTTGATTTGATTACATTATTGAATCATTTTTATTATTATATTATTTGTTATAATTATTTATAATTATGTATTATATTTTAATTTATGATTTTGTGTTTCAAACTTTATCATACCCGGGGTGTCTACTAGACTCTTGTTTGGACAGATTTAAGTGTGTTATTCCTAAGAATCACAGGCCTACAATATAAAACGCCAAATTTCCATGCAAAACATTGTACCGCTTTGAGCATCAAAAATCTGAAATAATCATACCGCCAGGGAGGTCAATAAACAGACACTCACCTGTCCCACGGTCCAGCAATTTGGGTGCCTGAAGCCTTGCTTCTCTTAGCCTCCCCTCTGTGACACCGTCATTGCAACTGTGGGCACCCAGCTGTGACAGCTTGCGGCTTCACAGCCGCGCACACACTGCCCTCTTAGTGGCCAGGCAATCTTCTGGAACCTGTGACATGTCCCAGAAGATTGCAGAGAGGAAGGGGGAGAGGAAGAGTCATCTAGGCAGCCAGGCAACTGAAGCAGGAAGTACCTGTCAAAAGTAGGTAACAAAAAAAATGACATGCTAAATGTGGTCTGCGAGTGCACGGTTGGTCTCCGAGTGCACGGTTGGTCTGCAAGTACCTGTAATGTCTTGTTGAGTATTCGTGTCAGGAAGCTAGTTGTTGGGTAATTTGGACAGGGTATAATCCCCAATCCTCATTAAATTAGTAGGTACGATGCTGGTGGGTGTGGAGATGCGACTCGGTGTACATCTTGTGACATGTATGCGTTCCTTGATCATCCGATCAAAGGCAAATACTGCTGTGCAAAATGTAAGCACATTGTTTCCCTAGAAGCCCAGGTTCTGAATCTGAGGAAGCAACTGTCAGCCCTGAGAAGACCCTTCATACTAAAGGAGAGCCAGGAACGTACACAGCAGGTGCCGGCAGGGGCCAGTACAGAGGCGGGTGGAGACAGAGGTGCAGGCATTAGGAAAGAGTAGATGGGTGACAGTCGGGAAGGGTAGAGGGGGAAGTGCCAGGGAGGCCACTCCAGGGCTGGAGTAGCCTAATAAGTACACTTTATTGAGTGACATTGGTGAAACCAGCACTGCTGGAGCTGAGGGACTCTCCTAGCTGCCGGGGAAACAGACCTGAAGCGATGAACTGTATGTTGTCTACCGGGCACTCGGGTTCGGCACATCACGGATCTGGTGGACAGATTACTGGGAGGGGCTGGGGAAGACCCGGCTGCCATGGTGCACGTTGGCACCGATGACAAAGTCAGAGGCAGATGGAGTGTCCTAAAGAACGATTTTAGTGACTTTGGAGCTAAATTGAGGAAAAGGACCTCTAAGGTAGTATTCGGATGACTACCGGTACTTCGAGCCACACCAGAAAGGCAGAGGGAGATTAGGGAAGTAAACAAGTGGCTGAGGAGCTGGTGTAGTAAGGAGGGGTTTGGGTTCCTGGAGGACTGGGCCGACTTCTCAGTCGGTCACCAGTTCTATAGAAGGGACGGACTGCACCAAAATGAGGAGGGAGGGGTTTGGGTTCCTGGAGGACTGGGCCGACTTCTCAGTCGGTCACCAGTTCTATAGAAGGGACGGACTGCACCAAAATGAGGAGGGTGCAGATCAGCTGGGAGTAAAGGTGGCCAAAAAGTTAGAGGGGGTTTTAAACTAGGCGACGGGGGGGGGGGGGGGCAGAGGTAGAGATAGTCAGTACAGAACATATTCCAGAGGGTAGTATTGGGGGCATTAGTGGTAGGTTGACTAAAGCACATAAACCCAAGGTAACTATAGTAACAGGTCCTAGTTGCAATCTCGGAACACCCAATAAGAGGATAGTATGCGACCGGTCTAAACTATGTGGCATGTTCACCAATGCCGGGAGCCTGGCGGACAAGATAGGTGAACTAGAGATACTGTTGTACAAGGGGGATTTGGCTTTTGTGGGAATTTCAGATACCTGTTTCAACAGCTCTCATGATTGGCTGGCGACCATTCAAGGGTATACCCTTTATCGCAGGGATAGAGATGGTAAAAAGGCGGGGTATGCCTATATATCAAGAATAATGTACAAGTGAATGTGAGAGACTACATCACTAAGGGAGCTAGGGAGGAGGTAGAATCCTTATGGGTAGAGCCGGATCTCCTATCACAAGTTGGATTAGCAGCAAGGATGGGAAGTGTTATCATAATGGGGGATTCTATTTATCCAGACATAGACTGGGCAGAGGGAACCACGCATTCGTCTAAGGCTCGCCAGTTCCTAAATGTCTTGCAGGACAATTTCATGGTTCAGATGGTGGACGCACCAACTAGAAATAAAGCGTTACTGGATCTACTGATTACCAACAATACAGGCCTGATTACGGATGTGGAAATACGGGGCAATTCGGAAACAGCGATCACAGGTCAATTGGCTTCAGTATAAATCACACAAATAGGAAACGTAAGGGGAATGCAAAGACATACAAGAATTTCAAAAGAGCCAACTTCCCTGAACTACGAACCTTGCTAGAAGGCATGAATTGGGATACAATCTTAGGAACAAAGACACGGAGGAGAGATGGGTTTGCTTTAAGAGCATATTGAATAAGGGAATTAGCCAATGCATCCAATTGGGTAATACATTTAAAAGAGCGAACAAAAGCCCTGGATGGCTTATCTCCAATGTAAAAATGCATATAAAAGCAAAGGAAAAGCCCTTCAAAAAATACTAGGATCATCATCCGCATTCAGACTTTATAAAGAATGCAACAAGAAATGTAAGGGTGCAATTAGGGTGGCTAAGATAGAACACGAAAGACGCATAGCGGATGAGAGCAAAAAAAATCCCAAGAAATTCTTTAAGTATGTAAACAGTAAAAAAGAGAGGACAGACCATATTGGCCCCCATAAAGAATGAGAAAGGACATCTGGTTACTAAGGTTGGAGAGATGGCAAAGGTTTTGAATGTATTCTTCTCGTCGGTCTTCACAAGGGAATCAGGGGGCTTCAGTAACTAAAACTGCAGTGTTTATCCTAATGACACATCACAGGAAGCACCTCCATGGTTAACAGGGGACAGAATTAAAATTAGACTTGGGAAACTTAACATTAATAAATCACCTGGACCATATGGCTTTCATCCGAGGGTACTTGGTGAACTCAGTCAAGTAATTGCCAGACCATTGTTCCTAATTTTTACTGACTGAAATGGTATGAGCGAATTGGAGAAAAGCCAATGTAGCACCAATATTTAAAAAGGCCCCAAAATACTTCCCTAGGAATTGTAGACCAGTTAGTCTAACATCAATAGTATGCAAGCTCGTGGAGGGGATGATAAGGGACTATATACAAGATTTTAGTAATGAGAACGGTATCATTAGCAGTAATCAGCATGGATTCATGAAGAATCATTCTTGCCAAACCATCTATTAACCTTCTATGAGGAGGTGAGTTGCCATCTAGATAAAGGAAGGCCCGTAGACGTGGTGTATCTTGATTTTGCAAAAGCATTTGACACCGTTCCCCATAAACATTTACTGTACAAAATAAGGTCCATTGGCATGGACCATAGGAGGGAGTACATGGATTGAAAACTGGCTACAAGGATGAGTTCATGGGGTGGTGATAAATGGGGAGTACTCGGAATGGTCAGGGGTGGGTAGTGGGGTCCCCCAGGGTTCTGTGCTGGGACCAATCCTATTTATTTTGTTCATAAACGACCTGGAGGATGGGGTAAACGGTTCAATCTCTGTATTTGCGGATGATGCTAAGCTAAGCAGAGCAATAACTTCTCCGCAGGATGTAGAAACCTTGCAAAAATATCTGAACAAATGAACGGGGTGGGCAACTACATGGCAAATGTGGTTTAATGTAAAATAATGCATTTGGGTGGCAAAAATATGAATGCAATCTATACACTGGGGGGAGAACTTAGGATGGAAAAGGACCTGGTGGTCCTAGTAGATGATAGGCTCAGCAATGGCATGCAATGCCAAGCTGCTGCTAACAAAGCAAACAGAATATTGGCATGCATTAAAAACTGGATCAACTCCAGAGATAAAACGATAATTCTCCCAGTCTACAAGACTCTGGTCTGACCACACCTAGAGTATGCCGTGCAGTTCTGGGCACCAGTCCTCAGGAAGAATGTACTGGAAATGGAGCGAGTACAAAGAAGGGCATTAGAAGAAAAGAGGTTTTACCTTAAACTACATAGAGGGTTCTTTACTGTAAGAGCGGCAAGGATGTATAATTCCCTTCCACAGGCGATGGTCTCAGCAGGGTGCATCGATAGTTTAAAAAAACTATTAGATAAGAACCTGAACGACCACAACATACAGAGATATACAATGTAATACTGACATATAATCACACACATAGTTTGTACTTGATGGACTTATGTCTTTTTTCAACCTCACCTACTATGTAACTGTATGTAGTAAAACACACATCCAAATCACCAAATACTATTCTATAAGCCATGATACTTGTATAGTGATATAGACATTTTTGGATGTGAATGTAAATTAAAGAGTCCGGTATTCGTGTCTGTGGACGCAAATGCTGGACTCGGGAGCGAGCCCGCAAGGTAACCCCCTCAGGGAGAGTGCTTCTCCTAGGGGGTTATCTGATTGCAGGGAGGAGCCACGAGAGCTGCCGAGGGACCCCAGAAGAGGATGTTTGGGGGCCACTCTGTGCAGCTGCACAGTGGAGATAATTATGATATGTTTGTTATTTAAAAAAAAAAAACAAGCCTTTACAATCACTTTAATAGCTATTTATGCATGTTTGAGCCTATGAACACCATTTTTCTTTAAGATTTCTGTGCTTGCAGGGTCTTTTACTTGATATAGTATGTTCTATAAACTGTGTATAGATCTTAATTGCTGTGCTGACTGCTGTTTTACATGTCTTGTTTTAGCGCCTTGCGTCTGCTCCTTCAGTAGACAGCAAAGAACTTGATAGCCGGAAAACACTGCAAGCCTCCAATGCCACCAAAACTGTGGGAGAAAATGATGAGTTTGAGAAACAAAGAATAGCTGCTATTGCTGAAGTGGCAAAAAGCAAAGAGGTTTTTATTATTTCATCATTAATATTACCCAGTCCTTATATAAATGCAATTAATATACTTTTTGTGAATTCGTTAATTGAAATCCATGTTCATGATGGATTCTCAGCTTATAAATGAGACACATTTTTATAGATGAACAGATTATTATCTAGTACCTTGACCTTGGGTAGTAATAACTGGTCTGATTTCACCTCTGATTGGAAGGCTAATACAATGTTTAAGCAAGGACTTGGCCAGTTAAGACTGCACTAGGTGCTAATAAGAAGTACTCCCAGTAGTTGGAAACACTTGTTATTGCTTACAGCGATTTTGCAATTTGTTGAAAAACCCCTGTAAAATTTAGTCTGTCCCTTACCTTTTTTCATTGAGAATGGTCAGTCACTGGAGAATATACTATTGTACTACAAAAGGCAAGCAGATACACCTACACTGTTTACCGTGATCATTTTTAATCCATAAAAATAAATAGAGAGAGAGATTGTGTTTTAAAACTTGATTTCAACATTTGATATATTTTTTTTTTAAATATCTTTACTGATAAAATGGCAAAGAGAGCCACCTCTGAATTTAAATTTGGTTATAATTTTTTTTCACAGTATTCTGTTAATCTCAGATAAATGGGTTATACTACTGCCTTCAGGAGATTTCGACACTGGCAAACAAAAAAAGCTTGAAAAAAAAATTAAAATACAGGCGCTAGCCTTTTAGTGCATAATTATAAAGAATCTCTTTGATTTCAAAATATATAACAAGTGATGGAAAAAATTGTAAAGTCCAAATTCTAAGATCAAGAGAAGTCCCCAATCAATGTGATATTATATCAATTGTGAAGTAATTCTTTCATCTTTTAGTTAGAAAAGGGCTTCTCCATGTGCCCGAGTGTCATGTACACTCACCTAGGGCTGCAACTAACGATTATTTTCATAATCGATTAGTTGGCCGATTATTGTTTCGAATAATCGGTTAATAACCCTAAAAAAAAAAAAGTGTGGTGTATAATTTAGTTAATATGTAAAGTTTAAAAAAAAAAAGGCAATTTATTCTTAAATTAAGGCAGCACGGTGGTGTAGTGGTTAGCACTTTCACCTAGCAGGAATAGGGTCGCTGGTTCAAATCCCGACCACGACACCTTCTGCCCGGAGTTTGCATGTTCTCCCTGTGCCTGCGTGGGTTTCCTCCGGGTACTCCGGTTTCCTCCCACACTCCAAAGACATGCTGGTAGGTTAATTAGATCCTGTCGATAAAATTGGCCAAATATGTGTATGTTGTATGTGTTTGTAAGTGTGTCGGGACCCCACAGGGCAAGGACCACACTATACCACAGATGAACACCAGTGGCAAAAAGCACCCTGAGGCGATTCAGTTTGCATAGGTTGCGCTATACAAGTCATTCATTCATTAAATATCTATATGCAGTGGTAAACATAAATGACCAACTATATGGTTAGGGAGCAAAATATTTAATCCACTCTGAGAATAACAGACAGAAGAGATATACTTTTTTTGTCCAATTAGTTGTTGGGCAGATTAAAAAACACCAATTGCTGCAAAAACACATTACAGTAAACCCCCCTCCATCCCTGGGGTTATGTTCCGGACCCACCCGCGAAAAGTGAAAAACCGCGAAATAGAAAGACCCTATTTAAATACACCCTAGGCATGTTTTGTTAATTTTTTAATAGCATTTAAAGGTCTTTAAACACACTTTTATGCAATAGAAACACATTAAAGATAGAGAGAGAGATCAAGAGGATTTTTAAAACACAAAAATATTGTCTTAACAGTACAGTATACTGTACAGTACAGTAAAAAATAGAGTACATAACTGCGAAAATGGCGAAATATTACCACAATATCGGAATAACAGGTCCTATTTAAAATACCGCGATATACCGGGACCGCAAAAACTGAACCGCGATAAAGCGGGGGTTTACTGTACATGCTTTTCTGCAGCTTCTCCATTGAAGTATATTGAACCAAAAAAGCACTGTTTTGTGTTAAAAAAAAGAAAAAGTCCCTGACCCTTTCCAAACAGCAGCGGCTGAAAAAAGCATAGATGTGAACGTGTCCCATAGGAAACCATGTAAATAAACTGTAGTGCGTTTCTGCAAAAAGCACCAAAAAACACATAGTGAACCAGGTCTGAGACGTTTAGTAACATAATGGGGGTTAAAAAAAAAAAATAGCCCTTTATAGTACAAAAAAAAAAAAAAGCAGATAATCACTACTGTAAGGGGTTCCTTTTTTTTACTGCAGAACTGTGAAAGTAATATTTACAGTAGCGATTATTTGCTCTTTTTGAACTATAAATATAAAGGGCTAATTTTAGCTTTTTTTTAACCCCGTTATGTTACTGGCCGATTAATTGATTATGAAAATACCGTATTTTCCGGCGAATAAGACGACCTTTTATAGTTAAAAAAAATCCCCCAAATATCGGGGGTCGTCTTATACGCCGGTATATTGATGTCCGCATTAATGTCCGCGCTGAGCCAATCACGGCAAGCGATGTATTCTATTAATGAATACAAAGCCTGCACGGATTGGCTTTCAGAGTCAGAGAGGCGCGGGCTGATGATGTTCCAACCTCTGCCAATCACGGCGAGCGATGTATTCTTTTAATGAATACAAAGCCTGCTCGGATTGGCAGAGGTTGTAATATCATCAGCCCGCGCCTCTCTGAATCTCAAAGCCAATCCGTGCAGGCTTTGTATTCATTAATAGAACACATCGCTTGCCATGATTGGCTCAGCGCGGTACACTGTAATACTGTATACAGTGTGTTACTGAATGCGGCTACCCCTTGGCTCCTCTTCCTTCCACGGCCACCTCGCCATTCCACACCGGAGCTTTGATTTGAAGCACCTGACCCTCCATATGGCACCTGACCCTCCATCAGGCACCCGACCCTCCATCAGGCACCCGACCCTCCATCAGGCACCCGACCCTCCATCAGGCACCCAACCCTCCATCAGGCGCCCGACTCTCCATCAGGCACCGACCCTCCATCAGGCACCTGACCGTACATCAGTGGATTTTGCGGGGCACACAAGGTATTTACCACCAGAGCACTGCTTCACAAAGCTTCTGATTAAATTGCACAGACTTATTGCTGTTTCAGTATGTTACCCAAACTACTAGTCAGACTAGTTGGAAGGGGGTCGTCTTATACTGTGAGTATATGTCAAAACCAACGTTTTAGCTGGACAATTAGGGGGTCGTCTTATACGCCCAGTCGCCTTATACGCCGGCAAATACGGTAGTAATCGATTAGTTGTCGATTAATCGATTAGTTGTTTCAGCCCTACACTCACCAGATGGGTGTGGCCGACCAGCAGCTTCTCTAGGACTTCTCTGTCAGATCTTCTCTAGGACAATTCAAAAACACCTCTCGGCTTCTAGATGAAAACTATGAGGGGAAACCAATCAGGAGTATGAAGCTGGCAATCCTTGCCACATCCCAAATAAAGAGAAACTTTAAAAATGAGGTGCCCTAGGGATTTTATGGGCAAGGAAGGTGAGCCTGAATAAAAAGGAGTAATATCGTAAAAAAAAGTGTAGATTTATTGAATATACATATATATTAAAAATGTATTTGTTTTTAGGTGTACCTACTTGTGCATTTTTAATAAATCAACACTTTTTTACGATATTACTCCTTTTTATTCTGGCTCACCTTTCTTGCCCATAAAATCCCTGGGGCACCTCATTTTTAAAGTTTCTCGGCTTATAGCTGTTACTATGATGAAACTCACTCACTCACATCAGTAAAGAAAAACCCAGACATGAATCATTGTGCAGTATATTTTATTTAAAAAGTTGATACAATCAAAGATAGTTAAAATACCCTCCCATTTTGTGGGTACCAGTGAGCTCCCCTGCTCGTGGTCTTCTCTTCACCTGTTTTCTAATTTTTACCAGGTGGATGTTTAGGCTTCTTCTGATGCCAATTTTGGTCATAAGGTCCTTCAGGCAGCTGTTTGAACTAGAGGTTGCCCCTGGTTTTATTCTGTTTAATAATCTCAGTGGGCTGCCCTACCCACAGAAACACATGGAAAGAAGAAGCCTCTGACCCTTTTTTTTTAAATTGGGCCGCACTGAAAACGCACCACGTTTGCCAGTGCGTGGGGATACCGTTAAGAATGTGTGTGGATACCATAAAGAGCAGCGTGTTTGTCTACATATCAGGAACACGCAAAATTTTGCACACGTTCCTCGACACGCAGTAACGTGAACCCAGCCTGAGAATTGGAATGCCTCGAGACTGATAATACTTTTCAAGGGCGCCTTGACTGGAAAAAGGTTGAGACGATTTGCAATTTATTTGATTACAGCTTTCTGGGGGATTCTTTACTTAGGCTAATTAAAGATACTTTTCAATTGGCTGTTCTGGCTTGTTCTGCTTCCAATTTTTTCTATTTTTTTTTTTTATTTTCCCTTAAGCTGCTATCTTGAAAAGTTTTCCTTAGTTCACAATACTTTCACTCTCAAAATATGCGTTCTTTAGTTTAGCATAAATATCACTGTGTTTACTGTCCCAGCGGTTATAACTAACCTCTTACTATACAAGATACAATTTACAAGTTTATTAATCTGTTGGGGAAAGCAGTCTGTGTACAGCTAGCTGGCTGTAGGTTGTTTTTGTTGTTTTAAAAAAAAAAATTATTGTATAAGATATTGCAGGCGTGAAAGTGATTGCAGTGCAGTGTAAGCCCACAAGCTAACGCTTGTAAAATATTAATACCAAAGACATTATTATATTATATTAATATTAAACACCAAAGACTTTGCTTATTTTAGGATTAATCGCCTGTTTTAAGGATTATTCTGAATCGGCAGTCCAACAGAGAGCCCTACTTGATAAACTAGGCTCTTGTTTGTTTATGTTGCGTTATTGGCTGTCTTGGAAAATATGGATGCCAAAACCCCATCTTGTTTTCTATAAATAAGTCTTAATGTGTGCATCAGTATCCTGATTAGCTTGTTGGAAGCTGATTGACATAACGATCAAATTTTCTCTCGTCTTTGGATGCTGCTGACTTTTATCCTCCATGGGAAACTGCAGAAACTTGAACTTGGTGTAAAATCCATGGAACTTAGCTAGTTTAATGCTCGTGTTATTTTATATCCCGCTATATGGTTTTCCATTTGCCTTTATTGTTATGATTCAGTTCAGAGTAGCACATAAACATGAACATTATATAACTTATTTTTACGGCTTGAAACGTTGACAAGAAAGAAGCAGCCAATGAGTGGATTATTGTTCCGTTTTATGGAAATTTACGTATTATTTATCAGTAGGTACAGCTCAATAATAAAAAATGAAGCTCCTGTGGATTTGTTGCATCCTGCGTAATGACTTAATCTTTAGGATGAGATTAGAAAGGCGTTTTTCTTTTTAACACAGCCTTTCTTATCTCTAGACCAAGACGTTTGGAGGAGGTGGTATTGCTGCAAGCAATCTCAATACAGGTGCTGGAGGGAGTCGTAACAGGGAAGTGTTCCAGAAAGAGAGAATAATCAGAAGTGAAAGCAGATCAGAAGGAGTGTATCGTGAGCTGGTAAGCTTTAACTGCAAAACAAAGAATTGCATAACAACTGTGCGAACAAAAGGAAATACAATTTCTCCTCTGTCACTTATATTCCACAAACTCACACACTCACTCTTTCTCTCTCTCCGCAATCTTTATTTCCATATCTTTCGTTACCCCACTTCATATCACTTATTCACTCTTTTGAATTGGGCAGATGATCTAGGAATATTAAAACTAGTACAAATAGATTTAGAGAGTGCTTTTTCCCACGAGCTATTAGGGCCATATATGTGAAATTAACTTAGTGATTCTAAACAAATTTTTTTTGTTCTTTTAAATAACAAACACGTAATACTTACTTGCTTTGTGCAATGGTTTTGCACAGAGCAGTGCCAATCCTCATCTTTGCGGACCCCCCACCAGCGCTCCTTGCTTCTCCACCACTTGAGTGCCCCCATAGCAAGCCACTTTCTATGGGGGCACTTGCGCGTGCTTGTTACCGAGCCCCACTGTTTGCATCTATTGACACAGACAGCAGGACTTTGCCCCGCCCCCACTCCCTGCCAATGGCTCCTGCTGCTGTGTCTGAGTCAATAAGGAGGGAGAGAGCAAAGAAAGCCTCTGCTCTTGTGCCCATCACTGGATTGAGATTGGGCTCAGATAGGTATAAGATGGGGTCGGGGGGCAGCATGCAGAAGGTGCAGTATTTGACCTTAATGCATAGAATCATGCATTAACCACTTGCCCAACCGCCTACTGTACATTTTCGCCATTACTTTGATGTTAAATACCGTTGTTATGGCAGCAGCTAGGTGTCATAACCCCGGTATTATTTTGTACTGTAGGCTATTTTGCATCGGATAAGAGGAGGCGGGAAGGGCATAGAGCCAAGCCCCCACTCAGCTCTATGCCCTTGGAGGACTGGAGCGATGTCTGAAGTCACTTCCTCTTCCACTTCCTATCGGGCTTAAAGGGATTTAAGTCAAAGTGTCTTGCTTTTGGTAAATGAGAGATCTGGGGTCTTTTCGATCCCAGATCTCTCAATAAAGAGGACCTGTCATGCTTATTTCTATTACAAGGAATGTTTACGCTTGTGTGCAGAAGCGAACGCATATGTAATGGATATAATTTAATAAGTGATGGTGCCACCAAATTTTTTTCAAGTGAAATCAAGAAAAAGCTGCCCCTTTTTTTTTTAAGTAAACAAATCACCCATAAATAAATACAAAATCAAAATATAAAAGTACAGCGCTAATTCATCAATATATGAATAAACATTAATTGCATTACAAGTGAATAATTATGTGCATGTATTCTCAATGAAATTCCTGATAGAAAAGTCCATGCACCAAAAAGGAAAAATGTGTGTAGTAATAGGTCATCTTAATTGTCCATGCTCTACCAACACTCGTGTGGGAGAAAAAAACGAATTCACCAGATGCTAAATCATAAAAAAACTTGTGTGGAAATCAAATCCTTAGCAGGATAAGCAACATAAAGGAGGGATGATCTTTTAGCTTAATTGCATCAGCTGGTATATCTTTGGATTCATATGAAGGCAGAAGATTTGTTGGTGCTAGCACTAGCCTATAAAGCCAAACAAAACGTCACTTTCCCCAATACCTCTTAAAGGGTCATAATGACATTTTAGTCTAAATATGAGATCTGAGGTCTTTTTGACCCCAGATCTCATATTTAATAGGTCCTGTCATACTTTTTTTCTATTGTTTACATTCCTTGTAATAGGAATAAAAGTGACACAATTTTATTCCTTTTTTTTTTTTTTAAACTGTAAAAATAAAAGGGCGGGCGGGCTTAACTTTGAAGCGTGACATGTTGGGTATCAGTTTACTCAGCGCAGCAACATATTTCACAATATTAAAAAAAATTGGGCTAACTTTACTGTTGTCTAATTTTTTTAATTTAAAAAAGTGTATTTTTTCCAAAAAAAAGTGCGCTTGTAAGACCGCTGCGCAAATCTGGTGTGTAAAAGTATTGTAATGACCGCCATTTTATTCTCTAGGGTGATAGAAAAAAAAATATATATAATGTTTTCTAGCAAAAAAAAAATTATTTTATTTTGTAAACAACAAGTTTGAATAATAGGCTCGGTCTTAAAGTGGTTAAAGTAAAGTCAAAATTCCTTTTGATTTTGGCCCAAGCTGAAACTGGGCTGCGAGCTTATCCTGTTAAAGAAAAAGTTAAGTAATACAATATTAATTAATAAGCTGTTCTTGGTGTCTGCCTATTGTTTGTCATAGTTTTTAATAATTTTAATAGTTCTGTAATCCTTTTTGCTCTATAGTAATCATTAAACAAGTTCATTTCTATAATCTATGTTGAAAGCCAACCACTGTAAAACATATCACTCCATGCTGCTTACTTCTGAGTGTCATCTGTGTACAAAAATGTAAATAAAATATTACTTAGAATTATTTAAATACATCCAAAAAGCTATTTGCCAAAGGCTGTTAAGTATAGTATTGCTTTCTAAAAAGTATAATGCAATAAAAACTGAATATTATGCCTTAAAATTTATATTCCAAGCACATTATACAATTCTTAGTACTTCAGTCAGTACTTGGATTTTGGGCCCCATCTGTGCATCCAGACTGTGTAAAAGTCTCACACGTGGTATCCCCATACTCAGGAGACATAAAAGAATGTGTTTTTGTGTGTAATTCTAAGTATTCCTATGCTGTGCATGAGAAATAACTTATTAAGCAGGCATTGCTGCACTGCATCGGGCAATGCAAGTTTCATTTGTTGATTTTCTGAGATCACCTACTGGTGAAGGAGAGTAATTTCCAGGCACCTATTGCAGGCTTCAAGTTACAGTAAAATTGTTCCAGGAACATGCTTGTAATCCAATAAGAAACAATGGAAACTCGGTTGATTCATTCCACAACCATTTTTTCATAAGTCCTTCAGTTTATAGTCCGTATAAAAAGATTATAGCAATGTGTTAAGTTGTGCAACTATAAAATGTCCATCCACAAATGGCAGCCTCCACAAGGAGATTAGAAGCAAAATCCAGCAGGAGCTACAGAGTATAAAAGAATAAAGAGGCTCCTCTAAGTGTAGCATATGGCTACATTTAATAAGGGTACAACATTTAGCAACTCACATGGTTGATGAATAAAAGAGGCACATCTAAGTATGCAGGTATCCGGGGGTTTAGCTGTCCACATATACCATCCTCTGCACAGCCGGCTCTCACCGCAGTCAGTCTGCATTTGTGACCAGGAAGACTACCCTGCAGTAGAGTGATTTGAAAGTAGGGCTTGAAGCGCTCATGGAGTGCAAAGTGGAAGGGATGATGTTGATGGCGGTGCAGAGGATGGTCTATGTGGACAGCTTTACCCCGGATGCCTGCATACTTATTGCCTGTTTTAATCATCAACCATGCCACTTGCTAAATGTTGTACCTTCATTAAATGTGACCAAATTGCAATTTGAGGCACCTCTGTTCTGTTTTATACTCAGTTATGACATGACACTACTTGTATATCAAGATATCGCTTGTATATCAAGTCAAAATTTATTTTAATATTTAATTTTATTTTAATATTTTCCTTGTCTTGCAAAATGCTCTCAAACCAAGTTACTCTCAAACCAAGGTTTTACTGTATTTCCAAAATATAGGGAAAAAAATCAGTATTAAGAAGTTTATCACAGCCATTAATCAGAATAAACCTGCCTCCAAATTTAAATGTGATTGGTAACACAGGAAGTACGAGTAGAAAAAAAATTTGAGGTCTATCTGGATTCTTGCAGTACTGAATTATAGAGAGTAAAATTAAAGATGAACATTATGAAATTTCAGGTTTTTGTACAGCTACAGGAATTACTAGATAGTATTATTTATTAACTGATTTTACTTGTTTAGTTGTGTATAATTGCTCTTTAAAACAAAAGGTGTATACTTGTCATCAAAATGGAGTAAGGCCTCATTTAATGACGAGTTTTCAAGGTACATGAATTTATGCCTGTGATTAGGGCTGCAACTAACGATATTTTTCATAATCGATTAGTTGACTGATTTTTGTTTCGAGTACTCTGATAAAAAGCCACAAAATTTAGTGTATAATTTAGTTAATATGTAAAGTTTAAAAATATACCATTTATTCTTGAATATCTATATGCAGTGGTAAATACACATAACCAGCTTATATGGTTGGGTAACAAAATATCTAATCCACTCTGAGAAGAAAAGACAGTAGAGATATAAAGTACAATTTTGCGGATTTAATATTGTGCATGATAGACTCCCTTGTCATAGACAGGTAGCTTGGTACAAGCTACGTGCGCTCGCGGTCACTTATGCTGACCATACACTTAACAATTTTTTTTTTGACATTTTTGGTTTTAAGAAAGTTTGTTCGATTTTTTTAATCGTTAGTGGGGTCATATCGACGTTCCGTTTTCGACCACAGTGACTGTAAATTTCAAAGGAGCAGAATAGAAAACTTTTCTTGATGCAACAAATTTTTGGACAGTTTATGTGGTTTTTGTTCAGAAATTACATTTTACAATTGAAAGTAAGCCTGCGGTCACACCGGGTACGATTTAAAGCCCGACTTTAACCACTACTTCAGCACTACTTCTATGAGATTTGTAACAATTTGATATGACTTCAGCGCTACTTTAGTGAGAGGTGCTGTCCATGTCACAGGGAGGAACAGCGATGGTATGAACAAAAGTTTAACTAGCAAAGGGCTAATATTTAACTTCTTTCAGGCTCAGGTAGTGCTGATATAGACACAGGTACTATTTGCAGCATGATTTACATTATTGTCTATGGCAGTGAAATTGTCCTGAAAAAGTAAGACATGAACTACTTCTCAAAGCGCACTACTTGAAATCGTACCTATTAGGACACTGCCATAGAAACACATTAGATGCTACTTCAGGTACGATTTGTAAATAGCATGTCGTACCTGAAGTCGTACCGGTGTGACCGGGGGCTTAAAAGCAAGTGAAATTTGCAAACGACATTTATCCATTCATCAAATGTACAAAGAATTTTCGTACCAATATTTTTCGTCCAATACGTGTATGGCCAGCATAAGGCATTTAGTAGCAGCGGCCTGCTTTTTGTACGTAATAATAAATATACCCAGAAGTCGGATATGCAGGGTATTAACTTAGAGTCCGACATGAAGCTATATGAAGGGGGGGGGGTATACATCTTTTATAGTAAAGTAGTACTAATGGCTGAGACTTTTTTGCATGGATATAATAATTTTGAATATAATGCACAATACTGGTAAACTTTTACTTTAAATTAAATTAGAATGCCTATATTACCTCCTGTCTATCGGACCCAAGATTCCCTGGGTTCAGATACCGATCTTCCCTGCACAGAGCCCTTGAAGTGGTTTTAAACTTTGGAATTGTTTGTTTTTTTTAAACAACAAACTTGTCACACTTATGGTATTGTACAGAGCAGCCCCATCCTCCTCTTCTGGGGTCCCCTACCGGTGCTTCTAGGTCTTGTCTTCAAGCCACAAAGTATAGTAAAGCTGTTGAGTGTGCTCCTGTACCTTTAAGGGGGGGGGTGCTCCTTCCAGACTCACCTGCCCTCTGCCTATCCATTAAAATGCATGTGCTCCCATTGTGGAGACTCAGAAGTTAGAGTTAGGGACTACAGAAAACAGGGTACCTTGACAGGACCTGTATCTTATGCATGTATTTGTAAATGTGTGCAGACTAAACCCCTGTTCTTAATGCATATTGTTAGACCGGTCAATTTGGTTGGTCGCTGGCTGGTTGGTAAGTTTGAGTTTGGAAATCTCTCTCTATTTGTTTGACATATGTCGTCCTTCCGGTGCTCTTTGCTGCAAAGACCAGTTATAGGTGAGGGCAGTGGCCACTTGTTTGTATAGTATAGAGTGCCCCTTTAGCAAAGTGAAAAATGTCTGCCTTTAGAATCACTCGCTTCCTCCTTCTGCCCAGGACTACATGTCCCATGAGGCATTGCTCCTCACAAATTCTCAGACACTGACATGTATGAACGGTGTCCTGAGCTGTATGTGTACTGCACTGTATTTTCTGATATGTAAACAAATAATGCATTCTGTATGCGGACCAACTATTTGGCTTCTGAAAATAGATGCCAACTATTTTCAGAATCGATTATGCCAATTAGTTGTTTCAGCTCTACCTGTGACCCATCTTGAATCCAGAATTGTCGGTTTACAAGCATAGATGTGGCAAGTACATGAAAACCTTTATAATCTCCTATATGTTATCAGTGTATTTATATGCTTTAAAAATCATGTTTAGATAACATAAGAAAAACACAAATAAGGTTACTTTTGCATGTATTGCGAGATTCATGCTGACACATAAAGTATGAACAGAAGTTCTATTAATCACCTCTTGGTCTGTATAGGTAATTCAGTGATGTTGTGATACTCAGAATGTAAGCAATGTGTAGAGTGGAATTGCAGATTAATTGATCAATCATTGCCTAGGGTACAAAAATAAATTCAGTTTAAAGCTGTGGTTGCCTTGTCAGCACTGTGTGGCAATGATGATGATGTTTCGATTGGACATGCTAATAAAATATCATGCAACACTCCGTGTGTATCTCGATAATAGATGTTCTATTTGGATGATCCTAAGCTGCATTCTGAGTACATTTTATCCCAGAAGCCTTTTAAGACGTTGCATATGATTTGTCACTCAATAATCTAATTACATCTGAAAATTGCTCTAGTCCGAAGCAACTAAATAAGCGGCCTTTCAGGAAGCAGAAAAATACAGTGAAGAAAACTGTAAGATCAATATGTTTCAGCTTTAATGTGCAAATTTGAGGAAACAACTGTAAATCTGTCCTTTTTTTAAAATCCTGTCAGGATTTATTTGAGATATTTTTTTTTTCTCTTTGTGTCTCTAAAACGGCTACATTTTCACATCTTCATATCACTGTGAATTATGTTTTATTTAAACTGCTATTTGTTTCTGCACTTTAAATTCTTTTTTTTTTATCAGAGCACCATCAGACTATATAATTGGTACTGTTTGCTAGGGATCTGATATTGCATTAGGCATTTTTGTGAAAATAAAGTTCCATAGTGCTTTGCAATATAAGCTAGGGAAATATGATTACAGTCTTAGTGACAATCTTGCAACTGGAATAAGAAATTGAATGTTGGTTATTAAATTTATTCTTTGGATTTATTCTATTGCAGGTTGATGAAAAGGCACTGAGGCACATCACAGAGATGGGCTTCAGTAAAGAGTCAGCCAGACAAGCTCTTATGGACTACAGCAACAATATGGAGGCGGCTCTTAATTTCCTAATAGCTGGCAGTAAGCCTAAACCTGCTCAATCGCTCCCAGTACGAGGTATTGTCACCTGGTTTATAACATGCATAGATACAGTGGAGTACCAAAACATTCATGTGTGCATAGGACATCACAATCTCAAAATTTGGCCCTGTCAGGGATTGGCCAAATACGTTTATTAAAATTGATATGGATGTCTAAGCTCCTATATATTTTACACAGTTACCCTTTGTGGACCCCCCTCAAGATGTTCAAAAAGTGTAATTATATAAATCCAAAGCTTGATCTAAAAGAAACAACATCCTAGAATATCTCAACCAAAATACCCAAATGGCCTTTTCTACCTTCAGGCCGGGTTTACACTGGTACGACAAGACAGTCGTACGACTGTGGATCCGACTTTGCCGAACTGCGACTTGAAGTCCGACATCCATCCGACTTCAATTAACAGGGATCCGACTTAGATCTCCGACAATACCAGACACTGTGTCTGGTATGAATCTTTAGGGGGAACTTCACGCCAAATAAAAAAACGACATTGATTCCCCATCCAAGACCATACCAGGCTCTTTGGTCTGGTATGGATTTTAAGGGGAACCCCCACGCTGAAAAAAACGGTGTGGGGTCCCCCCCAAAATCTATACCAGACCCTTATCTGAGTACGCAGGCCAGGAAAGGGGGTGGGGAAGAGCGAGTGGTGGGTGCACCAAAGCACCTTGTCCCCATGTGGATGAGGACAAGGGCCTCTTCCCGAAAACCCTTGCCAGTGGTTGTCTGGGTCTGCGGGCGGGGGCGCTTATCGTAATTTGAAAACCCCCTTTAACAAGGGGGCCCGCAGATCCCGGCTCCCCACCATATGTGAATGAGTATGGGGTACTTCATACCCCTACCCATTCACCTAATAAAATAAAACACAGTACACAGGTTTTTAAAGTATTAAGGCAGCTCCGGCGTCTCTTCCGGCGTCTTCTCCCTCTCCGGTTCTTCTCCTCTCTGCACTGTCTTCTCCCGGGTCTCCTCTCTCCAGACAGCCCCTTGTCCTCATCAACATGGGGACAAGGTGCTTTGGGGTGAGGGGCGCAGGGCCCCCCCCTGCCCAAAAGCACCCACCTCCCCCCCATGTTGAGGGCATGCAGTCTGGTATGGTTTAGGGGGGGGCGCTCACTCGTCCCCGTCCCCTTTCCTGGCCTGCCAGGCTGCGTGCTAGGATAAGGGTCTGGCATGGATTTTGGGGGACCCTACAACGTTTTTCAGCGTGAGGGGTTCCCCTTAAAATCCATGCCAGACCGAAGGGTCTGGTATGGTCTTGGAGGGGAACCCATGCCATTTATTTTATTTTTTCATTTTTGCATGGGGTTCCCCTTCAAGATCATCAGAGCACAAGTCGCATGCCAAAGTCGGATCAGTTAAGACGACGATCAGACTTTGATCCGACTTCAGTGATATTCAATGGGCTGAAGTAGGATCAAAGTCGGACCAAAGTAGTGCAGGGAGCATTTTCTAAATCGGATCGACTTGACTCGACAGCTCTCATAGTGAAACATTGATTTTTATACGTCATGCGACATGAGCTCCCAAAGTTGGACCAGTGTGAACCCAGCCCCAGGCTGAGTTCACACTAATTACATAAATTAATAGAGTATGAGAAGTTTGCAGATGAACAAAGGTCTAAACTGAAAAAGTATTCATTGATGTGAGCTAGATGGCATGATTATATGACCAATTTCTCAATTCCAGACAATACTCCTTGATATGTCTTAAAGAGACTGTATAGGCAGTTTACTAGTAACCTGTGAGGCATGTTGGGGGGGTGGGGGAGGTCTTTCGTTGGAATTATGGGAATAGGTTAATGTATTATAGTGCTAATACTATTTAATACTGCAGATCCTGCTTTTTTTTGTATGTGTTTTAAATTGTTGAGTTCTCCTCAAAATTGGATTAATTAATGTATAGCAAAATGTGTCTGTATATACCTCCCTTTTTTTATTTTGAATGTGTATGGTTTTTGTTGTAACACATGTTAAAAATTTAATTTGATTTATAAAAAGATATAGCCCTATCAAACACATTTCCCAGGCCATCTTATTACTGAGAAAAGGAGATGGCATAGACTGGTAAGTTGCAGCTCTGGTTCCACAAAAAAATCAACCCCTGAGCAGATAGCTGTGTTTCTTGCAAGCAGCAGTTAAATTAATATATATTAATATTAGGTTTTTACAGTGTATCTTTAATGGAAAAAAATATATATTTTCCATAATACATTTATGTTAGAGATTGGGGCATGCTATGTAACAAATATCACCAGAAATGCTGCTTCAGAAGCTACCAGTCCACAAAAATGGAGCAAATTTCACTCTTCACTGACCCCTGCTGAAAGCTTCCTGCTGTAGAGCAGGTGTGTAGAGAAAAGAAGTGTGAAGTAAGCGTGTCAGACACCCAGCCAATTCTTACTGAGGATAAAATGAAAAATTTCCCAACTTTAGTCAAAGCGGTTTGTCAAAACAAAAATAGATTGCAAGATATAGACAGGTGATGTTAGAGTACCGCTTAATTTTTTTGGATACAGTGCATCCAGAAAGTATTCACAGCACTTCACTTTTTCCATATTTTATGTTACAGCCTTATTCTACAATGGATTCATTATTTTCCTCTACAGTGTACAAACAAATACCCCATAATGACAACTTGAAAGAAACTGAACTCTTTGCAAATTTCTTAAAAATTCAAAACGAAAAAAATGTGCATAAGTATTCACAACCTTTTTCCATGACACTCAAAATTGAGCCGAGGTGCATCCTGTTTCCACTGATCACCCTTGAGATGTTTCTACAACTTCATTGGAGCCCACCTGTGGTAAATTCAGTTGATTGGACATGATTTGGAAAGGCGCACACCTGTCTATATAAGGTCCCACAGCAGTGCATGTCGGAGCACAATCCAAGCCATAAAGTCCAAGGAATTGTCTGTAGACCTCCGAGACAGGATTGTATGGAGGCACAGATCTGGGGAAAGGTACAGAAAAATGTCTGCAGCATTGAAGGTCCCAATGAGCACAGTGGCCGCCATCATCCATAAATGTAAGAAGTTTGGAACCACCAGGACTCTTCTTAGCTCAGGCGACCCCGCCAAACTGAATGATCAGGGGAGAAGGGTCTTAGTCAGGGAGATGACCAAGAACCCGATAATCACTCTGACAGAGCTCCAGAGAACCTTCCCAAAGAAGAACCATTTCTGCAGCACTCCACCAATCAGGCCTGTATGGTCGAGTGGCCAGACGGAAGCCACTCCTCAATAAAAGGCACATGACAGCCTGCCTGGAGTTGCTAAAAGGCACCTGAAGGACTCTGACCATGAGAAACGAAATTTACTGATCTAATGAAACAAAGACCTCTTTGGCCTGACCTGGCCAATACCATCCCTACAATGAAGCATGGTGGTGGCAGCATCATGCTGTGGGGATGTTTTTCAGTGGCAGGAATTGGGAGACTAGTCAGGATCGAGGGGAAGATGAATTCAGCAATGTACAGAGACATCCTTGATGAAAACCTGCTCCAGATTGCTCTGGACCTCGGACTGGGGCACAGCGTCATCTTCCAACAGGACAACAACCCTAAGCACACAGCCAAGATAAAAAAGTAGTGGCTCCGGGATAATTCTGTGAATGTCCTTGAGTGGCCCAGTCAGAGCCCAGACTTGAACCCAATTGAACATCTCTGGAGAGATCTGAAAATGGCTGTGCACCTAAGCACCCCATCCAACCTGATGGAGCTTGAGAGGTCTTGTAAAGAAGAATGGGAAAAACTACCCAAAAATAGGTGTGCCAAGCTTGCATCAAACGAAAATCAAAATGCATCAAAATGACTTGAGGCTGTAATTGGTGCCAGATGTGCTTCAATAAAGTATTGAGCAAAGGCTGTGAATACTTATGTACATTTTAAATAAAATTTGCAAAGAATTCAAACTAATTTCTTTCACGTTGTCCTTATGGGGTATTGTTTGTAGAATTTGGACTAAAATTATTCGTTTATTCCATTTTGGAATAAAGTTGTAACATAACAAAATGTGGAAAAAGTGAATCGCTGTAAATTCTTTCCAGATGCACTGTATATTGTTTGATATTGCCTTTTCCTACCTTTCCATTGCTCCTTCAAACAATAATTCTAAAGGTCCAATAGTGATTTGGAAGGGGAACATTACCATGCTCAATGTTATACAGGAAATGTAAAGATTTACATATAGTGTCAGCTGTGGTGAGATGTTTACTGATGAGCTGTCTCTGGCTTCCATACATTCAGTGTCTGATCTGGAACTAATATGCAGAATAATGCCCTGTACACACGATCAGACATTCAGACTACAAAATCCCATGTTTTTTTTTCCGACGGATGTTGGCTCAAACTTGTCTTGTATACACAACGTCGTACAAAGTTGGTCGGAAATTCCAAACGTCAAGAACGCAATGACGTACAACACGTATGACGAGCCGAGAAAAATTAAGTTCAATAGCCAGTGCTGCTCTTCTGCTTGATTCAAAGCTTGCGTGGCACTTTGTGCATCGGAATTGTGTACACACGATCGGAATTTCCAGCAACAGGTTTTGTTGTCGGAAAATTTGAGAACCAAATCTCAAATTTTGTGTGATGAAAATTCCTATGGAAAATGTGTGATGGAGCCTACACACAGCCAGAATTTCTGACAACAAGGTCCTATCACACATTTTCCATGGGAAAATCCTATCGTGTGTACAGGGCATTAGAAGTCAGGACTACAGATCTGCATATTTAGTTTCAAGTCAAAGCTTCAAAGTATTGGAGCCAGCCATTGGATTAATATAACAAATAATTGGCATTATCTGAAGGAATGGTTATAAAGTACAGTCTCCTTAATCCATGTATTGCAGGTTTTTATCTCCTGTATATACTCTGTATACTCATACTATGTGTGTGTGTGTGTGGAGTGAAGCAATTAATCAGCAAGATCTGCCATAGTAATGTTATGACAGCATTGTTATGATCCCCTGGCTAAATCATAATCTTAGCATAGAATATATAGAAGTGAAAGGCAGTGAAGTCTCTTATGTGCTTCAGGAAGAGCTGCAGGAACTCTATCAGGGGCTGTGTAGTAAGTAGAAGTGACGTTGCTGCATGAAAGAGACATGCTTAACCTGCATCCATTTTCATTCAATACATAGGTAAAGGAAAAGGTAGAGGAAGAACACGGGTAGAAGAAAATGATGAACTGTCAAATTCGAGACCTTCTGCTCCTAGCACTCTCTTTGATTTTCTAGAGTCCAAAATGGGAAGTTTTTCTATTGAAGGTGAGTCCTGTTGTAATATTATGTATAGTGTTAAAGTGGTTGTAAACCCACTTTGGAAAAAAAAAACTAACACCTGCAAGACAAAGGCATAATGAGCTAGTATGCCTAGCATACCAGCCCATTATATAATACTCACCTGAGATCGAAGCCCTCGCTGAGGTGCCCGTACACAGCACCAGCCGGCGACATTTCTCCCCGGATTTACTTTCGGGTATCGCGGCTCTGGCGCTGTGATTGTCCGGAGCCGCAATGATGTCACTCCCGCACATGCGCGTGGGAGCTGCCGGTAACGGCACACTCACTGAAGCAAACAGCACGTACGATTATATAAATTCCTTAAATGGTATATGTATGAAAACAACACTGGCTGTGGTTAAATATTGTGGGCAGCCGAGGAGCCCTATACCATACCCATCGCTGGTGTTTTAGGGATGTGTGAGCAACAAAGGCACAGGAAATTTGGTCAAAATTTATGGCAAGATGAATGTAGTATGTTATCAAAAAATACTGGCGGAACATTTGCATTCATCAGCCAGGAAGCTGCGTATGTGACGTAGTTGGACATTCTAACATGACAATGGTCCAAAACACAAGGCCAAGTCGACCTGTCATTTGGTACAGCAGAATAAAGTGAAGGCCCTGGAGTGACCATCTCAGTCTCCTGACCTCAATATCATTGAGCCACTCTGGGGAGATCTCAAACGTGCAGTTCATGCAAGACAGCCCACTACACAGGAACTGGAGGCTTTTTGCCAAGAGGAATGGGCAGCTTTACCATCTGAGTAGATAAAGAGCCTCATCCACAAATACCACAAAAGACTTCAAGCTGTTATTGATGTTAAAGGGTGCAATTAAGAACTGGGGTATGTAAACTTTTGATCGGGGTCATTTGGGTAGTTACTGTTGTGATTATGATTTAAAAAGAGTAAACAGAGTTGATTGATAATAAATGGCTTCAGCCAAATACTAACCATGAGTGAAAGAAAAATGTTTGTGTTGTTATTCATATTCTCTGAAAAATGGCCAAGAAATCATAAATTCTGTATCATGTAAACTTATGAGCACAACTGTACATCAGTCCACCCCAGATATCACCTTACTAATATTTAACCACATTTTAATTATTTTACAGTACATCATTCCATTGTTTGATTAAAAAAATGTAACCGGATATCCAAAATGCAATGCTCAGGAATAATACAGGGACAGTAATTTCCTGAACAGCAACCACTCAACATTACATTTACTAAAAATGGGATGAGGTTCCCAATGCTGATTCTCTTCAGTCATCACGCATCTAACTCGCAAAGGATCGGCCTACACCAGCCAAATCGGAGGTCACATGGGCCACAAGGCCTCATGTCACCATCAAACCACCATGATGAAATGAGGCTTTAGAGCATTTCAGCACTGTTCCTGTTGTATACTACAGGCTTCAGTTACTATCAATTTTTATTCAATCAAAATCAATAAAAAACAAGGTTCCTAAACAATCACAAAAGATTATGAATCATAGTTTTGTGATGTATACTGCATTTGAAGATTTTCTATATAAATGTGCTCTTAGCTGACGTAGTTGCTTCCTTAAAGTGGAAGTAAACCCCCCTATCGTTTTCAGCCAAGGAAGCTGCCATCTTTGCCTCTGTTTAATCTTCAACTGCCACAGTGCTGCACATGTGATCCGTTATGACACCAGCCATTGGATGGTTTGACTGTTTGGTTGAGAGCACAGCCAATGTGCAGTTAGCATTCACGGCATGCCTTTTTTTTTTTTAGACTGTTAAATCGATGGGTTTACTTCCGCTTTAAATTGGTGACTCGTGAAACTTTAGAAATATTCTGCCTTCATTCCAAACCCTGGCTCAGTATATCAAGCGTTCGGCTCATGGTTGCAGCATGCTTTTGTTTTTACTGCCCCCTTGTCGCCCATCTGAGAGAAGCCTACCTATTCAACTCACCCCTGTGTTCCTTCTCTTCTTTGTGTCCATGTGTTTTAAGTAGGAAAAAAAACAGCATTGCAGGTATCGTTGTGATGGTCAGGAGTAGGAGAATTTATTTTGACTTGTTTGGTGATGAGTTATGGTAATTGAAAGAAATATACACCGACATTTCAATTTAATTTTTTTACTATTTTTGGCCAGTTTTTCTCATAAAATGTAAAAATAACAAACATGTTATACTTACCTGCTCTGTGCAGTGGTTTTGCACAGAGCAGCCCCGATCCTCCTCTTCTCGGATACCTCACTGGCGCTCCTGGCCCCTCCCTCCTGCCGAGTGCCCCCACAGCAAGCAGCTTGCTATGGGGGCACCTGAGCCGCTGCTCTCTGTCCTTTCAGACATGGATTCATGGCTCTGCCCCACCCTCTCTCTCTCTCCTCATTGGCTAATTGACTTTGACAGCAGCAGGAGCCAGTGGCACCCACAGCTGTCTCAACCAATGAGGGGAGAAAGTCCCTGGACTTAGTGGCTCTCATGCAACATCGCTTTGTAACTACAAAATGCATGGGACGTACATATTCAAAACAATAACATTCTGGTAAATCTACAATTCAACTTTTTCCCCAAATTTTCTTCACATCTGAAATGGGAATAAAAAAGATATCACAATAAATCCTTCACACAAATAAATTAGGATCATAATCTGTGTTAAGAGCATGTGGATGTATTGCAGGAAATTTGTGTATCCACCATACTTCCTTACGCTTTATTGCCAATACTTAATCTCCTCATCTTTATAATTGCAGCATTTCATCAATTACTTTAAATTTCTAGATTGTAAGCTCTAACGAGCAGGTCCCTCTGATCCCTCCTGTATTGATTTGTATTGTAAGTGTACTGTCTGCCCTCATGTTGTAAAGCGCTGCACAAACTGTTGGCGCTATATAAATCCTGTATTATAATAATTTAAAATCATTATCAGCATACCCTTGTCTGTGAAAGGTCAAGTTACTGGCAAATTAGCTTGTTTCTGTCTAATGGCAAAATGGTGTTGGGCAATTTGATCTTTTAGTTTTTGTGTCATTTCCCCTCATAGATTTTCTCACAGGGGCATACTATCACATATACAACAAAAGAGGACTGATGTTTCTTGAATATTCAGTTCCTTTGGATAGGTGTGTGAATGGATTGCCCCTGAGAACTATTGAACTCTGCACCCCAAACAGCGAAAGCACCTTACCTTTTTCTGACCAGGAAAGTTTATTTGCATATTGTCTAAGGTATACAAAATTCATATTTCACCAACCAACCTCGCAGACAGTAATTATGTCTTAAAGCCTATATGGGCATCTGTTGCATGTCCATGTGGCTAGGCTTCCATCATTATCTATATCAATATTTTTTAATAATACCAAAACTCTCTCTGTTGTGCTAAACTGGTGAATAGAATTAATTTCATATTAGTTTTCTTTCTGTTAAATATTTTTTTTCTTATTTCGAACTCCTATCTTCAAAGTCAGTGGCTGCTCTGGCAGCGTTGACAAGGCGCCCTTTGTCCTTTTGGCAAACTGTGTTACTCTTGAGGTGTTGATGTTTCCTTACACCTTATAAGCAGTTGCAAAACACTTGGATGAATTTGTATCCAATTTTTCAGATGTGGCAGATAATTCCTTGTAGACATTGAGTTTCCCAATCATCCGTTCTACACCGTATAACAAATATAATCTTCAGTATTCTGGTCAAGTTTGGATAGTTAGATGTTCCAAATCACTGAAAAAGGATAAAATGTTTTCTCCTTAACAGAGTAAAACGCCTCAATTGGTACAGCTGCTTGTAAATCGCTCTCCACCAGAGCAATATTATAAAGTTGCAAGTTCCTTCTGAATGTGTGTGATCATTTCACCCCTTTTACACTGATCTGATGCACTTTCCCCACACCGCAGGTGCAGTACAGTGTACATGTGGGTTAACCGTGCACTGCCAAAGTCCAGCATGCAGGACTTTTGCTGTGCTTTCAAAAAATGCACCAAAACCGCGTCTAATAAAAGTCTATGGCAAAGTGTGGGTAACTCACATGCAAATTTCAGGTACACTGCACTGCACTAGCAGTGCAGGGAAACCGCATCAGATCTTGTAAAGGGGCCTTATGCATAGGTACAAATAATCCTCTGAAACCTAAGGATCCAGTGATATTCTGCTAATTCTAGGCTGTGCAATTCAAAGGAGACAAACCTCCGCTGTAGCTCCTCCAAGGATCAATTTCGATTAGCTCTGTATCTGCCATACACAAACAGCAGTACAAAGTAATTACAAAATGCATTGGAAATACATTATCCAGCTGACAAAGGTAGTTCTTTAGTGATAATGGATTTATCAGAAAGCAGGCTTTCAAAACACTACACCCACAATTGGTCCAAAGGAAGGCAGAAAACCCTTAACACATGGTCCAATTTTTTCTATTGGGGAAAAAAAAAAACTTTTCTTGTCTCCTAAGGCATTTGGATATTTACTGGATCAACAGTCTCTACTGTTATTACTTGTTACTACTAGCTAGTCAGAAATGCATCTATCATTTATTTTTATTTTTTTTAAAGAATCAACATGGCTGGCTAGAAACTAGTTCCTGTGGCAGTCCATTCCACATTTCCACAGCCTTTCCATATGCAGGGGTTAAGCCTCTGTTCTTCCCTCAATACCCTTTGCCCCAAGTTCACTATATATACCATTTTTGTGTTTTAACATGGTGACCATATCCCCTCATAAATGTCTTTTCTGAAGTCCAGCTAATCTTTCCTGATAACTGAGGATATCCATGCCTCTTACCAGTTTGGTTGCCCTTATCTGCAGTCTCTCCAATTCCCCATTATATTTTTGGGAACTGATGCCCAAAAGCCAACTGCATATTCCTAGTGAGGTCTTACTAATGATTTGTACAGATGCAAACTTATGTCTTTCTTGCTGGTCTATACCGCTTTTAATATGAAAAAAATAGTATTTTGATTGCTTTAGAAACTACAGCTTTGCATTGCATGTTCTTATCAAGGATATATTATACAGTACCAGAACAACTGATGTATAATAAAGGATCTGGATAAAGCTAATAAAGGGTCTGGAGGATATTAGTTATTAGGAAAGGTTGAGAGCACTGAACTTATTCCCTCTGGAGAAGAGACGCTTGAGAAGGGATATGATTTCAATTTATAAATTCTGTACTGGTGACCCCACAATAGGGATAAAACTTATTTTGCTGAAGGGAATTTAACAAGACACGTGGCTACTCGTGTTTTAAAATTATATGAAAAGAGGTTTAACCTTAAACTACGTAGAGGGTTCTTTACTGTAAGAGCGGCAAGGATGTGGAATTCCCTTCCACAGGCAGTGGTATCAGTGGGTGGCATCGATAGTTTCAAAAAAACTATTAGATAAGCACCTGAACAACCACAACATACAGGGATATACAATGCAATACTGACATATAATCACACTCATAGGTTTGGACTTGATGGACTTGTGTCTTTTTTCAACCTCACCTACTATGTAACTATGATACATGCGTGTTTTAGCCCCTAAGTCATTAACTTTACATTTCTGAACATTAATCCTCATTTTCCACATAGTTGCCCAATCAAACAGTGCATTCAGGTCTACCTGTACGTCGGAAATAGCCTGTAAGGACGTTATTCTACTACACAGCTTGGTGTCATCTGAAAATACAGAAATAGTATCTTTCAGTGCTGTCGCACTTTAAACGACTCTTGTGCGGTCATGCAACACTGTACCCATATGACATTTTTCTTTTTTTTTTGCAAATAAGTGATTTTTTTTTTTCCACTGATGAGCTGCACTGATAGGCACTAATAGTCTGCACTGTTTGGCACTGATAGGGTACACTGATGAGGCTGCACTGGTGGGCACAGAAGAGGCGGCACTGATTGGCACTGATGGGGCTGCACTGATGATCAGTGCCCCGATTATCAGTGTGAACAGTGTGCTGACAGCCTTGCCGGTTATCGGCACTCCTTTTCTCACACAGACACAGCATGTGAGGATAGGATTGCCAATAACTGGCAATTCTGTTTACATGTGATGAGCTATGATTGGAAACAGATGATCACACAGTAAATGGTCACTGTGATTGGCCCTTTACCCAGATTTGTGATCAGCTGTGTCTGAGGGGGCACACAGGGGATGTGGTTCTTGAAGGACATCAGCTTGGTATCATCTGCAAGCGCAGATTTAGTAGCTTTTAGTGCTATCGCACTTTGAATAACAATTGCACGGTCAGGCAACACTGTACCATATGACATTTTTATCTTTTAGAGCTTCCTTTTTGTGGTATTTAATCACCACTGGGTTTTTTATTTGCTAAACAAGCAAAAAAAAAGACTGATAATAAAAAAAAAAAACTTTTCTTAGTTTGTTATAACATTTTTCAAATAAGTATTTTTTTTCACAACTGATCCTTGCTGTTGAGGTTGTACTGATGGCCACTGATAAGGCTGCACTGATGAGCACTGATAGGGCTGTACTGATGGGCACCAATAGGGCTGCACTGATGGGCACTGATAGGGCTGCACTGTTAGGCACTAATAGGGCTGCACTGATTGACACTGATGGGGCCACACTGATAATCAGTGCTGTGATTTTCAGTGTAAACAGTGCACTGACAGCCTTGCCAGTTATCTGCATTCCCTTTCTCACACAGACACAGCGTTATCAAGGGCATGAAAAAAATCTGTAAATAAAGTAAAAAAAAAAAAAAAAAAAAGGAAGGGGGAAGTATATATTAGCATACAATATTCAATATATTCAACTTACAATTGATGGAAAAATCCTGGCCTACTGACGCCGTATAAGTGGCTAGCTATAAAGTGGACAGGAAGTTGATGTATTCGATGTACATGGTTGATAAAATAGTTCCTATACAAATATTGATTAAATAGAGACCAATATGTCATGGTATAAATATTAAAATGGATCTGTCAAAAGTGAAAAGAGTGATTGGATAATACAAATCAATAAATGTGAGTGTGACCATATTGTATACGACACTAAAAAAAACTAAAATTATGGGTATCCTGAATTGCTAATAATCCCATATAAGAGGGGACCATAGGAGAGAGGTGCCCCATTCCAAATATCTGTGCACTTGAACAAGACAATTGTTGCAATGAGAACAAAGACCAAGCCAAAAGTAGTGAACATTGGTGTAGCAAATAGCATAAACCTAAATGGTGAATGTGGTTAAAAAAAAAAAAACAACATATTTTTTATAATGTCAGTTCACATGCAGTACTTTTTTCAGTGCAGTTGTCTGTGACCAAAACCTCCCCATTGCAATGCTGATGTGGTGAATAGAAATCAATAAAAATATCACTTGTGACCTTTTTATAAATTTCTGTGTGTTGAGTTATGTGCACCGGCTTTGTGTCTTAAAGTGCACGCTGGTGACCATGCAATTGACAGGGGCCACTGCGGTAAATGGGCCTTAAAAAAAGATTAGAATGCATTAAGATAAAAAACCTTCTGCCTTTACAGTCACTTTAAGTATTTATATTGACGTTGGAGTTCCGCTTTAAAAATATGTTTATTGTGTTTATTATTTTAGCTTAACTCAAGCTCTTCCTCGGATAATAAATACTTTCACATTGCAGTCATTTTACTGACAAAACTGTCGTAACATGCTATTCTGCAACTTTCTATTTAACAGACTAACCTTGTACAATTTTTCTTGAATACGGCAGCAAGATTCCAAGTATTTAAAGTGGAACTTCAGTCATTTTTTCATCTTTCCATCTATTAAATCCTCTGCCCTTGTTGTTTTAACTTTGGATAGTAAAACATTGTTTTTTTCTGCCAGTAAATACCTTATACAGCCCGCTTTCTGTTTCTTGTCTGGAAAAAAGCCTAGGCTCATAACATCATGCACAGCTCCCTCACACTCGTGAGAGTTTGCCAGGAAGCGAGAGGGGGATGAGTCATAAGAGGGCCAATGAGAGCTGCCGAGTTGAAGGTGTGCCTTTTTGTGTGTGTGTGTGTGTGTGTAAATCCAGGACGTGAACCGGCAGCAGCTTCAGCTGCCCACAGTTAAAATGGTTGCAGCCAGACTCAGTGGGGGAGATTTCTGCAGCATATTTGGCAAGTATAGAATCACAGTATATATAAAATAATGTGCAAAGTGGTTGGAGGGAAGCTTCAGAATGGCAAAGATGTTTTTATTACAAATTATGTGAGCAGACTGCAGTTCCTCTTTAAATCCTCACATGTACATGCATGAAGTAAAACATTTTTTTTTTTTTTAAATGTATGATATTAGTATCCAGTACATCAGCTTCTATTGTTTACACGGTGGTTGTTCTTGCTACTCAACCATGCTAGTCATAAAATGTATATAAGGGTATAAAGTATAGCGATGAAGAGTATAAATTCAACATATACCTGTAATTATTTGCTTTTTCCTTCTATTCATCTACAACAAAGTCATTTTTTGTGAGTGCTCGCTATCTAATTTGTTTATATAACAAAGTTTGGAAATGTTCTCTTCCCTCGCAAGGTTATAATTTGCCATATTTATGACTTGTGACCTGTACTAATAAAACAGTGAATACGAGATTACAGTGATGGATCTGGTACATACAGTGATTCACATCCCAGTAATCACCTTCACTGAGTTCTTGTTTGCGCTCTAGAAAAGCAAATGCAGATATCAGGTTTTTTTAGTCACCTGTTTGCCCACCAGTTGCTGGTAACTAGTTTTTATTCTTCAAAAAATAAAAAAAAAGGAACGGAGTTATTTCGGCTTTTTTATTTCATATTTGTTTTTGAGCATCAAAAGCAAAGGTGAGCAGTCATTGTTTAAAAACCATTACATAAAGTGAATAGCTTGTTTTCCAACTGCATTGTTAGTATGACAATGTACACAATGTCCAGAGAACATAATTGCTGCTGTGGAGGTTCAAATTATAGAGTCTGGTGCTAGCTAAATGCTAAAACCGTCTGGCTGTGTGCCTTGTGAGATTAGTTTTGTCAATTTAAAGGAAGTCTTTCCCCCCCCCATCTATTATTGACAGTCATGCCTGTGTGACAAATACTTAAGTGATAACTTTTTGTGCACCTCTAATGAAATGTAGGTATTTCTCAAAAAACATAACTAACTAGGAACTTTGAAAGGGGTAGGTTTTTCACTTGAGTCACTGTTCATAGAATATCAGTTTCATGAAAAGATGTTAAATATTTTATATGGCATTACAATGGGAAAAAAATGCACACATATATATATATATATATATATATATATATATAATATATAATTTGTAGTAAAACGTTGGATTGAGAGTAACTTGGTTTGAGAGTGTTTTGCAGGACAAGCAAATTTTTTTAAATTCATTTTTTGACTTGATATACAAGCAGTGTCATGTCATAACTGAGTATAAAATAGAAGAGAGGCACCTCTAAGTGTAGCAATATGGTTACCTTTAATGAAGGTACAACATTTAGCAACTCATGGTTTATGATTAAAACGGGCAAATCTAAGTATGCAGGTGTCCAGGGTAAAGCTGCTCACATAGACAAGGGATATGCAATTAGCGGACCTCCATTTGTTGCAGTCCCATCAGGCACAGTAAGACATTGACAGCCACAAGCATGACACCCAGAGGCATGATGGGACTTGTAGTTTTGCAACAGCTGGAGGTCTGCTAATTGCATATCCCTGACATAGACCGTCCTCTGCACCGCCACTGCCATTGACTTCATTCCCTCCACGCTGCGCTAAACAAGCACTTCAAGCCTCGCTTTCAGATCGCTCTACTACAGGGTAGTCTTCCCGGTCACAATGGCATACTGACAGCGTTGCGAGACGGCGGTTTGGAGGATGGTCTATGTGGTCAGCTTTACCCACGGATACCTGCATACTTAGATTTGCTTGTGGATCTGGGGATCAACCATGTGAGTTGCTAAATGTTGTACCTTCATTAAATGGGACCATATTGTTAAACTTAGAGGCGCTTCTCTTCTATTTATACTCTGTAGCTCCTGCTGGATTTTGCTTCTAATCCCCTTGTGGAGGCTGCCATTTGTGGATGGACATTTTATCGTTACACAACCTATTACTATAATCTTTTTATATGGACTATAAACTGACGAACTTATGAATAAATGGTTGTGGAACGAATCATCTGAGTTTCCATTATTTCTTATGGGGAAATTTGCTTTGATATACGAGTACTTTGGATTACAATCATGTTTTCAGAACGAATTATGCTCTTAATCCAAAGTTTTTCTGTGTGTGTGTGTATGTATGTGTGTGTGTCTATATATCGATATCGATATCGATATAGATATACATATATATATCACACAGGGCCCATGTGGGATTTTTATTTTTTTAAGACTTGTACAAATTATGTTCAAGGTTTTCTAATGTTTCAGTTTTAAAGCTAGTTTTTCAGTAGGCAGTATAAATGCACTTTTACAGCTGAAACACAAGAAAAAAATATGATGCACTTTTTTTTTTTTTTTTTTGTAGTTGTACGCCAGACAGATATAAGAGATCCAAATCAATGTGGCTTTATATTCATTAATGCATACTTTTTAATAATACAAGCCGAGTAAGTACCTGGATTTACCCCTACCTCAATCTTTCAGTCCATTATACAGCATAGCTCACACTATGTAAATGTACATAATATAACTGGGTAGTAACATTTATAGGTAAAGTTGATCCAGGGAAAATCCGATTGCCTCTTGGGGGGATCAGGAAGGGATTTTTTTCCCCTGCTGTGGCAGATTGGAGCATGCTCGTCTGGGGTTTGTTTTTGCCTTCCTCTGGATCAGCTGTGGGTGTGGAATTGGGTGTGTTGGATTGTACGATGTTTTTTATTTTTATTTATTATTTCCTTTTTTTTGTGGTTGAACTGGATGGACTTGTGTCTTTTTTCAGCCTAGCTAACTATGTAACTATGTAACTGGGGAAGGGAGAAGCAGCACATGGAGCCAGTCAGTTGGCCTGCAGTGCAAAGAGCATGCTGATGAAGGAAGGGATCAGATGAGATTGATGAGTTTATCAGTCTGCTCCTAGTCATTTCACTGCCCAGAGCTTACACTCGCTTGCCATTGTACTGGATGTTTTAAGTGGAATGTTGCCTACCATGCCATCGCTCTGGAGACCTATAATTGATCCCTTAGAGGGAAGATACATCTAGACCTGAATTTTACGTTTGAAGGTGAGCACATGGTATGAAAGGGTGGTGGAATTCACTGGGCACATGGTGGAGATGTATGAATTGCTAACCAGGAAGCATATGGCTCATAATCCACGTGGTGAACTAATGAATGAAAAAGAAGTCAGTGTGACACAGAAAAATAGCAGATATACTCTTATGTTTTATATACCATATATACTCAAGTATAAGCCAAGTTTTTCAGCACATTTTTTTTGTGCTGAAAATGCCCCCCTCGGCTTATACTGGAGTCAAGCATTTTCTGCAGCAGAGAATGACATTTTTCGACCCGAATTTGAGGCCCCATATCTCGGGACCACTTAGAGCTAGGAACCCCAAAGTTGGTGTGCAAACCCAGTGGAACTAGCACTACAACATATCCAAAGAGGTTCCTAGCACCAAGTGGCCCTGAGATACGGGCCCCAAAGTCGGTTCGGAAAATGTCATTCTCTGCTGCAGAAAAGTGCTTGACATTTTCCGACCCGACTTTGGGGCCCCGTACCTCGGGGCCACTTGGAGCTAGGAACCCCATCTTTGGATATGTTGTAGTGCTACACACTGGGGTTTGCACACCAAATTTGGGGTTCCTAGCACCAAGTGGCCCCGAGATACGGGGCCCCAAAATCGGTCAACTGTTTCCATCTGAAATGTCATTTCGGGACACTTTGGGTTCAGAGACCCCAACCCTTAACTACAAAGTTTGAAGTTCGGGGGACCTATGGCTGCAAATGGGCACAGTGAGGCTGCAAATGGGCATAGTTGACCCTCTTTTCCACTTACAGTAGCTGCGCATTTCTCACCCTAGGCTTATACTCGAGTCAATACGTTTTCCCATTTTTTTGTGGTAAAATTAGGTGCCTCAGCTTATATTCGGGTCGGCTTATACTCGAGTATATACGGTATGTTTATTATTTTATTGAATTTGATGCACATATTTAGTTTTTTATTATCTCACTAGGAGTCTATTTTAGAGGCCCTAAAACTACTAAGCATTTCCCGGCGAAGCCATTCGTCCAAAACATTCTTTATGTGGATTTAAACACCCCTGATAAGCTTCTCACTCCTACTAAAGGTTTGGTAGCATTTTACAAATTTGAGGAGTCCTTTGCCATTTCTACTATGGTCCCAGCAATATCCCTTTGCAATAAAGTGCTAACAATTCACTATAGATGATGCCCCTGTTATTAAGGATCCCATCGATAAGCATTTGGAAATTCTTTCCTTTCCAAAATCTTGGTCCTGCATTGCAACATGCATTGGCTCTGACGTTAGTCTGTCAAACTGACAGCTTGCCATTCCTTACATTTTCTGCAAGTACAGAGCAATACCTTTTAGTAAAGAATTCCATTGTCTCTGTAACTGCCTGTGCACTGAGCTGATATATCAGACTATGTTATCAGTTTCCCCATCAATCTTCTGTGAGCTGCAAAGGAACACCTCCCTATGTATTGGAAATGAGGATAGACGAGCTCTTAGTCCAAATCAGTAGAGCAGCCTAAGATGACAACGCTGCTCTTCTTTAGATAAAGTGCACTGGGTGAGTGTCACACTAGGACAGAAAATTTGTTATTGGCAAAATAGACAGGTGAGAACAGAGGACAACAAACCTGAAAAAAGGAAACTAATGCAGCCACCACATCTAAAGCCTTATAAACTGCAATATATTGAATTTTGTTTTTGGTTAAAATATTCTATAACTTTTTTTATTGGATGGATACCGAAATGTTCTTTAGACATGAATAGGCATCACTCAAAGTGCATTTAGAGAATGCATTTTGGTAACGGTACTGGTCATTACTCCCTTCCTGCCTATTTTATCACGGGGCTTTAGCAACGTGCACCTTTTATCTGTCAATAGCTCATTCCAGTTCCCTTAAATAGGTTGTTCTAAATGGCACAGAACAAAACACCTAGGTCTGTGTGCTGCAGTATACACGTGACATAGCTAAATAGCGGGTTATTTGAAGCATTAATAGCACTTTTAGAGAAAATTGTTCCCTGTCCACGTATAGTCATTTTGAATGATTTGTTTCTGGTAACGTGTGAAAGGATAAACAATTTGTTCTGACCATTCACTTGAAAGGTAGTAATGACAATTTAGACCAGTGTTTTTGTTCTACTGCAAAAAAAAATAAAAAATTTGACACGACTAAAGCTTTTGTGGCTGGATATTTGGTCTGCTAATGAATCTTTTTAAAGTGAAACATGAAAGCGTTGCAGCTAAGAAGGGCTTCCTTGAATGTTTGAGAATGGATTGAGGTCGTTGGTTGTTACTTTTAGTTTTGGTTTATAAGGAATGGTTGTTACTTTTAGTTTTGGTTTATAAGGAATGGTTGTTACTTTTAGTTTTGGTTTATAAGGAATGGTTGTTACTTTTAGTTTTGGTTGTAAGGAATGGTTGTTACTTTTAGTTTTGGTTTATAAGGAATGGTTGTTACTTTTAGTTTTGGTTTATAAGGAATGGTTGTTACTTTTAGTTTTGGTTTATAAGGAATGGTTGTTACTTTTAGTTTTGGTTTATAAGGAATGGTTGTTACTTTTAGTTTTGGTTTATAAGGAATGGTTGTTACTTTTAGTTTTGGTTTATAAGGAATGGTTGTTACTTTTAGTTTTGGTTTATAAGGAATGGTTGTTACTTTTAGTTTTGGTTTATAAGGAATGGTTGTTACTTTTAGTTTTGGTTTATAAGGAATGGTTGTTACTTTTAGTTTTGGTTGTAAGGAATGGTTGTTACTTTTAGTTTTGGTTGTAAGGAATGGTTGTTACTTTTAGCTTTAAACTACATTGTTGTAGTGAAGCAAATCATTTTGCTTACTGTAACCTTTCCTTTTTTTCCTATACTATAGTAGGAATATTAGAGTTTGTTTTTTTTTTTTTTTTTTTTTTTCTGCAATCTTTCCAAAGGGGCTTTCTAAAGGAAGCAAGAAAAGAAAGTCGGGAATAAAGGTTGAGTTATAACCTGTGTTGACCATTCGGTTTCATCTTTAACCACTTCAATACTGGGCACTTTCACCCCCCTCCTTCACAGACCAATTTTCAGCTTTCAGCGATGTCACAATTTGAATGAGAATTGCGTGGTCGTGTAACACTGTACCCAAATTAAATGTTTATCATTTTTTTTCACACAAATAGAGCTTTTTTTGGTGGTATTTAATCACTGCTGGGTTTTTATTTTTTACGCTACAAATAAAAAAATACTGAATTTTTTTTTTTTTTTTAAAAATGCATTTTTCTTAGTTTCTGTTATAAAATTTTGCAAATAAGTAATTTCTCTTGATACCAAAAATGATGCTGCTACATTTTTTTGGTAAGAATAACCCAAATCAGTGTTTATTTGGTGTTGGCAGTGATGGGGGATGTTTTGCTTGCCTTGCAAAACAGGGGACAAACAGATTTTTTTTTTTATGGGGACACTGAAATGTGTATAGGGATAGGGGTATCAGTGGTGCTTGGTGTACTTTGTGGGGTGATCTGTAACAGCTCTCTGTGTAACAAATAGTAAGAAGTGTGCCAGTTGGATGTTGGCAGTCTTAACATCTGTCAGGTCAAGGAGGCAACTGAACCAGCTGCTTCCCCAGATGACACCAACATGGAACATGGGAATGCGACAAGGAGGACCATCTGCAAAGCTTGCCAGTTTCAAACAAACAGCATAAGAATGGGAAGTGTGAGCAGGCCTATACTGTAAGATTCGGTCTCCCTGTCTAAGGCTTTAGCAAATTCTAGTGCTGCACTGCGACTCCAGTCTCATATTACAGTGCGCCAAGCCCAGTCAGCACTGAGCTCCATTGCCTCTGCTGGAATTTGTACTTCCTTAAGGACCAAAATGTGTAGTTCCACACACAGCTTTCATAGCAACGTGGGTAACAAATCCCTGACAACAAACCAGGGGCATGTGACAAGCTGCAGCTTAAAGCAGCATTAAACCCAACAATGTATTATATTGCAACTTACCAATGGCTGCCTTCCTTCCTTTTTTTTTATTGGCTTTCTTTCCTTTATTTTTATCTGGTAATCCAGCCAGTACGTTTGTTGTTTTTCAACAGAACAAGCTGTACTGCAGATATAGCAGTTGAAGGGTTGAGGCCAACCATTTAATACTGACAGGGGTGTGTACAGTGATCAGCTTTTATTTAATTATGTAAAAAAAAACGTTATCGCAAAAGGGTTGCTGTAAAACTGCTTATAAAGTGTTAGCTGGAGTTTAGCTTGAATTTTGTTGTGTATCTAAATCTGCCAGGCCTGCTAACATTACCCTCGCCCCAGATTGACATTGATGCTGTCCAAAGGTGTCAGTTTCTCCTTCATCCAGAGTGTAGGCACTCTAATATAGAATGTGTTTTACTGGCCTGATCACCAGATAAAAACAAAGCGAAAAAAAGCCTAAAAATAGAAAACTATTGTAACCACCACATCTAAGGATTGCTTAGCTGCGGTAGATTAAATTAATTCTGCCCATTAACCAGGCCCATGTAAATCTGAGGATAGGAAAACCGTAATGTGGCCTTCACAAATGAAGTTTAAAAAGGCTTTCTATGAAATTTATAGTTTGCTTTTTGATAAATAGAATGGTTATGGGTTTTGTTCCCTACTTGTTACCGTGAGAGAGCATTTCAATTTACAGACACTTTAGTACAAGTATTGGTGTTTTATTTATTTAAAGTACGGATGTAAATGTTTCTCATATTGCTCATTTGTATGCGATGGGCATCCTTGCTTAAAAAGTGCCAGTCACTTTAATTACTTTTTTAGCGCTAACCCAAAACGTCACTCACCTTGTTTCATCTTGAAACACTTCAGGGATGCTGTTGACCAATAGTAATAAGACCTTTTTTTAGTTCACTAAATTTGATTAGACCTGCAATTCAAAACAAGACACTTAAATACTAGAAGATATAGTATTTCTTAACCGCTTCCGGACCAGCCACCGCAGTTGTACTGCGGGAGGTTGGCTACCCTGCGCAAAACCACGTAACTATACGTCTGCTCACGGGGTCCAGATAGCAGGCACTCGCCCGCTGCACAGCGGTGGTGCCGATGCTCGTGGCCGATGGTCGTGATGACCGCCGGCCACGAGTGATCATCAGCAGGAGACACAGAACAGGGATGAGTGTGTGTAAACACACACTTCCCTGTTCTGTTCTGACAGGAGTGACAGATCGTGTGTTCCTATTAGCTAGGAACCATGATCTGTCACTTCCTCTAGTTAGTCCCCTCCCCCCTTCTGTTAGAATCGCCTTCCAGGGAACATGGTTAACCCCTTCACCGCCCCCTAGTATTAACCTCTTCACTGCCAGTGACATTTTTACAGTAATCGATGCATTTTTAATCGCACTGATCGCTGTATTAATGCCAATGGTTCCAAAAATGTGTCAAAATTGTCCGATGAGTCCGCCATAATGTCGCAGTCATGATAAAAATCGCAGATTGCTGCCATTACTAATAATAAAAAAAAAATAATAATAAAAATGCTATAAATCTATCCCCTATTTTGTAGACGCTATAACTTTTGCGCCAATCAATATACGTGTGATTTTTTTTTACCAAAAATATGTAGAAGAATACATATCGGCCTAAACTAAGAAAAAACATTTTTTTATATTATTTTTTTTTTATGGGGATATTTATTATAGCAAAAAGTAAAAAATTTGTTTTCTTTTTCAAAATTGTCGCTATTTTTTTTGTTTATAGCGCAAAAAATAAAAACTGCAGAGGCAATCAAATACCACCAAAAGAAAGCTCTATTTGTGGGAAAAAAAGTACGTCAATTTTGTTTGGGTACAATGTTGCATGACCGGGCAATTGTCAGTTAAAGCAACGCACTTTGTAAAACAATTCATTTTTTCTTTTCAAGTGATCACATGATCTCTTTTCTTTTTCTGCAAAAAGAACAGCAATACATTGATCTTCCCAGTGAAGAGCTGTGCAGGGGGGCTTATCAGCAGACGTCTCACCTCCTGGAGTATAGGTAGGCTGTGCTCCCAAGTAGAGTGCAAGGAAGAAAACTAACCACACCATTTCAAACATCAGTTTAAAATAGGAAATCAACGGGACTGGCAGGTTTACCAGGTATTTTACACAGGAAGCAATACAACCAAAGCAGGATACGTTTTAATACAATAGTATAATACAATTTTATATCAGTAATTTAAAATAATGGGGTAATGTACACTTTAACCATTCATTGATGGACACAGAATTCCGACATTTGGGTTCTACTGCTGCCTACAGGAGGATCTGGACACTGGTAAACAAAAAAAACAGCTTTGGTATAACCCCTCCCACTCCCATCATGCTTCAGTTTTTTTGCTAGTGTCCTAAATCTTTTCTTTATTGAGAAACACCTAACAGTTTTACTGGCAATTTTTTTCAGCTTGTATTTTCTTTCTCTTCAATTAGGCCCCTTTCACATTGAGGCGTTTTTCAGGCGCTACAGCGCTAAAAATAGCGCCTGAAAAAAACTTCTCCTTTCACTCCAGTGTGAAATCCAGAGGGCATTCACACTGGAGCGGTGCGCTAGCAGGACTGTAAAAAAAGTCCTGCTAGCAGCATCTTTGGATCGGTGTAATCACCGTTCCTAAACCGCTCCTACCCTTTGAAATCAATGGGGCAGCGCGGCTATACTGCTGGCAAAGCGCCGCTGCAGTAGCGCTTTTAACCCTTTTTCGGCTACTAGCGCACGTTAAAACCGCCCGCTAGCGGCCAAATAGCGCTGCTAAAATGACGGTAAAGCGGCGCTAAAAATAGCGTGCTTTACCGCTGACGCAGGCACCGCCCCAGTGTGAAAGGGGTCATTTTCTCTTGTGGCACTTTCCTGACCTCTGTGTACTGTTAGTCACAGAGCACTTTCCAGGTCCAGAGCCTTGCACAGCTTTGGATGTGACCCAGTCTCTGAAGACTTGTTAATGATTAGGTCGTGTGGGCTGACAACCGATAATTACTTTGTTTATTGCAGTCATTAGGTGCCATCATTTCCATTGTTTTCTATAGCGGGGTTAAAACACTGAGCAGTTGAGTGTTGTCACTGGTGGGGTGTTATGCATTTTCTTCCTGCCATTCAGAGTGATAAAACACCTTCCCACCACTTCTCCTTATCACAAGAGACGCAGGTTCACCTTGGTTAGTTCTTACTGCCCCTACAGTAATCTGGTTACCTTCTGCTATTTGAACTTCTGCTTCCAAATGCCTAAGGCTTTTGCCTTGTACTACAACATAGTTGTTGCCATTTGCAGTGTAACTAATCAGCTTACAAGCACAAAGGGAGCAGTTCTGCTCAATAGGGCTTCTGTGACTCACAATCCACCTACAGTTTAGGGAATGCCTGCAGTGTTCCCTCTCAAAGATGTGACTGACCACCTGGAACTTTGTGCACTACTTGAATTGAGTCCTTGTTGGTTCATAGTTGCTTACTTTGCTTAGCTGTTGAAGCATAGGGCTTGAGGATCAGGGACCTTCTGTCTCATGCCCAGATATCAAGGATAATGTGCCACAAATTTGTGGAAGTGTTGAATTTTAAGTCTGTTAACTTGCTGCACATTTTCACTAGCAAGTTGTACACTTGCAGAGCACTTGAAGCACAAATTCTAGTGGACACTTTTCCAATTTGTAGCAAATTTGCGTGGCAAGTCTCTAGCAAGAGCAAAGTTGCAGTGGGGAGAGTCTACAGCAAGAGCTCTGGAAGTCTATTGCATGAAAATTCAGCCACAGTGACCCCAGTGGTGGGATGACTATTGCACAACTTAACTGAACCAGAACTTGCGGCAGACTTGCAGAATGTTTGCAAAGAAAGTTGATTTGGAGTCATACAATGCAGACTTTCTGCAATTGTGCAACACACTTGTGAAGCCTGGCAAGTCTAGCAATAGCTTAGCAAGTCATTTTAAAACTTGCAGCACAATTTCTTTCTATCTGGGTGGTTGCTTAGAGGTCCACTTCCTGCAAGTTCTATGGACTCTCTCTTTGTCATCCCTGATGGCCCATGTACTGGGGAACCAGTTTCTAATTCCACCATTTCAAGATGGCTCAGATTGTTGTTTAGGCTTACTGGCTTAAAGATTTGGTTCTACACTTTCCAGTCAAGGCACACTAGTCTGTGTGTGCTTATTGGGGTTATTCACATCAGGCAACTGGTTTTCCAGATTTGCATAGCTGCCACCTGGTATTCTGTTCACACATGCTCTTAAGTTTTACGGTTGATGTTCAGGCCTTTTCTGATGTGAGTTTTGTGTGTAAGGTCCTTCGGGCAGTTCTTCAAGCTGCAGGCATTTCCAGGTTTTTCAATTTTTAGTTGGCCTGTAAGCTTTTTTCTATTGCTGTGTTGTTCACCCTGCATTTGAACTGCTTTAAGAAAATCCAATTGTCTCTAAATCCTGGATTTTTGCATTCACTATTCAATCCCTTTCTTGGAATTCATTGAGTGATTCAGTTTTTACCTCTCTGTGTTTGTTCTAGGCTAACTCCTCTTCTAGGTGGCATTATAATCCTAATTTTTTAGCCACTCTAGTGCTAGCACAGTGGCAATGTTACTACACCTCCCTAAGGTCATGGTGTGGTAAAATGTATACAACATTTTGTGTTTGGTAGGTGGAATTAGTCAGTAGGAACACATGTAATGCATACTGTTGATATGTGGCAGGCTTTGAATGGTTAAAACTGGCTTTCTGAAGGTGACCTATTGCTCTTGAGCTGCGAGTCTGAAAAGTGCTCCATGGCGAATCTCTTTTTAAAGGGGCGTTAAACTCTTAACACACACATAAAAGTGGCCTGACCGTGTAATGAGACAAAAAATGTAAGTGTTCTTTTACGTTAAACTTTAACTGAAGACAGAGTGTCTAGCGCTCCTGCTCCTCATTCGGGCATCATGGTTTTGCCTGTGCCATTCTCCTTGTGTGTCTGTTGACCTGCAAGGGGTTTTATTGTGGCCAGTCTCTGGGTGGAGATCAAACCTGATGTAAGTCAGCCAAGCTTGCAGTCTCATGCTTGTGATATTTAGTTTGTAAGACATGTTCCAAGCTCCATTTGTCTGCTCTGCTAGATTGGATTCCCTCGATGACCCCGGATCGGAAATCGACTATTCTCTGAACACTGCCTGCCTTTTCGACTTCAGATTTTGACTCTGACAATTCTGATCCTTGCCTGTCTGCCAACTGCAAGTACCTGTTTGCTTTGCTCAGTTCGCGCATGCCCTGGCGTGGTAGCCAGGTGCTATAGCACTGTGTATAAGTTCTGGGAGCAACCAAGTACCGGTAGGCCTGCTTGCCTTATGGGAAAGAGGGCAACTATAGGTGGAGAACACAGAAACCAGCTATATTGTCTGACCACCTGCGTTAGCGGTAAGCTTGACAATACCATGACAAATGTTTTATATATATATATATATATATATAAACTATATTGTCAAAAGTATTTTGCCTTTTGCCTTTACACGCACATGAACTTTAATGGTATCCCAGTCCTAGTCCGTAGGGTTCAATATTGAGTTGGCACACCCTTTGCAGCTATAACAGTTTCAACTCTTCTGGGAAGGCTATCCACAAAGTTTAGGAGTGTGTCTATGGGAATGTTTGACCATTCTTCCAGAAGTACATTTGTGAGGTCAGGCAATCTTCTGGACGAGAAAGCCTGGCTCGCAGTCTCCACTCTAATTCATCCCAAAGGTTTTCTACTGGGTTGAGGTGAGGACACTGTGCAGGCCAGTTAAGTTACTCCACCGCAAAATCGCTCATCCATGTCTTTATGGACCTTGATTTGTGCACTGGTGCAGAATAGTCATGTTGGAACAGGAAGGGTTCATCCTCAAACTGATCTCACAAAGTTGGGAGCATGAAATTGTCCAAAATGTCTTGGTATGCTGACACCTTAAGAGTTTTCTTTACTGGAACTAAGGGGCCAAGCCCAACCCCTGAAAAACAACCCCACACCCTAATCCCCCCACCAAATGATTTGAACCAGTGCACAAAGCAAGGTCCATAAAGACATGTATGAGCGATTTTGGGCTGAAGGAACATGATTGGCCTTCAGAGTCCTGATCTCAACCCGATAGAACACCTTTGGGATGAATTAGAGTGGAGACTGCGAGCCAGGCCTTCGTCCAATATCAGTGCCTGACCTCACAAATGCACTTCTGGAAGAATGGTCAAACATTCCCATAGACACACTCCTAAATCTTGTGGACAGCCTTCCCAGAAGAGTTGAACTGTTATAGCTGCAAAGGGTGGGCCAACTCAATATTGAACCTTGCGGACTAAGACTGGGATGCCAATAAAGTTCATGTGCGTGCAAATGTAGGTGTATACTTTTGACAATATAGTGTATGTGTGTGTGTAGCGATTGATATATATATATATATATATATATATATATATATATATATATATATATATATATATATATATATGTAGCGATACCCCCAATTAAGAGGGCTGCAAGTTTGTTTTGGGTCCCTGAGTACAGCTCCACCAACCCCCCGGCAATCTGCTCTACCTGCTCTGGCACAGTTAGTAAAGGGGTATGTATTTATGCACATATAAATATCACTTATACTTTAAGCGTAATGGATTCAAACTCACAGGCAGACTGCTGACTGAAATAACTGTCTTTACTTTGGTTTGTATGAAAAGAAATAGTAACATGCATCAAACATTTGACTTGCAACACATTAGCAGGTCCCTGCAATATGCACTATAACATGTAAACATATATGTATCAGGATAGCAATGGGGAACGGAGCGCCACGTGTAGCGACCGTCTGCTATGCACCTCTGAGGTGCAACAAATCTAACTGCGACTACCTAATGGATCAGGCCTGATCCCTAACAATAGAGCTCAGTCCTTGGGGAACCCCAGTATTCTTCACCGGCACAAGAACTGTAGCGGTGGTGCACATGTAGCTTTAAATGGTGTGTGTTTGTAATCCACAATAAAGAACAATCTTCTGCTCTGAGGTAAATTTGCCTTGGCAGTTCAATAGGCATAAGTGAAATGACAATGCAAGATGAGCTTTCCAGCTCGCTCACCACTCCGGATACTGTCCTCAGCTCCGGGACCTCCACTGGCGGCGTCCGGCCTCCTCCGTCACAGCCCCTGCGTTACGGTCCTCTCTCTGACCGACCGTTCTCAGGCAAAAGTCTCCGCTCTGCTGCTGGTCCTCCTGTTGAGAGTTCTGTAGTCAATGCAAAGCCTCAACGACCCATTTTTCTTCCTGACCACCACTATTGGGGAGGCATAGGGGCTTCCCGAATCACTCCCGTCTTCTTCAGTTCCGCAAGCTGCTCCCTCAGATCCTCCAGATCTGCTAGCGGGACCCGCCTTACTCTCTCTCTGAATTGCTTGTCCTCTTGCATGCGGATTCGATGGGTGGCACTCCTCGCACACCCCACATCAAACTCATCTTTAGAGAATATCTTCTCCCATCTGGTCAGCTGGGCCTTGGCTCTCTCCCTCCAAGCTCCAGGTAGGTTTGGGTTTTCCATGGAGAGTTTCTTCCAGACATCTTCTCCTTTACCCGTCCCCTTCACTTCTGACCAGCCAACTGGGACAGCGGGACTCACCTGTCCCAACAGCATCCTGGCAGGGATCTCCACGGGCCACCCCGTGGGGTTCCTCACACTCACTGGGACTCTTCCCCTTGCCTTCTGCAGGGCCTTGATTGAGATCACTTCTGGTATCACTTCCAGGCCTGAGTGACCCTCCATTGGGTCAGATTCCAGCATAACAAAGGGGCCAGGCTGCTCCCAATTAAGCTTCACCGTGGCCCTCAGGCAGGTTACCTCTCCAGGCTGTAACACCGCTCCTTCTCTTCCAAGCCTCCATACCTTTCCTATCCCCTCACTTGGGGTCTTCTGCTCTAAGACCAACCGCTGGTAGGCCGCCTTCAGCATGGGATGGATCTTGGGAGCTGAAAGATTCTGCTTCTGTACAAGGGGGGCCAGGAGCCTTCTGACCAGATCCGTGTTCGTCCCTATGATCAGGGAGGTCTTGCTGGTTCCAGGCGGGCGAGGGCACACCACTGCCAGGGTGTCAAACACTTCAGCCTTTCCAGCCACAGATGGGTCAAAGGTCAATCTTATGGGTAGGTAGCCGTCGTAGGGGAAACTCTGAGTTCCCAATCCCCATATCTCCAGCTCCTCTATCTTCTGAATGGGCAGATGACTCCGGTATCTGTCGTAGAAGTCCCTGTACAATAGGGTCACTTGTGCTCCAGTGTCCAGGAGGGCCTGTGTGTACACTCCTTCCACTTGGATGGGTACAGTAGGAGATGGACCAACCAGCTCTTCCGGGTAGGGCCGAGTTGATGCTGTCCTCTTCTTTGGACTCTTTTCTTTCCAACTGGATTTGCGCTTGATTCTTTCCTGAGCCTGGTATGCATTAATTTTCTCCCTCGCTATGGGAGTGTGAACCCGCTGAGGGACATTGTTATCTCTCACTTTTAAGGGTTCTCGCTTGGGAGTGCTGTATCTCTTCGGAGGGGTCTTGCCCCCTTTCTCCGGGGTGTACCTTGGTTGAGGAACCCTGGGTTCCTTCCGAGGGGTTTGATCTCCTCGCTTTCTTTTCCTATTATCCTTCTTGGAGCTCACTGAAGGTGATGGGCACCCGGTTGACTCCTTCACCGGGGCCCTCTGGCGTTTCCCGCCGGCTGGTGGCTATCTGTTTTCTTCCTCTTGGGACTGGAACATACTGCTGCAATATGGCCAATTCCCCCACAATTAAAACAGATCACCTCTCCCCTGTCAGGTGGGGGATGCTGGTGCTGAAACAGTTGGAAATAATTCCCTCCTGCTTGCTTCTTTCTTGGGACTGGGCGTCTCTTTCGCCACCAGAGATGTCAGTATCTCCATCATCTGGGACATCTGCAACTTCAGGGCATCTACTTCTGTCTCTCTTTCAGGGGTTAAGGCCGACCTGACTGTGGCCACTGGAAGTTTTGTAGACCCCATCACCTGTTTTTCCCGTTTCTCTTCCAACATGGCCTCTTCCTCTCTGACCATCCGAATGAGATCGAGGTAGTCCAGGCTCTTCCCATCCCGTCGGGTGCGTAGTACTAGTGCAACAGGGTCTAGGGGTTGGGCTCCCCTCAACACTTGCTGAGCACGGGCTTCGTCTACCTTCCCCGGATCTATCCCCTTCTTCAGGATAATCCTATGCAGGATCTTGTCTATACGTCCCATATACTCCGACAGCTTCTCCCCTGTCTTCTGGTAACAGTGTTCCAGTTGATAGGTAAGCTCCGTGACTTTTTCTGTCCCACCAAACACACTTTCCAGGATGTCTAGGTAGTCCTGGGCAGTGCAATCTTTCTTGCTTGTCTTCAGGTTGCGTATGGCCTCTAAGGCAGGCCCTTTTAGGCTCTCAACAATCCTTTGGGAGGTCCCAGAAGGTAGAAAAAAGCATTCTTCCAAGGCCTGTGTGGCGCCATCTAACCACTCTTCAAATCCCTCTTCCCCCGAGGGTACGGGGTTTCTCCCTGAAAACATCCGGACAGAACAATCTTCTGCTCTGAGGTAAATTTGCCTTGGCAGTTCAATAGGCATAAGTGAAATGACAATGCAAGATGAGCTTTCCAGCTCGCTCACCACTAAGGATACCGTCCTCAGCTCCGGGACCTCCACTGGCGGCGTCCGGCCTCCTCCGTCACAGCCCCTGCGTTCCGGTCATCTCTCTGACCGACCGTTCTCAGGCAAAAGTCTCCGCTCTGCTGCTGCTGACAATGAGGGGTGAGAGTCTCTCTCTGTCTGCTGCAAGGCCCAGGCTTCAGGCCTTCAGCAGTCCCGGTCCGCACAGGTGTCTCCTCTCTCAATGATCCCTGCGTCAGAAGCCCAGTCACAAGAGGAAGAGGCGGTCCTTCCTCTTTCCTTTTATCACCTCCCCCATCAGCCTCTCGGGCGGAAACAACCATCCTCCCGGGAGCCTGGGGAATTATGGGAACTGTAGTCTTCTCCCCTAAAAGGGGAACGACCCCGCTACACATATATATATATATATATATTCAGCTTTTTTTTGCCTTGTTCGAGATTTAATGGATAATATTCTGTACTTTTATGTGTTTTTAAGATATCAAGGTATTGTGATATATACCTGTGTACCACAGTTAATTTTATATTTAACGTGTTTAATGTGCAGTGTAATATTAGCTTATTTTTATTATTTCACAATTTAGAATTATGGGTTGTGTTATGGTCCAGAAATAAACTAAATGTGCTTAAAATAAATATCAGGCAACAATGTTACTTACTGTGTAGATGTCTGGCATGGAAATCTGGCTTCAACATTGAGCTTAGGAAAAATGAATATGAATGTTGGCAATGTTAAATAGCTTGCCTTTTCCTGTTTCTACTCATCTCAATGTAAGGTTAGGGATGTATCATCATGAGGTCCTTTCAATGAAAGTTTATTACTCACAGAAACAACAGTATTGATGTGTTGTTTTTTTTTTTTTTTTTATCCTTGTCATGTAAATGCTCAAATCAATACTTCAAGCAGTGGATGAATAAACCAGTAGACATCAGTGAAAATTAGTACCATTGTGCAAAGTATATGACTGGCATTGGCAGTTTGGAGCCCATTTAACTGTCTTTCATCTGGTGTCCAATTAATATTCAGGTTCACTGTTCTTCACTCTGAAAGCTGTAATTACTTTTATTATGTTTCTCTATCTCCCACCTTCTGTGCTGCTAGCAGGGAGACCTGTCTGATTTAAATGTAGTTTTTTTAGAAATGTATTTTTTAAAATGTATTTTTGGGAATTTTGCTTTTAAAGTTCACACCATTTGTGTACTATCATGCTCTGCAAGTAACTAGTAGCCACTTTGAAAACTAGTTTTCTTTTATGTACAGTTCAGGACACAGGCTGTCAATTGTAACAGGTTGCATGCTGAACCGTCATGTGACTGGGCACTGGCAATGCCACTCACACTTTTAAAGTGGTTGTAAACCCTAGGACAAAAAAAAAAAAAACCCTGCAAGACAAAGGCATAGCATACTAGCTCATTATCAATTACTTACCTGAGATTAAAGCCCCTGCAGCCGTCCTCGTACACCACTCCAGCGGCCGATATCGCTCCCGGAGTTTCTTCCGGGCATCGCGGGCTCCGGCGCTGAGATTGTTCGGAGCTTCGATGACGTCACTGCCGCCCATGCTTACGGGAGCCGCTGGTAACGGCACACTCACTGAAGCAACGGCACATACGTTTAGGAGATATCCAGGGTAGCTACAGGTAAGCCTTATTATAGGCTTACCTGTAGCAAAAAGTGTGTTGTAAGGGTTTATATAACCTTCATATAAACCTTCCCACCCTTTGATCCTCATCTTTTTGTGTCCTTAGGTGATGAATGCATTTCTCTGTGGGAGAGAAGATTATTAGAAGGAACTTTTGATTTCTTATATCAAAGCTTATTTCAAACTGCACCAGGCCACTGCACCAGAAGATGTCAGTTTTTCCGGATCAGTCTGGCTGGGAATTCTAATAGCATTAGAATAGACTGTCCTTCAGAGGTTATTTGGACCTGTTTCTGGCAGCTCTACACTATTGCGTGGTCGAGATGAGAGATGCACTAATACAGCTATCTTGTATTGTTCTTTTGTCTGTTCAGTTGCAAAGAATTCTTTGGCTGAATTACTGGTCAGTTAAACCAATCTGTAAGAAAAGTATGATAGATTGTAGATTGTAAAGGATGCCATTTGAATGTGAACACCTCTTTGGGGAGACTTTGGAAGCCTATATAAGGCTCGATTCACACTAATGCGTTTTTTAAAGCATTTTGCAGAAATGCAGGGAAAGTTTTTTAACATGGGTTCCTATGGAACATGTTTACATCGATGCATTTTTGTGCTTCTGTGTTTTTGGAAAGAGTCGGGGACTTTTTTTCCCGCAAAATGCAGCGTTTTGCATGTAATAGAATTCAATGGACCCGCGATTTTACCACGATTTTGCCGCGATTTGCATTCTGTTTTATTTCTTTTTATTATACTGCATATAGCTGGTTGCTAAGGAGGGGGCCGGGAAGCCGACCGCCGCGCCCTTAACAACCGATGTGTCATCAGCTGTCAGCTGGCTTCCCACTCAATGTAAAAAAAAAAATGCCGGCTAAAAAAATAAATCTGCACCCCCCCCCCACCTCAAAGCACCTTGCCCCCATGTTGATGGGGACAAGGGCCTCTTCCCGACAACCCTTGCCCGGTGGTTTTTGGGCTCTGCGGGTGGGGGGCTTATCAGAATCTGGAACCCCCCTTTAACAAGCAGAGCCCCCCTGCCCCAAAGCACCCATCCTCCCATGTTGAGGGCATGCAGTCTGGTATGGTTCAGGAGGGGGGGCACTCGCTCGTCCCCTCCCTTTCCTGACCTGCTGGGCTGCATGCTCGGGTAACGGTCTGGTATGGATTTTGGTGGGACCCCCACGCCATTTAGAAAAAAAAATTGGCATGGTGGTCCCCTCCGAATCCATACTAGACCCAAGGGCCTGGTATGGACCTGGGGGGACCCCACGCCGTTTTTTCTCTTGATCTTTATTTTTAGCTGGCAATTCTTTTTTTTTTTTTTTTTACATTGAGCGGGAAGCCCGCTGAAAACGGACTCATCGGTTGTTAAGGACGCGGCAGCCGGCTTCCCGGCCCCCTCCTTAGCAACCAGCTATATATACAGTGTAATAAATAACCGCAAACAGCAAATTGCGGCAAAATTGCGGTAAAAACGCGTGTCAAAAAATGCGGCAAGCAAGAAGCACTGCATAAACGCTCAAAAGCAACATGCATAGATGTGAATCGAGCCTTAGAAGAGGATAGGTGGCAAAAGTATTCTTTTGCCCAGTAAGTTAATAAGGGACTCTATGGGTAAGCTAGGTCCCTCAGCACAGAAAAAGTCATCCTTGTATTCCCCCCATGCATCCGCATATAACGCTAAACCAGGCAATGCCTTTCACTACAAGTTTTGGTCTTCCAAACCAGGTCCCAAGTTTCGTTCACAATGAAGGGGTGCCCCCCCCCCTGTTATCAGTGGGGGACATTTTCTGGCTCTTAAAAACGTTTGGTAATTGAGAACTCAGGAAAATACCTTAAAGTGTTTTCTTTTCATGCATTCCAAAATTGGGTAATTTTGTAGGTTTTTGTACTGTTTTGGTGCTCCAGGGACTCAAAAAATTTGATGGGTAGTCAAGAAATTAGATTTGTAATTTACGCTCCTTAAAAGGCCAAAGTTGCTTCTTGGATTTTGGGCCCCATCTGTGCATCTAGGCTGTGTAAAAGTCTCACACATGTGGTATCCCCATACTCCATTGGGGTGTAATTCTCAGTATGCCTATGCTGTGCATGAGAAATAACTTCTTAAAATGTAAACTTTGTGGGGGGAAAAATATTAGATTTTTTAATTTTCCAAAAAATTGTGACAAAAAGCTTCCAACTTTAGCCACTTCAGCCCCGGAAGTTTTGGCTGCTCAATGACCAGGCCATTTTTTTGCGATACGGCACTGCGTCGCTTTAACTGACAATTGCGTGGTCGTGCGATGCTTTCCTTTTGGTATTTGATCATCTCTGTGGTTTTTATTTTTGCACTATAAACAAAAAAAAGAGCGACAATTTTGAAAAAAAAAAACAATATTTTCCTCAGTTTAGGCCGATCTACGTATTTTTGGTAATAACAATCGCAATAAGTGTATATTGATTGGTTTGCGCAAAAGTTATAGCATCTACAAAATAGGGGAAAGATTTATGGCATTTTTATTATATATATATTTTCCCCATCCGTCTTTCAGGACAGCACCATAGAGAGACCCTGGCTCCTCCCCTTTCAGGAAACACCGCCTTAGATTTTGAAATTTAAGCCCCCACCGTCCTGCCAGTCCCTCAGTTATGGTGTTTCCTCCGGTGGGGAGACACCGCTATGGAGCCAAGGGCTGAATAGCCAGGGAGGCTAAAGCCGATCGTTTCCAGAGAAGGGGGGGGGGGAGCAGGGGTCTCTCTACCTCCCTCCATCCTATCGTGCGGTCCGTGAGGCTGGGGAAGCCGGGAACTGGACTGACCTTTTTTTCACGCACCTCCGGCTTCTTTTGGGGAAACTGTAAGCCGGAGGGTTCCGCTCTTCTCCTGTCCAGGGGGACGCCAACGGAAGCACTGGAGGCCGCCATGTTCGGCGTGGAGCTCAGTGCGCCGGGTCGGATGGCGGGTGACGTCATTTCCGACGGAGGTCAGTGCTTCCGTTCGTTCCGCGGCTTCCGGTTCCGGCCGCGGGATTTGAAAAGCGGAACGAGCGTTTTGGCTGGTGCTGCTTCATTTTCGGCCTGTAGCGACAAGCGTTCGGAAGCGAAGGCACCACCGATCCTCAGCGGGAAATGTCGGAAGTAGAGGCTTCCCGAACGGCTCCTGGAGATGCCTGCACCAGCCACTCTAAGGTAAGTGGAACCCTGGGGTGGTGTTCCCTTACTAGACAACCTGTAAGCTCCACAGGTGTGTTTGTCTCCCTTGGTGGTGGGGAAGATGGGGGGTAACTAGGACCCTGGTGGTGGTGGTCAAAGTTATAGCACCCCTGGTGGCCCTCTGTGTGTATTGCTGGTGGTTAAGGGGAGTCTGACTGCTCTCTTTTATGTTTGTCTTTTTTCAGAGCAAATCTGCTGAGAAAACCAAATCGCCCCACAATTCAAAGAGAAAATGCCCTTCGTGCAGAGCCACAATGGGGGAATCGTGGTCCAAAGCACTCTGTAGGGAATGTATAGAGGGGCTAGTGAGGGAGCAGTCAGCGGAGCAAAATACGGAGTTAGCTGCGTCCGTCAAGGAACTAGCAAACACCGTACAATCTTTTAAAACGCTCTTCTCTAGTTTTCAGTTTCCGCAGACTCAGATTAACCCTCCACCAGCACAGCAGAGTGTTGCGCCAAGCCTAACGGATGCTCCCTCGGCGAGTGGTGAGAATCCGGGGGGCTCTAGAGAAGAGATTGAGGAGGAGCCAGATAGCGTTGCTTCTGATTCCCAAGGGGAATCCGAGGGAGAGGAGGTGGATGGCGAGTCCACGAGAACCTCTCGCTACAAGCTTTCTCTGGAGGAAGTGGAAGAGCTTTTGGGAGCTATTCACACCACTTTGGGAATCCAGGAAGAAAGGAAAAAGCTATCGCTCCATGACCAAATGTACAGGGGCTTAGGGGAACAGAAAAGGAAAGTGTTTCCGGTCCATGAAGTACTGGTCGACGCCATTAAAAAAGAATGGCAGGACCCGGAAAGGAAACCATTCTTTTCAAGAAGTTTGAAAAGGAGGTTTCCTTTTGCAGAGGAGGAAGCTCTAGTGTGGAATAAAATTCCTAAACTAGATGCGGCCTTCTCACAGGTCTCTAGGCACACCGACCTTGCCTTTGAGGATATGGGAGCCCTCCCAGATCCTATGGATAAAAGGATGGACTCTTTATTGAAAAAATCCTGGGATTCATCAATAGGCAACCTCAAACCCGCCATGGCGTCCACAGTGGTGGCACGGAACATGGAGTACTGGTTGACGCAAATTAAGGCGCACATTGAGGCAGGAACTCCTAAGGAAACAATCCTGTCTTCCTTTCCTATGCTCCTTAATGGAGTAGCTTATCTGGCTGACGCCTCAGCGGAGTCAGTAAGGATGTCAGCAAGGTCAGCAGCCTTGTCCAACTCAGCAAGGCGGGCCCTTTGGCTTAAGACGTGGCAAGGAGATAGCGCGTCAAAAGTCAAGCTCTGCGGCATTCCCCTCACAGGGGACTTGTTGTTCGGTCCTGGCTTGGAGGCCGTCTTGGATAGGACGGCCGACAGGAAAAAGGCCTTTCCTCTCAAAAAGAAATTTGCAGAAGCCAAAAGGAGGGTTCAACCCAGGAGGAAGTTTGAGCCTCCTAAAAATGAGCAACAGAAAAAAGTTTGGCAGAAGGGCAAAGGGCGTGGGGGAGCTATTTTTCGCCCTCCTGAACAGCCCAAAAAGTCTAAATGACGGAACCAAGGTGGGAGGAAGACTGGGATACTTCCTCCCACAGTGGGAGTTGATCACCTCCAACCATTTTATTTTGGAGATTATAAGGAGGGGTTACAGGTTGGAGTTTTCAAAACCCCCACCTCTCAGGCTTCTGGTCACCACGCTACCAAAATGTGCAGAGAAGGCTTCAGCTCTTCTTTCCTCTCTACAGGAGTTGGAGGAACAAGAGGTGGTAACCCGAGTTCCGGTGGAAGAGACAGGCAGGGGCTTCTATTCCCACATCTTTGTGGTCCGCAAACCATCGGGAAAGTTCAGACTTATCCTGAACTTGAAGCCCCTGAACGTCTCGGTTACATACAGGAAGTTCCGAATGGACTCGATCTATTCGGTAAAAGCACTTCTTCCCCAGAATTGCTTCATGGCGTCCATAGACCTGAAGGATGCCTATCTGCACATCCCCATAGCAGAGGGGTACCAGAAGTTCCTCAGGTTGGCGGTGAAGACCCCAGAAGGGATAGTGCATCTACAATTCAGGGCTCTTCCCTTCGGGCTATCTTCTTCCCCCCGTATATTCACCAAAGTTATGGTGGAGGTTCTGGCCTTCTTGCGACTCAGAAACATCGCAATAGTCGCATATCTAGACGATCTGCTCCTATTTGCTTCTTCCCCAGAGCAGCTGTCCAGAGATCTGCAGGTAACAAGGGAAATCCTCGAAAATCTAGGATGGCTCTTGAACCTGGAAAAATCCAGCCTGACCCCATCGCAGAAAATCATCTTCCTGGGCTACAGGTTGGATTCAACAAAACAAAAAGTTTTTCTTCCGGAAGAAAAAATCCAGAAGGTGGACAGGGCGATGTTGCTCTTGCAGGGCAATCAACAGATCTCAATAAGGAAAGCCATGTCAGCCCTAGGGCTATTGACATCCTCGCTCCCAGCAGTACAGTGGGCAGGGCTGCATTTTCGCCCTTTACAACTGTTCATACTGGGAATTTGGGACCACAGTCAGAATTCCCTGGATGCTCTGATAGAGGTACCAAGTCAGGTAAAGAGGTCACTTTGGTGGTGGAGAAAAGGGGCCAATCTTTCCCAGGGTTTGGAATGGGTCCTCCCGGTATCCAAAACCATCACGACCGATGCAAGCGGCACAGGTTGGGGAGCTCATCTAGGTTCCCGGATGGTTCAGGGCACCTGGCTAAAGCAAGAGGCAAGGGAATCCTCGAACTGGAGGGAGCTGAAAGCCATAGAGTTGGCGCTCAGAGCCTTTCAGGAAGAACTCCAGGGTCAACACGTGAGAGTCAGGTCAGACAACTCCTCTGCAGTAGCATACCTCAACAGGCAGGGAGGTACCAAAAGCAGGTCTCTGTGGAGCTTGACAAACACCATTCTCAGGTGGGCCGAGACAAATATTCTGTCCCTGTCGGCGGTACATCTAAAAGGGGATCAAAATCAGGTTGCGGATTTTCTCAGCAGGAGAAAGCTGAGAGAAGGCGACTGGATTTTGAACCAGGATGTCTTCAAGGCAATTACCCAGAGGTGGGGGATGCCTTGTATAGACCTCTTCGCTTCAAGGGAAAACAGAAAAACAGATCTGTTCTTCTCCCTGAGCAGATGGGACGGAGCACTTGGAGTGGACGCACTGGCTCAGAGCTGGGAGTTCTCCAAGTGCTATGCCTTCCCCCCTCCTGTACTAATTCCAGCAGTACTGAGGAAGCTACAGTTGGAGAGCACAACTCTCATTCTGATAGCACCTCATTGGCCCAGGAGGCCGTGGTTTTCCATCTTGAAGAGTCTGGCAGTGGAACCCCCGTGGATTCTGCCATTCCAGGAAGATCTTCTGTCCCAGGGTCCAATCTGTTGTCCTCAGGTGGAGCGGTGGAACCTGGCTGCTTGGCTACTGAGGAGGAATTGCTGAAGGGCAAAGGGTTCTCAGATCGGTTGGTGTCAACCCTACTAAGTTGCAGAAAAAAGGAGACGCAAGCTATCTACCTGAAAGTGTGGAAACGCTTTAATAGTTGGTGTGCGGATAGTTCCTTCGACACAAGCAGTCCGGTAGCGGTACTGGAATTTCTGCAAGCGGGGGCAGACAAGGGGTTGGCTGTTAGCACACTGAAAGGACAAGTGTCTGCTTTAAGTGTATATTTGGAAAAACAGTTAGCTTTAGATCCCTGGATATCTAGGTTTTTTAAAGCTCTGAACAGGCAGAGGCCAGTAAGAGTATCCTCTTTTCCAGTATGGGATCTTTCTTTAGTGTTACAAGCCCTCACTGGTGAACCGTTTGAACCATTGGAGGCTTGTACGTTGAGGTCGATCACCCTCAAAACGGTGTTTTTGGTGGCGATCACCACGGCAAGAAGAGTAAGTGAACTCGAGGCCCTTTCCATTAGGGCACCTTTTTTTCAGATATTTCCGGATCGGGTGGTTTTTAGAACTGATCCGGCATTTTTACCTAAAGTGGCTTCAAGTTTTCATAGAGGCCAAGAAATAATTTTGCCTACCTTCTGTGTAAACCCTGTGAGGGAACAGGAACGCACATTTCATAAGTTGGATGTTAGGAGGTGCGTCCTCCAGTACTTGGAGAGTACAAAGGATTATAGGAAGTCTGATTCCTTTTTTGTATTGTTTTCAGGAGCTAAAAAAGGGTCTAGGGCCTCTAGACGGACGATAGCCAGATGGATTAGGTTAGCCATCAGACAGGCTTATGTAGCGGGGGGAGTGGAGCCCCCGGATGGGATTAGAGCGCATTCCACCAGGGCAGTGGCGACTTCGCAGGCTGAGTGGGCTGGTGCTTCTCCAGAGCAGATCTGTAGGGCGGCAACATGGTCCAGCTTTGATACGTTCGTAAGGCACTACAGGTTGGACCTGCTGTCAGCGAAGGACCAAGCCTTTGGGCGTAAAGTTCTGCAGGCAGTAGTCCCACCCTAAGGTAAGGTGCTCGCTTATCCTCTCTATGGTGCTGTCCTGAAAGACGGATGGGGAAAAACGGAGTTACTTACCGGTAACGTCCTTTTCCGGGAGTCTTTCAGGACAGCACAAGTTACCCACCCTAATTTGTGGACATGGAAGAAGTCATCGCATGAGACCGTCAGGTAAGAGATATAAGTTATTATGACGTGTTCTTGTGTCTCCCCAGCTGGCCGGAGGTACTCTTGAAGAACTGAGGGACTGGCAGGACGGTGGGGGCTTAAATTTCAAAATCTAAGGCGGTGTTTCCTGAAAGGGGAGGAGCCAGGGTCTCTCTATGGTGCTGTCCTGAAAGACTCCCGGAAAAGGACGTTACCGGTAAGTAACTCCGTTTTTTTTACTAGTAATGATGAATTTATCGGGACTGCAACATTATGGCAGATCGGACACTTTTGGCACATTTTTGGGACCATTGGTATTCATACAGCGATCAGTGCTATAAAAATGCATTGATTACTGTGTAAATGTCACTGGCAGGAAAGGGGTTAACAGTAGGGGGCGATCGGTTAATTGTGTGTCCTAGGGAGTGATTCTAACTGTGAGGGGATAGGACTGCCTGAGTGAGGAGAGCAATCTGTTGTTCACACTTGGTATGAACAACAGATCGCTCTCCTCACCCCTGACAGCACGGAGATCGATCTGTTTTACATTGACAGATCTCCGTTCTGTCTCTGTGTGGAGCGATTGCAGGTGCCCAGCATGCGCCCCCTAGTGGTAAAAAGGCGAACCGACGTAAGGTAACGTCGTTTCACCTAGGGGGGCCAACCTGCCACAGTACAACTGCGGCGGCGGCTGGTTGGGTAGGGGTTAGAAAACTCACTTTGCCTCGTTCTAAATACCTTGGATTGTCTACTTTACAAAAAGGGGTCATTTAGGGGGTATGTGTACTGTCCTTGCATTTTAGGGCCCCAAGAAATGAGATAAGCAGTTTGTACATCAAGACTGCTCAATTTTCGAATCTATACCATATAGCATAGTTTGTAAGCACTATAACGTTCACACAGACTAAATAATATACATTTATTAGGGTTATTTTTACCAAAGAAAGGTAGCAAAATATTTTTTGGCCTACATTTTTTAAGAAAGAATATTTGTTTGTCAAACTAAAAAAAATGTTCGGTAGATTTTTGCTTGCATAGCAAACATGAAAATTCCCAGTGGTTATTAAATACCACCAATAAAAATAAATAAATACAAAATAATTTTTGGTACAGTATTGCGTGATTGAGTAATTGTCATTCAAAGCTTGACTGCTGAAAAATGGCCTGAACTGGAAGCAGGTGTAAGTGTCAGGACTTACTGGGATGGATAAAGCTGTCATGTAGGTTGCCACCGCTTACAGGTGAACACCATGCAGATACTGTATAACAGATACAAATAAATGCAGCTCGATAATGCATTTAGTTCATTCATTTTTTATTTATTTTTTACATGCAACTAGTGTTAAGTATTGAATTTGACTTGGTATCGACCCCTTGCAGAGCTCAGAGAGCGGTAGGGAGAAGCATCACAAGGAGCCAATCAATTATGCTGCAATGCAAAGAGAGGGAGGTCTGTCAAAACATGTTGGCATCTGCTTTTCATCAGTGTCAGCCACTAACTGCCTTTACTGCCAGCATCTAATAGGCTTTGTGCACACAGTCTCCCATTGAGATGCATTTGAGGAGGCAGCTGTATGCAGTTGTGCGCCAGGTTTTGGGTAAAGCACACTATCTGTCTTCGGAGCATACATCAGTGCACATGCGGGTGCTTTACACAACACTTGGTGCACATTTGCATACAGCCACCTCTTCTAATGCATCCCATTTGGAGGCTGTACGCGGGTTTTCTGAATGCCATTATGCAAGCTCTGCACACTGCGTGGCTCCTGTACGACCATGTGCATGAAGCTTTAGTCTGTCAACATTTATTATAGTGTATGTCTGTTAGTGGCCATCAGTTTGCATTCCCCCTTACAGGCTGTATAAATTCACGAAGTGTGTTTTAGTGTTGGTATATTCAATAATATACCTACTGCAATATTATTGTTCATCTCAGATTTCTTAGATTTTTTTTATTTTTTTAAGAGTCAAAGTTGTTCCTTTATTTAACAGAATAATGTACAGGTTACAACAAAAGTCCCACATGGACCGAATCAGATATACAGTACAGGTGTCTTGGTGTGAAGATACATACAAGAGTTTCTAAACATGTTCAGTGAAGATAACGGCAAGACAGGGTATACATCCGTTTATAAGGGCAACGTAATTATTGTGTTAAACAGTCTCCCGCCCACCCAACGCCACATAGCTTCTCAAAAAACTTCTACCGAGCAGATACCTGCTAACCCGACCAGGGTTGCCACACTTTGTTAAATTTATTCGGGCAGTTCCTATTAATATATGTCAACTTGTACAGGGGCAGGACAGCATTAATGGACTTTTCCCATGCAGTGATCGTGGGGGGGGAGGGGGAGCTCCAATGAAGCACAATCTCCCTCTTGGCGTAGAAGAAGAGGTATGTCAGCAATAGTTTGGTATATCTAGGCCTTTGATCGTCGTCTTGAATGCCTAACAATATCAGCTCTGGTGACTTAGGGAGATTTAGTTGTAGGCGACCATTGACGGACTCCAATACCGCATCCCAGTATTTAGCTACTTTGGGACAGTTCCAGAACATATGAAAGAATGTTCCCACATTGTCTCGGCAACGGGGACAGTCGGGGGATCGCTGTGGGAACACCTTGTGGAGTCTCTGGGGGGTAAAGTAGACCCTGTGGAGAAACTTCACTTGTATGAGGCGCTCTCTGGAGGAAATCAGCAGGGAGGCACTGTCTGCGAGGCAGTCATTCCAGTCTTCCTTGTCCAGCCCAGGGATGTCAGTTTTCCAATGGTCAAAAAGTCTGTCTACTTTGGCAGAGTCAGTCCTAAGGAGCTCGAGATATAGGGTCGAGAGGGGCCTATCCAGTTGCACTTGTGATAGCACCTGTTCGATGGGGTCTACAGTCAGTCTAATGGGAGCAGGAAATTCGGCCCTGATGGCGTGACGCAGTTGGAAATACCGAAATAGCATCCAGTCCGGCAACTGAAGGGTTGCCTGTAGTGCTGGGAATGGCTTCACGGTGCCATTCGTTAGAATGTCAGTGAGAGTCTTTATACCAAATCCCGCCCAAACCACCGGGTCCGGGACCGTCCTGATGTGAGGGAGGTTGGGGTTTCCCCATAGTGGGCATCGAGGAGACCAGTTCCGGGGGTCTATTTTCCCTCTCCTGGCCGCCATCCAGACCCTGAGGGTGGTCTGAGTGGGCGCCGGGAGCACTGTATACGCCCTGCGTCCCCTGTAAACCAGGTTCCCCAGCTCCTGCAGTGACCCTATGATTGCTGCTTCAAGGCATACTGCTGCATTCCCCCTGGAGAGGACGAACCACCACCTAGCTGTCACCAAGACAGCCGCCCAGAAGTATGTCTGGTAGTCTGGCGCAGCCAGGCCCCCACATTGAACAGGGAGGGTTAGTGTGGATTTGGCCAGTCTCGGGGCTTTCCCCCCCCATACGAAGGAGCCTACACATTTATCCACTTCTGCAAACATTGATTTGGGTATCCAGATGGGACTGTTGCGAAAAACATATAAAAATTTAGGGAGGAATATCATTTTTAACAGGTTTATACGGCCCATGAGGTTCAAGGGTAATGTATTCCATGATGAACATTTGGTTCGCAACTGTGCCACAACCGGGCGTACATTTAGTTCCCTATATTCTGCCACTTGTCTTCTGACCTGGATACCCAAATATTTAAATTGATCAACCCAAATAAGTGGTATGTTAGGACTGACTTCACGAGCCCGGGGGTCCAGGGGGAAAATGTTGGATTTAGTCCAATTGATGCGCACTCCGGAGAACCTACCAAAAATGTTGAATATCTCGAGAGCTGCAGCCAACGAGTCCCCTGCGTCTTGCAGATACAGGAGGGCGTCGTCCGCGTACAGCGAGATCTTTTCTACCAGAGTGCCTATCTTAAGACCCTTCACCCTATCTGAGTGTCTAATTCGGGTAGCAAGGGGCTCAAGAGCCAATGCGAATAGGGCCGGGGACAAAGGACACCCCTGCCGCGTCCCCCTTTGTAACGGGAACGAGGCAGAGAGCCTATTACTGGTGCGGATGCGGGCCCTAGGTGCCCGGTAGAGCATACGGAGCCACTGAAGAAATCGGGGCCCGATCCCATATCTTCCCAAAGTCTCCCAGAGGAACGTCCACTCCACCGAGTCAAATGCCTTTTCAGCGTCAAGTGAGGCAATGACTCTTCCACCACTGTTGTCATGAGTAATAGACATATTGAGGAAGAGCCGGCGGAGGTTGATATCGGTACCCTTACCCGGCATGAACCCAGTCTGATCCGGATGAACGACCTCCTCAAGGGCTGTGGATAGCCTGTTGGCCAGAATTTTGGCCAGTATCTTGGCGTCCACGTTTAGGAGAGATATTGGCCGGTATGAGGAGCATTCCTCCGGATCTTTCCCGGGCTTGGGTATCAATACCACCACCGCTTCAGACATTGACTCGGGGAGGGCCCCCAGCCGGAAAAATTGAGCAAACAGGGACACTAACCTCGGTGCCAGCAGTTCAAGGTGTTGTGCGTAGAATTCCCTGGGCAACCCGTCCGCCCCAGGAGTCTTACCCGCCTTGAGTTGGCCAATCGCCAACTGTACCTCCTCCAGTGTTATGGCTGCTTCGAGAGCTTCACATGTCCGGTCACTAATAGTCGGTAAGGGGATCCCGTCCAAATAGTCAGTCAGTTCTAGAGGGGAGTAGCTCACCTTGGTGGAATACAGCTGTTCATAATATTGGGCAAATCTATGGTTTATATCCTGTGGGGTCCTTAGCAGGGTTCCGTCTATGTCCTTGACTACAGCAATATGCGTGGCAGTGAACTGACCCTTCGCCAGCCAGGCCATCAGGCGGCCGCTCTTGTTCCCATATTCAAATATTTTGTGAGCTGTATGAAGTAGTGACTTATGCATCCCATCCACTCTGCAGAGAGAGAGTTGGTGTAGGGCAAACTGCCACTCTCCATAAGCCTCCCTGTTTGGATTGGCAACATATAGTTCTTCCTTCCTCGCAGCCCTATCCTCGAGCTCCTCCAGAGAGCGCGTCGCCTTCCTGCGGGCCGCCGCAATACGGGCTATGTACTCCCCCCTGGTCCATGCTTTAAAGGCGTCCCATGCAATTAGAGGATCAGTGCCAACAGCATTCTCTAACCAGTAATGGCATACCCCCTCCTGCACCGCCTCTTGAGTACTTTCCTCCTCTATCCAGAATCTGGACAGCCTCCACATCCTATCCCCAGGGGGCCCAAATGACAGTTTAAGCAGCAGAGGGGTATGGTCTGATATCCCTCGTGATAAAATGCGGCTGTCTGTGGACCTCCTGAGCAGAGAGCCCGACGCATACATCAAGTCTATGCGAGACAGGGTCTTAAATGTGGCAGAGTGACAGGTGAACTGTCTGCCAGACGGGTTGAGGCTGCGCCAAACATCTGTCAGGGCAAAACTATTTGCCCATTCCGCCAGGCCGGGTGTCCATCTAGATGTTGAGTGGAGTCTGTCCAAATCGGATGTCGGGGTCAGATTGAAGTCCCCCAAAATCAGAACATCCTCCACCCCATAGTCAATGACTAACTGCATAATTTTGTGGAGCAACGTTACATCAGCTGGTGGGGGGAGGTACAGGCCCACAAGTACACAGGGGTTGTTTGCAACAAGTGCATGAAGGATAATGTACCTGCCCCCGGTATCTATCTTAATATCCAGAAGCTGGAACGGCAGTTGTTTATGTATAAGGATACTGACCCCTCTGGAGTATGTGGAGTACGTTGCATGGTAGTGGGACCCCACCCACGCCCTTTTTAGGCTCAGTATCCGAGACCCCATCAGATGTGTCTCCTGGAGCACACAGATATGTGGCGAGTATTTTTTGAGAAAATTAAAGACTAAAGATCTTTTGTGTGCAGAGTTGAGGCCACGCACATTCCAAGAAATCACTGTCACCTGAGCCATGGTGATATAGGTAAATTAAGTAGGATCAAAATAGGGGTTGAACATGCAACAGCTCCTCCTCTCCAGATGGCCAGCCTGCCCCCCCTGCACCCCCTCCCCACACCGCATTCAGGACCATCAACCATGCAGGTCAGTTGCATATGCAAAAATAAAAGGAATAACATTAGACTCTTATCCAAAACTTTATAACTCCCGACCAACTCATTGGTCAAACCTTTGTCGGCAACGGCCGAAACCCCCCCCCCCCCCCACCCCGCATGTCCCACCCAATGTAAGACTGCCTCATACCCAATAAACCGCCCGTAGGCAACTAACAATCCTGGGAGCGTGTGTAGTGGTCAAGATGGTAGTTCACATCTCCCGACCACCCTCAGCAGAGGAGGTGGTCAAAACATTCCTGAGTACTTGTGTACTAGTAAGCATCCATAGGGGAAAAAGAGATGCTACAACAACAGTAAAACCGGGTCTTTGGAAGTTCTCCTGGTCTATACCAGGGGCACTAGCTTAAATGTCCATTTCACATGGTACTGCAAAAGGGAGGAGGTACCTGGGTAATATTGCAGTAATATGGTCAGTCATAATCAGATCCGGCAGAGGTCGGTAGGCAATTTGTTGCCCACTGCAGCCTTCCGGCTTGAGGTGAGAAGGAAAGTGTTCAAAAGGAAAATGTAAACGGGTGAATAAAAAAACAAAAAGTAGGAGTGCAAGATCCTTTCCCTTTCCCCTTCAGGGGCACAGATCTGACCTCCTGGTTGTATACAAGTATGCTGCATTGGACCGAGATCTCGTGCAGCTCATTGCTCCCTACCCATCCGGGCAGGTTACCTCCTTCGGATTGGGACTTCTGGTCTCTCTCCTGTGAAGATGCGGTGGAGCCAGTGTGCATGCACAGGTCAACAAAGTATCGTCCGGGGATCACGTACCTCAGCAGGGGAAAAACAAATCAGGAGTTGTGCGCCTTTTCATATCCCTTCTTTCATCCAAGTGGGGGGATGGTTTCCAACCATTTTGCAGCCTCTTTGGGTGATGTAAAGAACCTGGTTGTTTCTCCATCAATTACCCGAAGCTTGGCAGGGAAAAGAATACTGTATTTTATGCCCTTCGCTCGGAGGCCCGCCTTCACAGCGTCGAACGAACGGCGGAGCTTCTGGGTCTCAATTGAAAAGTCCGGGAATAGCATCAGGCGGTTGTTTCGGAAGGTCAGCTCCCCCGCTGCCCTGGCAGCCCTGAGCAGCTCATCCCGGTCCCGGAAATTCAAGAACCGCATGATAAAGGTTCTTGGGGGGGAACCCTGGGGGCCTGGTTGTGGCGGCAGTCTGTGGGCTCTCTCCACCGCGAAGTATGGGGACAGGTGCGCAGCGGGCAGTAGGGCTCTCAGCATTTCCTCAGCAAATACAGTGGGGTTCTTACCCTCCGCTCCCTCCGCCAGGCCGACGATCCGGATATTGTTCCGGCGGCATCTGTTCTCGGAGTCCTCGGCTCTGTGTTCCAGGATTTTGACCCTGGATTGCAGGGAACGAATGGCGCCGGTGTTATCATGCACCTCGTCCTCCACCTGACTCACGCGATGCTCGGCCGTGGTCATCCGGGATCTAACTTTCTCCAAGTCCTGTCGGAGGAGCCCCACGTCCATCTGCACCTCTTCAATTTTTGTGGTGAGGGCCGCCTGGCATAGAGCAACTGCCGACTGGCAGGTTGCAATAGCCGCCATAACTTCAGGGATGCCAGGAGTAGGGGAGGGCGATCCCTCCTGGGCCTCAGTTTGCGACGCCATACTAGCACGAGGCGTCCGTTGTTCACTAGGCCTCGAGGGAGCCGGGCTGGCTTCAGGTGGTATTTCCGGAGGGAATTTCAATTTCTTCCCCACCTTACCTCGGCCAGGCAGTCTAGAAGGCATTCACTGCAGAGTGGGTCGCAGTTCAGGCTAGTAAATCCGGTTTAAATAGGTGATAGGATTAATGCAGTAGCAGAGCTCTTAGGAACACGTCCGTTCACTCGGCCATCTTGGACACGCCCCCCTAGATTTTTTTTATAAATGAACTCAGCCTTCGGACTCATATAATCATTGGCCTGCATGCTGAATAGTAATGCTATCTATGTAATTTGCAGTGAGGGATGATGGTTTCTTATGCCTCAGGCTTGTCCCCATTTATTATATCATAAATAAGACATAGCAAAGAGTTGATGCAAAAGCCTAGCATTAAATCCAGGCTTATCTTAGAACAAAGAATGTAGATTCATGCAGAGGCCAGAATGTGTATTAAAATTGTTGCTATTTTTAGTATCCTGGATTGGACAAAGAGCGTCACCTGGCAGATAGATTCAGGTACTGTCATGCTATATGACGTGAGAGGTAACTGGCTAAACAGAAGTGAGACAAGAAATCGGATCCATGAGAAAACAATGGATGTTACAGCCAGAACCACAGTAGGCTGTAACATTTAGGCTTTTATCCACGGAGTGGCAAGCAGAAATTATGCTTTACACAAATAAAAATGTTTTCTGATTCATTGGTTTATTCTTTGTTAGCATTAAATGCCACTAAAATGTATTAAAGGCAAGTGTGTATTTATTTCAAACTGCACAAATTGTATGTAGCGCACCCCCTCACACTACTTTGGTAATCCCAATTAATTTCCCTTACTTAAGTAGTAGACTACCTTTTTTTTTTTTGTCTAAAAACTATTTATTAAGTGTATGGCATAGAAGACTGTGACTCAATATACATCAATACAATGTTGTTATAATCCAGCGATACAAGAAAAACATAGTCTCATATGCATCAAAGAAAACATTTGAAATAGACATAAAAATGTCTTCATGAAACGCAACACAAGATAAATAGTACATTAAACAGTACAAAGTACATAGAAAATCAGTTGAGATACACTTTTAATCGAAGACCATATATCCCATTTTGCAGAAAATTGAGGCATTGAATCAGAAACAGTGTGGAATATCCTTTCTGTCAACATTACAGCATCCACTCTATCCTTGATTTGGGAAAAATGGATGAAAGGAGTGTTCCAATTTAAAGTAATCACCCAGAGCATGGCAACACATATAGTATTAATCAACTTTTCTGACTTGTAAGATATTTTAGGGATTGGGATGAATAATTGTAAAGATTTTGTGACAGATGGGCTTCAATCTCTCACAGCTTAAGAAAATATGAAGAAAGGAGGTCAGGGAGGTGCAATACCGAAAACAAACATTAGAGGTCTCTGAAAACAGTGTGTAATCTAGAAGGGGTATAATAGCATCTGGTTAAGACCTCCAGTGCAGTTTCTCTGATTCAGAGTGAGCGTGTGCATATGCGAAGATTACAAATCATAATGGACCATTCATCCAATGAGTATTGTTCCCCACATTCCTGTTCACAGCATAACATACAGTATATGGTAATTTATCAGGAGTAGACTAAGCCAGCAAGAGGCCATATACAGAGGAAATAAGACCTATTCCTCTAAAAACATGCTTAAAGGAGGGAGTAGGGTGATCAAGCAGAGACAAAGAATAGTGGGAGTAAAAAAAATGTATAAGTTGAAGATACAGTATTTAAATCTTTCTTGATGTGATATCCCCTTAAGGGTTTGAAGGCGGGTAAATGTCATAAAAGTAGAATTATCTTTAAGCTGTAAGAGTAGTTTGGTTATTTGCCTTCCACCAAGAGAAGATACCAGATAAAGAAAAAGCAGCAGTACATTTTGGGTCTCCCAAAAACATAGTCAAGGGAGAAACCGAAGAGACCAGGTGGTATTTATGTTTGTAGCGGCTCCATAAATGTAAGGATTGTGCCACCAGGGTGCTAAATTTGAGTGTGAGATCAAAGACGACCAAAGTAAACCCAGGAGGTAATATGGATATATAGAACCAGATTCAAACTCAATCCAGGGGACCTTGGAGTGTGCTATATTCCACTGTGCCAATTGTGCAAATCTGGCTGCCAGATTGTATGACCAAAACTGGGGTAGACCTAGCCCTCCAGATGACTGAGGTGTAAGGGATACATTGAGCTAGAGTGTATTATGAATTACAATTTGGTCAATAATATAATACATGTATACAGGTTTTCAATATTGAACTTATAACACACTATTATAATTTTGTCATAACAATCTTGACTTTGAAGAGTAACCCAAAATGTGTCTGGGCCCAGATTACACCACACTTAAAACTTAATTTGAGCCATGACGAGAACATTTGAGCAATGCTCAGAAGTATAAGCGAGGCCTAAAAAAAAAATAAACCCTTGTCTTGGATATAGATCTGGTAAGGATATTGCCATGTGCTGTAGTACTTCCTACAGGTGCACCTCTTCATATTCAAGTTTAAATCATTTGTGTATTTTTGCATTGGTACATGCCCTCCATGGCAGTACCCAGTTACCCAGGCCCCTTTTGTTACCAAAAATGATAAAAATCACAAGATACAGCATCAGTCCATCCAGTTCAACCTGAGCGAGTGTCTACAATTGTCCCCATCCCTGTACATTGCACACTCACATCAGTCCCTACCCTCAAGGAGCCCACAATCCAAGGTCCCCATTCATATACTAGGGCCAATTTTTGGACAGAAGCCAATTAACCTACCTGCATGTCTTTGGATTGTGGGAGGAAACAGAGTACCCGGAGGAAACCCACGCAGGCACAGGGAGAACATGCAAACTCCAGGCAGGTAGTGTCGTGGTTGGGATTCGAACCAGCGACCCTTCTTACTGCTAGGTGAGAGTGCTAACCACTACACCACTGTGCCGCCCGGGTTCAGGTATTCAGAGTTTGCAGATTTTTGTCATTTGTTTGAAAAACTGAACGTTATACAGTTCTTCTAATCACTAATTAGAACCTTTCCTTTAGCAGAAGAAAAAAATAGAGTTGTGCTTTAAAGATTTAATTTTATAATTTTCCAGTGTTTTTCTATTGACTCCTAATATTTTGTTTAAATTTTTTTTTTTTCTTTACATTTGCAGATACCAAGCCTTTTGTTCAGCGTCAGAGCCAAGGACAAAACAGAGTACAAAATGTGGAACAAAATGGAGTGAAGGATTATAGCCAACCTCGGCAGTTTGTCAGGAATGATCCGAGAGCTCCAAGAAGTGAAAAACCGCCTCGATTTCAGAAAGAAAATCATACGTCAAGGCAATTTGAAGGTAATGGACCCCCAAGAAATCGAGCGCCAGAAAAATACAATGCTCCTGGACCAGATCTGTGGACAGAAGACAGGAATAAGAATGAAAAAGGATTTTCAAGGAATGAAAGATTAAAAGATTTTCCACAGCCTCCCTCTAGTTACCAAAATGAAAGTACTTTTAAAAAGAGAGACAATACTATGCAAAGTAGGAACATAAAAGGCCCCAACCACCCTGAAACGAAAGATGATACCAGCACCTACAGTAATAATAGTAATACAGAGTCTTTGCACCAGAAACGTGGTAGAAGAGAAGACCAAAGACCAAATTATGAGTTCTATATGGACAGGAGACCACGGACAACTAACAGTGATAGTTTCACTAGTTTACCAAATGAAAAAAGTTATAGTGCCAACGTAGAATCTAATTATCATTCAACATTAGCAAAAGACAGTGCTAATGATTTACTAAATGGAGAGCTGGAGCAGAAGGGTCGAAGAGCTGGACCTATAAAACCAATAGGGTCAAATGTGAGCTTTGGAAATGATGAAAAAAACAAGATGTTTTCATATAATTCTAAAAAAAGATCTGGTCCTATAAAGCCAGAGAGAATACTGGAACCTACCTACCCAGCATTCACTTGGAGACCAGGGGATGAGTGTTTGGCTCTTTACTGGGAGGACAATAAGGTATGTTTTTTATTTGTTGTTGATTTTACCAAAGACATATAGTTAGTAGCCCATGACAACCCATCAGAGTTTATTTTTTATCAGTTTAGAGTAGTCAAAACCATAAACATTACTCTGTAGGTTTCTTCTGTTTATTGCATGTTGTACATTGCTTCTCAATTTATTAAAGGACAATTCCACTTTGTATCAGAGGATTGTGAACAAAGCATGTAAATTACATTCAGCTCCACCATTTTTAATCTTCAATTTTCAGCCCACACATTTTTTTTTTCAATAAGCAGTTGAAATTTTAAAAAATGGCTTGATTTCCCCATTCACACATTTGAGGTGGATGGGGGAATCCCTTCCCCTGTGGTATTGTATTCTGATAGGGAGGAGCCTTCCCCGCCGTCAGAATACAATGATCGTTGTTGCTGGCTATATCCGGCGGGACTCATCATTTGGGAAAAACCTGACAGGTTGGTTGTATACAAGTCAATTGATCAACTTGGGTAAAACCAGCCTGCCCATCCATAGATCAAAATTCAGCTAGTCCCTGCTGAACCAGACAAATTTCAATCCATCTATGTCCAGCTTTACAGGACATGTGCTTGGAGGTTAACATGTATCATAGAAAGGTAATATGAGCCTTCAACAAATTTAAGGGCGGTTACAAAGGAACTTGCAAACAGAAGGAACTGTAGGGGAGAAGTTTACACATTCCATTCACAGATTCATTTTTCTCATTGTTCCATTCTGTGTTTGTCCCTATGCTGATGGAAACCTGAAAGCTTCCATTGCTAACCTGGGTTAAAAGCCTAAACCAGTGGCTCCAATATTTTATAAGTTACTGACCAATTATGCAGATTAGGAATTCTGACTTCAATTGCTGCATATTTTTTTCAGGTTAGTGAATCCAAAAATATTGAAGCCAAAACGGCTAGGCAACTCAAATTGGGGGTTAAAAGTGCCATCATATGTATTCCTTTCATTATTTGTTTCATATAGGGAACTGCATATATCAAATGAATCAGTCAGTGAGGAGGAAGTGCACGTAATTTACCTTAGTATCTGTGTTGACATACTTTATTCTTTTTAAATGGGTTCTACATTCCAATACGAATCTACCGGAATGCAAAATCCACTTGAAGCAGGTTAGAAAGAGGTAAACTAAAGTCAAATGAACTTCCCTTGGATTTTGAATGATCTTAGAAGCATCTTAACCACTTCAGCCCCGGACCAATTGGCAGCCAAAGGACCAGGCCCCTTTTTGCTATTCGGCACTGCGTTGCTTTAACTGACAATTGCACGGTCGTGCGACGTGGCTCCCAAACAAAATTGGCTTCCTTTTTTTCCCAAAAATAGAGCTTTCTTTTGGTGGTATTTGATCGCCCCTGCAGTTTTTATTTTTTGCGCTATAAACAAAAATAGAGCGACAATTTTGAAAAAAAAATGCAACATTTTTTGCTTTTTGCTATAATAAATATCCCCAAAAAATATAAAAAAAAACATTTTTTTTCCTCAGTTTAGGTCGATACGTATTCTTCTACATATTTTTGGTAAAAAAAATCGCAATTAGCGATTATTTATTGGTTTGCGCAAAAGTTATAGCGTTTACAAAATAGGGGATAGTTTTATAGCATTTTTATTAATATTTTTTTTTTTCCTAGTAATGGCGGCGATCAGCGATTTTTATTGTGACTGCGACATTATGGCGGACACATCGGACATTTTTGACACATTTTTGCGACCATTGTCATTTATACAGCAATCAATGCTATTTAAATGCATTTATTCCTGTATAAATGACAGTGGCAGTGAAAGTTAACCACTAGGGGGAGGGGAGGGGTTATGGGCTGTGACGTGTTTTTTTTAACATTAGGGGGCGGGGCGTCTGACGTCATTGATCGGCTTTCCCGATGACAGGGAACAGCCGATCAAAGACAGGCAGAGTAGGAAGCGCGGGGAGAGGTTTGTTTACACAGACCTCTCCCCGTTCTTCAGCTCTGTGACCCGATCGTGGGACACCAGCGGCAATCGGGTCCGCTGGTCCCGCGGCCGTGGTCACGGAGTTGCCGACCGGGTCTCGAGCGCGCCGGCGACCCACGGCTAGGCTCTTAAAGGGCCACGCACCTGTACGTGGTTTTGCCTAGCCGTGCCATTCTGCTGACGTACATCGGCGTGAGGCGGTCGGGAAGCGGTTAAACTGATGTCAAACTGATGCTATCAGCACAGACCCTTAAAGTGGTTGTAATGGCTGAAGTTTTTTTTTTTACCTCTGTATTCTGATCCCCCCACCCCTCTAATACTTGCCTGATCTTGATCCAACGATGTGCATGAGAGTGGCTGCTCTCCTGGGTCTCTGCTGCCTGATTGGCTAAGAGTGAGCAGCGGAAGCTATTGGCTCCTGCTGCTGTCAATCACAGCTCACAGCCAATGGGGAGGGAGCGGGGGGACCAAGTATGCCCCTGTGTGTGTCTTATGGATGCACACAGTGGGGCTCAGAAGCAGGCATGCATGAGTGCCCCCAAAGTGAGCAGCTTGATATGGGGTACTCAAAGAAGAAGAGGGGCCAGGAGTGCCAGTGGGAGACCCAAGGAGAGGAGGATGGGGGCTTCTCTATGCAAAACCATTGCACAGAGCAGGGAAGTTCGACATGTTTTGTTATTTAAACACACTTTGATCTCAATGCTAGGTAATACTATATATTGCTGTATTTCACACAAGCTCTTCACGTGTTGGGTTCCTTTACCTCAAAACCTATATTAAGTTTCAGACCTTTAAGGCAAGCGCAAGCTTTAACCCAGCTAATGCCAGAACCCACCTTGAAAAATATACTACTGACACATGAGCAAAATAAAATAAATATGCAGTACCTCTCTTCAATGCATGCACATTTCCCTATGTTTTATCTTAAAAAGATAAAACAATACTTGTTGATACTGCCAGAAATACAGTGGGCTGCTGACTTTATGTAGTGAGCTAACAGCGATTGCTCAGCTGCATTGAAATCCAGGTAGTGTTCTTCTCTGTCGGACTACTTGCACCTCACCTTTGTTACGAAGATGAGGACAGAGATGTGTGTTTTGTAGTCCATCAAGAGAGCACTAAACAGGGCTGTTAACAATCTGTGAGATTTCATGGCAACAGTGGCACTGTCTTGTCAGACGTTGGAAGCTCACTCAATTTCTTACACACATTAACGGGCATTTTTCTGTACGTACTTGTAGCATTTTAAAAGGGTAAAACCTGGGGGGAAATGTGTATTTATTGCAGAGATGTACTGAATTTATTTATTTATTTTTTGCTTAGACTCCTAATGTCAGTGTTTTTTGTGTTAAAATATTTTCATGCTCTCTCTCTCTTCCCCATTCCCCCTTTTCCCCCATCCTAATCTCCTCCTCCCTCTTATTTTTTTTTTTTATCTTTCCTCTCCTCCCTTTCCCTCCCCTTTTTTTCCCCCCTTAAATAAAAATCTTGGGGTGCACAGAACTCGGCCAGACCCCCTACATGAAAATTCCCCACAATGTTCTTCTCATTTCTATTCTAAGGTTACTTCATATAACCTTGTCCTGGCCTCGGTAGTTCCTTCCGAGAATGAGGGGGACACTTTCTCAGTGTGCAGGAATTGTCCCTGAACTGTCACTCTGGATGGTGCTGCTTGCCTATAACTGCATAATCTATACCAGGTATATGCAATTAGGAGACCACCAGCTGTTGCAAAACTACAAGTCCCATCATGCCTCTGCCTCTGGGTGTCATGCTTGTGGCTGTCAGTCTTGCTATGCCTCATGGGACTTGTAGTTCTGGAACAGCTGGAGGTCCGCTAATTGCATATCCCTGATGTATACCATCTGTTCAATTATTTTATACATTTTGTTGCACCTTGCAATGGCTGTTTGTTGTATCTATTTTATATACACTTTGCAATGACGCCTTGACGTATCAGATGTGACTTACATTATGTATCCTGTTGCAACTTGTGTGAAGACTTCATTCTAGTGTATCTGCTGCATGCCATTAAATAAAATAAAAAATAAAAATATGCCCATGCTGTACTTACCCTCTCCACGCACAAGAGCTGTCTCCAGCTTCCTTCTCCATCCAGCGCCACCAGTCGTCTTCGGCCAGAACGACAATCACAAGATTTCCTGCAGATTCAGCCTGTCATCCATACACCCCTAGGGGGGGGTGTTTCATCATGCAGGTTGGGTTCACAGTGTTGCTTGACTGAACAGCACTCACATGTCACTATGTGTTCTGCTTTATTATTTGGGCATGCAAGTGGCAGCAAAGAGCCTATAGTATGGTTATTTGGGGATAGCTCAACTGTCCCCCATATAGGTAAGCAAAAGGGATCCTTGAAATAGCGGATTTGAATAGAGCTCTACTTCAAGTGACTAACAGAAAACCTAGTAGGCAGCTGTGTTACCAGGATGCATTTCTGTTATAATTGCATTTATCTTTATCGACCTTAAAGCGGTTCTACACCCATTTCATTTAGTAAATCTCTTTGCCTTCCAAATCAGGCAAAGAGTACTAAATGAAATGTTTTTTTTTTTTTTTTTTTTTTTACTTACCTTGTAATTGAAGACTTCCGGTCTTCTCCCTCTGCGGCGGCGGGCGGGGTCTTGCGTCGATCGTCGTCACGCCGCACTGTCTCCTGGGATCTGGTGTCATTGATCCCAGGAGCCAGTGCGGGCATCTTCCGAAATCTCGCGAGATTTCGGCCACATCTTCCGAAATCTCCCGAGATTTCGGCCGCATCTGCCGAAATCTCGTGAGATCTCGGCAGATGAGCCGTTACTGCGCACGCGCGAGTAACGGCAGTGCATGGTGGGCCATCTAAAGTCCCTGTGGGTGTTTCACATGCCCACAGGCAAGATGGCCCCCAGCACTAAAGAAGAAGACGAGGAACTTCATCGGACGAAAACCGGCGGCGATCGAGATGGAAGATGGAACAGGTGAGTCCCCTAATAAAGGTAAGCACACTTTATATTACATCCTTAAAAAAAAAAATTTTTTTCAGAGTGCAGAACCGCTTTAAGGCCCCTTTCACACAGGCGGTCCGTTCAGGTCCGCCTGTCAGTTTTTTTGGCGGACCTGAACGGACCCTCCATAGACCTCTATGGAGGGACAGATGTCAGCGGTGACATGTCCGCTGACTGATCCGAAAAAGTGTGACGGAGGAAAAAGCTATTTTTCCATCCGTCATCGGATCGGGTGACTACGGACTCTACGGTCCGTCGTCATCTGATCTCCCATAGGGGAGAGCGGCGCTCTGACAGGTTCGTCCCTGCATAGAGTGCAGAGACAGACCTGTCATCTTCCTGCACAGCGGGGGATCGACGGAGCGATCCCCCGCTGTGCAGAGTGGGCTCCGTACACTGACGCGTCCGTGTGAAAGAGCCGTAACTGTTTGAAAGTGTCTAGTGTAGTGTAGTTATTTCTGTTCTTCATCTTTGAAAGTATCTATCCACTTTGTTTTCATTAATTTAGTGCTGATAATTCTTTCCTTCCTCCAGAATACTTATTTATGACGATTTTTCTGTTTTACACTGACGTGGTAGCAAAGCTGAAAATACTTGGGTTTTTGTCATAGTTGAAGATATCTTTTTGCTTTCTTGACTTTTTTGTGTGAAATCACAAAAAATGCAGCTACATTCTAATAAAAGAAAAAACGTCTCAACCCAGTCAGTTAGCTGTAAGAAAAAAAAATGGTAGCATTGTTTCCCGTAAATCATGACATTGTGGCTTTTATGACTGCCAGAATAGTAGTCTAGACATTTTTCTTGTATCGTACATCACAGGACACAGAGCCGGTTATAATAATAACTATTTGGGTTATACGGCATCTATAGGTGAATGGACACTGGTAGATCAATTAGATCAATCAAACAGGAAGTCCTCCCCTATATAATCCCTCCTACACAGGAAGTACCTCAGTGTCTGTAAGGTGGTGGTCACTGATGTGATGCATGTGCTCTTGGAGCATACTTGGAGGTCTGGACAGTTCTATTAAGAATCATGGACTTCAATCAGATCCATTCGAAAAAGCTGTCAGCCAAAATGGATGGTACCCGAGCCTCATTGGATAGGAAAGAAGATTCCTAGAGGTTTGCCTGTAATGCAGCCTTATGGCGCTGGTGTAATGGAACCCCCGTGCAGTATTTGTTCTGACTGAGGTGGTTTCCTTCAGGGTGCTATACAGGTTCAGGGGAGTGGAACCCAGGTTAAGGGGGATCCAGTCCCTGAAGGTCTTTTATGACAGAGCCCATCGTGTTGGGTTAAGGTTTGGACTCCTGTTATGATCAGAGTCCTGCAGCAGGAATGGTAAGGGATCTGTCTGTTCTTTCTCCCAGGGGCCTGTTTGATCATGCTCTGTGTACTTCTTAGGAGTGTTGGGCTGCAGTTTCTCCTTCAGACACTAGAGGGTACAGGTTCGCTCAGTATGGCCTATTTTTATATAAGCAGGAAGTGGAGTGTGGACATTTTTAACCATGTGGGCTACAGGTTCAACAAGGCCTCTTGAGACATAACTGCAGCCCATGGATACTAATGAAGTGTGTGTACTTACTATGGGACAACTGTGTGACCAGAAAAGTCATGATCATATACTGCATACTTACTGCTTAATCCGGGGGGCCTGTACAACTGTCTGTTGATACACCCCTGTACAGGTATCAGTGCACTTTGAGGAGTTGTGTCTCCAGAATTGCATGCATTTGGTCTGCATGAGCTTACTTTTAAGCTGCTCTGAAGCAGCAAAAAGGCTGCATTGGATGCATATGTGCTTGGCTAATACTGCAAAACTAGTATGGGGCCAAGTGCAGTTGGGCAGGTGCAGCATAGTATACATGCTTGCAAACGTGTTTGGCACAGATGCATGTTTGGTACAGAGGCATGCTGGCACAGATACATGATTTGCATAAACCCATGTTGTAGAAACTTGCTTGCTTGCATAAACACATGTTTGCATAAGACACGTTTAAACACATGCTTGCTTCCTGCATAAACACATGTTTACATGAAACACATATTGCATAAACGCATGTTTACTTGCATGTTTGCATAGACGCGTGTGCTTGCTTACTTGCAATAGGCACATGTTTGCATACTTGCATAAGCACAGGTTTGCAGTTGACGCAGGTTGGCATTAACGCATGTTTATTTGTATTTGAACTGCATACATAAATGCATGAATGGCAAGGATACCTGCATGTTTGCATACCTGGGTACATGCATACTTGCATACCTACGGGGTTGCGTAGCAGTAGACCAACGTTGTTTTAGGCCTGCATCCTTGGAGGACTGCGTATTAAGTTTTGGCTAATATAGTTGGTACGTTATTTACCTGTATACCAGTTAACCACTTCAGCCCCGGAAGAATTGACCCCCTTCCTGACCAGAGCATTTTTTGCGATATGGCAGTGCGTTGATTTAACTGACAATTGCGCGGTCATGCGACATTGCACCCAAACAAAATTGACATCCTTTTTTCCCCACAAATAGAGATTTCTTTTGGTGGTATTTGATCACCTCTGCGTTTTTTTTTTTTTTTTTTTTGCTCTATAAGCAAAAAAAAGAGCGCCAATTTTGAAAAAAAAGCAATATTTTTCACTTTAGCATATAATAAATATCCCCCAAAAATATTAAAACACAAATTTCTTACTCAGTTTAGGCCGATATGTATTCTTCTATTCTTCTACATAATTTTGTTAAAAAAAATCACAATAAGCGATATATTGATTGGTTTGCGCAAAAGTTATAGCATCTACAAAATAGGGGATAGATTTATGGCATTTTTATTATTAATTTTTTTTTTATTAGTAATGCCGGCGATCTGCTATTTTTTATCATGACTGTGACATTGCAGCTGACACATCGGCCACTTTTTACACCATTTTGGGACCAGTGACAGTTATATAGCGATCAGTGCTATAAAAATGCACTGATTACTGTGTAAATGACACTGACAGGGAAGGGGTTAAACACTAGGGGCGATCAAGGGCTTAAGTGTGTCCTAGGGAGTGATTCTAACTGGGGGGGGTGGGCTCACTACAGCATGACAGAGATCATTGCTCCCGAGAGCAGTAGATCCCTGTCATGTTGCTAGGCAAAACATAGATAGTCTTGATCGCAGTCATCGGCGGGCATTGAGTCCACGGGACTCACGGGCACGCTCCCGAAGTACGTGATGCCCACTAAGGTGCGTCTTAAAGGGTGACGTACAGGTACGCCCATTTGCCATTGTGGTGTTTGGTATTGAAGTGTTATCTGACGCATTTGTTTTTCACCTGATTGCTGTTGATCGGAGCCTAAGCAGGGTTTAGCCTGGTTAGTATGTGGATGGGAGACTGCCTGGGAATACCAGATGCTGTAAGCTTTTCCCCTCCAGAGAGAGGGAGGTATCTGATGCTGCTGTATTTTGAGAGGGTCTCAGGCCAGAGGATCTTAGGGCAGTCTCTGAGGTTGTTTGCACCATCTTCTGCCGGCATAAACTTGGTAGGTTAGGTATGCCTCTTGGGGCCCTCTTGGTCTGCCACAGAGTCCATCAGTCTATTGCCTTGCATTGACTCTTGGAGCAAAGGTCATGGGCTAATTTTTGTAAAAAACTCGACCAGCAGCAGTTCCAAAACCAAATGGGGACATGAGGTCTATCTTAGATCTCAAGCCGCTGGACATCCTTCTATTTCAGATAGGCTCTGTCCATTTAGCGATGACCTCTCTGCGAGAGGTAGATTTCAGGGTCCATAGTCATCAATGACACATCTTCATGTGCCGCTATTTTACAGGCTCATTAAGGGTTTCTGCAATTGCAGTGCAAAGTCATCTTTTTTTCAATTTTGTGACTCTGCTCTTCGGGCTGGCCACAGCTCAGAGGGTTCACAAAGCTCCTAGCCCCACTACTGGACTTGCTGAAGATGCAGGCGGTGCCAATCTCTGTATACCTCAGTAATCTTTGCTCAGTCGGTTTCAGTTTTTCCTTTGATACATTTCTGCAGGAGGGAGTTGTACCCAACTTGGATGTTCCCTACATACAGTACTACTCCAGATCTTTTGTAGAGGAACATTTTCTCTGTCTGTAACATGAAGATCCAAGCATTAGGTTGCTGAAGGTCTCTATTCCCGGGGTATTGCAGATCTCAAATCAGTAGTGATTATTGGTTCGGAATCTGTAGAAGGTGAAATTTCTATCTTTCAGGAGTTTGTAAGAAGATAACCACTGATGCCAGTCTCTCCAGTTGGTTTGAAGTTGGCTACAGTTCAGTGGACTTCTCCACAGGAGAAAATACTGCCCATCAATATCAGGAAACTTTTGGCTAGTATACCTTGCTCTGGATTATTGAACAAATCAGCAGTAGATTTAATCCAACAATGCCTCTACATTGGCATATATCAACCACCAGGGCAGCACTAGGAGTCGTGTGGCTTAGGATGGTGAACCACATTACATTCTTTCTGGAGCAGAACATCTGCCAAATCTGGAGAAATTTTCAGGTGGATTTACCGGATTCCAAGTTCTACAACAAGTTGGACAGGTTGAGTCTGGGATGAGAGTCCCACTGGCAATAGGGGTAGATGCACTGGTAACACTTAGGGACCCCTTAGTTATCCCTAATTGACCCCTTCACTCTGTTCCAACTACTGCCGCATCTTTGCGAAGAATCAGGGAGGTGGTAACACTGAAAATAGTGTTAGCTGAATTAGCCCAGGAGGGCTTGGTACACTGACAGAGCGAATCCTGTGTGGGACGCTCCTTGGACACTATTAGTCCAGCTGGACCTAATCGTCTTTGGTCCTGTTATCTCCGCACTGTTGAGTGCCTGGAAGCTGGATTCGGGGAGCTTAGATTATTTTGTGCCTGGAGTGAAGCTAGGAAGTGACACCCGCAGATGTGAGTGGGAGTTTCTTTCCTTTCTCCAATCAGGAAAGCAAGGGAGATTGGCCTTCAGTACCAGTAAGGGTCAGATTCGTCCCTATACATATTTTTCCAGAGGCCATTGTTTCTCACTCCTTATTTCATACAGGGTATATTGCATACAGTCCCGCCGGTCAGGCCACCTTTGTGGCCTTGGAACTTGAATTTGCTATTGACTGTCCTTGCAGAGGCCACCTTTTGAACCAATTTAAGAAAGTGTGTTAGTCTTTTGACTCGAAAGGTGGTTTCTTTGGTTGCTATCACTTCAGCAAGTGGAGTGCCACAGCTTTAGCCCCCGTAGACACACGGTCGGAAATTCCTACCACAAAATCCGTCTGATTTTTTCCGACGGATTTTGTCCGACGCTGGTGTTGCATACACACGGTCGGACAAATTTGTTGGAAAATTTGATCATTCTGAACGTGGTGACGTTCGTTGCGTACGACGGAACTACGTAGAGGCTAGTAGCCAATAGCTTTGGTCTTGTAATTTGATCTGAGCATGCGTGGCACTTTGTCCGTCGGAATTCTCGACACACGATCGGAAAAAGTCTGATCGGATTATGTTGTCGGATAATTTGAGATCCTGCTCTGCTTGGAAATTCCGATGGAAAAAGTCAGATGGAGCCCACACACGGATTTTCTGACAACATGGTCCGATCGGACATTTTCTGTCAGAATTTCCGACCGTGTGTACGGGGCATTATTATGCAAGAAGCTGTTTCTTGGTCTTGCATCAGGATAAGGTGATGTTGCGTTTTTCATCCATATTTTTTTGTCTAGAGGGGTTTCTAGTTTTCACTTGAATCAGGACAGTGTTTTTCTTTTCTTTTTTTCCTAATCCACAGTCAGCAGGAGAAATATCGCTACATACTCTAGGTAGTTCAGGCGCTCAGGATTTACTTCAGTTGTCGACACAGGTCAGAAATCCTGGTTGTGCAGCCAGAGGAGCCCAGGAAGGGCAGGAGGCATCCAGGTTGACTTTTTGGCATTGGATCTGACAGTTTATCATTGAAGCCTATGGTTTTTAAGGGCCAAATTCCACATCTGGGGCTATCCACCATCAGTCATCAGTGGCTCAGGTTTAGATGACCACTATTTGGTCTTTTGGTTCATACATTCACAGGGATTTTTACCAGGTGGATGTCAAAACCATGAAGGATACTGCCTTTGTCCTCGACGTATTACAAACAGCAGAGTAGGTCCTTCTCTGGTTGCAGTTTCTGTGATGGTGTCTCCCTCCCCTCAAGGGTATTGCTTTGGGATGTCTCAAATACGGCTCTGTGCCCTGTGATGTATGATAAAGAAAATTGGATTTTTTTCCTACAGCTTACCTGTAAAATCCTTTTCTTGGAGTACATCATAGGACACAGAGGTCCCTCCCCTCTTGATTGGTAAATGTATTGCTTGCTACAAAACTGATGTACCTCCTGTGTAGGAGGGGTTATATAGAGGATGACTTCCTGTTGGATTGATCTAATTGATCTACCAGTGTCCATTCACCTATAGACATATAACCCAAATAGTTATTATTGTAACTGGCTCTGTGTCCTGTGATGTACTCCAAGAAAAGGATTTTACAAGTAAGCTGTATTAAAATAATTTTTTTTTTTTTACCATCCTTCCTTTTATAAGACCCATTATGCTCATGAAGAATCTAAAGTGACTCAAAATTCCTTCTACTTTCTATCGACCCAAGGTACTCAGGTTACTCATAACAATTCAAATTTTACAGTTTATCACTATAGAGCAGTCGAGGATGATTTCTGTTTAGGTGTTTGTTGTTTCTTATTTTAATTTTTATTTTTGCAGTATTACAGAGCTGAAATTGAAGCACTACACTCTTCAGGACAAACGGCAGTGGTCAAATTTTGTGATTATGGGAATTATGAAGAAGTGCTATTGGACAACATCAAACCTATACAAGCGGAAGCATGGGTAAATTAATCATGGCTTTACAGTATCTGTATGGTAGAATGCGTAAGGATACCCTGAGCTAAAACAGTTTAGGATTTTAACAGAAAGAATATTGTGCTGTTGGAGAAGGCAATGAATGTATTTACCAAATACAGCTACAGGGGACCAAAAGCATCAAAAGTGTAATTTCACTGAAGTCTCATATTCACCTCACTCCACACTTGTTTACTGTTTAAAAAATTGCCTTTAGTGACACTTTAAATAGATTTGTCATCTTCATGAGAGGCAAGATATATATAGATATACATTGCCTTGAAAAAGTATTTATATCACTTGACATTATCCACATTTCGTTACAACCAAAAATGTAAATGTATTTTTATTGTATTTTATTGTGATTTTATGTGATAGACCAACCCAAAGTGGCACATAATTGTGAACTGGAAGAAAAATGATAATGGTCTTCAACATTTTTTATAAATGAATATCTGAAAAGTGTGGCATGCATTTGTATTCAGCCTCCCTGAGTCAATACTTTGTAGAACCACCTTTTGCTGCTATTATGGCTGCAAGTCTTTTTGGGTATATCTCTACCAGCTTTGCACATCTAGAGAGTGACATTTTTGCCCATTCTTCTTTGCAAAATAGCTCAAGCTGTGTCAGATTGGATGGAGAGCATCTGTGAGCAGCAATTTTCAAGTCTTGTCACAGATTCTCAATTGGATTTAGGTCTGGACTTTGACAGGGCCATTCTAACACATACATATGCTTTGATCTGAACCATTCCATTGTAGCGCTGGCTGTATGCTTATGTTGTCCTGCTGGAAAGTGAACCTCCACCACAGTCAAGTCTTTTGCAGACTTTAACAGGTTTTCTTCTAAGATTGCCCTGTATTTGGCTCCATCCATCTTCCTATCAACGCTGAGCAGCTTCCCTTTCCCTGCTGAAGAAAGGCATCCCCACAACATGATGCTGCCACCACCGTGTTTCACTGTGGGGATGGTGTGTTCAGGGCGATGTGCAGTGTTAGTTTTTCACCACAAATAGCATTTGCTATTAGGCCAAAAAGTTACATTTTGATCTCATCTGACAAAAGCACCTTCTTCCACATGTTTTCTGTGTCCCCACAGGCATCTTGCAAACTGCAAATGGGACTTCTTATGACTTACTTTCAAAAATGGCTTTCTTCTTGCTACTCTTCCATAAAGGCCAGATTTGTGGAGTGCACGACTAATAGTTGTCCTGTAAACAGATTCTCCCATCTGAGCTGTGGATCTCTGCAGCTCCTCCAGAGTTACCATGGGCCTCTTGCTGCTTCTCTGATTAATGCTCTCCTTGCCTGGCCTGTCAGTTTAGGTAGACGCCATGTCTTGGTAAATTTGCAGTTGTGTCATACTCTTTCCATTTTCGGATGATGGATTGAACAGTGCTCTGTGAGATGGTAAAAGCTTTGGGGTATTTTTGTATAACCTAACCCTGCTTTAAACTTCTCCACAACTTTATCCCTGTCTGGTGTGTTCCTTGGCCTTGATGATGCTGTTTGTTAGCTAAGATTCTCTAACAAACCTCTGAGGGCTTCACAGAACAGCTGCATTTATCCTGAGATTCAATTACACACAGGTGGACTCTATTTACTAATTGGGTGACTTCTAAAGGCAATTGGTTTCACTAGATTTTAGTTGGGGTTATCAGAGTAAAGGGGTCTGAATACAAATGCACACTACACTTTTCAGATATTTATTTGTAAAACATTTTGAAAACCATTTATTTACTTCCACTTCACAATTATGTGCCACTTTGTGTTGGCCTATCACATAAAACCCCAATAAAATACATTTACGTTTTTTGGTTGTAACATGACAAAATGTGGAAAATTTGAAGGGGTGTGAATACTTTTTCATGGCACTGTGTGTATGTATGTATATGTGTGTGTGTGTGTGTGTGTGTGTGTATGTGTATATATATATATATATATATATATATATATATATATATATATATATATATATAACACAGTATCTCAAAAACGCGAGTACACCCCTCACATTTTTTCATGTGACAACACTGAATAAATTACACTTTACTACAATGTAAAGTAGTGAGTGTACAGCTTGTATAACAGTGCAAATTTGCTTTTCCCTCAAAATAACTCAACACACAGCCATTAACCACTTCAGCCCCGGAAGAATTGGCCCCTTAGTGACCAGAGCACTTTTTTACAATTTGGCACTGTGCTGTTTTAACTGGTAATTGCGCAGTCATGCAAAGCTGTACCCAATCAAAATTAGTGTCCTCTTTTTCCCCACAAATAGAGCTTTCTTTTGATGGTATTTGATTGCCTCTGCAATTTAATTTTTTTGCGATATAAATGGAAAATACCGAAAATTTTGAAAAAAAAATTATATTTTTTACTTTTTGTAGATTTTTTTTTTTTTTTTTGTAGATGCAGCCTGTGGCCTGAATGAAAAAAAGAGATCGATTGGTGGGTATGCCCACCATTAGAATACTGCCCTAAATCCACCCACTTCTAATGATGGGCATACATGCACCATTTTTAAACATTTTTTAACTGTGGTAGAGAAATCACCTCCTACAACGCTGGAGTCGCTGATTTACGTATTGAAACAGTCACCAATGCAATAAAAGCAGGGTGTCAAGCCTAAATCTGCGTTTTTCTGCAGACACAAGATCTTCTTTGGGGTGTTCTTTGGGCAGGGGTACCAGGGAGGACTTACGGAAAATTTCTCTCATGCAGCCGGCTCACTGCATTTGTGTTGGGAAGTTGGGCCACAGCACCGTCTGGAAACAGAAGGGCAGTGGTGATCTCTGCCTGGAATTTTAGGAAGGATCCAGTTCGTCCTGGTGCTTTGTATAGCACATAAGCGTTCAGCAGAGCCAATTGGAATAAATATACAGACACTGGCCTTACGGGCAATTAAGTACGGCACCAACATCTGATCATTGAGGTCCACCCCTGCCATGTTAAGGTTGTATTCGTGGACACAGAGGTCTCTCCACAACACCAGTCGCCATTGGAATTTTAACTGTCATATCTGCGCGAAGAGAGGACAGAACGAAAACATTCCGTGAATCCCTCCACTTCACTGCTATCAAATTATTACATTTCAAGCAGGCTGTCTCCCCCCGTCTAAGTTGGGACTCTATAAGCCGCTGATCGCATGGTGCCACGTGCACCAATTCCACAATCAAAAAGGTGATTAAAAAGTGGCACGCTTGTGTAATAATTGTCCACATACAAGTGGTACCCCTTTCCGAATAAGGGTGACACATGTCCCACACAATCTTGCCAGCTCTACATGACTATCTCTTCCCTCGTAAACCATAAAACTATATGTATAGCCTGTTGCCCTGTTACAGAGCTTATACATCTTGACCCCATATCTGGCACGTTTGCTGGGAAGATACCGTTTGATAGACAAGCGGCCAGAAAATGTAATTGGGGACTCTTCAACGCAGACAACTTGATCAGGAGTAAACAAGGCTGCAAACTGTGGGTTGAAGTGGTTTACGATGGGCTGAATTTTGTAGAGCCGATCAAATCCATGGTCACCCCAAGGAAGACAGAGTTCATTATCATTGAAGTGCATAAATCACACGATCTGCTCGTATTGTGTCCTATTTATGCAAGCAGAGAACATGACATATGATGAATTGGGTCAGTGGACCAATATGACCGCAACTCAAGGTCTTAAATTCGGAAACCTTAATAGTTTTTGAATCTCTGGCAACTGGGGATTAGCAGCGATTAATTGACCAGCATACACATTGCTTTGGTCCACAATAGATCTTCCATGAAAAACAGCGAATAAAAATCAAGTGATGTAAAATCAACTGTTTCCACCTGAATTCTGGGTTGTCCAGTGAATGGGGGAAGTACGGGTGCTGCAGAAGTGGTGGGCTCCCAATTCGGATTGGCAAATGCAGCGAGAAGAGCACTATGGGCTCAATGGGTCTGTGTTTGATTTTTGGGTGACTGCGGGACACTACTTGTGCTAGCCACCACAGCAGCTTGAACTGCACTTATGGGACTCACCTAGTCACCAAGTGTTACTGCAGTGCTGGATGTACGACCAGGATGTACTACCAGAAGGATGAGCGCCACTAGTATTGGCTCTCTGCTCCATACGAGAGCCCTGCAGCTCTTGCACTTCAACAACAGCAGAAGAACAGGTTCGGGTACCCCTAACCTTGGCAGGGACCGCTACTTCCTCGTCAGAGCTATCTTTCAGGGTGCCGCTGCTGTCTACCGATTCGTATTCTGAGCCATAATCTGACAGATGGGTGACTTCCTCTTCACTCTCATCTGTCATGCTCAGAAACGTGTAGGCCTATTATATCACTATAGTATCACTACTATACCTTCGATTGGACATTGTGGCCTCTAAATTTACTGGTACAACTAGTGGAACTCACAGTAAAAAAGAGCACCTGATTGTGTGATAGTGACTGCTTCAAACGCTTTTGCAGGGATCAAGCCTGACTATACTACTAAGGGAGGTGTATGCTGTGTGCGTGGGTGTTAGCACTACTATGACAGGGAGTGAAGGGGTTAACTGGGGGGGATCGGGGGTGAAAAGTGTGCATATGTGTACTGTGTCAGTGTAGTGTTGGTGCAACTCGCATTTGGATGTCCACTCTCTGGAATGGAAAATAATTCCAGAGAGGGAGATGACCTCGCTTCCCCTGCCTGTGTTTACACTTACTGGCAGTCTCCCATTCGCCAGAACCAATCACCAGGTCCAGGCCAGAAATCACTGGCCTGGGCCTGGAGACTGATCGGTTCTGAAGCGAATCTGATCACGAAGGGTACGCCAGGAGCGCGGTGCTACCCCAGGTGTCCGCGTGCCCGTCGTACAGCTACGATGCCCCGTCCAGGAGAGCCCACCTGCCGCAGTATAACTGTGGCGGCTGGTCTGGGAACCGGTTAATGTCTAAACCGCTGGCAACAAAAGTGAGTACACCCCTAAGTGAAAATGTCCAAATTGGGCCCAATGTGTCAATATTTTGTGTGGCCAACATTATTTTCCAGCACTGCCTTAACCCTCTTGGGCATGAAGTTGATCAGAGCTTCACAGGTTGCCACTGGAGTCCTCTTCCACTCCTCCATGACGACATCACAGAGCTGGTTTGAGGATGCCCCACAGATGCTCAATAGGGTTTAGGTCTGGAGACCTGCTTGACAGTCCATCACCTTTACCCTCAGCTTGTTAATCAAGGCAGTGGTCATCTTGGAGGTGTGTTTGGAGTGGTTATGTTGGAATACTGCCCTGCGGCCCAGTCTCCGAAGGGAGGGGATCATGCTCTGCTTCAGTATGTCACAGTACATGTTGTCATTTATGGTTCCCTAAATGAACTATAGCTCCCCAGTGCCCGCAGCACTCATGCAGCCCCAGACCAGTTGTCTTTGCACTCCTCGCCTAGTTGCCGCCACACATGCCTGACACCATCTGAACCAAAAAAGTTTATCTTGGTCTCATTAGACCACAGGAAATGGTTCCAGTTATCCATGTCCTTAGTCTACATGTCTTCAGCAAACTGTTTGTGGGCTTTCTTGTGCATCGTCTTTAGAAGAGGCTTTCTTCTGGAACGAGCCATGCAGACTAATTTGATGCAGTGTGCAGTGTGTGACAGGTTGACCTCCCACACCTTCAACCTCTGCAGCAATGCTGGCAGCACTCATACATCTATTTCCCAAAGACAGCCTCTGGATATGACGCTGAGCACGTGCACTCAACTTCTTTGGTCGACCATGGCGGGCCTGTTCTGAGTGGAACCTGTTCTGTTAAACCGCAGTATCGTCTTGGCCACTGTGCTGCAGCTCAGTTTCAGGGTCTTGGCAATCTTCTTATAGCCTAGGCCATCTTTATGTAGAGGAACAATTATTTTTTTCATATCCTCGGAGAGTTCTTTGCCATGAGGTGCCATGTTGAACTTCCAGTAACCAGTATGAGAGAGTGAGAGCGATAACAAATTTAACACTCCTTCTCCCCATTCAAACATGAGACCTTGTAACACTACTGAGTCACATGACACTGGGAGGGAAAATAGCTAGTTGGGCCAAATTTTTACTTTTTTAACTTAGGGGTGTACTAACCTTTGTTGCCAGTGGTTTACTGACATTAATGGCTGTGTGTTGAGTTATTTTGAGGGGACACTAAATTTATACTGTTATACAAGCTGTACACTCACTACTTTACATTGTAGCAAAGTGTCACGTCTTCAGTGTTGTCACATGAAAAGATATAATAACATATTTACAAAAATGTGAGGGGTGTACTGTGTTTGTGTGTGTGTGTGTATGTATGTGTGTATATATATATATATATATATATATATATATATATATATATATATATATATATATATATATATATATAAAATGTGTGTGCAAACTTCATGCAACATACATTTTATACACATATATGCATATACAGTAAAACCTTGGATTGCCGGCATTATTCATTTCAGAAACATGCTTGTAATGCACAGCACTTGTATATCAAAGCAAATTTTCCCATAATAAATAATGGAAACTCAAATGATTTGTTCCACAACCATTTATTCATAAGTCCTTCAGTTTATAGTCCATATAAAAAGTTTATAGCAATGTGCAAAGGTTGTGTAACCATAAAATGTCCATCCACAAATGAAAGCTTCCACAAGGGGATTAGAAGCAAAATTCAGCAGGAGCTACAGAGTATAAATAGAAGAGAGGCATCTCTAAGTGTAGCAATATGGTTACATTTAATGAAGGTACAACATTTAGCAACTCACATGGTTGATGATTAAAAGAGGGACATCTAAGTATGCAGGCATCCAGGGTAAAGCTGTTCACATAGACTGTCCTCCGCACCGCCGGATCTCACTGCTGTCAGTCTGCAATCGTGACCGGGAAGACTACCCTGCAGTACAGCGATCTGAAAGCGCGGCTTGAACCGCTTGTGGAGTGCAGCGTGGAAGGGTCGATGGTGGTGTGGAGGATGGTCTATGTGGACAGCTTTACCCCGGATGCCTGCATACTTTGATGTGCCTGTTTTAACCACTTCAGCCCTGGAAGAATTGGCTGCTCAATGACCAGGCCATTTAACTGACAATTGCACGGTTGTGTGACGCTGTACCCAAACAAAATTTACGCCCTTTTTTTCCCAGCTTTATTTTGGTGGTATTTGATCATCTCTGCGGTTTTTATTGTTTGCGCTATAAACATTTTTTTTACCAGTAATGTCGGTGATCTGCGATTTTTTTTTTATCGAGACTGCGACATTATGGCGGACACATCGGACACTTGACACATTTTTGTGACGATTGACAACTATACAGCGATCAGTGCTATAAAAATGCACTGATTACTGTATAAATGTTACTGTCAGGAAAGGGGTTAACACTAGGGGGCGATGAAGGGGTTAACTGTGTTCCCTATGTGTGTGTTCTAACTGTGGGGGATGGGACTGACTATTGGAGATGAGAGATTGTGGTTCCCAGCTTGTAGGAACTCACGATCGAACTCTCCTCACAGAACTGGGATGTGTGTGTGTTTTACACACGCATGTCCCTGTTCTGCCTCTTGTGACCGTCAGTCATCGTGACCGGCGGTCACGAGTATCGGCACCCCCGCCTTGCAGCAGGTGCGCGCGCCTGCTATCACGCTTGAAGGGACCGACGTACAGCTACGACGGTTTGCGGGATCGTGCCGACCCGCTGCAGTATGACGACGGCTAGTTGGCAAGTGGTTTAACATCAACCATGTTGCTAAATGTTGTACCTTCATTAAATGTAACCATATTGCTACACTTATAGGCGCCTCTCTTCTCTTTTCTACTCAATTGTGACATGATGCTATTCTTATATCAAGACATCGCTTGTATATCAAGTCAAAATGTATTCACAAATGTTGCTGGTCTTGTAAAACACACTCAAACCAAGGTTTTACTGTACAAAGGCCCCTAATTAACATTGCTTTCTAGTCGGGTTCCTTGTAGTTGATACTGCAGGATAAAATAAGTAGCACATTTTACTTACGGTACGTTTTGTTTGGTGTACTTCTACCATTTGGGAAAATTGTTAACATTGAATAAAATGCCTGTATCATATAAAATTTGCTGTTTAAACAGTAACTACATTTATGTTTTATTTACTTAACCGCACATTAACTTTGCTGATCAATACTAATTTGTGCCATGGTGTAATCTTAGGAATGTAAACAGAAAAATCAATGTGCCCTAATTTCTGTATTTCTCATTTAGTTGCTTGCTATAAGTCACCGTACTGCAGTTACTCATTCAGTTTTTGCCTTTCGCTTGTTTTCATTTCATCTGTAACAGTTTTTCTGTAGATAGCCAGGTTGTTGTTTGCCTCATTTGTCACAAGTGTCTGAAGGAAAAATTGTCTTATACAGCCTATCAATTTCCAGAAGTAATTTCCATAAGACTGTTATCAAAGTGGTGTTTAAAATCTCATTGGCGGCTAAATGTTGTAATCGGTTACACTGGATCTACAACCTGCATGTTTAAACTGATCTCCCGTTCTCTATACATATAAACTGCCCAAACACAAGCAGATAGATCTGCCTTATAGTTCTCTTTCTCTGCTGCCTTTTGGCCAAGGGCTATAGGCAGTACAGCCAATTCCATTCCCCACTGGAGCTGGCCATACATTGATCAAAATGTGTCTGATTCAACAAGAACTGGAAACATTTTGAGAAGTTGTGTGGCCACCCTTGCTTGATAGAAGTTGATTGACTTCTGTCAAAGGACCATGTTTGAAATTTTACCTCGATTTGTGCCTGCAGCCCCTGATCAGCGCTTCTGACAGAAGTGGCTGCCGCTGTCAGAATACAATATGTCTGCAGGAAAAATCTTCCATCCACCTCATTTGTGTGGCTGAAAAAAGAAAAGGGTATATGGCCAGCTTAACTATCCTAATGATTATTGTCTTCAGCTTATATGTATGTGTATTGATGAATTCCATTAGGGTATGCTTGTGACACTGGTGTGTATCCACATTGTCATCTGCTATTCTGTAGTAGAATACAGAAAAGAAAAATGGAGGACCTACTAAATTTTGAAGGTTTTCTCCAAATGGAGAAATTATTCAACTTGCAAAGCGTATTTTGGTTTAATGTGCATGCTATTATATTATCCTCTTCCAACATTTCCATGTTTCATTTCTACTTTTACCTTTATATAATATTTATATACATTTGTATGTGCAGGTTAGAGTAGAATTCTAGCCTTAGGCCCCTTTTACACAGGACGAATCCGTGATGATCTGTCCGTGAACATCCACTTGCTCAGCGTTGATCCCCTCTGAGCCGGCGGATGACAGGGCGGTCCCTGCACACTGTGCAGGGACCGCCCTGTCAGATCTCTGCTCTCCTCTATGGGGGATCGGATGAACACGGACCGTCTGTCTGTGTTCATCCGATCCGATCTGCAGACGGATAGAAAAATAGGATTTTCCTCCGTCTGCAGAATCGGACCATAGCGGGGATGGATGATATCGGGTGTCAGCGGCTGTTCATCCGCTGACTCCCACTATCCCATAGGGATGCATGTATGTCCATATTTCATCCGAAAACGAATGGATGACATACTGTCCGCACGTGTGAAAGGGGCCTTAACCCAACTAGTCTTAAAGTGTCCCCTTTTCCTTCTTAACACCTATGCTGACTAACCTGTTTATAAATGTGTATATATTTACCTATTAGTCCAGTCACGTGATCCCTTATGTCAGCCAGCAGCGGTTGCAGGGGAGAGAGAGCTCAACAGCTGGGAATGTCTTGGTGCAGTAACGTCACCTATGGGCTACCATGTCCCAGCTGTGGTTGGCACTCGCTAATCTCCCCTGCAGCCAGATCATGTGACTGGACCAGAGCTGGCTGTGAATAGGTACGTATATACTGTACATCCTTTTTACACAGGTTAGTCAGCATAGATGTTGGGGGGGACATTTTTTTAGGTTAGTTGGGTTGAGGCTGGAATTCTAATTTAAAGGATGCAATTGCAACTTGAAAAGCAGATAACAGATCCTTGTAAACATGAACATTCTAAACAATACACAACACAAAGCATACCCTCAAACAAAACCATATCAACACAGTATATTAATTGCTGGTAGCAAGTAACTGGATTGTTTCAATTGTTTTAGAATTTTAAAAATTGTTGTTTTTTTTTGTTTTTTTTTTTTAATTCTTTACATAATTGTAGGTTGATATTGCTCTAAAGCCAATACACTAAAAGCACAATAAAAATCATATGTAAACAATATAATTACATTGTCATTTTTCATTTCAAATTAATCTAGGGCCCTGTTGGCATGCCTCTTATTTTTAATACAACATACTGTTATAAAGGTTATTTTCTCTTTAGGAATATCTGAGATCTGCTACTTCAGTCAGTCTCCATTACTATCAAGTTCTTTTTTTTTTTAAATGGATTTATTTCTGAAGTTTATTTCTCTATTTACAGTACATTTCATCCCAAATTAACATTCAATGATTACTATTACTACAGAATCTTATGATCTTGACCTTTATGCCCTGTTCACACCTCAGGGATTTAAACTGCTTTTAGCTCCTGTGTCAGAAGTTATCATGCTGATAACAGAGGAATGGAGCAGCAGAAAGAGACAGGACTTAGGGCTCTGGGGAGAGAGATAGGTAAACACTACAGATATACAGTATGTGCCCAAGTCAGATTTCATGAATGGGGTTTACATCCACGTTAAAAAAAAAAGAAAATGACAGTAAATCAACACATATGCTTAGGTGTGAATAAAGCCATCATAATAATTCTTTAATGTCATCTGTGGTATACAATCATTTAATGTAGTAAAAAAAAAATGTCTACGACAAGCTTCATCATCATCACCAACATCAAGTACACTGGTATAAAATGTAATATATGTAGAAACAAATGGCTATTAAAGTTGCACTAAAATGAAGATTTTACAGTTTGGTAAAAGTTTGAAAAAACTGAGTAGACACAGCAATTATTTAATAAATGTAAACAATTTTTAAAAATATTACCGTATAAGCCGAGTTTTTCAGCACATTTTTTTGTGCTGAAAATGCCCCCCTCGGCTTATACTCAAGTCAAGCATTTTTCTGCTGTAGAAAATTACATTTTCCGAACCGACTTTGGGGCCCCATATCTCAGGGCCACTTGGTTCTAGGAGTGTGCAAACCCAGTGAAACTAGCACTACAACATATCCAAAGATGGGGTTCCTAGCACCAAGTTGCCCCGAGATACGGGGCCCCAAAGTTGGTTCGGAAAATGTCATTCTCTGCTGCAGAAAAGTGCTTGACATTTTCCAAACCGACTTTGGACACTTAGTGCTGGGAACCCCAGCTTGGATGCGTTGTAGTGCTAGTTCCACTGGGTTTGCATTCCAAATTTGGGGTTCATAGCATACGGGCCCCCAAAGTCAACTGAGATACGGGCCCCCAAATTCAACTGTGTCCATCTGCAGCAATGTCATTTCGATACCCTTTGGGTCCAGAAACCCCACATTTTGGCTGCAGCTAGGGGGCATCTAGGAATTCTTAACTACCGAGTTTGAAGTTCGGGGGACCTATGGCTGCAAATGGGCACAGTGAGGCATGCAAATGGACACAGTGAGTCTGCAAATGGGCATTGTTAACCGTCTTTTCCACTTACAGTAGCTGCGCATTTCTCACCCTAGGCTTATACTCGAGTCAATACTTTTTCCCAGTTTTTTGTGGTAAAATTAGGTGCCTCGACATATATTCGGGTCGGCTTATACTCGCGTATATACGGTATTCTGTTTTGTAGAAAGTGTGACTTTGAGTCCCTCCCAAATGCACACTTTTTTTGGTTTAGCATAGTCTCAAATGTTGCATGTTAGATAGTGGAGCTATGATTAAAGTGGTAATAAACCCCAAACCAAACTGTAATATATTGCAGCTTACCAATTATTAGATGTTGTGGCTGTGTTCATTTCGTTTCGCTTTTTTCCTCCTCTGTTTTCACCTGGTAATCTGGCCAGTAATACACCTCCTGTATTACACAGACACACCATTGGTTGAATTAGCATAAGGGGCAGATTTGGACAGCAGCCTTGCCAGTCTGGTGGAGGGGAGTGTTAAAAGTGCTAGCAGATTTAAATACAGTAACAAATTGAAGCTATAATCCAGCTAAAACTAAAATCTGTTACAGCAAATTATTATTTTTTTATTCCTTTTGGGATAAAGGTTTTACAGAAATAAATTAAATCTGGTAATTTTAAGCACCCCTGCCAGTGTTAAATTGTTTTCTCATCCCTATAATTGCAAGAGAGCTTTTCTGTTAAAAAACAACAGCCTTAAGCCTCATACACAGGATCAGATTTTCATACGACCGTTCATCCGTTTTGTTGCATGCTAGTCTCATGTCGAAAGTGAAGAGGTTACTCACCAATACGAAAATTCTCGTATAACAGAATACAACTTCAGAAGTGACGTAACGTGTTGAATAGTTTTGTAGGTATTCTTTAGTTTCTGAGCATGCGTAGCCTTGCTCTTACGATTTTTTAAAAACGAAAATCGGACGTTGAATTCACGTATGACAAAAATTTTATAGTCTGCACATCCAGCTTTTGTCGTACGAAAAATCGTAATCGGCTGTCGAAAGCACCATACTAAACGATCCGAAAATCGGCAGATTGTTCGTCGGATGGAATTTTACTTCCAATTCTCATATCGTGTGTATGGGCCTTAACTGGCTGAGTCACCAAATGAAAATAGAAGAAAGAAGAAAGAAACTTATACAACCATCACATCTAAGAATTGGTAAGCTGTAATATAATGTTTGCTTTGGTGTTTATTACTGCTTTAAAGTGAAAGTCCACCCTAACACTTAAATTATCACCCTGCAATCATTAATGTGAGTTCAGCTTTATGCCTCAAAATGGAAAAATCACAGTTTTTCTACCTTTATTTTGCAGCAGCCAGTGCTGTCACATGACTTCAATTCTACTTCCTTCTGAGACTAAAATCAGCCAGTGGGTGTGGTTACTAAAAGCTAGTGGCATCACTTCCTGGGAGGGACACTGTTCCTGTGTAGCCAGTGGGCTTATACAGGATGGGAGGAGCTGGTCATAGGTTCACACCCAGTGTTCTCATCAGTAAGGATGTATTGTACATCCTAATCCATGAGAAAATGCAGCTGGAAGTGCTCTGGGATCTCAGCTCACAGTCTACAATGATCACTATACATTAAAGGAATAGTACAGGCAACCACAATAAGGCTCAGTTTCCACTAGTGCAACTTGTCATGCAGCTTTGGACACATAAAGTCGCATGACAAGTCACAACCCATTGATTTCAATGGCGCCTGTTCCCATGTATATGACTTTGAAAATCTGCGAAAAGCTACCTGCACTGCTTCGATGTGACTTTGATCCAGAGAGTGTTAAAGTTGGATCAAAGCTGCACTCAGTCACTTCAAAGTTGCACTCTAAATCGTACAACTTTGTGGTCGCAATAGTGTAAACGTGACTTGTCATGCGACTTTGCGGCATATAACATGCACCCCAGGTTTAGGAGGGAATTTTAAGGAAAAAAAACTTACATTTAAATGCCCATCAATGCAGCCTTATCAGTGTCCATCTGCAGCCTTGTCAGTGTAGCCTTGCTCCAGTGTCATTGATCCAGTGTCATTGCAGCTTTCCAGTTTATCCACTTAGCCCCAGAGGATTTTACCCCCTTCCTTACTAGAGCACTTTTTGTGATTCGGCACTGCGTCGCTTTAACTGACAATTGCTTGGTCGTGCAACGTTGTACCCAAAATTTTTTTCCCACAAATAGAGCTTTCCTTTGGTGGTATTTGATCACCTCTGCGGTTTTAAATTTTTTGCGCTATAAACAAAAGAAGAGCGACAATTTTGAAAAAACACAATATTTTTTACTTTTTACTATAATAAATATCCCATTTGAAAAAAAAAAAATGTTTTCCTCAGTTTAGGCCGATACGTATTCTTCTACATATTTTTGGTAAAAAAAAATCGCAATAAACGTATATTGATTGGTTTGCGCAAAAGTTATAGCGTCTACAAAATAGGGGATGGATTTATGGCATTTTTTTAATATATATTTATATAATTTTTTTTTTACTAGTAATGGCGGCGATCTGCGATTTTTTTTTTTCGTGACTGCGACATTATGACGGACACTTTTGACACATTTTTGGGACCATTAACATTTACACAGCGATCGGTGCTATAAAATTGCACTGATTACTGTGTAAATGTGACTGGCAGGGAAGGGGTTAACACTAGGGGGCGCTGCAGGGGTTAATTATGTTCCCTGGGAGTGATTCTAACTGTGGGGGGAGGGGACTCACAAGGGGAGGAGACCGATCAGTGTTCCTCTGTACTGGGACACACCATCGGTCTCCTCTCCTCTCGCAGGACGTGGACGTTTACACACCATGGCCCTGCTGTGTTCCCGGGTGCCCAGCGGACATTATGGCCGACGGGGACGCGCACCAGGTCCCGATCGACTGCTAATGAGAGAAGATCCCATCTGTGGGCGTCGTATTACAATACGCCGGTGTTGAAGTGGTTAAAGAGCCGGATGTCCTGTGTATCTCGGCGGTGCTTGGTATCTCTCGGCGGCTCTCGGCTCCTCTCCCAGTCCTCTATAATGGACATGACACAGGTCCAATGGCGGGACTGAGCATGACTGTGAGCGGAGCTGAGAGCCGCCGAGATCATAGCCGAGTGTACTCGGCTAGACTCGGCTCTGCTCACAGTGGGCGTGACTGTGAGCGGAGCCGAGTACACTCGGCTATGATCTCGGCGGCTTGCTTGCTCCGCTCACAATCAGCGGGGGATCGGCGTATAACACGCACCCATGATTTCCCCCTGATTTAAGGGGGAAATAGTGCGTGTTATATGCCGATAAATGCGGTAATTAATAGAAACATTTTCATTTTTGACTGGACCTTCCACTTTAATGAAGATCTGGAATGCTGAGTTTAGTGAGAACAGAAAAATAAGTCTTCCACTCTTGCCCTTAACAAAAATGTTGTCCCCCCAACCTGGGGCAACCTTTGGTATAGTTTTTTCCTGCTAGAGTCATAATTTACTGTGCAGAAAATATACCTCTGCCCACTGGGTACATCATCATATAAAGAGCATCTGGCATTTACAAATGGCAAAGGAGACTATGCCTGTGTGAGTACTGAGGGATGTGGCTGTGAACACATTCCTGTGTATGTAAGGTATAGGAACCAGTGTCAAACATATGGGACAAAGAATCTTGGCAGACACACACAATCACTTTACAGTGGTGGTGGTGGTCAGATTTGGGACCATAGTACCATACTGCCCTACCTAATATCATAGAAAGGCAGTATCTTAATAGCCTAATTGGAGATGTGTTATGTTTTACTTTAATTACTCAACCACTAGTTTCTTCAATTTCAATTATCACTTAAAGTGTCTTTATTTTTGTGTTTTGAGATTAGTTATGTTTATTTTAGTGGAAAAGTAAACCTTTTTTTCAAGTCGGATTCAATTTGTTACTATAATTTCACTTAAATGTGTCACTGCAGTATTTTAAGAACATACTTAAAGTGTGTGCCTAGTAATAACAAACAACCTACCATTTCTAATTATATCTTTATTGTTGGCACGAATGGTTGTATAGTTAATTATCTCCTCCTGAGTTTACTGATCCACAATGCAATTTTCTGTCAAGATAATGGCAATAAGGCAACCAAGGGACATTATTCCAAGGGATGGAATCCAAAATATCTATAAAGGCCAGACAAAGCCTATAAACATTAACCTCAACTCAGTATAAAAGATGTGCTCAGTTCCTCATGGGTTATCTTTTGCAACTATCGCTTTAGAAAAATCACTTTCAGTTTAATCTTTTGCATGCGTTTTGCATCAACAAAACACAATTCTTTGATCTGAATTATTGATCGCCGTAGACTGAGTTTAAGGAGGATTGCTTATGACTGCTATATACTTCTGTCACTTATAGTCGAATGTCTTTATATGGTTAGGTTGGTTCAGAAAATAATGTGCTGAATTTTGAAACCTTGGTATAATCAGTGCAGTACAGTAGATTGGCCAGTTAAAAGACCTACTGTTAAATGAAAATGGCAGCAAATTTGGAAGCTAACTGCTCCCTAAGGTAAAGTAACTTTCAGTGCTTGTGTACTGAATCGCTAAAGCTTGTTATGATTTTTGTAGATGTTAATAGCAGGTCATGGCACAGGGCAGCCATTACTTTGATAGTAGCATGTTTTAATCATTATTTTTTTCAGGCCATTGGGTATAATTGCATATTCCTTCTGCTGTAACTTCCCACCCTACAGCTTCACAAGTATCTGCCTTATGACAAAATGCTTTATATTCTTTCATCACAAATAATGTGCTGCAGAAAATAACTGTAGTAAAAATGTTAAAGTAGTAATAAACACTAACAGCTTAACACATTACACACAATAAAATAAGCGTTCCCCAGTAAACTATTTGTCAAAATTCCTAACCGGGCACTCAGTTTGCAACTTTCAGGCTGCATTCACACATGAGTGCGTTTTTACCATGATTTTGCCGCAATTTTGTTAAGGTCACCAATATAAAAGGCAGAAAAACGCCTCTAATCTGCCACAAAGAAGCTCATGTTTTTTTAAGCTTAGGGCGTTTTTCAGGCGTTTTTCTTCAGGTGACAAAACGCTCAGATGTGAACAGGTGCCATTGAAATGTATGGAATTTTGCTTGTTGGGCGCTTTTCAGGTGTTTTTTCAGGTGTTTTACAAACGTTTTATGAGCAGAAAATGCTTAGGTGTGAATGCAGCCTCAGTGCTGCTGGCTCTTGCTCTTTCGGTGCCACCTCCTTGAACTTCTGGTCTTTAGCGCACAGAGTTAACAGCGGACAGTGGAGTCTCTAGTCAGTCTGTTAGCTTGGAAATAGGGAGAGGGGAGGATATATTGGCTTGGCCATGGGGGGGCTGTGATGTTTCTATTGATGCACATGGTGTTGGGAGACAAAACTATACTCCCTTCATGCAAGAATAGCTCCATATGACACTGCCAGAGAAGCCACTCTGAAACAGGAAACCTGAGTCATATAGGGCAGTCACCCAGAACGGATTGAGGCACCCTTGTGGGGGGGGGGGGGGCTGACCAATTCTGCAGCTCGAGTGATAAGAGAGTATACAATTGCCTGCGTCAGAGTTCGGGTAATAAAACCATGGAGAGCAAAATTGTCAATTCAGGACATACTGGGATGAGTACAATCTAGTGCACAATGAGGTGGAATGAGGCCCTCCAGCTGTTGGAAAACAGCAAGTCCCATGAGGCATTGCAAGGCTGACAGTTACAAGCATGACTCCTTCAGGAAGAGGCATGATCGGATTTCTCACTCCACAACAGCTGGAGGGCTACCAGTTTGACACCCCTGATCTAGTGGATGGATGCTTGTGCCTTCAGGAGTCGACTAGAGCAAAGTCAGTGAGTAGACGACTACATATGGTCTTGTGACTAATGGCAGTTGGAGAGTTTTGGGGGCCCCATCTGTCTTGGTTTGGATTAAGCATCGTGTTTAAATTGCCCACCAAAATTGCATGGATTGTCGGGTGTTGTGCCATAAAGGAGAACCCTTCAACTACTGCATAGTTGTAAAGAGGAGAAATGTAAAAGGTCAAAATTATTAGTGGTTGCTCTAATATTACCGCCTGTAGGAAAACATATCTGCCCTGCCATATCAAATAATTCAAAGCATACAGATTTAGCTATGAGTACAGAAACACCCAATAAGTTATATAGGATCCATGAAAGGCCCAGCCTATCCATGGTCTCTTCAGAGTGCACTGAAGTTGGCCCACCACGTGGGTTTCCACTAAAACAATATCATCTTGTTGAGTTTTGAGAAAAGACAGTGCAGCTGACCCTTTCACTTTGTTCTTGAGCCCTGAATGTTCCATGCAAGAAATTTCCCTCCGCCCTTTTATTTTTCTCCTTTTTTTCCTAGTTCTCTTTTTGTTGTGCTTTTCTCCCACTATGATGAAGGTACAGGGGGTCCCCGGGTTACAAACAAGATAGGGTCTGTAGGTTTGTTCTTAAGTTGAATCTGTTTGTAAGTCGGAACAGGTATATTTTTTAAGTGAAGCTCCAGCCCAAAAATCTATTTTTACGTTTTTTAGATAACATAGGTAAGGGTTATCACCCCTGTAACATTTGTTTTGCTATATGTGCCCCTGTTCAGAAGATTTCACCTCACCTTCTGTCCCAATGACAATTGGATTTTGAAAATTTTGGGTTGTTAGGGAAACATGGACTGGTGATAAAGCATCAGTGGAGACACCTTTTTCCCATATTAACTCTTACAGGAGTGAATTTCCCTTCCTATTGGTGGATTTCCTCTCACTTCCTGTTGTCTCCCTCCGTTTGTAAGTAGGAGTCGTTTGTAAGTCGGATGTTTGTAAGTAGGGGACCCCCTGTATTGGCTATTTTGTTACTGAACTTTTAATATTTGAAAGAAAAATTAATAAAGAATAAATTATATATAAAAAAAAACTATGCTGTGAAGAAGGCCAAAACAGGTTAGCAGTTACTTTGTACTTGGTGATTATCGAATAAAGAATTTTGACGAAAAAAAAAAAGTATTGTACTCTGTCTTTACTGTGGTTTGCAGTAAAGGAAATATTATGGTATCTCACAAAAGTGAGTACACCCCTTGCATTTTTGTGAGTGTTTTGTTCTGTCTTTTCATGTGACAACACTGAAGAAATTACACTTTTCTACAATGTAAAGTAGAAAAAAAGAAATTCCAGGGAGGCTATAACAAAGAGTAATGAAAACAAAATGATGTGACACTCGGATCCTCAGAATTGTAACATTAGGCAATGTAGTAATTAGCAGGTGAAATAATACAAAGTAAGCATTGATAGTTCACCCCTGGCAGATTAATATTAGGTAGGTCACAAATAAAACGATATACCCACCCTACTCTACACCATACCCAGTGGCGGTGCGTGCATAGAGGGCACAGGAGCGCCGCCCCCCCTCTCCTGCACCGCTCTATCACCAATAGATAGATTCATGCATTGCATGAATCTATCTATTGTCACCGCTGCCGCCCCCCTATTCAGGTGTCCGGCCCCTTGTCGGGCGCCGGGCATCTGAATTAAAGCGGGGGGGGGGTGTTTCTGGAAGCGCCCCTATTAGAGCTGTAAGCGAATACATCACTTCCCTAACACAGACCCGCCTCTCAGCCAATCAGGTTGCCGGTCTGTGTTACCGGTCCCCTGATTGGCTGAAGTCACAGGCGCTGTGATTGGACGCCTAGGCGTCCAATCACTGCAGAAGACAGGAGCGCGGGAGAAGATGAGGAGACACCGCCGCCTGACAAGGTAAGTGCCATTGGCAGCATTTAATGGGCACAGTGACAGCGTTAGATGGGCATAGTGGCAGTGTTAGATGGGCACAGTGGCAGTGTTAGATGGGCACAGTGGCAGCTTTACATGGGCACAGTGGCAGCTTTACATGGGCACAGTGGCAGCATTGGATGGGCACAGTGGCAGCATTTAATGTGCACAGTGGCAGCATTTGAGGCACAATGGCAGCACTTGGGGCACAGTGACAGCGTTAGATGGACACAGTGTCAGCTTTACATGGGCACAGTGGCAGTGTTAGATGGGCACAGTGACAGCGTAAGATGGGCACAGTGACAGCGTTAGATGGGCACAGTGGCAGTTTTAGATGGGCACAGTGGCAGCATTTAATGGGCACAGTGGCAGCGTTTAATGGGGACAGTGGCAGCATTTAATGGGCACAGTGGCAGCATTTAATGGGCACAGTGGCAGCATTTGATGGGCACAGTGGCAGCATTTGATGGGCACAGTGGCAGCGTTTGATGGGCACAGTGGCAGCGTTTGATGGGCACAGTGGCAGCGTTTGATGGGCACAGTGGCAGCGTTTGATGGGCACAGTGGCAGCGTTTAATGGGCACAGTGGCAGCGTTTAATGGGCACAGTGGCAGCGTTTGATGGGCACAGTGGCCGCGTTTAAAGGGGACAGTGGCAGCGTTTAAAGGGGACAGTGGCAGCGTTTGTTGGGCACAGTGGCAGCATTTAATGGGCACAGTGGCAGCGTTTGATGGCACAGTGAGGCTGTTTGTTTTGCGCCCCCCCCCCAAAAAATTTGAGCACCAGCCGCCACTGACCATACCCAATTGTGTAAGTATACAGTATATCCCAAAAAACTGTAGTTGCAGTAAATAACAATTTAAAAAGTGTCTCTGAAGCCGTACATTTTTTTTTACCTTAATGCTTTCTCATTAAGGTAAAAAGCCGTGTGCAAGGATCCACCCCCCCCATAAAGCTATAACAACAGATCGCAAAGAGACACGTGATAGTGTCCACCAACCATCAGCACAATACAAAAAAGGAAATAGACACAAATATACTGTGTGTGGACATGTGAAAACTGCCCGATAAATATCAGAGGCAGACCTGAATAAAGGTTTAAGGTTGCGTGCCGGCGCTAGCACCCAGTCCTTTCTTTCTGGTGGAAACCTTTCACCTGGAGCATCTATCCGTTTCATTGTTACTCTCTCTGCTCTTCACATGACAGATTGATAGCAGGGGGAGCCATTGGTTCCTGCTGCTGTCAATCAAATCCTATGACGAGGGGGCTTGCCAAAGACCCCGCCCACTGTCTGTGTCTATGGACACAGGCAGTGGGGTTCAGGAGCGTACCCACCTGAGTAACTCACCCAGCAAGTGGCTTGTTTGGAGGGGTACTCGGAATACAGGAGGAGGCAGGAACGCTGGCAGGGGACCCCAGAACAGGAGGATTGGGGCAGCTCTGTGCCAAACAATTGTACAGAGCAAATAAGTATAACGTGTTTGTTATGTACTAAAAAAAAAAAAAAAAAATAAGGTTTAAAGGGGTTGTAGACCCTCATGAACAACCTTCTCTCATGCTGCAACCCCCAGTGCCCCCGTTTTACTTACCTGAACCCAGACTTTTTCTCCCCGGTCTCTAGCTGGTGTCTCGTGTCCTGATTGGATAAATTGATAGCAGCGCAGCCATTGGCTCCCACTGCTGTTAATCAAATCCAATGATACGGCCGAGTCCTGCTTTCTGTGTCAATAGACGCAGAAGCAGGACTCGGGAGTGCACCGGCACAGGTGTCCTGAAGGAGAGCGCTTCTCTGACGGGTCACTCAAGAAGAGGAGGAGCTACCAGTGCCGCTGAGGGACCCCAGAAGAGGAGGATCGGGGCCACTCTGCTTAACCAACTGCACAGTGGAGGTAAGTATGACCTGTTATTATTTACTTTTACTTACCTTTAGTAACCCTTTAAAACCACTTTAACCAAAATAAATTGCTGGCTCAGCATGTATATATAAAACACTGGCCAGGGAAACAATTTGTAGGGAAGTGTCCCACTGGAGTCCACTGCGACCTCCCGATATAAAGATATAAAGCAGAGCAAACGGTAAGGTACATTGTAGCACAGTGATGTAACCATAAGTGAGGTCACTCACGAGTTGAGAAAGGGACTAATGTTGACAAGAGATGTGGCTCCAGTTGAAGAATTAAAGAGATAAACATAGTGCAATCAATGCAGGTCCATTCATAAATTGATAAGAAGGGTGAGTTCCAGGTACTGAAAAGAGGCAAGTGCATCCTTGGACACCCAACGTGTGTAACTCTAAGGGCGTTAGGAGAAAGAGGTAATTATTGGTATGAGTGCCATAAGGGAACAGGTTGTAATTTGACAACTGGGGGATAGGAAGTGAAATTGAGTTTGGGCACTTAGAAACTTTTGCAGGTTCCAGCAGCAGGTGAAGGACACGAGGAATAGCATAAGCGAGCAGTTGTACTCGGCCTCCTTGATCTGGTGGTATCAGTCAACGGCTGGAAGGCACCTTCTGCCCTAGCCAGGTGGTAACTGCCTTGGGGTCATCAACAAAGTGGACTCTTTATCTTTTCCTATTATACGGAGGAGCATGTCGTATTTAATATGCTATACTCAGGCACATTTGACCTCCAATAACCAGTTCAGTTGATGCTGGACTTCAGTGGAGAAGGACACAATTTTCACATTCTAAAAGGGGATGATGCCATTCTCCCTTAATAGGCAAAGGACAGTGTCTCTGTAGTTGAGAAGTTTTGCAATGAAAGTGTAAGGGGGTGCTTCTGGCGATGGTTGCCTGTGCACCATGCAATGGGCATGGTCAACTATGAACGAGGTCGAGGAGGTGTTTCTGCCGAAGGTGGAGATTAGCAGATTTTCCAGAAAAGGAAGACCGATGAATCAAAGATTACTACGGCGCAGTCTGTTTTCCAGGTCATCTTATGTCTGTGTGTGTTAGTGTAGTTGCATGTGGTCGTTGAAGTCCTGAAGTGGTGGCATGGCATCTTCCACCCACCTCAAATGAGTTTGTCTTTGTGACTCTGTCCTGCAATTTATGGAGGTCTTGGTAAATTAAAGTAATATCTACCTTCATCTATTTTATCTTTGAAATGAGTGTTGCCTAACAGGAGGATAAAGCATCCAGGACTTTCGCTGCCTCCACTGTCAACTACTCTGGGTATAGAGAGGATGGTGCACCATCTTTTCCCTGTGGTTCTGTTCCCTGCACTCGAAATGTATCAAGCTTAGCGCTAGAGTCCCCTACCTTTTAAGGGAGAGACATGGTGGGCTAGGCTGTAGAATCCCAGGATAGTAGGAGCAGAGGTCTGTGGAGCGATTATAATCACAAGAAGGAGAGAGGATGGTTTGTGAGTGGAACTCTGTATTCTAGCACCGTACTCTTTTTTAGTTTTTCAGCTAACCTAGTCAAGTAAAAAAAAGGTAAACCTATTTAGCTGTACTCCCATCAATTTATTATAGTTTTATTTTTTTTTGATTGTTGTGTAGTGTAAAGACATTAGACAGTTTTTTGACATGTCCCTTATTTAAAAATTAAAACTAAATATACCCTGGTGTAGATCCATCATCAGTCAAGACTCCACCAGCGACCTGAAAAAAGCTCCACTTGCACCGAAGGCTCCGCCTTCTCACAGATCTTAACCACTTAAGGACCAAGCCTGTTTTTCAGACTCTGTGTTTTCATGTTTAAAATTTTTTTTTTGCTAGAAAATTACTTGGAACCCCAAAACATTTATATATTGTTTTTTTTTCTAACACCCTAGAGAATAAAATGGCGGTCATTGCAATACTTTTTTTCACACCGTATTTGCGCAGCGGTCTTATAAACGAACTTTTTTTGGAAAAAAAAACACTTTTTTGAATAAAAAAAAGACAACAGTAAAATTAGCCCAATTTTTTTTTTTATATTGTGAAAGATAATGTTAAGCCGAGTAAATTGATACCCAACATGTCATGCTTCAAAATTGCGCCCGCTCGTGGAATGGCGTCAAACTTTTACCCTCAAAAATCTTCATAAGCGACATTTAAAAAATTCTACAGGTTGCATCTTTTAAGTTACAGAGGAAGTCTATGGCTAGAATTATTTTTCTCGCTCTACCGATCGCTGCGATACCTCTCATGTGTGGTTTGACTACCGTTTTCATATGCGGCGCTACTCACATATGCGTTCGCTTCTGTGTGCCAGCTCGTAGGGTCGAGGTGTTTTTTAAAAACATTTTTTGGGGTTTTCTTATTTATTTTACTTGAATTTATTCATTTTCACACTTTTAAAAAAATAAATAAAAAAATGGATCACTTTTATTCCTATTACAAGGAATGTAAACATCCCTTGTAATAGAAAAAAGCATAACAGGTCCTCTTAAATATGAGATCTGGGGTCAAAAAGTCCTCAGAACTCATATTTGGACTTGAATGCAATAAAAAAAAAAAGTCATTTGAAAAAATGACATTGTATGGGCGGAAGTGACGTTTTGACGCCGCTTCCGCCCTCCTATGGTATAGAGACGAGTGGGGGCCATCTTAGCCTCACTCGTCTCCATACCCATCACACTGCAGGACCCGATCCCCTCCCCCGACATCTTCGGTAAGTGTCGGAAGGCGCGGGAGAGCGGCGGGAGGGAGGGTGGCACCTCTCCCGCCACCGATAACGGTGATCTTGCGGCAAACCCGCCGCAGAGACCACCATTATCGTAAACAGAACCACCTCCTGTAAAGATGGATATCTTGGTTGGGGCAGCAGCTGCTGCCGTTATCGAGATATCCCTCTTCAAAGTGCAGACGTATATGTACAGGAGGCGGTCGGCAAGTGGTTAAATAACTAAGAGGCGAAGCCACCTGGTAATCAACAGGTGATCCCGCCGCCTTGTGACATAATCGGTCATTGTCATCGGCGGCGACAGTCGTGATTGATGATGGATCTACACCTGGAGACTTTTTTTTAATAAAGGTCTTAAAAATTGGCTAATGTGTTTTTTTTTGTTTTTTTTTTACACTAAACATTTTTTTGGGTAAATGAGTACTCATTTATATGGGGGTGGGAACTGGGGACCCCTTCCAGATTCTGATAAGCCCCCACCCATAGACCCCCCACAACCACTGGCCAGGGTCCCCATCACACATAAGTTTTACTTCTATGTCTGCTATCTTCAGCTTTATACACGATTTAGAATGTGCAGATTGTGTTAGAATTGTCTTTTCCTGATTCCCCTGTAGTAGTGGGTTATTGCTACACACTGCTAATCTATATATAGCCACCTCCCCTGACGCACACTTCAGCCTCCCGTCTCTCCCGAGTCGGAGAGCTTGTCAAAAGTTATCAGGCTGATGATAGAGGAACGGATCAGGACAAAGCTACAGGACTTAGTGCTTTGAGGGAGATAAAAAAAAAACACTACAGATATACAGCTGTGCTCATAAGTTTACATACCCTGGCAAAATGTATGATTTCTTGGCCATTTTTCAGAGAATATGAATAATAACACAAACTTTTCTTTCACTCGTGGTTAGTGTTTGGCTCAAGCCATTTATTATCAATCAACTGAGACTGAGACTGAGATGGCCATTCCAGAACCTTAACTTTATTCTGCTGTAGCCAATGACAGGTCGACTTGGCCTTGTGTTTTGGATCATTCTCATATTGGAATGTCAAAGTACGTCCCATGCGCAGCTTCCTGGCTGATGAATGCAAATGTTCCTCCAGTATTTTTTGATAACATACTGCATTCATCTTGCCATCAGTTTTGACCAAATTTCCTGTGCCTTTGTAGCTCACACATCCTCAAAACATTAGCGATCCACCTCCGTGTTTCACAGTAGGAATGGTGTACCTTTCATCATGACTCCTTTCCAAATGTAGCATTTATGGTTGTGGCCAAAAAGCTAAATTTTGGTCTCATCACTCCAAATGATTTTGTGCCAGAAGGTTTGAGGCTTGTTTCTGTGCTATTTGGCGTATTGTAAGTGGGATACTTTGTGTAGTGATGGCTTTCTTCTGGCGACTCGACCATGCAGCCCATCTTTCTTCAAGTGCCTCCTTATTGTGCATCTTAAAACGGCCATACCACATGTTTTCAGAGTCCTGTATTTCATCTGAAGTTATTTGTGGGTTTTTCTTTGCATCCCGAACAATTTTCCTGGCAGTTGTGGCTGGAGCTTTAGTTGGTCTACCTAAGCGTGGTTTGGTTTCACAGAACCCATTTTCCACTTCTTGATTAGAGTTTGAACACTGCTGATTGGCATTCTCAATTCCTTTGGATATCTTTTTATATCCCTTTCATGTTTTATACAGTTCAACTATCTTTTCCTACAGATCCTTTGACAATTCTTTTGCTTTTCCCATGACTCAGAATCCAGAAAAGTGCAGCACTGGGTGAAAGAAGCAAGGGTCCGTCAGGAGTCCGGAAACTCATTGACCTTTTATACACACACACACTAATTACAAGCACAGATCATGGGTGACCCTTTGTGTCAACTTGTGTTTTATGTTATCAGGCCAAAATCACAAGGGTATGTAAACTTTTGATCAGGGTAATTTGGGTAGTTTCTGTTGTCATTATGATTTAAAAATAGTAAACACAGTTGATTGATAATAAATGGCTTCGGCCAAACACTAACCATGAGTGAAAGAAACGTTTTTGTGTTATTCATATTCTCTGAAAGATGGCCATGAAATCATAAATTCTGCGAGAGTATGTAAACTTATTGGCACAATTTTTATTTATTTATTTAAACATTTTTGTTTGGAAGATCTAGCAATTAGCTTGGATAATAGGTTCTAAATGATAAATTTCCAATGATTGTCCAGCTAAGAAAGTGAATCCACATGTTGCAAACTACCTATAGACATGTGATCATTTCCCTCACATTAGATCATGAGCTTTTCAGGTTCAGATATGTTTTTACAGTGGAACTTCTCAATGATGATGAAAATTTAGTTTTTTCAAAACAAACCTAAAATCAATGAATCTATTTTCTACTATAATACATATGCATAAGGTATGGGAACAAAGACAAATCTTTATTCTACTTTTAATCATTTTCAGATGAATTCTGCTCTGTATAACCAGATCTCACTGTATCATAAATTGTTAAACATTGTTCTGTTTTACAATGGAAATTAGATGAATAAATGTATAGATAAAAGCATGCAAGAAAAATATTAGTCAAAAGCATAATAAAACATAAAGTTCCAGAAGTGACATCACAGGAGCAGGAAGACCTTTTACCATCTGGGGAGGAAGGTTCCAGAAAATAAATGTAATGCATTAGAATAGATTTTCAGATTGTAATGTGGTTGCTGTCTTGTGGGTTTAATCTGAACAGATTTTTCAAGTTCGTCCACGTACTCCACACTTGAGGTTATTTAGAGTGAACATTTTTGCAAAAACAAGCTGCACCCTTAACCCCAATATAAAAGAAAAAAATAACCTATGCAAAATTACTAAATGTACATCTAAAAAACTGCTAATATATGTGTAAGTACTTTACTTGTGTGTGTGTATATATGTGTTTCACGTTTACCTATTTTGTTGTGCATCCTATTGCTTTGTTAGCTGTAAGCAGGAAATTGGAAGCCTATCTGTAGCTATTATGTTTCTTTAAATGCATGGGCATTGTGGTGTGCTGCAGTCTAGGTGCATTGACCACTACTGTATTTGTGGGTTGTGAAGTCATTCATTTTAAATGGGACACCAACACACTACCACGTGTGTGTTGCCAAGCATACCTTGGTGTCTATGGAGTGGAAATGGAGCGACTACCTGGTAAGAAAAATGTGAGACAGGGTCTAGCAGCAAAAGGGTGAAATATCAGGGTCCCTTTCCCTTTCACTTGTGCATTATAGTACCATTAATCCGAGTAACAGCATGGATGAGAGTTGTCTTGCCCCACAGGTTTGTCTCTTTCTGGTAACTTTCCAATTTCTGTAAGACTATATCAATTTATTTACTCTTTATCATAATAGATAATTGTCTCTGCATTTGTTTACTGGTTTTAGCACTAACTTAAAACTTAAGCTGTAAAAGGCAGGTGCAGACCACCACTGAGATCTCCTGTAGCAGATGATGGAAGTCTGAAAAAGAGGGTCGCACACCGCAGGTACCATCTACATAAAATGTTATTGGAGACTGCTTGGACAGGACATGGTTCTGCTATGATGTTCTGTCGGAGCAGTCTCCAATGAAGTGTATTGTCGATAATAAAAGCAATGTGTGACCTTCCTTTTAAACTGGCATAGAATTGTAATATTTTCATAATCATAAGCAGATGTCCAGAGCCCCCATCCCCGTACAACAGATTCCAAGAGCCCCCCACTATCAGAAGAGTACCCCAACTTCCCTTAAATCACAGTGCACCCCTACTCCCCTCTTTACCTTGTGCTGCTGCTGGGGATGTTGCTGGGAAGCAGAAAGTTCATGGTCTGGAGGAGGATCAGAGGAGGGCTGGAGTCAGCTGCTGGAATCTGAATGCTGAGACCAGGGGAGGTGGAGATGAGGGGGTTCTGCATCTGCACAAAGAGGAGCAGGATCTGTAGAAGGAGTTCTGTTTTCCTCTCTGCTACTGACTGCTAAGACAAGGTTGGGGCAGAGACGAGGGGGTGCCACAGCTGCAGGAGAGGTGTGAGGGCCACATTTAATTACCTGGGAGGCCTTGTATTTGACATAGACTGTAAGGCTGTGGCCAAAAAAGAACAAGACAAGGATTTGGCCATTAGTATTGCCTGTAAGGCTCCCTGCAGCTGACTTTTTCCCCAGGACTGATTAACACTCTTTCTCTGTGCTGTGTCTTGTTTGTGGGGAATGAACAGGACTTTGCTATCTCATTGTACACTTGCTCCATTGATGGCTGGTGATTGAATGAACTGATTAATGGTGAACTCATAACTTGACTGCTTATTGAAAAAAGATTTAAGAGACAGCTGCAGATGTGTAGAAGACACATATTCAGGGACTTAAGCAGCAGGAGAGGGTGGAGCAAGTAAAGATTTTTGGGTACTGCTTTCTGTACAGCAGGCTCTCAGAAGAACAATGAGCAGCACTCTGGTGGCCACCTACCTTCACTACAATGCTCAAGAAGACACTTCAGATCCCATGCATATAGCAGATCTCGCCCTGCAAGTTGGCAGCTGCAAGACTACAAGAACAGAATTAATGTAATTTCAAGAAGTGCATGAAAATTAAACTCAATAAAATAAAGGGAGATATACATTCGTATGTAAATGATGGTCTTTAATTTACCTGGTTGACTGGTCAATTTTTATAGTAAATAATGTATATAAAAGAGTTGCGTGTGCAAAATTTTTTAATGTCATCACACATATTTAAAATTGTTCAGATTATGTCAACAAACTGAAAAGTGAATATTCAGAACTTTGTGCTGTAGTACTAGTTGAATAATGCCCTATTATTTTATAAAAATGTATAAAAAAAAGAGTGCGACTCACTAGATGCAAATTTGCTTTACGGGTGTCTACTCCACATCGATAGGAAGTACATTTTAAATGTTTACTAAAGCTTGCAGTTAGATATAATTGCTGGAGATAAGCTTTATGGTTTAATTAACCACAATTTCAAATTATATTTGCTATTATGTGTGAGCATTACTAAATCTAGCCTTTATTATATTTAACTATTTCTGTAGGATTAACAACCTGTTTAAATACATTTCACTGAAAGCAAGCAAATTGCAAATAACAAAAAGAGAAACAAACATGACTTTAAATATTTTACAAAATATTTTTCTTCTCTTATTTACACCAGGGTATATAGTTTTGTACAGCGCTTCAGATATTGTTAGCACTGTATTTTAATAGGTAACTGGAACTGTTACCCTTACTGAAAAACATTCTGCTCCTTTGGGATAAAATGCATTAGGTATATGTGCCAATAATCCATTAAGGGTTTTGACAGCTTGAGCCATCAAGAAAAACTGAGTGACAAAATTGGGACCTGACAGATTTCTGTGTTGGCAAAATGACATATCATTGCATATAGCTATACTTTAAAAATGAATAGATATCATTCTGGAAAATTCAGTTAATAAGTGGGCTTGCTTGGTAATTGTAGATTGGCTTGTTTTTTTTTTTTTTTTTTGTTTGTTTTTTTTTTTAAGATTGCCCCATGGCTTTAAGTTACGTAATAAATAAATCTTTATTAATCGATAACTGTCACTAGAGCACAGCTATTGTTTTTAACGGGCTTGTTCACACTATCCACACTACCTGCATTGCAGTAACATGCAGTGGAACACCATTCAAGCTTTAGTACAATGCATTACCAGTTCTGTTGAGTAGCACCCCAGCACACATTCAGAATGCACCTCTGCTGCATAAAAATGTATGCAGCAGCAAGAAATGTTGATGGGTGAGACACCTAATAATTTTTTAATTGACGCAGTAATGCAGTCTCCCTCAACACAGGAAAATGCACACTACAGTGCAATTGTGTTCAAGTATAAATGAGCCCAAACTCACTCTTTCAGTTATTTTTTTCCCTTGTTCGAGTAGAACAGAAGAGATATGAGACAAAATACATACGGCACTCCCATGTAGTGACTTACTTCAGTTCCTCCTTGCATAAAATCTGAAACTACTAGGAGAATGGAAGTTTATGTAATGTAGACATAAAAAAATAAAACACAACTGTCCTACAAAATACTGCATTTCAATAGCTGTGTGCGGATACTAGAACAATAATGGTAGTCAGGATATTTATATTTTTTTAATGTTAGATGCTTTTATTTATTTACATGTGGCCCAAGTTGTTCAGCAAAAGTGACAGTGACTGAGGAAAACTACAGCACTGCCAGTAGTTCCTACAGGGGTTACTTTTTTTTACATTCCAAAAATATGCAGGTCTCCAGGGGGGTCCTAAATGGCAGGCTTGTCTCCCTATGAACATGTTGTGAGCCTTTTAGGGATCTGTAGTTTTCTGTAAGGAGGTAATTCTTCCCAATGACGACAAGTGTAAGGAGCATTCTTCCCATTCACCATCATACTAATGTATTATGAGCTGTAGATATAGTAAGAAGTAACCCTCAGTGGAGTACACTTGTCAAAACAATCAGGCCGCCTATAACATCCGTGAGGATACAAGGAAGAGAACTTGGCCAAGTTTATCTTTTACAAGAGACTTAATTTTTATGCAATGTTAGCTGGCTGTATATTAGAATCTAATAATATTTTGATATACCTTTTTCACTCAAGGTAACCTAAGCTTTTTATTTATATTTTTTATCATATGCACACTTACAACTGTCATAAATGTAGGTTGTAGTTATAAATTATCTTCTGATTTCATATTTGTATTTATTGTTTTATATTGTAGTATTTAATGAATGTTGTTTTCTAATGACTAGGTGTAATTTATCATAAGTAATTGTAGAAACATTAATATATTGGTGTTATCATTCTTGCTGTGCTCCAAAAAAACATGTGATCTTTACTGTACATCCTTGTCCTTCTCCACTACTAATATTGGTGGAATCCAGCTGCCATTTTGACAGCCTTATTTTATTATGATCTCAGTAAAGCAGTCCATAGATTTTTTTTTTCTTTTTTTTTTTTTTTTCTTTTAACCAGCGGGTTAAAAAAAGTCTTGATCCCCCATCTATACACTGGATGTGGATAGGAGAATCCTCCCCACTGCACTATTGTATTCTGACAGCACAGACACTTCCCTGCCATTAGAATACACTTATCAATGCTGCTGGCTAAAGCTGGTGTCACTGATCAAACAGGCTGGTTGTACAGAAGTCGATTGGTACATGGACTTCTGTACAGCCAGCCTGTCTATATATGGATTGAAATTTGGCCGCTCCCTGCTGAACATAGCCAAATTCTAATCCATGTATGGCCAGCTTAAGACTGCAGAAGCTGCTATGTTAGATCCATGTCAGGTGGGTAATTCCACACTGGAAGTACTTCCCTGATGGAATCGCTATCTTCCTGGCCCATAACAGAATCCCAATATTGAGTGACTCCATAGCAAGATATGTCGTACGTTTTTATCATAAGTATTGAAAAAAATATCAAATCAAGCCAATAGAGGGAATGTAAAAACTGTTCTGGTTGTTAAGAGGTATACATGTGTAAGAGCTGAAGTGGGTGGTATTACGTCCAATATGAAAAAATATACAGGTAGGATGGCATGCAAGATACAGTAGGTGTGCTGCTTACTTTATATTACCTCAGGGCATGTAATAAATATATATATATATGATCTATTCACAGATATGTGACAGGAACACTTTAATAAATAGTCTTGATAGCCACTAATTTGTCTTGTGCAGGAAGAAGAGGGAGATATTGGAGACTCCCTAGATTTCCGTAGAGGAGGTGATGGCCAGCCCAGAAGATCTACGAGACCCACTCAGCAATTTTATCAGCCACCCAGGGCACGGAACTGACTGTTAAGGTAACATTTTGTTATTGCATGAAACACAAATGTGTGATTTTCTGATTCTGTGCTCTGCTTCGGTTACATTTTGTGTTTGTGTGGGAAAATAATACAGAGAGCATACACTGTAAAATTAGTTTGCATATACACTGTAAAGTTATTTTGCATATATTGTTACACTTTATACAAAAAAACTGAATATATAAACATACTGTGTATTTTTATTATTGTTACCTTTTATTCTACAGTGCTTTTTTATATTATTAAATATGTATATATTTAACATTTTCCCCTTTGTCCCACTGGGGAAATTGCCCTTAACTTCTTATCCCAAACATATGACGGGAAACAGGAGGAAATCTCTCCAAAGTCAGAGACTTCAATTGCATATCCAAAGCCCTATTGGAACACTTCCCTTCTAATTTTGTTCTGGTGACAGCTCAAAATGTTGTCTTTCCCTTCTTTTTCAATCCAGCTTACTAAAATTAATAGGAAGGGTTACTCTCCCAGATGCTATCCTTGTCACCAGTTACGCAGACAGAAATAAAAACATGAACAGGCTTCTTTCTCTTGCACAGTATGTGACATAGGTTCTCTAATTATTACAACTGGGATACATGCAGTTAACCTCAGGTGATTGAACAAAACCAAAGATGGCTGTAGGGACTTTTTTTTTGTAAATATTTTTTACAAGAAAAAAAGAAGCCCCCCCCCCAAAAAATTAAAATGTATGTATTTCTTTGTCAAAATCATCTAATGTAATGACAAAGGTATCCATTGATAACAGGTTTGTAATCGAAATGTAAGATATGCTGTGGTCCATAAGGGGCATACAAGCATGGATGCTCAAGTGGTAAAGATGTGTTTCAGATAATCTTCGAGTTTTTAATAGTAATAACTGTTTAGCTTCCAAAGCAGTTTTTTTTTTTTTTTCTTATTCATTTGAATGGCCCTCATCTTGCTTCAAAGTCAAGGCAAGCAGAACGCAATGCACATTTGCACTTTTTTTTAAATGTACAGAGGCTTTTACGTATATTTTTTATAGCAAGAGTTATGACTGCAGTAAGGCCATATTGCCACTTTATGAATTGAACCCTTAGTGTATTTTTTCATACTTCTTTTTTTGCCTGCTTAGTTTATGAAGTCACTAAAAATGTTTCAATCCTTGCATTACTTTAGTAGCATTATACTATAAGACCAATGACTGTGGGCATTTTTAATAAATTATTGGGGCTATTCTGGGCACATGATTAGCAAGTCCAAATTATATTAGCAAAATACTGTTTGGGCGCTCTGAGCATGTGATAAGATTTAAACTATATTCTGTAGTTGCTTTACTAGGTTTGTTGATGCCCACCGAGGCTTCTAAGATGAAGCCAAGTGATGACAGCACCTGTTATAAATTAGTAAAACAGGCATTTTCAGCCACGTTGTTGTACTTGCTGTATATAATAACTAGAGGTTTACCGATATGGGGTTTTCTCTGGCCGATGCCGATATTTAGAAATCGGGCCGGCCAATGGCCGATATATGATGCAGATTTTTGCAACCGATATTTTAAGCCAATTTTTCTTTTTTTTTGGCAGGCGGCACTGGTTGCTACTGATTGACACTGGCAGGTGGCACTGGTTGGCACTGACAGGTGGTACTGGTTGGCACTGGCAGGTGGCACTAATTGGCAATGGCAGGTTTCACACTGAGCCGATTTGTCAGACTCAGTTACACTATATGTGACTGAATGCAGACACCAGCTGTCAGAATTCAGTGTGATGTCGGTAGTGGGAAGGACCCAGGGTGGGCGGGGCCCTGCAGCTATCAAACACCAGCCAATGATTGGACTGCTTAAGAAAGTGCACATAGCGGCCTGCCCAGATCCTATCCCATTGGCTGGTGTTTGATATCTTGGTCCTGCCCACACCCAACATCATGCTGAATTCTGACAGCTCCTCTCTCTGCATTCAGTTGCAAATCAGTTTCACACACTGAGCACAGAGCCACTCAGTGTGTGAAACTGTCGGTGGAGTGTGGGGAAGGGAGGTCATCAATCGGCCGATTTTTGCACAAAAACTACAAAAATTACGATTTCTTAAAGGCCAAATATCGTCCGATATATCGGTCGACCTCTAGTAATAACACATCTGAGTAAAATAAGTTGCTTTTCTTTCTATGCTAATATGTCATGTGAGCAGATAAAAACAACATTTGCTGTTGGCATTTGTTGAATATCTCTTTAGAATTTATAGAACTAGATGACCTTGATAAGTGAAAAACCTAATTTGCAAATGTTGAATTTGTCTCAATATTTGCAAGCCTGTTTGACCGCCACCGAATGTTATAATTCAGAAATGTAGGCACTCATTATTTCTGAATGATATGGTTCTCTAGATTAGACAAATCTGCCTTTACTCGTGTCAGTCAAAACATTTGCAATTAGCCAAGCTGATTCCGTCCTCATTGCTTGCATTGGATAAGATTACCTATTCTTTGTTTTTTTTCCTGTTTTGTTCTTTCATTCATATTTTCATGTTTTTGTTTTTCAGATCTGCCATAAATTTCTTTCAAATGAATGGAACACTTCAGCAGTTTTCACAAAAGTGGTTTATTTTTCTAAAGAATTGCCTTGCACTGTGGTATGGATACATATTGTGAGAAAGCCTAAACTGTTTGAGCTCTGGAGATGGGATTAACTACAGATGTGTCATCATTCAGCTACTAACCCATATAATTCTGAAGGAATTAAACATTTTTTGTTTTTATCAATAAAACCACAGTGCGCCTGATTTTTGTCTGCTTTATTCTATATATTTGTGTTTTTACCATCTCAGTAAACAGCATAGATAGTGGTACTCTGCCCAGAGTGATAATCACAGTGTTATAAGCAACCATAAAACTATTAGTTACATTGTACAACATGAAATCAGCCTTAATTAGCTTGGTCTCAAACAGTATTGTCTGTATATATCTGTATATGAAGACATATCTTAGTCATTAGGGTAGCTGACTCGAGGATATTCAAGTGGTACTCCAACCAAACATTGTTTTAATTTGTAGGTTTTTATTACTGTCTGAGTCCCTGTGGGGAAACACTTCTTAACCTTCTCTGAAATGCATGCATTCCCTAGAAAAACATAAATAAGGAGTAATATTTTTATCTATGTATGGACAGAGCCGTTTTTTACTGTAAACTGTAAATTTCACCTTTGCAGTAAAATTTGAGGAACCCCCTCTATGTCATGTGTTCATATTAACACAGCATACCTAAAAATAAAAATATGTATTTTTTACCTTTCCAATTGTTTTTTTTTTTTTTTTAGCAGGCTTATACATAGGATATTATTTTTTAGAATAGCTTGCAATGTACTATTAGGGGACATATTTATGGTTCAAAAGTGCATTAACATACATTGTTACCACCCAAGCTTTGAGATCTTTAACTCTTTGTTAAGACAGTGTGCACATCTAATTTACAGCTAATAATGAAGATCTCTGAGCACAGTACAGACAGGTAATTAAGGTTTCCAGCGCCCTCCTTAAAGTGGTTGTTAACCCCATTAATTAAATTTTGACCTGAGCACATATATCTCTGTAGTGCTTACTTATCTCTCTCCAAAGCTCTAAGTGTCGTGTCTTTCTGCTTCTCCGTTCCTCTGTTATCAGCAGAGTCACTTCTACCAAGTTCTCATACACACAAGATAACAGCAGCTAAAAAATTGTGTCAGGGAGGGAGCTTAGAGGTAGATAAGCAGAAAGGTTGTCTATTCAGACTACAGCTCTGCATATTCCTTTCGTTCCTCTGCCTATGTGGAGTGGGGGTGTGTGCCTTTCCTCCGATCAGCTGTCACACAATGTAAGTTCAGACTCTACACCCACTGCTGGAGGAGGAAGAAAGATTTCTAACATGATCTGCACTTTCTAAAGAGTGTAGAAAGGGAAAGACAGCAGATATACATGTAGAACGTATGTAGGGAGATTTGTTTCATCTCTGTGTATCCTTCAAGGCTGTTCACTTCACTGTGTATAGGAGAGGGTTTACAAACACTTTAACATTACATGAAAGCTCAGTAGGAGTTTCTCAGCAAGTAAATGTTTAGTATTTAGTATTTTTTGAAGTTATGCTATGTAAACATGTAACAATTTCTAGCATTGTTTAGCGCCTTCTGGAATCTATTAACATTGATTTTTATTCTCTTTTATATATATAATCTTTATTTAATTTAACATTTTTGGCATTACAACAAAATAGAGAAAAAAAGGAAAGGAGAAGGACAAAAAAAGGATTGTCCTTCATGGTTCAAGGAGGACAATGATAAAAGCAGTGAGCAACATAAACATATTATGACATTTAGGATTCCTCCCCTGTCTCAGACGCTCGGTCCATGTGGACAGACCACCTCCCCCTATTAGAAGAGGATAGAAGGCTTCCCACCTTAACTAGGAAGGATAGTGGATACATAACTCAAAGATTAATTAAAGCATATAAAACCTTAAAATACCATGAATTAGAATGAATTAAGTTACTGCTAACATATCTATAACAAAATGTTCACTCCTGGTTGGTTTGGTGATTGGAAGCAACATCCGTAAGGTTGTTGACTACGGAATTGTGGTCCGCCTAGACAAGTTGCTTAAATGCCGGGTTTGCCAAGCCCAACGATGCAATGTCCAAGTTTGGAGAGACTGGGGCCGAGCCATGCATATAGTCTCTTCAGGCCGCCCAAGTGGATCCGAATTGTTCTTGGGTGCCTTTACAAGTGGCAAGCCAATCCTCTGCCTCCATGATCTCCCTCACCTTCCCAACCCAATCTTATTAACGTTGATTTGATTTCGAGGGAGAGATATATTTCTTATAAAGGAGGCATGACATTCACAAAGCCTGGGGATGTGCTTAGACACTGTGCTCTATGCTGGGTAAAGCTGCATGTGAGCAGGGCCGGTGCCAGCCTAAATTGCCTATGCTGGAGCTCAGTCAGCTGAAGCTGAGATCTGATGCCATTACCGGGTGGCAATTAGTGATACTACTTTTGTTCTTACACACACACACACGCTCTGCATTTCCAGCTGCTGACAGGACATACAGAGGTGGCAGCTGCCCCTGCTCAAACTGCCACCTAGGTCCCATGGTGGCGCTGACCCTGATCTGGGGTCTAAAAGATCCCAAACCCCTCCTCTGCACTTGAAAGTATTCACAACTGCGAAATCTTCGTTTTTGAGTACTCAGAATTTTTTTAAGCTGACGCTGTTGGCTGCCGAGTAAACTGGAAGTGACGTCTCCTCCGGGTTACTACATCCAAGACCCGATCAAAGCCGATTCCGGCCTTGTTCGAGTCTCCAGACAGCCGGCGGACATGACGGCTCGGGTCTCTCGTGGAATGGTAGAGCCCAGGAGTGCTGCGTTGGGGGGCGTCCCCCTCCAGCTGCTTTTAATAACAGCCGAGCATTGGTTGTTATTACAGGAAAGCCAACCTTCGGCGCTACAAAACTGTACCACAGGCATCACTCCGGTACAACCAGTTGAGCAAAATGACATATAGGTACGTGATTTTGCGGAAAGTGGTTAAACAATAAGTGAGTATCATATACCTTGCTGAATATTCCTTGGAAAAACTTTTAGAGGCTGGGGACATGTCTCTTCCTCTGTCCTGGCCTGGCTAAATATAGTACATATGTAGCTCTGCTATAACCAGCTGAGCTGCAATTAATTTTTTAATGTCTGGTCATGTTTATCCCTAAACCTGGTGGCTGATAGCTTCTGCCTGCTTTTGAAAGAATATTTTCAGAAATAGTGTGGGGGATCAGTCACTGGATTATAAAAAGTAATCTTGTTTTAGCCAATCCCTGGGAGACTGACTCAGAAGATGTGGTCTAGGAGAAGATAAATATTTGGGGGAATTTTTATCATAGCTCTTCTCCCCTGGTTGGAAGCATGTGTGTGGTCATGTGTAGGACTCAGTAGATGTATTGGCTGATGGAAGCTGGATTCAACCACTTCAGCCCCGGACCAATTGTCAGCTTAAGGACCAGAGGTCTTTTTTCAATTTCGCACTGCACTAATTTAACTGGTAATTGCGCGGTCATGCAATGTTGTAACCAAACGAAATTTGCGTCCTTTTCTTCCCACAAATAGAGCTTTCTTTTGATGGTATTTGATTGCCTCTGTGATTTTTATTTTTTGCGATATAAACGGAAAAAGACCGAAAATTTTGAAAAAAAAAGAGATTTTCTACTTTTTGTTATAAGAAAAATCTAATAAACTCAATTTTAGTCAAACATTTGGGCCAAAATGTATTCAGCCACATGTCTTTAGTAAAAAAAATGCCAATAAGCGTATATTTATTGGTTTGCGCAAAAGTTATAGCGTCTACAAACTAGAGTACATTTTCTGGAATTTACACCGCTTTTAATTTATGACTGCCTATCTCATTTCTTGAGGTGCTAAAATGGCAGGGAAAACCCCCCCAAATGACCCCATTTTGGAAAGTAGACACCCCAAGCTATTTGCTGAGAGGCATGTTGAGCCCATTGAATATTTTTTTTTTTAGTCCCAAGTGATTGAATAAAGACAAAAATAAAAAATACATTTTTTTTTTCAAAAAGTTGTCACTAAATGATATATTGCTTACACATGCCATAGTTATATGTGGAATTGCACCCCAAAATACATTTTACTGCTTCTCCTGAGTATGGGGATACCACATGTGTGGGACTTTTTGGGAGCCTAGCCGCGTACGGGGCCCCGAAACCCAAGCACCGCCTTCAGGATTTCTAAGGGTGCAAATTTTTGATTTCACTCCTCACTACCTATCACAGTTTCGAAGGCCATAAAATGCCAAAATAGCACAAAACCCCCCCAAATGACCCCATTTTGGAAAGTAGACACCCCAAGCTATTTGCTGAGAGGCATGGTGAGTATTTTACAGCTCTCATGTGTTTTTGAAAATGAAGAAAGTAAAGAAAAAATATTTTTTTTTTTCTTTTTTCAATTTTCAAAACTTTGTGACAAAAAGCGAGATCTGCAAAATACTCACCATACCTCTCAGCAAATAGCTTGGGGTGTCTACTTTCCAAAATGGGGTCATTTTGGGGGGTTTTATGCCATCTGGGCATTCCATGGCCTCCGAAACTTTGATTGGCAGTGAGAAGTGAAATAAAAAAATTACACCCTTAGAAAGCCTGAAGGCAGTGCTTGGTTTTTGGGGTCCCGTACGCAGCTAGGCTCCCAAAAAGTCCCACACATGTGGTATCCCCGTACTCAGGAGAAGCAACAGAATGTATTTTGGGGTGCATTTCCACATATTCCCATGACATGTTTGAGCAATATATCATTTAGTGCCAACTTTTTGTAAAAAAAATATATATATATATATTTTTTTTTCATTATTCAATCTCTTGGGACAAAAAAAAAAAAAAATTAATGGGCTCAACATTGCTCTCAGCAAATAGCTTGGGGGGTGTCTACTTTCCAAAATGGGGTCATTTTGGGGGGGGGGGGGGTTGAACTGTCCTGGCATTTTATGCACAACATTTAGAAGCTTATGTCACACATCACCCACTCTTCTAACCACTTGAAGACAAAGCCCTTTCTGACACTTTTTGTTTACATGAAAACATATATTTTTTTTGCAAGAAAATTACGTTGAACCCCCAAACACTATATATATTGTTAAAGCAAAGGCCCTACGGATTAAAATGGTGGGTGTTGCAATACACAGTATTTGCGCAGCGATTTTTGAAACGCATTTTTGGTGGAAAAAATGCACTTTTTTTATTTTAATGCACTAAAACACACTATATTGCTCAAATTTTTGATGAAATAAAAAATATGATCTTAGGCCGAGTACATGGATACCAAACACGACATGCTTTAAAATTGCGCACAAACACGCAGTGGCGACAAACTACATACATTTTTAAAAGCCTTTACATGATACCACATTAGATTCACGGAGGAGGTCTACTGCTAAAATTACTGCCCTCGATCTGACCTTAGCGGTGATACCTCACATGCATGGTGCAATTGCTGTTTACATATGACGCCAGACCAACGCTTGTGTACGCCTTTGCGCAAGAGAAGGGGGGGCAGGGGTGCTTTTTTTTTTATTATTTATTTAGCTTTTTTATTTTATTTTTAAACTGTTACTTCCATTTTTTTTCTTTGTTATCATTTTTATTGTTATCTCAGGGAATGTAAATATCCCCTATAAAATAGCAATAGGCAGTGACAGGTACTCCTTTTTTTGAAAAAATTGGGGTCTTAGACCCTAGATCTTTCCTCTGCCCTCAAAGCATCTGACCACACCAAGATCGGTGTGATAAAATGCTTTCCCAATTTCCCAATGGCGCGGTTTATATCCGGGAGGGGGGACATTCCCTCCCACTGCTTGTAAAAGCAGTCTAGAGGCTAATTACCCGCTAGAATTGCTTTTACATGAAAGCCGATCACTGGCTGAAAAGAATGATACCAAGATGATACCTAAACCTGCAGGCATCATTCTGGTATAACCATTCAAAGTCCAGCAACATACTGGACATATATTGTAATCTTTTTTTTTCATGCAGCCTCTTGGCTGAACGAAAAAAAGAGATTGATTGGTGGGTATGCCCACCATTAGAATACCTCCCTTCATCCACCCACTTCTAATGATGGGCATATATGCACCATTTATATATGCTGATGCATGGGGGCATCCTCCCGCAAAAGTTATGCCGTGTACACACGGTCGCACTTTTCCACGGGGCAAGCCTCCGTCGGAATTTCGACCGTATGTACGTGGCATTAGGAGCCAATCGCTCCTCCCCCCTGCTGCCCCCATGCTTCGGCACATATGCTCTTTTTTTTAACTGTGGTGGTGAAATCACCTCCTACAGTGTTGGAGTCGCGGCTTTATGTATCGTGGGAGCAAACGCTGTTGCTGTCAAGATAAATAAATCTGCGCTGCAACTGAATGGCGCACCTGAAAACAAAAAAATGCTTAACACTAAAACACAGTAAACAAAATTACATACCTGAAAAGCAAAGTGTAATGTGTCCTTCGCGCCGCTATAAAGTCGTGTAATAAATTATCACTACAAGTGCTAAAGTGCAAGTGCTAATTATAGTGAATAAATAAAGGCAAACCAAGGTGATAAATATACAAATAAATAAATAAATAATGTTGTGTTATAAGAATTGCTACCTGCCGCAAAATCTAACATGTGCACAAACACACTTGGGTAAAGATATAAAGTAAAGTGACTTAGCGCATAGTATAAATATAACATCAAGTGTTCATGATAAATATATCATAAATATTAAGAAAAGTTAAGTTTAAAAAAAAAAAAAAAAAAACACAAAGACAAAGCAAAAGACTGAATAAACCAAAAAAATGTCCAAATATATAATAATAAAATCCGTGCCAGGAATGCCGGTGTTTATATATTGGGTGGGGCTCGGGTGCCTGTCTTCTAGTCTCTATTGGTATAACACAGGACCGAGTGGAAAACTGCCAAAACAATCCTAAGTTAGGCTCACAGGACTCTCACCTCCAGATTTCTTTGATACTGCAAATAACCACTTTCTTTTGCTGCTGGTTAACCTCCTCCACACGATGGACTGCGTCCTTTGAATGCCCCGGTCTATTGGTCCAGTCCGCTACAAAACCTCATCAAACAGGGAAACAAAGGGGATGGAGGGCAAAGAGGACTCCCATAGTGTAGTAGTTTAAAAAGGTATGGTATTTATTAAAGATAAAAATTGCGCCCTTACATAAAAAATAGCATAAACAGGCAAGGAATCAAAGAAAGCGCTGTTACACGCTACTCTCACTGCACTTCCGGTTGCGTACTGACGTCAGTACGCAACCGGAAGTGCAGTGAGAGTAGCGTGTAACAGCGCTTTCTTTGATTCCTTGCCTGTTTATGCTATTTTTTATGTAAGGGCGCAATTTTTATCTTTAATAAATACCATACCTTTTTAAACTACTACACTATGGGAGTCCTGTTTGCCCTCCATCCCCTTTGTTTCCCTGTTTGATGAGGTTTTGTAGCGGACTGGACCAATAGACCGGGGCATTCAAAGGACGCAGTCCATCGTGTGGAGGAGGTTAACCAGCAGCAAAAGAAAGTGGTTATTTGCAGTATCAAAGAAATCTGGAGGTGAGAGTCCTGTGAGCCTAATTTAGGATTGTTTTGGCAGTTTTCCACTCGGTCCTGTGTTATACCAATAGAGACTAGAAGACAGGCACCCGAGCCCCACCCAATATATAAACACCGGCATTCCTGGCACGGATTTTATTATTATATATTTGGACATTTTTTTGGTTTATTCAGTCTTTTGCTTTGTCTTTGTGTTTTTTTTTTTTTTTTTCACCTTAACTTTTCTTAATATTTATGATATATTTATCATGAACACTTGATGTTATATTTATACTATGCGCTAAGTCACTTTACTTTATATCTATACCTGAAAAGCAAGCATGATAAAACATAATAAAACATTGCAGAATAGAATGGAGTAAAAAAAGAGCAACAATAGAGAGAGAATAGAGAGAGAGAGAGAACAATAAAATGACAACTATTTTTGTTTTTTTTATTTTTTTGAGATTCACAGGTAAAAAAGCTCCTGACTGTTAGCGACTGAATCAAAACGCTACCACAAAAAAAATGTTAGCGATCGCAGGGATCAGGCCTGACTCTGCGAATGCTGCAGTTGTGTGCTTAGTGTTTTGTAAGTGACAGTGATCGATCGATACTGCACTTGGGTGGGCTGGGCTGGGCGGAGGGGGAAAACGCAGGTGCTAGCAGGTATCTGGGCTGATCCCGCTAACAATGCGTTTTTTGGAACCCTAAACTGCTGGGACGCTAGTATAGATCTGATCAGATCAGATATTGATCTGTTCAGATACTGTGCCACTAAGGGAGGTGTATGCTTTGCGCGTGGGTGTTTGCGGTACTGGCACTAACCTGGGGCGACGCAGACCTTATTTGACCCTAAAACCTAATTGATATCGACCGCCGGGCGATCAGGGGGTTAAACCGTTATTGGGTAATAAATGGCGGGTGCCCTGACAGTATAAAACAAGCTAACTAACCAGCGTCCCCCGTAACAGTAATACGGTGATCACTGGTGAAAGAGTTAACTCTAGGGGCAATCAGGGGGTTAAAACCTTTATTTAGGTTGTAATATGGGGGGTACCTGACCTATAAACCTATTTATGAACCTATATAAACCTGGCGGTTAACCTAAAAAAAAACTGGCTACCTAGCGGCACCAGTGACACTAATGCAGCGATCAGAAAAACAATCGCTTAGTGACACTGGCAAAAGGGGGTGAAAGGGTTAACTAGGGGCAATCAGGGGGTTAAACCTTTATTAGGTAATATATGGGGGTACCTGACGCTATATAAAAACCTGACGGGGAACCTAAATAACGAAATAACTAACTGGCTAACCAGCGTTACCAGTGACACTTATACGGTGATCACTGGTGAAAGGGTTAACTCTAGGGGCAATCAGGGGTTAAAACCTTTATTTAGGTTGTAATATGGGGGTACCTGACCTATAAACCTATTTATAAACCTATATAAACATGGCGGTTAACCTAAAAAAAAAACTGGCTACCTAGCGGCACCAGTGACACTAATGCAGCGATCAGAAAAAACGATCGCTTAGTGACACTGGCAAAAGGGGGTGAAGGGGTTAACTAGGGGCAATCAGGGGGTTAAACCTTTATTGGGGGGGGGGGTAGGGGGCTACCTTAGACCTAAAGGGGCCTAAAACTAACTGCCCTGACAGTTATTGCAGTCACACTGACACTAAATCCAGTGATCAGTAAATAAATGATCACTGCAATTAGTGACACTGTGACTGGGGGGGCAGGGCGTGATCTGGGGGTGACAGGGGTTTTTTTGTGTGCCTATGTGTACTGGTGTCAGTGTACTGTTTGTGCACTAACCTGTGAGTGTTCACAGCTCGGCGTCCCGGTCAGATAGACCGGCGCACCGAGCGTGACATCACTTCCGCCTGCCTGTCTATACAATAGACAGGAAGGGGAAGCATTTCATTCGCCAGGAGCGATCGCGAGGGGGTGGCCAGAAACCACTGGCCGTCCCCTCGTGCCGGATCGCTCCTGAAGCGATCCCGACCGTCCCCGCCGGCGGAGGGGGTTCCGATCGGACACCCCAACCGCTGGAAGAATGTCACGTACAGGTACGTGATTTTGCCTGTAGGTGCCATTCTGCTGACGTATATATACATGGGGCGGTCGGGAAGTGGTTAAGATAACTAGCTGAAAGAAACTTGCCTGTGGAAGCTCACCTGGAGAAGTGAGTGCCTGTCACCTGAAACTACAGGTACAGAACTGCTCTCTGAGGAAGAGATGGCTGCTTAAGGACTGTGGCTGCTTGCATACGATCTCCGATTGACTGAGTGTCCCCTCCACTATCGGCATGTTTTTGAGCCTGCTGAAAGGGAAGCTATCCTCCAAGATTTTTGTGCTTTGAGTACCCTGCAACCCTCATCCCTCCTCCCTGCATTTAAGATCTGCAATAAATCTTCAAAAGACACTCTTGGTCTGAGCCTCAGTTTGCTGGTGTGCTTCTGGGACTGGAAATAGGGCTGAAAGCCTGTGAACAGGTAAGGGGGCCCAATCTTATTTTCATCGGCCCCCTTTTGGGGGTTAGCGCTACATATGTATATAAGGGCAATGCACTTCAGGGGGAGGAAATATGAAGTCTTTCAGGTTCTGCTGGTCTTTGGACAGAAAACAAAAATAAATCTCCCCACCAGGGGCAAAACAAGTAATAAAAGCCTGACTGAGGACCGAACTCTTTACTCAGTACACTGTTTAAAGAGGAACTTCAGGTATTGATTTTAATGCATAGTTATATTCCGGCATATGCAATATCTGTGTGACCACTGTGGAAGCAGATAATCACTGCTGACTTCCAGGTCCCGGAACCATGGGGGCTGCTCATTCAGCATGGTGCAATTCACAGAAGACCTTGCAGTTTTCCTTAATGAAAGTGTATGTGGTGAACCTCGCTAATAATCTGTTGATTATCTAATAATAAAGTGCAAAATAGAAATAAACTGAACTACAATACCACCGGATTCACTCCAATGGGACATACACAATTCCGATAGTAGCCAAACATATCCGCTGTGCAACATAAAAAAAAATATACGCACTACGGCGTCACTGCGTCTCCTTTGTCTGTTTTTTAAACTTGTTACTATGCCGGTTGGCCGGTTTTTTATCCTATGTTTAACCTGGATATGCATGGTCATTCCTTGTATTGGAGATATCATTTGGACCTGCAGTGACGGAGCCATGGGAGTAGTTTAATAATCCAAAGGCTGTTATGATCTCTGTAATAGGGATCATCTCCATCTGGTGAGTAGACTGTTTGCTCGATGTTGGTGGAGGATTTCTCTATTTCACTCAAGCATTGGAAAAGTCACCTTTAACACTTGAATTCATTGGATCCTTTTTGGTTTTTGGACTTGAGCATTTTTGATAAGGATTTCTGAAAAGGACGTTTGATTTACTTTTATTCATTTTTATTCACTTGTATATTTGTTTTTATTTTGCACAGCGGATGATATGTTTGGCTACTATCTGAATTGCTGTGTATGTCCCATTGGAGTGAATCCGGTGGTTTTGTAGTTCAGTTTATTTCTATTTTGCAGTGTTTGCACTTTATTATTAGATAATCAACAGATTATTAGAGCGGTTTACCGCATACACTTTCATCACATTGGTTTTACTAACTTTTTGAATGGGCAGCTGTTTTTACAATTTAATAAAATATTTGTGCGGGGAGGGAGCCATTGTTCCCCTATCGCACAGTTTTCCTTAATGAATACAAAGTGCTCTGTGATTGGCAGAGGTGGAGAGGCAGGGTAGTGACTTCACAATCTCCATCTTTTCCATTTATAGAATGTTTTGCATTAATTGTGAGAAATGCAAGGTATTCTGTGAATGACGCCCATGCTGACCCCTCGGGTTACTATGCAGCAGGGCAGCTGCTCAGCATGGGACCCAAAAGATAGCAGCGATCACTGTAGTAGCTTCCACAGTGGTTGCACAGGTATTACATATGCGTTATAACATTGGTCCAAGCTGGTCTAACTATGCATTTAAATCCATACCTGGAGTTCAGCTTTAAAAAAAAAAAAAGTCAAATAGTAACATGCAAAACACATTAGCAAGAAGAAAAAAATAAACATTTCCCTTTCTTTTCTTTTGTTTTATAGACCACGGATATCATATTTCTTTCGTATTTTCTAGACCTCTGGTACCATGTGTCATGTTAAGAAACCAACATGTAGTGTCTTTGTGGAACAGCATCATAGGAAATTTAGCTGGGGTTACACATTTCTAGTATTATGTGGTTCAGCAATCCCTTCTTGAGTTTAAAAAAAAAATCACATATGCCAGAACAATGCCACCTAATCTCCCTTCCCCTAAAACTGGTATATTTGGGGACCTCATCTGATTTTCCTATTTATGTGGGGGGTTTGGACACCAAGTCTCTGAACAAATGTAACAAAAACCCACTGGGTCCTGCTGCAGAATCTAAACATGCCCCCCCTCCAAATACACAGCTGATAACTCAAGAACAGTTGCCTAGATATCTAGAGACATCTTAACTGGATGTCATGGTAGATTTACACTATATTACCAAAAGTACTGGGATGCCTGCCTTTAAACGCACATTAATGGCATCCCAGTCTTAGTCCATAGGCTTCGATATTGAGTTAGCCCCCCCTTTGAAGCTATAACAGCTTCAACTCTTCTGGGAAGGCTGTCCACAAGGTTTAGGTTTGTGTCTATGGGAATGTTTGATCATTCTTCCAGGAATGCATTTGTGAGGTCAGGCACTGATGTGGATGAGAAGGCCTGGTCGCAGTCTCCACTCTAATTCATACCAAAAGTATTCTATCGGGTTGAGGTCGGGACTCTGTGCAGGCCAGTCAAGTTCCTCCACCCCAAACTCGCTCATCCATGTCTTTATGGACCTTGATTTGTGCACTGGTGCGCAATCATGTTGGAACAGGAAAGGGCCATCCTCAAACTGTTCCCACAAAGTTGGGAGCATGAAATTGTCCAAAATGTCTTGGTATGCTGACACCTTAACCACCTGATTAGTGTGCATTTAAACCCCCCTCGTGACCAGACAGATTTTCAGCTTTTGGCGCTGACGCACTTTGAATGACAATTGCGCGGTCATACAACACTGTACCCAAATTACATTTTTATAATTTTTTTCGCACAAATAGAGCTTTCTTTTGGTGGTATTTAATCACAGCTGGGGTTTTTATTTTTTGCTAAACAAACAAAAAAAGATGGAAAATTAAAAAAAATAAAATCATGTTTAATAGTTTGTTATAAAATTTTGCAAACAGGTAATTTTTCTGATTCATTGATATGCGCTGATGAGGCTGCACTGGTGGGCACTGATAGGCTGCACTGGTGGGGACAAATAAGTCGGTACTTATGGGCACAGCAAAGGTGGCACGGATGGGTGGCACCGATGGGCACTGATAGATGGCACTGATGTGGCACTGATGGCACTGGTAGGTGACACTGATGTGCAGCACTGGCACTGTGGGCACTGACAGATGGCACTGTGGGCACTGACAGGTGGAGCTAGTGGGCACTGGTAGGCGGCACTTTTATTAGGCAAAGGTGGGCACCATGGACCCTGGGCACATTGCAGTGAGAGGGACTGCCGGTGATCGGCTTTTTTTTTTTTTCTCCGAGCGCTGTCAGCGCGAGGAGGAAAAAAAGCCGATTACCGGCTCTGTTATTATCACATGATCAGCTGTCATTGGCTGACAGCTGATCACGTGGTAAGGGGTCGGGATCGACCCCTTACTCGGATCTGTGATCCAGCGAGTCTCACAGACTCGCTCATCACAGAGCGTGCCCTTCAGGGGGCGCGCAGCCAGCTCGTGGCCGGGACGACGTCAATAGACGTCGTCCTGGCATCTTAGATCCGCGCTGTAGCCCTCATTCGGCTATAGCGCGGATCTCAGGTGGTTAAGAGTTCCCTTCACTGGAACTAAGGGGCAAAGCCCAACCCCTGAAAAACAACCCAGCACCATAATCCCCCCTCCACCAAATGATTTGGACCAGTGCACAAAGACATTTTGGACAATTTTTATGTTTTCAGTTTGGAAATGGCCCTTTCCTGTTCCAACATGCCTGCGCACCAGTGCACAAATCAAGGTCCATAAAGACATGGATGAGTGAGTTTGGGGTGGAGGAACTTCACTGTCCCGACCTCAACCCGATAGAACACCTTTGGGATGAGTTAGAGTGGAGACTGCGAGCCAGGCCATTCTCGTCCACATCAGTGCCTGACCTCACAAATGCGTTTCTGGAAGAACAGGCAATAATGCCCATAGACACACTCCTAAACCTTGTGGATGGCCTTTCCAGAAGAGTTAAAGCTGTTATAGCTGCAAAAGGTGGTCTAACTCAATATTGAACCCTACGGACTAAAGCCTCGTACACACGATCGGATTTTCGTCCGGGAATTGTGTGATGACAGACTGCCTAAAATCCGACCCTTAGTACACTCTATCAGACAATTGTTGGACAACTTTCAGCCGACAAATGTTGGACAGCAGGCTAGTCAATTTTCCTATTGTGTGTACACAAGTCCTTCACACAAAAGTCCAAAGTACAAACACGCATGCTCGGAATCAATGCTCACCAAACACGACATTAGCAGAAGGTGCCCAAAGGGTAGCGCACAAGAGCTGGAATTCGACATAGTACGTCACTACGTTTGAGTTTGTTGACCGACAGTTGTGTACCGTTTGTATGCAAGACAAGTTCACGGCACACGCCCTTCAGACAAAAGTCTGGCAATTTGTCTGCAGAAAATCCAATCGTGTGTACGAGGCTTAAGGCTGGGATGCCATTAAAGTTTATGTGCGTGTAAAGGCAGGTGTCCCAATACTTTTGGTAATATAGTGTAACTTTAAGTGATTTTAAAGGCAGAAAGTTGTATTTATCTTAATGCATTCTATACATTAAGATAAAAAAACACCTGTGTGCAGCAGCTCCCCTAATACTTACCTGAGCCCCTTCTTCATCCAGCAATGTTGCACGAGCGCCTTGGCTGTCTGGGACTCTCCCTCTTCATTGGCTGAGACACAAGTGGACACCATTGACTTGGAAAAAAATGAAAGAAAACCCGCCGCTCCAGGTGAGATCAGGAAGCCTAATGATCCAGCAGGTGCTCGCCTCCACACACAATGAGATTAGAAGAAATGGCCACACACCACTGTAGATCAAAATCCTCTTTATTTGGACATCACAAAAATTACAGGCATCAGAATGCTGGGTAGACACGTTTCGCACACTTCATGTACGCTTAGTCATTAGGACACCATTGGCTGCCGCTGCTGTTAATCTTAGTCAATGAGAAGTGGGAGCGGGGCCGAGCCGCAGCTCCGTGTCTGAATGGACACACAGAACAGCAGTTCAGCTCTGGGGCCCCCATAGCAAGCTGCTTGCTGTGGCGGCAGGAGGGAGGGGCCAGGAGCACCGGCAAGGGTTTGTTTATTTTTTTAATCCTAAATGTTATTACCAGTCTGCCAATTCAAGAACCCAGCGGAGAGTTCACAAAAGTATATGATATGAATTACCTGACAATGAGATATGTATATACAGTACAGTGGTTCTTTAAGGTTTGTGAACCCTATATGAATTTTCGATATTTCTGCATAAATGTGACATAATAAGAACCCAAATAAATCAACAAAAACATAATCTTCTCTTCCTACAGTCTCAGCATGGCTGAACCTTGTCAACTGTCATACCTCTTTATAAAGACACTATAATAGGGGTTGTCCACAGAAGTTTGACAAAGTCTGGGGCAAATGGCTTAACGAGGACTTCACGGCACATGTCTGATGTTTCATCTTAAGGGTTAAAACCTTTTCATCATGTATAAGCCATGTCATCCTACAACGGGGGGGGGGGGGGGGGGGGGCTTGGCGGGTCTGTATGTGAACCTTTGCTTTCAGTAACTAGTGTGCAGCCCCCCCCCCCCACCCTTAGGCAGCAATGACTACAACTAAACACTTACACACACTCATGCTCAGTTTTGCAAGTCAGTTTGGAGAAGTTATATCCCACAGCTTCTTACAGAACAGCTTCGGAGGTTGGGGAGCTTTCTTACTTGATCTTTCAGTTTCTGGTCCTTCCAAAACATTTCTATAAGGTTAAGCTCAGGACTTTGATTTGGCCATTCCAAACATTGTCTTTCTTCTGCTTTAACCAATTTTTGGTAGATCGGCTTAAATGTTTAGGGTAGTTGCCTTGATACACAAACAACTTTCCCTTGAGCTTCAGTACACTGACTTTTATCCTGACATTTTCCTACAGAATTTGCTGGTACAGTTCATAGCTAATTAATTACCATCAATGATCACAAGCCATCCTGGTTCAGGGGCAGCAAAGTTGACCCAAGTCCTTGTTCTTACCACCATGTTTCACAAATCACATAAGGTTCTTATGCTGGTATGCAGTGCTTTTCTTTCAAGCCAAAAGTTATATTTTGATCTTTTGATAAACTACGCTTACTCAAATGATCAAGGCACCTACATCCCAATTGGAGAGTATAGGAAGAGGTAGGAAGCGGGATTTTAAGGGTGCCACATATACGACAAAGGATACATTTATACAATAAAATACATTTTTAATATCAAGATATAAAAAGTAAACCAAAGTAAACTCTCAGGGATACAAATTCACATACTATAAATATATATATTGTGACAGTAGGAGATGCTGTCAAGGTAAACTTGATAATTTGGGGGACACAGGGTATGCACATTTGCTTGGTGCAAGGCTACAGAGCATAAATGTGGACTGGAGAAAACTGCTTTTGCAGCTTTCTCCAGGTTTTGGTATTCGGTCATGGGGCTTTGTAGTTTGGAGATTCCATAGTGTCTTGGGTGGGACGGGATCTCCAACCCTGTGTCCAGACTTTGTAAATTACCAGCAGGGTGTGTGCTCAGGTGAGCACAGCACTTATAATTGGAGTATGGGAAGACTTCATGGCTCCCAGTTGGAGAGTGCTCCACACCCAGAGAGACAGAAGGTCTCCAGGAGTCAGTGAGGTTGCAGGAGGCAGCCAGAACGTGCGACTGCAAGAGGCAGTGCAACGGCCTGAGGACGAAGGCCAGGCCAGAGCAGAGCTGAGCTGTGGGCGCTAAAGAGAAGCCATCCACATTGAGGAATCCTGTGGTCTGTGTGACCAGGATAAAGAGCAGAGGTACTGCTAAAGAGCCAGGTGGGCTAGCATTTTCTGTGTGTTTATTTGCTGGAGAAGAACCCCTGTGTGGGAAACCTTTATGTCACAGACTTTTATTTGCCTTTTTAATAAAAATGGGCTACCATGCCCTTAAATATAGTTCCTGACTGGCTTGAATCACTAACAAATGCATCTGCCACAAGAGCTAATGGTCCCCCATGTTATATATATATATATATATATATATATATATATAGTAACACTGTGATGATTTTATATGTGGATTTGTATCCCTGAGCGTTTACTTTGGTTTATTCCTTTTTATATCTTGATATTAAATATAAATTTTATTATATAAATTTATCTTTTGTCGTATATGTGCAACCTTTAAAATCCCGCTTCCTACCTTTTCCTATATATTTTGATCTTGTTGACCTACAGAACATTCTTCCAATAGTCTTCTGACTTATCCACATAGCATTTCTCAAATGCAAAACAGGACTTTAGCTTATTAGTCATTAGCCTGGGGTGGACTCCAATTGCTTTAGAAATGGTTTTGTAATCTTTTTTCAGACTGGTGAGCATTGATAACTATTTTTATTAGATCATCAAATATCTTCTTTGTTCAAGCTATTACACACTTCCACAAACCTCATTGAAAATCAGACTTGGATAGTGGAGACCCAGGTTTCTGTTCTTTAAATACTGTAAGGTAAGGCCTTCAACACTCACACCCATTTATCTTCTAAGCTAAGAATCGATCACATACTTTAGACAAATGTAAATTTCCTCACATAAATGAAAACGTTTAATAATCTTTCCTGTTTGCTTGAGGATTAAATGACAGTGTCATTCATATGGAGAAATATTGAAAATTTAAACTGGTTACAAACTTTAAACAACTGTATACATAAGAAAACCAGAATCGAAACACAAACTAACATACTGAACGCAAAGTGTACAAATACATAAGATACTACAGATGGTTACTGAAATTTGGGATAATAGTGGAGCTGTTGCTCATAACAATCAGGTTAAGTGGAAAACGGAAGCAATTAACTGGTTGCTATGACCATCTACTTACTTTGCCTTTTTCTTTTGTTTAACTAAACCGTGCCATCTACAGTGACATAATTGTAATGGTAACAGGAAAAAAATGAATTACCAAACATTATCACATACCTAAGTCAGTAGAAAATACACTGTATTGTATTTGAACAATACATTAGTCAATCACTGCTTAGTGATTTAGCAGTTCAGCATGTTCTTTATATATCAGCTCAGTGTATTCATTAATATGATTTAGGATCAGCACATTGGTAAATTTTTAAACATCCATAAAGCAGCTCTGTGGGCTTCAAAGCAGATAAAAACAAATGTATTAACTTCTAATTAAAATAAATAAGCCACAGTCAGTTTCTACATGCTAATCATTACCAATGGAGATAAAAGTAAATGATGGCATGATAAATGTCTATAAGGAGGAGAGATTGACTTTCTTATTCATCAATCAAGGCTTCACATTGAAGTCTCTGCTTTTACAAAACACAATTGCACATTCAGTAGTAAAACAACTCGCAAGCAAAGCTACCACAAATGCCACTTTTTTACAAATTTTCAATTATGCATTAAAAATATATTTTTTTTATGTAGGTGGGTGAACCTCGTGACCAAAAGTGTTTCAAAGAAGAAATAAGCTGGGTTTCTCTTAACAAATGAACCTGTCTTTCATTTTCTTCTTCGTGAAAGTAAAACATTGACTGGTTGGAAAAATCAGCAAGGAGCCATCACAACTTGTGTAGAGAAAATCTTTTGGAGGAGAATCTCTGTCATTTTCTTTTTTTTTACAATACAAATTTTTGTATTGAAGGGTAAAAGCTGTGTTAAGGTAACTTATGTTTATTGATTTCCATTATTAAAGTAATACTCTATTCCAAATACATTTTTCAAGTGGAATTGGAGGATTATTAGGTTCTGTACTGCTGTCCATAATGCCAGCAGGGAGACCTCTGTCAACTGGAGGAATGTCTGTTTAAGGTTAAACTTTTCGTTCCACAGTTACAATTACCAGTGGTGAAAATAAGAATGCAATATTTCTTTATATACTGTTCTCTGGTGTGATGTAGATACAACTATGAATGTATTGATGAGCACAGTATTTCAATTAAACATTTACATTTTCCTTATAAAAGCCATGTCAGGGTTGAGGAAGTCAGGGTTGGGGACATAGGGATTGGGGCCCCCGTCGTATTGATCTTGAATTGAAGAAATGTGTTTTATTTGGAATGTTTTTTTTAATAAATCATTACATTTATTTCAGAATTTAATATATTCTGAGTGCATTTACTTGAAAGGTAACTGCACTTTCAAGACACTATTTCCTCCGATGAAAAAAACTAAATCAGTACAGACACCTGATGCATCACCAAGCATAAAAGCCAAGCTTTCAAATAGGAAGTGTGTGTGTGTGTGTGTATATGTGTATGTGTATATGTATGTATATATATATATATATATATATATATATATATATATATATATATATAGATAGATAGATAGATAGATAGATGCAGTGCTAGTGATATTGCAAAATTACACAATTTACAAGTGAAAAAAGGCTAAAGCAGTCTTGAAATTTAAACCCATAGATGAAATATGAAAACAATCATCCATGCTTAGTATAGATGATAAGCTGTAGGTGAGGAAAACGTGAAACTCCTTCACAATGTGCATCCAGCTCCACACCCAAGTGAGAGTAAGTAACCTGCTTACCAGCTCTCTGTGACCACTGGAATAATGGTCTTGCCAAGCTCAGGGAAATAGGTCTCCCCAGAAACCTTAACAGTGTCTAGAACTTCCGCTTTACTTGTAAGACTCGGAAATACAAAAAATAATTGCTCCCATAGTGCAGTACTTTGAAAAATTGGAACATTAAATTCCTACTAAGCAGGAGCTGTAATCGCTACATATTTCATGGGACAACACCTACTTCATCAGGAAACAGCCAAAGTTGGTATATCTAAATCCTAAGCAGTACAGCCAACAGAGTTCAAGCTAAATCTTGTAGGAATAGGAAAAAGGAATGGACTTTCTTCGAAATTGCTGAACTCTCACTGGCCAACTTTCTCAGTGCTGAACGTTTATTTTTTTTTTTAATGTTGACGGTCTTATGAGAAGGTGTACATAGGTCTGCCTTTATTTTCTATGGCTGGGTCAGATGTGAGTGCATACACCAAACTTTGGACAGAGGTGGCCATCTTTTCCTATAGATTAGGCTCCATGCATGATATTTCAAAAAAACATATGTCACACAGGAGAGGTAAACGGCCCATCTCTGGGAAGGCCTGGTCAGAAGTAAGAACAAGGTGATTTCTCTATCAGAGATCTGTACATACAATATAGGAATAAAAGTATGGCGACACCCCTCCAATTTTCAGTTTCCAGTGAAGGGCACTTTTAATTCTACAGCATACAAACACATTTTGGACAATTATGTGTTTCCAAACTTATGACAACATTTTGGGGAAGGCACTTTTCTGTTACAGCATGACTGTGCCAAAGGTCCGCTCCATGGAGGTATGGTTTGATATGTCTGTTGTGGAGAACCTCATGTGACCTGCACAGAGCCAAATTCCACTGACCTTTAATTTCATATTTGGGAGAAAATGAAATGCTGATTTTAAATCTTATCTTCTTGCCAGGCATCAGTACCAGACCACACAAATACAATTTTGTCTAAATGGGCACAAATTCCAATGGATACATTTCAAGTGGAAAGCTTTTCCATAAGAGTGGAAGCTGTTATAGCTGCAAATGAAAGGGAAGCAACTTCATATTAATACATATGGTTTTGAAATGGGATGTCCAACATAGTCATATGCTCAGTTGTGATAATCAAGTGCCCATAAACATTTAGCCATGTGTTGAATTTTGACAATAATAATTTAATTGGGTAGGGTGGAAGGTAAAGCATTTTTCTTAATTGTACACCACAGGACACTGAAGAATGAATTATTGGACTATTGAGTTATGCTTCACCTTCAGGGATATGGGCACAGGCAAATAGCAAAGCAAAGCTTTTCGCCACCCAGCATTGCCACCTGTTATATTGTACCGTGTGGGCGGGCAAAATGCATCAGGGTGTGTGGTTTGGTGGAGACATAGTTTGAGGCTGCTCCTTATTGTTAATTCACCTGGGCTGGTCGGGAGTGGCAGCGATCCTTTCCTATTTACATTTACTAGCCCTCCCAGCATAGACTCAGTTTTTTACTAGCGTCTGTAGGTAATGGACCTTTCCTTCTCCGGTGAAAGAGCTTTTTTCTGCTTTAATGTGTGTATTAATACTTGAACTACCATTCTTTGAGCCTCAGTTTCCCTGTAGCAGTGGCAATTTTCCAGATCAGTCCCCAAGAATGGTTATATTCCAAGGGGGCTGTACCAAGACCCTGTGGATAAAAAGGAAGGCCTGTAAGCTGCATTGGCACTGGATCATGCATGTGGCACTCACTTTGGCAGGAGGTTGCATCTCTGAGTTAGCTGGTGGGGTGCTTTACAGGTACAGGGTCATGGTCTGCTGTTGCAGAGCCGAGTCCATGAAGACCATGCCGGGTCTAGGAGAAGATGAAGATTTTGCCAGTTCCCTGCCTCTATTCCATGTGTATAAGTGCCCCCGCTGTGAGGCGGTTCCCTGGTTCTGTATCTTCTAATTCAGCCAACTTGGTGTAGGCAGTGTTTTCAAAAATAATTATTTTAATTGCTTATTTTTATTAATTTACAAAACGCAAAGTGAGTAAACAGAAGAAAAATATAAATTAAATCAATATTTTGCGTGACTACCCTTTGGCTTCAAACCAGCATCACTTCTTACACAAATAAAAGAAACGGGAGGAGGTGCCACTCTAAGTGTAGTATTAAAATGGAAACATTTATTGCACAAGATTAAGAACACTTACAAGATATAAGTAGAAGTCATGATCATCATAAATATACAGTCCTGGCAGTTCTGGTGCATCCCACAGGCTCCACACATGATCCGGATTGTTAGGGGAGTCTGGTTGGCGTTGTACTGAATGGCTGTGCTTCAGAGGAATCAGGAAGTGGTCAGCTCCACGCTGACCAGCTTGAACTGCGGAAGCGGAAATTATGTCACCAGCACGGGTGGGAGGAAGGGATCAGGACTGTCTGTATGTACGCGCTTGGCGCTCACAGCTCCTTCTACTGGCCTGCTGTTCTCTGGAGGAGAGTATCATTAAATACACTCTCACAAGCATGACTCCGCGGCCGTAAAACTACAATGGTCAGCAGTCCCAAAACATTGGGATGAAGAAATTTAAAAACTTTAATGGTAAAATATGGGGCTTACATAGATCTAACAAGGTTAGCAACTAATGTAAAGTAGAGCACATATTGAGCTATGACAAAAAAACTATCTACAGTAGATATCAGAATTAAAAGAAAATATATATAAAAAATATATATCTACTAGGATGTTTAAAAGGTGTATATATATGCCTGATAAATAATGTATAAAATTATGGAATTGATGTACAGAATTAATAAATGTTTAACCACTTGGCGTCCGCGCTGTGGCCGTCATTTGGCTATAGCGCGGACGCCAAGTGGTTAAACATTTATTAATTCTGTACATCAATTCCATTATTTTATACATTATTTATCAGGCAATCAGGCAACAGCAGACCATGACCCTGTACCTGTAAAGCACCCCACCAGCTAACTCAGAGATGCAACCTCCTGCCAAAGTGAGTGCCACATGCATGATCCAGTGCTAATGCAGCTTACAGGCCTTCCTTTTTATCCACGGGGTCTTGGTACAGCCCCCTTGGAATATAACCATTCTTGGGGACTGATCTGGAAAATTGCCACTGCTACAGGGAAACTGAGGCTCAAAGAATGGTAGTTCAAGTAGAAATACACACATTAAAGCAGAAAAAAGCTCTTTCAGCAGAGAAGGAAGGTCCATCACCTACAGACGCTAGTAAAAAACTGAGTCTATGCTGGGAGGGCTAGTAAATGTAAATAGGAAAGGATCGCTGCCACTCCCGACCAGCCCAGGTGAATTAACAATAAGGAGCAGCCTCAAACTATGTCTCCACCAATCCACACACCCTGATGCATTTTGCCCGCCCACACGGTACAATATAACAGGTGGCAATGCTGGGTGGCGAAAAGCTTTGCTTTGCTATTTGCCTGTGTCCAATTTCCTGAAGGTGAAGCATAACCCAATAGTCCAATAATTCATTCTTCGGTGTCCTGTGGTGTACAATTAAGAAAAATGCTTTACCTTCCACCCTACCCAATTAAATTATTATTGTCAAAATTCAACACATGGCTAAATGTTTATGGGCACTTGATTATCACAACTGAGCATATGACCATGTTGGACTTCCCATTTCAAAACCATATGTATTAATATGAAGTTGCTTCCCTTTCATTTGCAGCTATAACAGCTTCCACTTGAAATGTATCCATTGGAATTTGTGCCCATTTAGACAAAATTGTATTTGTGTGGTCTGGTACTGATGCCTGGCAAGAAGATAAGATTTAAAATCAGCATTTCATTTTCTCCCAAATATGAAATTAAAGGTCAGTGGAATTTGGCTCTGTGCAGGTCACATGAGGTTCTCCAGAACAGACATATCAAACCATACCTCCATGGAGCGGACCTTTGGCACAGGGGCACAGTCATGCTGTAACAGAAAAGGGCCTTACCCAAAATGTTGTCATAAGTTTGGAAACACATAATTGTCCAAAATGTGTTTGTATGCTGTAGAATTAAAAGTGCCCTTCACTGGAAACTGAAAATTGGAGGGGTGTCACCATACTTTTATTCCTATAGTGTATGTACAGATCTCTGATAGAGAAATCACCTTGTTCTTACTTCTGACCCAGCCTTCCCAGAGACCAAAATTTCCGGGAGGCTGTCTTATGACATCCTGCCTGGCACGCGCTGTGATCACTGAGACTCGGGTGATCACAGATTCCAGTCCCTTACCATGTGATCACCTGTCAGCCAATGACAGCTGATCACGTGATGTAAACAAAAGCTTGGTAATCGTCTTTTTTTGTGCACTTGCTTATGTGCAAGAGGTATCGGTCCCAAAGAGGAAGGAGGCACATCTGCCTAATCTGTGCCCACAATTTCCGCCTGCCAGTGCCACCTATCAATGCCCATGAGTGCCAATTATCAATGCCCATAAGTGCCACCTATCAATGCCCACCAGTGGTGCCAATCAGTGCCACCTAGCAGTGCTGCCTAGCAGTGTAACCTACCAGTGCCCATTATTGCCACCTATCAGTGCCCATCACTGCCACCTATCAGTGCCACTTCTCAGTGCCACCTATGAATGCCCTTCAGTGCCACCCATCAGTGCCACCTCTCAGTGCACATCAGTGCCGCCTATCAGTGCCCATCAATTCAGCTCATCGGTGTCCATCAGTGCCCATCAGTGCAGCCTCATCAGCGTACATCAATGAAGGAGAAAAATTACCTGTTGGCAAAATTTTATAGCAAAATATAAAAAAATATATAATTTTTTTTTGTTTTTTATTCTGTTTAAAATTTTTTTAACAAAAAATAAAAACTCCAGAGGTGATCAAATACCACCAGTAGAAAGCTATATTTGTGGGAAAAAAAAATGATAAAAAATTTTCATTTGTGTATAGTGTTGTATGACCGCGCAATTGTCATTTAAATTGCATCAGCGCTGTAAGCTGAAAATTGGTCTGGACAGGAGGGGGGTTTAAGTGCCCAGTAAGCAAGTGGTTAAAAAACAGATGTCATAATATGTATATGTGTATACTGCATGAACACACATATGCAGATACATACCAATATATATGATGTTGCATATGAGAGATGGTTACTTACAATCCCACCACCCCAAACCGCGGACTAAGAACCCAACGATATCCAAATTGAAGATGATGACCGTGCGGGTCCACAGTAAGACATGAAACAATATTAAAGAAGATGGTCTCTATGTGCATGTATTATAACAGACTATGTAACTCAATCTCTTCATTGAACCCCCCCCCCCCCCCCCCAGTCTCCTGGTGGCATAACCGTTTGAAACGCTCTGCAGCAGGAAGATCTCTGGAGATGGCCTCAAACACCCAAACTTGTATACCCACAGTGGATTTTTGATGTTCCATCAGGAAGTGTCTGGGGACACTGTGTTTGTTACATCCCTCCTCAACAAATCGTTGGTGTAAGGGATGGATGGTCCTCCCTACATACAGGAGACCACAAGGGCATGTCAGGCAGTATATGACATACTCACTAGAGCAATTATAGATTTCTTTGATGGCATATGTCTTTCCTTTTGTTGTGAAAGTTTTTTGCCCTTGATGAACAAATTTACACATGGGGGATAATTTTTTTCCGGCATTGGAACATGCCTATCAGTGGAATGAGGGGGTGTGGATGGATAGTGGGGATATACTGGAACTTACATATTCTATTAGGTGCTTATTGGCTTTTGATGTTTCTGGCCCTGCAGTATGGGACTGGGTTTCTGCGTGAGTGACGAGCTAAAGAGGGGGTCTTCCAACAAAATTGGCCAATGTTTGATGAGAATATTTTCAATTTTTCTGTAGCAATCATGAAATTGTGTCGTAAACCGTATTGGTAGAGTTCATCTAATGTGGTGGACTTAGACAAAGGCTTTGTTTTTTACTGTTGGAAGGCATCTTCCACAAGGATGGAGGGGTATCCCTTATCCAGGAGTTGGCCTTGTGTGTGATAGTCCTCATCCTGGGTGCAGTTGCGGCGGATCCTATGAAACTGGCTCCTGGGGATATTATTGATCCACCTAGTGTTGTGACAGCTCTGATAATGGATGAATGAATTCCCAGCAGTGGGTTTTATATAGTTTGTGGCCTCTATACGTGAGTCACTGTGATACAGTTCCAGGTCCAGAAAGGCCAGTCTGTCAGGATCGACCACATGGGAGAAAGATAACCTCAAGTTGTTATGGTTGCAATGCGATACAAATTGTACCAAGGCTGTCTGTGGTGCCATCCCATATGATGACTAAGTCATCGATTTAGCGCCCAAAAAATTGATGTTGGCTGAGAAGGGATTATTTTGTGAGATGTACTGTAGTTCCCAATGCCCAATGATAAGATTTGCATAGCTGAGGGCAAAATGTGCCCCATAGCTGTGCCTTCGGTTTGTAGATAGTAGTTGTCCTCAAATTCAAAGTAGTTATGTTTTAAGCAGAATTGTCTAGCTTCTAATATAAAATGGGTTTGCCTTGGATTGATGGGCGGGTCTGCAGAGAAGAAATGCTTGACTGCCATGAGGGATGGACGTATGAAGGGACATGACATCTAGGGACACCCACAAATATGTGGGTTCCCACTTATAGAAAGAGAGCATCTCCAGTAGGTGTGTACCATCTCTTATGCGAAAGGCTGCAAGACCCGATCCACATACATTGAGAAGCCACTGGTGACGCTCTCTGTGCTCTGTGGAGGCAACAATGGGTCGTCCTGGTGGGTTTAGGGGTCCTTATGAATTTTGGGCAAGTGATAAAAATAAGGGTAAAACTTTTTATGAGGAAAGAGAACTAAGTTTTGGAGATGAATTCATCCGAAAGGGCTTTATTCGCCAATGTGTTGGCTCCACGAGTGTTTTGAGGTAATGGATCCTGAGTTAGCCTGATGTATGTGTCATTGTCTGACAATAGTCTCATGGATTCCCGAATGTAATCTGTCCTATTTTGGACTATGATGCCTCCCCTCTTGTCTGCAGCTTTTATAATGATGTGATGATTTTGAGCTAGTGCATCTAAAGCTGTTTGTTCTGCCCTGGACAGGTTGGATACTTGTTTCAAAGTGGATTAACACATTTTAATGAGGTTGGCATAAATTACCTGGTAGAAGGTCTGTATGTAGGGACCTTTTTTGTGTACTGGGTTGAATATGGATTTTGGTTTAAAATTTGTATGTTGTACAGGGGTAGAGGTAAGGTAGTGTTGTGTAAACCAGTCAATGTCAGAAAAATCACTTTCAGCATGGAGTTCTTCTAGATCCATAAGAACAGGGATGTCACTGGGGTCTGCCAATGGGGTATCATGGTTGGGAGCCTCACTGGGTACATATGGGGGAGACACATTTTTGGAGGATAGTATGTTAAAAAAATCTTTTGACTGTGAGGTCTCTAGTAAACTTATTCAAGTCTTAAGGTTAAACCTTTGGCTAATAAGGATACCGTAATTCTTGGGGAGCTAGATTGTGGGAAGAGAGGTTGAAGATTTTAACAGTCTGCATTTTGCCCCTTTTTGTATCTTACTCTGCCCCCTCTTCCTCTTCTGCATGTTTTCTTTTTGTGACGCTGGATGGGGGGCGCTTGTCTAAAAAATCATCATCTAGAGTGGAAGTTGGTGGATCGATGGTCCCGGGATCAAGATGTGGGTTGGGGCTGTGGGATGTCTCTAGCTGTATGTTGGATGCAACATCAGAATTGGCAGTGGTGGTCGAACTAACTGCTCTGATGTTGGAACCCACATTCATGCTGGGTGTGATGGGTAGATCTGTTATGGAATTGGATATTATATTGGTGTCCTGGGCCTGACTCCGCCATGATGCGGAGTTAACCGTATCCTGGCTGATTGGATGGGGAAGCCTACGTGTTTTAGTAGGTTGTTTGGGTTTGGGAGTGGCTTTGGGAGGACAGACTGTGGTGGTGGATGGGGGTGCAGACTTGGTGGAGCTGGGGCAGGGTGAATTTTTTATTCAGCAAAGGTTCTGGTCTAAGTCTGCCTAGCTGTGGTTTGGGGGGATGTGGAGGACTTCTAGATTTTTCTAGCAGAAAATCTTTTTGGTAGAGTAGTCATTTATATCTTTCATAAATTTGCCTAATTTGTTAGCAATGAGTTCATCCTCCTGCTTAATGGTGTTTCTCTTAGGAGTCCTAAACCAAGTATGTGGTAATTGTGGGATACTCTGTACAATGTCATTACACAATTATTTAACCCTTTAATGTTCTGCTCTACCGCTTGGTAGCGCACATTTTTGTGTAATAATAACCTTCATCCATTTTTCCATACAAAATTCAGAAAATATCTCCCCATTCCTTCAGCAAATCAGGGTCAAAAAGAAGCAATGTTTGAGGACTTGAAGTCCTCAAGGAGTGATTTTATGGAGGAGGTATTGTTCTAAGAAAAAGCCATCCCACCATTGTTGGTTTGCAGAAACAATTACGTCCTCTAATTTGCGGAAAGGGGTGCACAGGGATTTAAGTAAATGACCCGAAGGGGGAGGATGATTGCTTAAAAAATGGGTGATAAACAAGGAAAAACATTCATCTAATACGTTATATGTTGACTATTCAATGCTCACGATATTAGAGATACATACTCTGTTATAATACATGCACATAGAGACCAGCTTCTTTAATATTGTTTCATTTTTTACAGTGGACCCGCACGGTCATCATCTTCAATTTGGATATTGTTGGGTTCTTAGTCTGGTGGTGGGATTGTGAGTAACCATCTCTCATATGCAACATCATATATGTTGGTATGTATCTGCATATGTGTAGTCATGCAGTGTACACATATACATATTATGACATCTGTTTTTTATACATATATGAATCAATTACATAATTTTATACATTATTTATCAGGCATATATATACTTTTTAATACTTCCTAATATATATATATATATATATATATATATATATATATATATATATATATATATTCTGATATCTAAATTGTTTGTCATATTTTTAACTCTCCTGTGTACGTAATTTATTTAAAAAAAAAAAAGGGATTTTATAGGTATTCAAAAATACCATTTTAATAACGTAAACTCACCTTCAAGAACAGTTAATTTATTACTGATGTGTTATTTGAATTGGTTGCCAGCTTTGATCTAGTTTAATGTATTTTAATGGCTTTTCTTATATTTTACATTTTGAAAGATAGAACAGAATTCAGTTTGATGTCAATATGTTTTCACGATTTAATTAAAATTGCCATCAAGTGTTCTTTTTAAGCTGTACAAAATAGACTTAACAAGCTATATTATTTTCAAAAGAAATGTTTTTTGGAAAAATTAACTTTGATTACAGGCAAATAGGAAGCGTATGTAGAAATGTCTGTGTTTTAAAAATACATGATAAACAATTAACTTAATCAGTTCATCTCCCGAGACTGAAGGTAAGAGAGATTATGTGAATTTCCTAAAGATCAAATCAGAGCTACTAAACACGTGCTTGGCAACAAAACTATGTCAAAGATATGCTCCCTATACTGTAGTATAGAGACAGTAAATTGGTATATTTCCGCAAAAGGTCTGAATATATTCACTGCATACAGTATTTTCAAATGATGGTGTGATTGTATGCTTATTAGTTTGTTTTTTTTTTGTTTGTTTTTTGGAAAATAACAAAGATCACTACTGTGTGTATGTGGTTTTGTGCCAAGACTAAGTAGTAGCTAGTTTGCAAACCTAGAAATGTATTTATTTGAATAATAGAACGCGTTCTAAAATGGGGGGGGGGGGGCGTGCGCTTCTTGACCTGCCACAGCATGGGGTAAGAGGTGTCTAGCTGCAGCTCTGCCTAGCATTGATCTGTCACATTGTCTAGCACACGATACAATACCTTTCATCCTGCCAATTTTGTGGCCAGTGATAGAGAGAAGGGATTATGGCAGTGCCAGAGAATAGCAAGTTTAAATAGTCTGGTATAAAAAATAATACTTTATTACATATACAGAATACTTTAAAAAAGATTAACCAATTTGCAGCCAAAGGACCAGGCCCCTTTTTGCGATTCGGCACTGCGTCGCTTTAACTGACAATTGTCATCCTTTTTTTCCTACAAATAGAGCTTTCTTTTGGTGGTATTTATCGCCCCTGCGGTTTTTATTTTTTGCGCTATACAAAAAAGAGCGACAATTTTGAAAAAAACACATTTTTTTTTTATTTATTTGCTATAATAAATATCCCCCAAAAATAAAAAAAAACTTTTTTTTTTCCTCAGTTTAGGCCGATACGTATTCTTCTACATATTTTTGGTAAAAAAATTGCAATAAGCGATTATTAGGCCAATGGTACAGGTGGGCAAGTCCGACATGTTTCGCCAAGACATTGGCTTCCTCAGGGAATTGATATATGCATGTGCCAAGAATAACGTTTCTAAAAAAGCACACAAAAAAGAAAACAACATGAATTTATGATACAGTGTCAGGTTAAAATACATTTGTTCTAGATTCAGAATGCATGACATGATCACAGGCCTCACATGGCTGGCAAATCACTGGTGCACTACAAATACGTACCCTCGGGCTACAAATGTGGACCAAAAATGGAAGGAGGGGACCCCAGAAAAGAGTCACTGGCTCAATATCACGTCTATGGCTGCAGGGGGGCGAACAAAGACCTAGCAATCAAAAGAATCATCGAAATATAAATTAATTTATTTGGAAAAATATTGGGATAGACAAAAATCCCAAATATATGGGGCTAACATAGCCTCAATTACTTACACTTATAATGATAATGATAAAGCAGGGGCGCCGAGAATTAAATGATATGCAGTAGTGGGAGTGATAACGTGGACAGCAAACAACATAAATCGTCCCAAATATAGGTGACTGAAAAGATATAACAGCCAATTAATTGCTAGATCTAAGGCATAATATGTATGCTAAGTGAAAAATCAGACAGCAGAAGGAAAAAAGAGGGGGGCTCACCTATTTATACACTGACTGTCAAGCCACTATCTTTATCAAAATATTTTATTGATATAAACAAGGACACACAATAACAATCCATCATTGAGACAGCAACTATATTTTAACTCTGTTTCACCCCCTGTCCCCCTCTTGACCCACAAAACGCGCCTTTCAATATGAGTAGAGTGTCCTCCCATTCGGTGGTGGACTTGCTGGTGTGTTTAGGACATTGTCCTGCTGCAGAACCCAAGTTCGAGTACACGAACAGATGGTCGGACATTCTCCTTCAGGATCTCTTGGTAGACAGCAGAATTCATAGTTCCTTTTATCACGGCAAGTCTTCCAGGTCCTGAAGCAGCAAAACAGCCCCAGACCATCACACTACCACCACCATATTTTACTGTTGGTATAATGTTCTTTTTCTGAAATGCAGTGTTCCTTCTATGCCAGATATACTTGGACACACACCTTCCAAAGAGTTCCACTTTTGTCTCATCGGTCCACAGAATGTTGTCCCAAAAGTCTTGGGGATCATCAAGATGTGTTGTGGAGAAATTGAGACGAGCTTTGATGTTCTTTTTGCTCAGCAGTGGTTTTCTCCTTGGAACTCTGCCATGCAGGCCATTTTTGCCCAGTCTTTTCCTGATGGTGGAGGCATGAACGCTGACCTTAACTGAGGCAAGTGAGGCCTGCAGTTCCTTGGACGTTGTTGTGGGGTCTTTTGTGACCTCTTGGATGAGTCGTCGCTGCGCTCTTGGGGTAATTTTGGGCGGCCGGCCACTCCTGGGAAGGTTCACCACTGTTCCATGTCTTCGCCATTTGTGGATAATGGCTCTCACTGTGGTTTGCTGGATTCCCAAAGCTTTGGAAATTGCTTTATAACCCTTTCCAGACTGATAGATCTCAATTACTTTCTTTCTCAATTGTTCCTGAATTTCTTTGGGTCTCGGCATGATGTGTAGCTTTTAAGGATCTTCTGGTGGACCTTACTGTGTCAAGCAGCTCCTATTTAAGTGATGCCTTGATTGTGAACAGGTGTGGCAATAATCAGGCCTGGGTGTGGCTAGAGAAATTGAACTCAGGTGTGGACAACCACAGTTATAGTATGTTTTAACAAGGGGGGCAATCACTTCTTCACACAGGGCCATGATGGTTTGGATTTTTTTTCACCTTTAATAATAAACACCTTCATTTACAAATTGCATTTTGTGTTTACTTGTGTTGTCCTTGACTATTGTTTAAATTGGTTTGATGTTCCGAAACACTTAAGTGTGACAAACATGCAAAGGAACAGGAAATGAGGAAGGGGGCAAACACTTTTTCACACCACTGTATACCTCATGGACACAATCCACTTTATTAAATCCACTATATTAAAGTGGTAATCTATCTAAAATCAGGTCAACCAGGGAGAATGGCAGGACTACCACGGTGCCGAAAAAATTATTTTTCCAACCTTAGACAGTTTCCCATTTGGGTAATCCATTCTCGTAAGGTAGAAGGGTCTATCGCCTTCCAGTGTCTGAGGATAAGCTTACGTGCCTGGAAGAGGGCCCTAGCTATGGCTTGTTTGGGGTTGTCCACTATAGAAAGGTCATCTCGGATTCCTAGTATGCAGGGCCTGGGGTCTAACTGGATATTGACCTGAAATGCCCTGTTAATGGTATTAACAACCCCCGACCAATAGAGATGTAACTTAGGACAACGCCACAGAAGGTAAGGTAAGGATAAGCTCTCCATGGTTCCTGGAACATCGAGTACACTCAGGGTCATCTCTTAAGCCCCATACACACGCTCGGATTATCCGAGGACCAGGTTTGTCGGATCATGTCCGTCGTACTTTGTCCGATGTTGGTTTTGCGTACAGACGGTCGGACAACGTTGTCGGAATTTCCGGTCTGCAAGAACGTCGTGACGTAAGTCGTCTTCCACGAGACTAGAAAAGGGAAGTTCAGCACCACGTCCTGCACCCGTTGGGCTCCTTCTGCTGATCCCGTGTTTATCGCGAGTTAGTCGAAGTTTGGGGACTTACGATTCGCGCTTCTCAGTTTTCTGACTCAGAACGTTACTGCTCTTCAGTTTGTGCTTGTCGTGCGTATCTGTTTATTAGTGCGTGTAGTCAGTTCGCATTTGTTGGTCATTGCGGCCTATATCTTGATATAGGACGCTTTGATTTTCACTGCTTATTTTCTGCTCGTTTCTGGTATTCATTTCGTTCTTTCAGGCCTTGCTGTTTATTGGTGCTTTCTGTTTGTCCGTTCTGACCAGCCGACCGTTTGTGAGCGGTGTTTCCCGTACGTACTCGTCGCCGAGTTTGTGCTGTACGCGGAATTGGTGTCGGGCTTTTAGCTTTGAGCCAAGACCAGTCCATGAACAGAGTGACGAGGAGTATGTGGACCAAGAATTGGTTGCTTCAGCGTGATCAGTTCTCGCACATGCCTTTGCTTCGTGAGATCCGGGAGAATAATCCTGATGATTTCAGGAACTTTCTCCGGATGACGGACCGTCTTTTGGCTTTGCTGACCTCTTTTATCAGCCGGCAGGATACCTGCATGAGACAAGCCATCACTCCGGAGCAGAGGCTTGTTGCTACGTTGAGGTACTTGGCGACAGGGAGAAGCCTTCAGGATTTGAAGTTCTCCTCAGGTATCTCTCCCCAGGCCCTGGGAATAATAATTTTTATACATTAATTTTTTAACCAAAAACCTATGATTTCGGGATTTCTATCGGCCTTTTTTTTGGTATCTTTTTTGCCCTTTAGTTCAAACGGGGGTTTTGCACTTTTTTGGGGCAAAAAGGGGGTTTTAACCCTTCATTTCCCTTCCCAGGGGGGGAAATCTTTTAGGTGTTTTCTCCATTTTCCCCCCCGAAGAGGTTTAATTAATAATTTTCCCATATTCCTTTTTTACCTTTTTTGGAATGTTTTTTTTTTCCCCCCCAATTTGTGTTGCAATTTTTGTAAATCTGTGCCCCTTTTCCCTTATAAAACCCCTTTACTTACCTCCCCTGCATGCCCTGGAAGAAACTTCCAGGCAAAGGCTGTTTTTGTTTAAATTGCCCCCAAAACCCCCTTAAAATTGCACAAATTTTTTGGGGTTTTTTTTAAAGAGGCCCCTTTTTTTTTTTTTGGGGGGGGGGGGTCCAAACTCTTGGCCCCCCCCAAACTGCCCAAGGAAACCCTTGGCTTTAAAAGGTTACAACATTCCATTTTAAAAACCCAGGATGAAAAAAAACAAACTTTAGGAATGGCCCAATTTTCCACTTTTTTTTTTTTTTTAAAATTTTAGAACAAGTCCAAACGGTTTTTTGGGGGGGGGGGGGGGTTTTAATGTTTTTTATTTTTCCTTTCTCCAATGGGGGGTTTGGAAACGAAAATTATTGACCATTTGGATAAATGAAAAAGGGGATTAAACCCCCCCCAAACCCTAGATTTAATCCCCCAAAAGGGGGGGGGGGGATTGATGGGGGGTGAAACCCTTAAAAAAAACATTTTGTAAGTTTAGTTCTAAGTTGGTTTGAACAAAAAAATTTTTTTTTTTTTCATTCCCAATTTCCCCCAGAAGGGGATGGCACTGGGGCCCCCATTTGGCCTTTATTTCCACGGGGGGTCAAGGGGAAAAAATGTGTCCCAAAAAAGGGCCACAAAAACGGGTTTTAAAAATTATTTTGGGGGTTTCCCAAAGATTTTTTTTAAAAAACCCCACCCAATGGTGGTCCTTCCAAATTTTAGGGCTCTAAATGAGTTTGCTTCCACAGACTAAAATGCAAAGGCCCCCCTTTTTTTTTTCCAGATGAGTTTCGGGGGCCCCCTTTTGGGGAGGCCCTTCCCAAAACCCTCCCCCAACCCCACCAAAAAACCCCAAAAAAAATTTGGTCTCCCCCGGGCTTTTTTTGCTTTTTAAATTGGGGGAAAAAACCTCCCCAATAGCTGTGTTCTTCCAAACAAAATCACCCCTTTGTGGTGACGTTCCCCAGTTTCCCTTCCTCCCCTCCCCCTTCGCCCTGGCTTCCCCCCCCTTTTAAAGGGAGGTGGGTTTGGGTTTTGGGGGTCCTTGCTTCCTGAGGGTGGGGTTTTTTTTTTTTCCCCATAAAATTTTGTACCAAAAGGAAAAATTTTTTTTGCCCACCCAAAAAACACTTTTGACAAAAAGGAAATTTTCCCCAAAAATTTTTCTATTTTTGGGGAAAAAATTTTTGTTGGATTTTTACAAAATGACACCCAAAATTTTTTTTCCCCCTTTGAAAAGGTGAAAAAAAAATTTCTAGGTTTTTTCGAAAAAATTTGTGGGGCCCCTTTTAGAAAATCCACTTGAAAGGCCCCAAAAGTGGGAAAAGAAATTAAAAAAGGGTTTTTTAAAAAACCCCACCCCACCCCTTTTTTGTAAAAAAGAAATGGAACCCCCTTTTAAAAAAGATTAAAATTCGGCTTTAAAAATTCTTGTGAAAGTCTTTTTTAAACAACTTTTTTACAAAATTCCCAAAAACCGATAAAAAACGAACATGGAATTAAAATTTCTTTTCAAATGGCAACAGACATGACATAGAAAGGGGGCTTTTTCCCAGGGGGTTAAAAGGGAAATTTGTTTTTTCAAAAATAATTAGGGTTTTTTTTTTTTATTTTAATTTGTTTTTTTTTTTTTTCTTGGATTCTCCTTTTTTTTTTTAAAGGGGGAAGAATTCTTTGTTTTTTTTTTTTAAAATTTTAAAAAGGGCCCTTTGTTAATTCTTTTTTTTTAATTTTTCTCTTTTTTTTTTTGTTGCTTTTTTTTTTTTTTTGGCCCCCCAAATTTTTATTATTTGGGTGTTTTTTCTTTAATTTTTTAAATAAAAATTTGTTTTGTTTTTTTATGTTTGGGGGAAAAGTTTAATTTTTTTTTTTTTTTGGTTTTTTTTCCCCTTTTTGGGGGTGTGGTTTTGTTTTTTCCCCCTTTTTTCGTTTTAAAATTGGAAGTTTTTTTTAAAAAAAATTTTTTTTTTAAAATTTAAAATTTTTTTTTTGGGTTTGTTTTTGTCATTTGTTTTGTCCCTTTATTTGGTTTGATTTTTTAACCCCCCTTTTTGAAATTTTTTAATTTTTTGGGTTTTATTTGTTCATTTTTTGTTTTTTTTTTTTATTTTTTTTTTTTTTTTTTTTTTTGAGTTTTGTATTTTTGTTTTTTTTTTTTTGAGTACGATCGAATGCACAGACGAACATGAAAGTGGCCATTTTCTAATGTACAACTTTGCAAAAATCCAAACACATGGAGCAGTATGCAAGCAAGAAATCAAACACAAAACACAACTACTTACTTTTTTGAAGAACTCGCTTGATCTTTCTGTACTGATCAGGCTCCCTCAGTTTCAGGTCTGACCAGCGTTTCCTCAGTTGCTCCTTGGATCGTTGTACCCCAAAATGATTGTACAGCCTCCTCACAACTTTAGACATGATCTTGGCCTTGCGGACATTGGGGTTGAGGTAAGGCCCATACTTCCCATCATAGTCGCTCCTCTTTAATATGTCCACCATCTCCAACATTTCTCCAAATGACATATTGGAGGCCTTGAATTTCAGGCTCCGGGATCGGGACGTTTCTGCCTCCGGCCTTTCCTCGTCCTCCTCCTCGTTGCTGCAATATTTCGGGCGCACCTGCTGTGTCCCCCGCCATGTGCTCTCCCCACTGCACCGTAAAGAGAAGGGGTGGGGAATAGCCGAGAAAGATCATCAGGGGCGGGCGGAGTTTGACGCATGCGCACTGTATATAAAACGTCACACGCCTGTGTCGTAGCCACGATCTGTGAGACGAGGGGAGAGAAAGCTCACGCACGAGACGATCGCTAGAACGAAGGTACAATTTGAACTTGGTACATAACTAGCCTAGACTGATTAGACCTTGAGGCTTATTTATGGAGAAGATTGGGAGAGTTTAGCCTGACATTATTTATAGTGTTTTGTGTGGTGTTGTGTCTTGCAGAGATTATGGACGGCTTCAACCATTTGAGTTTTCTCCCCTCTTCATTGATAAATATAGGGAAATGCCCCTATTATGGCAGGCGAAACACCGAGATTACAGCAACAGACCAAAGAGGTACGCAGCCATGAAGAAACTGGTGGCATTTGTAAAGCCAAGGTTCCCCACGGCAACCGTGGAGAAGTTAAGACTAAAAATTGGCAGCCAGAGGAGTACCTATTTCAGGGAGCGCAATAAGGTCCTGAAGTCCCAAACATCTGGAGCTGCAGCAGATCAGGTCTATGTCCCCACGCTCTGGTACTATGAGAGGCTCCACTTTCTCAAAGACCAGGCTAATGTCAGGAAGTCACTCTCGACTCTTCCTTGCACGCGTCCTTCCATGCATGCCACCCCTGATGAGGCTTCCGAGGAGCAACCTGGGCCTTCCAGTCTGGAAGAGGTGGAGGAGCCCAGCTTGTGGCAGGTATAGTAGTTTTGTAACCATTTTTGGGAATAATGAATGATGTTCACTTAATTCAGGATCCACAATTGCTTAGTTCCTAACGTGTTTGACATATCAACAGACAGTAGTGTTGGAGACATTTGGGGCAAGAATATAAACTGCAGGGCTGAGAATTGTATGGTTTTCTATTTGTAAACATTTTTCAACAGTCACTAGATGAAAATTGTGTGTGTTTGATGACCAAATAACTCAAACTATGTCCCTTTTTCATACACAGGAAGACCTCAGCCAGGAGGTGGCTGTGGAATGTGGCAGTCAGGAGGAGGCAGGGGTTAGTGGCAGCCAAGAGGTGGGTAGTGGCAGCCAACAGGGGGGTAGGCGTAGGAGCCTGACTGTCTCCCAAGTCCCTCCCCTCCGCCTTCCCTACAGAAGGGCGAGAAGGGTGGGGGAGGAGGGAGAGTCAGCGCTCCAGCTGATCAGAGATGCTTCAGCCTCCTCCTTCTGCCACCCCACCAGCACCACAGCCACAGCGTGCAAGGAAGCGTGGAAGGAAGACCTGAGAGTGACGACCTGGATTCAGTCTGGTCTGAGAGAAGATGGAGCCTCTCGTAGGACCAGAGCCTGGGGACCTAGATGGCATCTCCTGCAGTTCCGGATGTTTTGGACTTCAGGACCAGATAGCACTCCCTTATTATTTAGATAGGTACTCCTCAGGCCCCCAATTTTAGACACTTCAAAAATGATGTTTGCCGTGGGGGTCCAAGGCTTTGCAAATTCCCCAAGTTTCTCCATCGCTGCGTTCCTCTTTGGTTTGTTGCTGAAACCTAAATAAAGGTATTTTTGATTTGAAAGAATCATTGCCTATGTGTTTTACTTTTCTACAATGACAGTTTATTTGTGAGTAGGCAGGTAGATTTCACAAATCATAAAGTCCAATTAACAAGGGGCACCAACAACAAACAAACTTCTTGTAAATTTAAGCAACAAATAGAAATGTTAATAATGTTGTTTTGCTAAGTTGAGAAACACAACCCCCCTCAAAAAAATAAATAAATTATCCTTAAAATATGTATTCCAAACAAAATACAAAAATGACAATTCATCCAAAAAAATATAACAAAGATTCTTTTACGATCTGAGGAAAAATAAACATCTAGTCTAGATATCCTGACAGCTAATAAAGAACTAAGTTTGGGAGAAGTGCGGGTGAATAGGAGCAGCTAAAACATGTCATTCTTCTTGCATTGTAAAGAAAAAGAGAATGCGCTGCATTAAAGACATTTTAACATTGCAGCGTGACGAATGGGCCGTGTCGATTAGGAAAGGTAGTTTTACCTGACCGAGCGCTTCCGTCACAGAATTTCTTCTGAGCATGCGTAGCACTTTGTCCGTCGGACTACGCTACACACGATCGGATTTGGTGTGATCGGACTTTGTTGTCAAAAAATCTATCCAGCAGCAGATAGAGCTTTGTCCGTCGGACAATCCGATGGAAACTGTCCGATGGTGCCTACACACGGTCGTAATTTACGACAACATTGTCCGATAGGACAGAATCCATCGGAAAATCCGATCGTGTGTATGGGGCTTTACTCCCATTCTATACAGTCTTGCAGGTGTATAGTGCAACCGCAAAACAATAAACAATTGGGACAGCCACTGTGCCACATTAGGAGAGCACAACTGCACCACCTGCAGAGCTTCCTCCCTCTGCTCCTCCTCAAATGTGACCACATCTCTTTCCCAAATGGCCACCACTTTAGATGAAAAGCCTTTCAGGTGTACAGAAAAGAGCATAGAATAACTTCTATCATATAATGGAATATGGGAGCCGGGGACTGCACCAATAATACTCCTTCCGACTGTGCTCTAACTGCTCAATTCTCAATTGGATTTAGGTCTAGACTTTGACTGGGCCATTCTAACACATGTATATGCTTTGATCTAAACCATTGCATTGTAGCTCTGGCTGTATGTTTAGGGTCATTGTCCTGCTGGAAGGGGAACCTCCGCCCCAGTCTCAAGTCTTTTGCAGACTCTAACAGGTTTTCTTCTAAGATTTCCCTGTAATTGGCTCCATCCATTTACCCATCAACTCTGACCAGCTTGCCTGTCCCTGCTGAAGAAAAGCATCCCCACAACATGATGCTGCCACCACCATGTTTCATTTCACTTTTTTTCTATTTCCTTTATTTCCTGATATATGTTTTCTTGGTATTCCACCTATATGACAGAAATGTATGTTTGTCAAGTGATAAGCTAATATAGATATCAAAATCTCAGTGTTTGGTGATGCATGCACTGTAAATTGTATATGTTCATTTGTATTTCTAATAAAATTTCATATTCGTTTCTATGACTGATTTTGTCCCTTTTTTTTATTCCGGTTCCCTCTCTTTCTTTTTCTTGTTCTAGGGCCGCCAGGATCTGATGGTTTCCTGCCTGTGGGTCCCTCAGTTGTGGCCGCTGCTCTATAGGGCCACCTGGAGGATGTCAGAGTTTGTCCCACTGCCCGGCGCGCGGGGGTCCTTGTCGACCCCCTCCACTGGGGGCCCGCCTTGGACAACCACAGCCTTAGGAGCCACGGATTCCCCTGGGCTCCTATCCTGTTTGCGTTACACCTTGGAGCACAGAGGGATGGCCAAAATGCGTGTCGGTGGCGCGATGACACAGGACCCTGCCCCTCGGGCGGGCTTGCACCGCGCATCACCGTGCCAGGGATCCCCAGAGCCATACCTTGGTGCCGCAGTCCTCTCCCTATGCTCAGCTGCTTCCAATTGCGCTTGACGCGACTGGAACAATCAAGGCCTTGTATATACTGGTATCCCAGGCTTCATTTGTGAGGCCTTGGGATTGCCAGAAGGACACACCCCACACAGTCTATCAACCAGAGACAAAGTATGTCAGGGGACTTTGTACAGCTAGATGTCCCTCTTCCCAGCATCATTTTTGTGGCTTTTAGTACACATGGCTTTTGCTGATATCTAAAGACATATATACATTTAATGTAAAAACTTGATTACTATGCACATACTACTATTAATGTATACATTACTCTTGTATATACAGCTTATACTACAACATTGTGCCCTCATCTTTACCACCCAATAGATTGCTGGTCAATAATAGGCTGGAACCTTTGTTCTTATGCCTAGGGGTCCTTGTAGTTGAGACATCTGCTGTCTTCCTCTTGCATCCCTTCATTCCACTCTGGGCCTATTCGGCTGTGCTGTGCCATTTTCAGGTGGCTAATTATATTCCTGGATCACCATCCCACTAGCCTATGCATTTTTTTTGTAATTGTAAGCAGTTGTGGAATTATATGCATACTTACTTAAATTTAGATATGTCTCACTAATGTATACACTATATATTTACTATGACCCAAATGGCATAAAAACCTTAGAAGAAGGACCAGTATAGGTCCGAAACATGTCAGGTGTATCCGCCAGTATGCAATTTTGTTAGCCCACATATCTCTAGGGGCAGCTTGCTTTACATACAGACGCATGTATTTGGGTACAACATTTATATATTTTTGTATTGATATATTTTTTATGATGCCAATATTTTTATAAATTTATTGTAATAAACTTTACTTATTTTTCTTACCTACTTGGTCTGTCTTGTAAAGCCCGGAGGGGTCAGACCGTGCCATTTAGGCACCAAGTCTCTTTTTTTCTTGTTGTTTCTATTTGAATTAGACAGACCAGGTATATTATACACCTATCCATTCCTCAAATTTGCTACCATGTTGGGGAGTGTGTGCAGGGTGATGTGCAGTGTTAGTTTTTTGCCATACATAGCATTTTGCTTTTAGGTGAAAAAAATTACATTGTGGTCTCATCTGACCAAAGCACCTTCTTCCACATGTTTGCTGTGTCCCCCACATGGCTTCTCGCAAGCTGCAAACAGGACTTCTTATGGCTTTCTTTCAACAATGGCTTTCTTCTTGCCACTCTTCCATAAAGGCCAGATTTGTGGAGTGCACATCTAATAGTTGTCCTGTGGACAGGTTCTCCTACCTGAGCTGTGGATCTCTGCAGCTCCTCCAGAGTTACCATGGGCCTCTTGGCTGCTTCTCAGATTAATGCTCTCCTTGCCCAGCCTGTCAGTTTATGTGGATGGCCATGTCTTGGTAGGTTTGCAGTTGTGCCATACTCTTTCCATTTTCAGATGATGGATTGCTCCATAAGATGTTCAGAGCTTGGGATTTTTTTTTTTATAACCTAACTATAACCTAACTTGCTTTAAATTTTTCCACAACTTTATCCCTGACCTTTCTGGTGTGTTCATTGGCCTTCATGATGCTGTTTGTTCACTAAGATTCTCTAACAAACCTCTGAGGGCTTCACAGAACAGCTGTATTTATACTGATATTAAATTACACACAGAGGGACAGTGACTTCTGAAGGCAATTGGTTCCACTAGATTTTAGTTAGGGGTATCAGAGTAAAGGGGGCTGAATACAAATGCACGCCACAATTTTCAGATATTTATTTATAAAAAATCTTTGAAAATCATTTATCATTTTCCTTCCACTTCACAATTGTGTGCCATTTTGTGTTGGTCTATTTCATAGAAAAATCCCTACAAAATACATCAAGGGGTATGAATACTTTTTCAAGGCACTGTAGGGATGAGCCGAACACCCCCGGGTTCGGTTCGCACCAGAACCTTCGAACGGACCGAAAGTTCGCGCGAATTTTCGAACCCTATACGTTATAATGGACGCGAACGTTCGAAATCAAAAGTGCTAATTACAACGGCCAATATGCATGTTAATGTCATAAAACAGGTTTGGGGACCCGGGTCCTGCCCCAGGGGACATATATCAATGCAAAAAGAACTTTTAAAAACTAACGTTTTTTCGGGAGCAGTCATTTTAATGATGCATAAAGTGAAAAAAAAAAAAGTGAAATTTTCCTTTAAATATGGTACCTGGGGGGTGTCCAAAGTATGCCTGTGAAGTGGCATGTGTTTCCCGTGTTTAGAACTGTCCTTGCACAAAATGACATTTGTAAAGGAAAAAAAGAAGCCATTTAAAACCACTTGCGGCTTTAGGTTTGTTCTTAAGTAGAATCTGAACAGGTACATTATGAAGTGTAGCTCCATCCCAAAAAAATCTATTTTTAAGCTTTTTGGAGAACATAGGGAGGGGTTATCACCCCTGTAACATTTGCTGTCTTTGCACATCTGTTCAGAACATGTCACCTCACTTTCCGTCCCAATGACAAATGTTTTTGGAAAAGTGGGGTTTTAATTGAAACAAGGATTGGTGATAAAGTATCAGTAGAGAGGAGATACCTTTTTCCCAAATTAAATCTAACAGGATAGAATTTCCCTTCCTAGGGGTAGATTTCCTCTCACTTCCTGTTTTCTCTTTCCATTTGCAAGTAGGAGTCGTTTGTAAGTTGGATGTTTGAAAGTAGGGGCCTGGCGTATATACTCTGCAGAAATTTGCCCTATTAGATGTTGGTGTAGCCACAAGACTGGTGGGCACAGGAATGGGCCCTGCTGTGAGTTAATAGATCAAGATTTGTAATTGCATGCACCTGTTGAACAGGGCAGAAAAATTGGGTGGTGGTGGTGGTGGTGGGTGTTGCCACAAGACTGTACGCCCTCACAGTGACTCTTGGTGGGCGCAGGAATGGGCCCTGCTGTGAGTTATTAGATCAAGATTTGTAATTGCAAGCACCTGATGAACAGGGCAGAAAAATTGGGCCTTTGGCGGTGGTGGTGGACGGTGTTGCCACAAGACTGTAGGCCCTCATAGTTACTCTTGGTGGGCGCAGGAATGGGCCCTGCTGTGAGTTATTAGATCAAGATTTGTAATTGCAAGCACCTGATGAACAGGGCAGAAAAATTGGGCCTTTGGCGGTGGTGGTGGACGGTGTTGCCACAAGACTGCAGGCCCTCATAGTTACTCTTGGTGGGCGCAGGAATGGGCCCTGCTGTGAACTATTAGATCAAGATTTGTAATTACCCGCCCCTGTTAAACAGGGGCTGAAAAATTGTGCCTTAGGCAGTGGTGCTGGTGCCACAACACTGCAACCCCTCACAGAGACTGTACTTGGAGCACAGCAGTCACACGTGTTGCGAAGCATTTTTTTTAAAAAATTGTAAGTACACGCCCCTGTTAAACAGGGGCTGAAAAATTGTGCCTTAGGCACTGGTGCTGGTGCCACAACACTGCAACTCGGCCCTCACAGATACTGTACTGTTAAACAGGGGCACAGCAGTCACACGTGTTGCGAAGCATTTTTTTTTAAAAAATTGTAAGTACACGCCCCTGTTAAACAGGGGCTGAAAAATTGTGCCTTAGGCACTGGTGCTGGTGCCACAACACTGCAACCGGCCCTCACAGATACTGTACTTGGAGCACAGCAGTCACACGTGTTGCGAAGCATTTTTTTAAAAAATTGTAAGTACACGCCCCTGTTAAACAGGGGCTGAAAAATTGTGCCTTAGGCACTGGTGCTGGTGCCACAACACTGCAACCGGCCCTCACAGATACTGTACTTGGAGCACAGCAGTCACACGTGTTGCGAAGCATTTTTTTAAAAAAAAATTGTAAGTACACGCCCCTGTTAAACAGGGGCTGAAAAATTGTGCCTTAGGCACTGGTGTGGTGGCATGGATCATTGAGGAGGAGGAAGAGGATAGTCAGTGAACATAAGAGGACAGTCACTCAGCATCAGCATAGGCAGTCTTGAAGGGATGTGACATTAAAAATTATTCGGTTATATCCGCCTCAGGTGCCTGGTAGCTGGTGGTGATCCAAGACTGATTCATTTTGATGAATGTCAGTCGATCAACCGAGGCGGTGGACAGGCGCACCCTATGATCAGTCACAAATCCTCCAGCAGCACTGAATGTGCGTTCGGAAAGAACGCTGGAGGCAGGACAGGCCAGTAGCTCAATTGCATACTGTGCAAGCTCTGGCCAGTGATCCATCCTCAGGACCCAGTAAGCCAGAGGATTTTCGGTGGGAAAGGTGTCCAAGTCTGACCTTGCCCCAAGGTATTCCTGCACCATGTATATCAGACGCTGGCGATGGTTGCTGGAACCGATCATACCTTGGGGCTGCGGACTAAAAAATTGTCTGAACGCATCGGTCAGACGTCCACCTTCCCCACCGCTCCTTCTGCCACTGACCGAAGCCTCAGCAACTCGTCGCCCAGGACCAGGAGTTTGTAGCCTCCCAGTTTCTGGGAACGCGTTGCACAGACCTTTCTGCAAGGCCTCCCTGAGATGTCTCATCCTCTGCTCCCTCTGCGACGGCAAGATAAGGTCCGCAACCTTACCCTTGTACCGCGGATCAAGGAGAGTGGCCAGCCAGTAATGGTCCCTCTCCTTGATCCGAAGAACACGAGGATCCTTCCGCAGGCTTTGCAGGATCAGGGAGGCCATGCAGCGTAGGTTAGCTGAGGCATTCGGTCCGGAGTCTTCTGGGTCACTGAGGATGACATGATCGCCAGCCACCTCCTCCCAGCCACGTACAAGTCCACTGGTTTGTTGGGACTGTACATCATCCCTAAAAGACTGCTGCTGCTGATGCTGAGTGCCAGGCTCCACCTCCATGCTCACACAATCCTCCTCCTCCTCCTCCTCCTCCTCATCCTCTTCCTGTGTGATGGGTGGGACAGAAGGAACACTGTCCGGATAAAGGGGGCCTTGAGAGGCAAGGAAGTCCTCCTCTTCCTGCCTCTGTTCTGCCTCAAGTGCCCTGTCCATTATCCCACGCAGCGTATGCTCCAACAGGTGGACAAGAGGGACAGTGTCACTGATGCATGCACTGTCACTGCTCACCATCCTCGTGGCCTCCTCAAATGGTGAGAGGACAGTGCATGCATCCCTGATCATGCTCCACTGACGTGGGGAAAAAAAAACCAAGCTCCCCTGACCCTGTCCTGGTGCCGTAGTCGCAAAGGTACTCATTGATGGCCCTCTGCTGCGTGTGCAGTCGCTGCAGCATGGCCAACGTTGAGTTCCACCTGGTGGGCATGTCACATATTAGGCGGTTCTTGGGCAGGTTCAGATCCTTTTGCAGCTCAGTCAGCCGAGCACTGGCATTATAAGATCGGCGGAAATGCACACAGACTTTCCTGGCCTGCCTCAGGACATCCTGTAAGCCTGGGAACCTGCCCAAGAACCGCTGCACCACCAGGTTGAGGACGTGAGCCATGCAGGGCACATGGGTGAGCTGCCCCTGTCGCAGGGCGGAGAGGAGGTTGGTGCCATTGTCAGAAACGACCATTCCTGGCTTAAGCTGACGTGGCGTCAACCACCTCTCGGCCTGCCCCTGCAGAGCTGCCAGAACCTCTGGCCCAGTGTGGCTCCTGTCCCCCAAACACACCAGCGCAAGCACGGCATGGCATCTTTTTGCCTGCGTACTTGCGTAGCCCCTTGTACGCCTACGGAGCACCGCTGGTTCCAAGGACAGAGCACTGGAGGAAGAAGAAGAGGAGGGGGTGGAGGAGAGAGGTGTGTCACAACCAGTAGCAGTAGTCGCGTTTTGGAGGCGTGGTGGCGGAACAACCTCCAACACTACTGCACCTTGTCCTGCATCCCTCCCAGCTGCCAATAGAGTGACCCAATGGGCCGTGAAAGAAAGGTACCGTCCCTGTCCATGCCTGCTGGACCATGAGTCAGCGGTAATATGCACCTTACCGCTGACCGCCCTGTCCAGCGAGGCATGGACATTGCCCTCCACATGCCGGTAGAGAGACGGAATCGCCTTCCGCGAGAAAAAGTGGCGTTTGGGAACCTGCCACTGAGGAACCGCACATTGAACAAACTCACGGAAGGGGGCCGAGTCTACCAACTGAAAAGGCAGCAGTTGAAGTGCTAGCAATTTAGCAAGGCTAGCATTCAACCGCTGGGCATGTGGATGGCTGGGAGTGTACTTCTTTCTACGGTCCAGCAGCTGGGGCAGGGAAATTTGCCTGCTGCAATCGGACGTCGGTGTACTGCAAGTACTTGGTTGTGACACACCTAATTCTACACCTTCAGTCCTCTCAGAGCAGCTTTCAGAGAGGACTGAAGGTGTAGTGGGGATGGAGATCCCAGCTGAGGAGGAGCAAGGAGAGGTCCGCTTAGTTCTTTGGTGTGGGTCTTTTATGTGTGCCTGCCAACGAGCTGCATGGCAGGTCGCCATATGTCTGGTCATGCTTGTCGTGCCCAAGCGGCTGATGTTTTGGCCACGCGAAATACGCTTGAGACAAATATTGCAAATAGCAGTGGTGCGATCTGCTGCACTCGTCTCAAAAAAGGCCCACACCAAAGAACTTTTCTGATAACGTGCAGAGGCAGCGCCCTGCACAGGCGGAGCTCTGCGGTGTGTGTACAGTTGCTGTGCTGGCCTCTACCTGGCCTCCAGGGGGCATCCTGCCTCGTTGGACATGTGACGCCGCATCCTCCTCCTCCTCGTCCTCCTCCTCATCCTCTCTCCCTTGAGGCACCCACGTGGAGTCAGTGACCTCATCATCCCCTCCCTCTTCACCACTAGAGCAAACCTGGCAGTAAGCTGCAGCTGGTGGAACAGTACTGCCAGATTCCTCAAGCTGGGTATCGTCATCCGAGCCTTCGAATCGTTGGGCATCCTCCTGGAGCATGTACCCAACACTGTGCTCAAAGAGTTCGGGGGACTCCTCAGGAGGACATGGTGGGTCTAGGGAAGGGGTGGCTGATGATGCTCTGTCAGTACCCTGAGCCTGGGTGAGAGAGGATGAGGAGGATGAGGAGGGCTTGGTCATCCATTCTACCAAGCCTTCAGCATGATGCGGCTCCACATGTCCAGCTGCCGAAAACAAAGACGCGCGTGTCCCATGGCCACGTGCTGATGACGATGCACGACCACGTCCACGTCCACGGCCACGTCCACTAGAAACAGAGCCTGCCTGCCCTGTGTTCTTGGCTCTGCACGCTCTGCCTCCCCTTGGCGGTCTTCCAGCCATTGTAGTCGGTAGTCCTGTGGGTGCTGCTGAGAAGAAATATAGGAGCTCTGTGTGATGCCACTAACACACTAGAAGTCCTATGGGTGCTTCTGCAAAGAAAATAGAGGAGCTCTGTGTGATGCCACTAACACACTAGAAGTCCTGTGGGTGCTGCTGAGAAGAAAATATAGGAGCTCTGTGTGATGCCACTAACACACTAGAAGTCCTATGGGTGCTTCTGCAAAGAAAATAGAGGAGCTCTGTGTGATGCCACTAACACACTAGAAGTCCTGTGGGTGCTTCTGCAAAGAAAATAGAGGAGCTCTGTGTGATGCCACTAACACACTAGAAGTCCTGTGGGTGCTTCTGCTAAGAATATATAGGAGCTCTGTGTGATGCCACTAGAAGTCCTGTGGGTGCTTCTGATAGAAAATATAGGAGCTCTGTGTGATGCCACTAACACACTAGAAGTCCTGTGGGTGCTTCTGCAAAGAAAATAGAGGAGCTCTGTGTGATGCCACTAACACACTAGAAGTCCTGTGGGTGCTTCTGCAAAGAAAATAGAGGAGCTCTGTGTGATGCCACTAACACACTAGAAGTCCTGTGGGTGCTTCTGCAAAGAAAATAGAGGAGCTCTGTGTGATGCCACTAACACACTAGAAGTCCTGTGGGTGCTTCTGCAAAGAAAATAGAGGAGCTCTGTGTGATGCCACTAACACACTAGAAGTCCTGTGGGTGCTTCTGCAAAAAAATAGAGGAGCTCTGTGTGATGCCACTAACACACTAGAAGTCCTGTGGGTGCTTCTGCAAAGAAAATAGAGGAGCTCTGTGTGATGCCACTAACACACTAGAAGTCCTGTGGGTGCTTCTGCAAAGAAAATAGAGGAGCTCTGTGTGATGCCACTAACACACTAGAAGTCCTGTGGGTGCTGCTGCAAAGAAAATATAGGAGCTCTGTGTGATGCCACTAACACTAGAAGTCCTATGGGTGCTTCTGCAAAGAAAATAGAGGAGCTCTGTGTGATGCCACTAACACACTAGAAGTCCTGTGGGTGCTTCTGCAAAGAAAAAGAGGAGCTCTGTGTGATGCCACTAACACACTAGAAGTCCTATGGGTGCTTCTGGAAAGAAAATAGAGGAGCTCTGTGTGATGCCACTAACACACTAGAAGTCCTATGGGTGCTTCTGCAAAGAAAAAGAGGAGCTCTGTGTGATGCCACTAACACACTCAAGTCCTATGGGTGCTTCTGCAAAAAAATAGAGGAGCTCTGTGTGATGCCACTAACACACTTCAAGTCCTGTAGGTGCTTCTGGAAAGAAAATAGAGGAGCTCTGTGTGATGGGACTAACACACTTCAAGTCCTATGGGTGCTTCTGGGAAGAAAATAGAGGAGCTCTGTGTTATGCGACTAACACACTTCAAGTCCTGTAGGTGCTTCTGGGAACAAAATAGAGCTCTGTGTGTGTGATGGGACTAACACACTTCAAGTCCTATAGGTGCTTCTGGGAAGAAAATATAGCTCTGTGTGTGTGATGGGACTAACACACTTCAAGTCCTATAGGTGCTTCTGGGAAAAAAATATAGCTCTGTGTGTGTGATGGGACTAACACACTTCAAGTCCTATAGGTGCTTCTGGGAAGAAAATATAGCTGCTGTGTGTGATGGGACTAACACACTTCAAGTCCTATAGGTGCTTCTGGGAAAAAAATATAGCTCTGTGTGTGTGATGGGACTAACACACTTCAAGTCCTATAGGTGCTTCTGGGAAGAAAATATAGCTCTGTGTGTGATGGGACTAACACACTTCAAGTCCTATAGGTGCTTCTGGGAAAAAATATAGCTCTGTGTGTGTGATGGGACTAACACACTTCAAGTCCTATAGGTGCTTCTGGGAAGAAAATATAGCTCTGTGTGTGTGATGGGACTAACACACTTCAAGTCCTATAGGTGCTTCTGGGAACAAAATATAGCTCTGTGTGTGTGATGGGACTAACACACTTCAAGTCCTATAGGTGCTTCTGGGAACAAAAATATAGCTCTGTGTGTGTGATGGGACTAACACACTTCAAGTCCTATAGGTGCTTCTGGGAAGAAAATATAGCTCTGTGTGTGTGATGGGACTAAACACACTTCAAGTCCTATAGGTGCTTCTGGGAACAAAATATAGCTCTGTGTGTGTGATGGGACTAACACACTTCAAGTCCTATAGGTGCTTCTGGGAACAAAATATAGCTCTGTGTGATGGGACTAACACACTTCAAGTCCTATAGGTGCTTCTGGGAACAAAATATAGCTCTGTGTGTGTGATGGGACTAACACACTTCAAGTCCTATAGGTGCTTCTGGGAACAAAATATAGCTCTGTGTGTGTGATGGGACTAACACACTTCAAGTCCTATAGGTGCTTCTGGGAAAAAAATATAGCTCTGTGTGTGTGATGGGACTAACACACTTCAAGTCCTATAGGTGCTTCTGGGAACAAAATATAGCTCTGTGTGTGTGATGGGACTAACACACTTCAAGTCCTATAGGTGCTTCTGGGAAAAAATATAGCTCTGTGTGTGTGATGGGACTAACACACTTCAAGTCCTATAGGTGCTTCTGGGAACAAAATATAGCTCTGTGTGTGTGATGGGACTAACACACTTCAAGTCCTATAGGTGCTTCTGGGAACAAAATATAGCTCTGTGTGTGTGATGGGACTAACACACTTCAAGTCCTATAGGTGCTTCTGGGAACAAAATATAGCTCTGTGTGTGTGATGGGACTAACACACTTCAAGTCCTATAGGTGCTTCTGGGAACAAAATATAGCTCTGTGTGTGTGATGGGACTAACACACTTCAAGTCCTATAGGTGCTTCTGGGAACAAAAAATAGCTCTGTGTGTGTGATGGGACTAACACACTTCAAGTCCTATAGGTGCTTCTGGGAAAAAATATAGCTCTGTGTGTGTGATGGGACTAACACACTTCAAGTCCTATAGGTGCTTCTGGGAAAAAATATAGCTCTGTGTGTGTGATGGGACTAACACACTTCAAGTCCTATAGGTGCTTCTGGGAAAAAAATATAGCTCTGTGTGTGTGATGGGACTAACACACTTCAAGTCCTATAGGTGCTTCTGGGAACAAAAATATAGCTCTGTGTGTGTGATGGGACTAACACACACTTCAAGTCCTATAGGTGCTTCTGGGAACAAAATATAGCTCTGTGTGTGTGATGGGACTAACACACTTCAAGTCCTATAGGTGCTTCTGGGAACAAAATATAGCACTGTGTGTGTGATGGGACTAACACACTTCAAGTCCTATAGGTGCTTCTGGGAACAAAATATAGCTCTGTGTGTGTGATGGGACTAACACACTTCAAGTCCTATAGGTGCTTCTGGGAACAAAATATAGCTCTGTGTGTGTGATGGGACTAACACACTTCAAGTCCTATAGGTGCTTCTGGGAACAAAAATATAGCTCTGTGTGTGTGATGGGACTAACACACTTCAAGTCCTATAGGTGCTTCTGGGAACAAAATATAGCTCTGTGTGTGTGATGGGACTAAACACTTCAAGTCCTATAGGTGCTTCTGGGAACAAAAATATAGCTCTGTGTGTGTGATGGGACTAACACACTTCAAGTCCTATAGGTGCTTCTGGGAACAAAATATAGCTCTGTGTGTGTGATGGGACTAACACACTTCAAGTCCTATAGGTGCTTCTGGGAAAAAAATATAGCTCTGTGTGTGTGATGGGACTAACACACTTCAAGTCCTATAGGTGCTTCTGGGAACAAAATATAGCTCTGTGTGTGTGTGTGATGGGACTAACACACTTCAAGTCCTATAGGTGCTTCTGGGAACAAAAATATAGCTCTGTGTGTGTGATGGGACTAACACACTTCAAGTCCTATACGTGCTTCTGGGAACAAAATATAGCTCTGTGTGTGTGATGGGACTAACACACTTCAAGTCCTATAGGTGCTTCTGGGAACAAAATATAGCTCTGTGTGTGTGATGGGACTAACACACTTCAAGTCCTATAGGTGCTTCTGGGAACAAAATATAGCTCTGTGTGTGTGATGGGACTAACACACTTCAAGTCCTATAGGTGCTTCTGGGAACAAAAATATAGCTCTGTGTGTGTGATGGGACTAACACACTTCAAGTCCTATAGGTGCTTCTGGGAACAAAATATAGCTCTGTGTGTGTGATGGGACTAACACACTTCAAGTCCTATAGGTGCTTCTGGGAAGAAATATATAGCTCTGTGTGTGTGTCTGGTGGGACTAACACACTTCAAGTCCTATAGGTGCTTCTGGGAACAAAATATAGCTCTGTGTGTGTGTGATGGGACTAACACACTTCAAGTCCTATAGGTGCTTCTGGGAAGAAAATAAAGGTCTGTGTGATGGGACTAACACACTTCAAGTCCTATAGGTGCTTCTGGGAACAAAATATAGCTCTGTGTGTGTGATGGGACTAACACACTTCAAGTCCTATAGGTGCTTCTGGGAACAAAATATAGCTCTGTGTGTGTGTGATGGGACTAACACACTTCAAGTCCTATAGGTGCTTCTGGGAAAAAATATAGCTCTGTGTGTGTGATGGGACTAACACACTTCAAGTCCTATAGGTGCTTCTGGGAACAAAATATAGCTCTGTGTGTGATGGGACTAACACACTTCAAGTCCTATAGGTGCTTCTGGGAACAAAAATAGCTCTGTGTGTGTGATGGGACTAACACACTTCAAGTCCTATAGGTGCTTCTGGGAACAAAATATAGCTCTGTGTGTGTGATGGGACTAACACACTTCAAGTCCTATAGGTGCTTCTGGGAACAAAAATATAGCTCTGTGTGTGTGATGGGACTAACACACTTCAAGTCCTATAGGTGCTTCTGGGAACAAAATAAAGCTCTGTGTGATGGGACTAACACACTTCAAGTCCTATAGGTGCTTCTGGGAACAAAATATAGCTCTGTGTGTGTGATGGGACTAACACACTTCAAGTCCTATAGGTGCTTCTGGGAACAAAATATAGCTCTGTGTGTGTGATGGGACTAACACACTTCAAGTCCTATAGGTGCTTCTGGGAACAAAATATAGCTCTGTGTGTGTGATGGGACTAACACACTTCAAGTCCTATAGGTGCTTCTGGGAACAAAATATAGCTCTGTGTGTGTGATGGGACTAACACACTTCAAGTCCTATAGGTGCTTCTGGGAACAAAATAAAGCTCTGTGTGATGGGACTAACACACTTCAAGTCCTATAGGTGCTTCTGGGAACAAAATATAGCTCTGTGTGTGTGATGGGACTAACACACTTCAAGTCCTATAGGTGCTTCTGGGAACAAAAATATAGCTCTGTGTGTGTGATGGGACTAACACACTTCAAGTCCTATAGTTGCTTCTGGGAACAAAATATAGCTCTGTGTGTGTGATGGGACTAACACACTTCAAGTCCTATAGGTGCTTCTGGGAACAAAATATAGCTCTGTGTGTGTGATGGGACTAACACACTTCAAGTCCTATAGGTGCTTCTGGGAACAAAATATAGCTCTGTGTGTGTGATGGGACTAACACACTTCAAGTCCTATAGGTGCTTCTGGGAAAAAAATATAGCTCTGTGTGTGTGATGGGACTAACACACTTCAAGTCCTATAGGTGCTTCTGGGAACAAAATATAGCTCTGTGTGTGTGATGGGACTAACACACTTCAAGTCCTATAGGTGCTTCTGGGAACAAAATATAGCTCTGTCTGTGTGTGATGGGACTAACACACTTCAAGTCCTATAGGTGCTTCTGGGAACAAAATATAGCTCTGTGTGTGTGATGGGACTAACTAACACACTTCAAGTCCTATATGTGCTTCTGGGAACAAAATATAGCTCTGTGTGTGTGATGGGACTAACACACTTCAAGTCCTATAGGTGCTTCTGGGAACAAAATATAGCTCTGTGTGTGTGATGGGACTAACACACTTCAAGTCCTATAGGTGCTTCTGGGAAAAAATATAGCTCTGTGTGTGTGATGGGACTAACACACTTCAAGTCCTATAGGTGCTTCTGGGAAGAAAATATAGCTCTGTCTGTGTGATGGGACTAACACACTTCAAGTCCTATAGGTGCTTCTGGGAACAAAATATAGCTCTGTGTGTGTGATGGGACTAACACACTTCAAGTCCTATAGGTGCTTCTTGGAAGAAAATATAGGTGTGTGTGATGGGACTAACACACTTCAAGTCCTATAGGTGCTTCTGGGAACAAAATATAGCTCTGTGTGTGTGATGGGACTAACACACTTCAAGTCCTATAGGTGCTTCTGGGAACAAAATATAGCTCTGTGTGTGTGATGGGACTAACACACTTCAAGTCCTATAGGTGCTTCTGGGAACAAAATATAGCTCTGTGTGTGTGATGGGACTAACACACTTCAAGTCCTATAGGTGCTTCTGGGAACAAAATATAGCTCTGTGTGTGTGATGGGACTAACACACTTCAAGTCCTATAGGTGCTTCTGGGAACAAAATATAGCTCTGTGTGTGTGATGGGACTAACACACTTCAAGTCCTATAGGTGCTTCTGGGAAGAAAAATATAGCTCTGTGTGTGTGTGATGGGACTAACACACTTCAAGTCCTATAGGTGCTTCTGGGAACAAAATATAGGAGCTCTGCCTGCCTGCCACGAACACACTACAAGTCCTATAGGTGCTTCTGGGAACAAAATATAGGAGCTCTGCCTGCCTGCCACGAACACACTACAAGTCCTATAGGTGCTTCTGGGAACAAAATATAGGAGCTCTGCCAGCCTGCCACGAACACACTACAAGTCCTATAGGTGCTTCTGGTAACAAAATATAGGAGCTCTGCCTGCCTGCCACGAACACACTACAAGTCCTATAGGTGCTTCTGGTAACAAAATATAGGAGCTCTGCCTGCCTGCCACGAACACACTACAAGTCCTATAGGTGCTTCTGGTAACAAAATATAGGAGCTCTGCCTGCCTGCCACGAACACACTACAAGCCCCTCTTTCTCAATCAATCTTTGTAACTGAATCTATCTAACTCAATCTCTGTAAGTGAATCTCTCTACCTAACTAAATCCAGCAGAGTGTCACAGATCTAGCCTGCTCAATCTGCGCCGGAACAGCATGTGACCGGCGCAGACGGCGTGGCGGCCTTTTATAGGGGGGGGCGTGTACTACAGCCCCTGAGCTGTAATTGGCTACAGGCGTCCTGCCTGTAGCCAATTATGGCTCTTCGAGTTTCCGGGGCTGTGATTGGCCAAGCATGCGGGGTCACAGTGCATGCTTGGCCAATCATCAGCCAGCAATGCACTGCGCGCGGCCGCGCCGGCCGCAATGCATTGCGGGGCCGCTCGCATCACACGAACGTGATGCGAGCGGCCAAAATAGTTCTGGGCTCGCCGAGCGAGCGAACGCCCGGTGCTCGATGCGAACGTGGGTTCGCATCGAGCACCGGGCCCATCCCTAATAGTTGTGGCAAGAATTAAACCTATTGTTGCGTTTGTCAGTCAATACTGCATGCTGACAATGACCTATTCAACTAAATTGGGCTGTGATGCAACAGGATACAATGGTGTAAGCATTTAGGGGTTAAAACAGGCAGTGAGGAGGAGAAATAATATTTCCTCACGACCTGTCAAACACCTTCTAAAGAGAAATCCACCATGGATCACTTCTTCTTACAAGTATAATGGCAGGTACACACGATCGCACTTTCCGACAACAAAATCCTTGGGTTTTTTCTGACAGATGTTGGCTCAAACTTGTCTTGCATACACACGGTCGCACAAAAGTTGTCGGAATTTGCGAATGTCAAGAACGCAGTGATGTGCAACACATACGACGGCACTAGAAAGAGGAAGTTCAATACCAAGTGCACCACCCTTTGGGCTCCTTCCACTAATCTCGTGTTAGTAGAAGTTTGGTGACAGACGATTCACGCTTTTCAGCCTCCTGCTTTTACGATCGTTACTGCTCTTCAGTTTGTGCTTGTGGGTTCATATTTCTATTACGTATTTGATTTTCAGAGCGTTCTTGTCCGCACGCATCCGATTTTCAGCTCCGGCCTTCGTTTTTCAGTGCTTTCTGTTAGTTCGTTCTGACCAGCCGACCGTTTTGAAACCATAAGGACCCTTTACCCGGACCAGAGGGTTTATAACTACCGTCTGGCCAGAGCCAGAAAAGTGGTGGAGAACGCTTTTGGGATAATGGTCAGCCAGTTCCACCTATTCCTTATGCCAATCAACATGGCGGAATATAAACTTAACCACTTCAGCCCCGGACCAATTGGCAGCCAAAGGACCAGGCCCCTTTTTGCGATTCGGCACTACGTCGCTTTAACTGACAATTGCGCGGTCGTGCGACGTGGCTCCCAAACAAAATTAGCGTCCTTTTTTTCCCCACAAATAGAGCTTTCTTTTGGTGGTATTTGATCGCCCCTGCGGTTTTTATTTTTTGCGCTATAAACAAAAATAGAGCGACAATTTTGAAAAAAATGCAATATTTTTAACTTTTTGCTATAATAACTATCCCCAAAAAATATTTAAAAAAACATTTTTTTTCCTCAGTTTAGGCTGATACGTATTCTTCTACATATTTTTGGTAAAACAAATCGCAATTAGCGATTATTGATTAGTTTGCGCAAAAGTTATAGCGTTTACAAAATAGGGGATAGTTTTATAGCATTTTTATTAATATTTTTGTTTTTACTAGTAATGGCGGCGATCAGCGATTTTTATTGTGACTGCGACATTATGGCGGACACATCGGACATTTTTGACACATTTTTGGGACATTTGTCATTTATACAGAAATCAGTGCTAATTAAATAGCACTGATTCCTATGTAAATGACAGTGGCAGTGAAGGAGTTAACCACTAGGGGGCGGGGAGGAGTCAGTGTGACGTGTTGTGTTTTTTTTTACTGTAGGGGGCGTGGCTGTACGTCTGACGTCATTGATCGGCTTTCCCGATGACAGGGAACAGCCGATCACTGACAGTCAGTGTAGGAAGCGCGGGGAGAGGTTTGTTTACACAAACCTCTCCCCGTTCTTCAGCTCCGTAACCCGATCGCGGGATACCAGCGGCGATCGGGTCCACTGGTCCCGCGCCCGTGGTCACGGAGCTCCCGACCGGGTTGCGAGCGCGCCGCTGGTGGCGCGCGCGCGACCCACAGGCAGGCACATGCACGATCACGTACAGGTACGTGATTTTGCCTGCCCGTGCCATTTTGCCAACGTATATCGGCGTTAGGCGGTCGGGAAGTGGTTAACCAGAAAATCCTTGCATGAGGCATTCTACACAACTCTTTAAGGAGAAATTCAATGAACTATGTGGCCTCAGTTGGGCCTGAAGCCGGACTTCAACAAGAAACCCTGATGGCGCTTGAAGCTGGCCATCCTGGCTTGCCCTCCCAAAGCTCCCGCGAAGTAAGACAGAAGTATGTCGAGTACTTTGCGGGTGGAGGGCCATTTATATGCTAGAAACTGTTTAAGAAACATTTTATCAACAATTTTTTAACCTAAACTGAAAGAAGATTTCCTTTGATTTACTGCCTGGGTTTCTTTTAGCTGTCTCCTAGGTTCTCCAATGGGCTTCTCTTTTTGGATATTTTCTTCAATAGTGCTAATGTAATTTATTTGATACATGAGTGACAATCTCTTCCTCAGCTAACTATTATTATGTTGTGGGTCTGCTACACACATGAAAATGGCCTGATTGTGACAAATTATAAAGCACTGTGGGTGTTATTTACTAAAGGAAATTCCACTTTGCACTCCAAGTGCACTTAAAAGTACACACGAAACTGCACTTGTAGTGCAAAGTGGATTTGCCTTTAGTAACTAACCCCCATTGTCACTGTAAACACAAACTTACTACAAAAATTGCTATTGAGCATTGAAAGAAGAAGCCACACATTGTTGAGTAGAAAACATTTTACTCAAAGCCCATTCATATGTGCGTTAGAAAAGGGTTTTTGAACAAACCAATATCTTTGGTGTATATTTTTTTTTAACATTGTAAATATCCTTTTTTTGGTTAAATAGGCATATTTTAAAGCATAACATATACAACTCAGGAACTTACAAAGTTCAACTTTGACAAAGTGAAGGCAATATCAGACATGAGTATGTCCAAACTGTGTTGATATTGCCTTCATCAGATGGGGTGATGTCACCCCTGTAAAAGCCAAATTTTGAAAATGCACACAAATTGGGATTTAAACTGGGGATTTCCCTCCTGATCCCATGCCTAATGTCAACATATGCTAGCTCCCATCATGGGGGATCAATGGACGTGTTTTGGGGGTGCAACCCCTTCCTCTCACCTAATTGAGTTGGGAGGAAGGGGTTGCACCCACAAAATGCTTACATTGATATCCCGTGATGGCAGATGGCACATGTTGACACACTGTGTGCATCTTAAAAATTTGGTTTTTAAAATACTGTAAAAGTTTTTTTTATTCAAAAATACACAAGAAAAATGTCCAATTTTTGTGTGTTTTAGATTCTGCCTAAAACATCAATGATGTTCTTCATTTTTTTTTGAACATCATTGATGTTTTACTTTATATTTTCTAAATCATGATTGCACCCCATTCTCTCCCTGATGAGATCTGGGCACTTTCACTGGTGAAATGAGATTCTTCTTCCACAACATCCCCATCACCTAAAAGAAAAAAAAAACACACCATGTATTATAAATATGCAGGAACTGACCTAAAGCTGTGGTCTCAGACTCTCACCTGTTGTGCCAATTTCACCCACTCCATAAACCTCTCCCTCCTCATCCTATGCTTGTGGTGTGGGGATTTCCCCTTCTTCAGGAGGTGGGGAGTCCCTGGTGTCCTCAGATGTCCCGAGTCTTTTCACCCCTAGGTGAATAAAAAATAGGTATACTTCGCACACAGCTATTGGAGGGCAGAAATAGGAATATGAAACATTGCTTGGAAGTGTCGTACAATTGTCTTTTTGTGCAGAGTTCCAAGCTGAATAACATTTTATTTACTTTCTAAAGCTGGAGTACTTACCTTTTTTTGTTAAAGTATCACACATGTAGACACCCCTATAGTATCCACTGGAGCACCTGTGTGGGACACCCTAAAAAGTTTGTTCTGGTGTCCCACACTAGTGCTCCTGTGTCCAGATATTTAATCAGCTGCTGTGCCCTCTTCTTACACTGAATCAAGTTTGCATTTCAATCTAGTTACAAACCCATCTAGACAACACACTTATTTTAATACAAATAGGCATGAACAAATGTAGTTAACCTGTATCTGCCAAAAACATCTTATAAGTGGGCGAACGAACAATATTTCCTACGACCGATTTCTGTGCCCATGAACATGAAAGTTGCCATTTTAAAATGGACAACAGTAAAGAAAAGCACATGAAGCAGTGTGAATGTTAAGAAGAAGAATAGGAACACACAACAAAATACTTACTTTTTTGCAGCACTCTCTTGATTCTTCTGTACTAATCGTGCTCCCTCAATTTGAGGTCTGACCATCGTTTCCTCAGTTGATCCTTGGATCGCCGTACCCCAAAATTCCTGTGCAGACTCTTCACAACTTTAGGCATGATCTTGGCCTTTCTCACATTTGGGTTTGGGTACGGTCCATACTTCCCATCATAGTCAGCCCTCTTGAAGATGTCCACCGTCTCCATCTCTATAAAGGCCATAATTGAGGCCCTCAATCTCCTCTGGGATCTTTGCACCTGTTTTCTCTCTGCCATGTACTCTCCCACTGTGCCGAAAGACAAGGGGGGGGGAAAGATTAGAAAGAATGTCAGGGGCAGGCGGAGTTTCACGCATGCGCAGTGTATATAAAGCGGAACATGCCTTCGTCGTACACACGATCTGTGAGCGGAGGACGAATTAACGGAAGCGACGATCGTAATAACGAAGGTACAATTTTAAGTTGGTGCATCAGTGGCCTATACTGCTTATAGAATTATAAAAATGATATTATTCATGAGATCACGAGAAATAATAAAAAAATCTGTGTGTACGAACTCTGTGTGAATATAAGCAGCAAAACAACTTCATTCTTCTAGCATTCTAAAGAAGAAGAGAATGCGCTACATTAAAAGATTTCAAAATTTGCAGCTTGACGAATATGCTATCTCCATTACGATCTGTAGTTTTACCAGACCGAGCACTTCCGTCTCGTAATGTATTCTGAGCATGTGTGGCACTTTGTGTGCGTACACACGATCGGAATTTACGTGAACGGATTTTGTTGTCGGAAAATTGAGAACTAGATCTCAAATTTTGTGCGACGGAAATTCCGATGGAAACTGTCCGATGGAGCATACACACGGTCGGATATTCCGACAACAACCTCCGATCGCACATTTGCTGTCGGAAAGTCCGAACATGGGCGTTTTTACAACCTCTCCTGAACGATTTAACTTGACAGATAGTAACTCAGTTTTGCTGCTTTTACATGCAGCGTTTTGCGGTTTGCATTTTTTTTTTATTAAAAATGCCTTTAAACGAAATGCGGCTAAAATGCAAGTTACTGCGTTTGGCACTTGAAATGCCTCTAAACTCAGCTTCTGAGCTAATTTTTTTGCGTTTCAAAAAAAGCCTCTGAAAACTCAACTGCCTAGAAACTACTGTAAATTACCCTGTGTACATGTACTGATACGATAACTGCTTCTAAATGTCCGTTTAGCAGCAGCAGTGTACATGAGGCCTAAACTAGCCCTATTATGCCCCGTACACACGAGCGGAAATTCTGCCAGCAAAAGTCTGATGGGAGCTTTTGGTTGGAAATTCCGACCATGTGTATGCTCCATTGGACTTTTGCTGGTGGAATTCCCGGCAGCAAAAGATTGAGAGCAGGTTCTCTATTTTTTGGTCGGAAAAAGTTTGTGCAAAATTCCTACGCCTGCTCGAAAACAATTCAACACGTGCTCTGAAGCATTGAACTTAATTTTCTCGGCTCGTCGTAGTGTTGTACGTCACTGCGTTCTTGGCGGTCGAAAGTTCAGAGAACTTGTGTGACCGTGTGTATTCAAGCCAAGCTTGAGCAGAATTCCGTCGGAAAAAACATCCAAGATTTTTCCGACGGAAATTCCGCTCCTGTGTACATGCCATTAGAGTAGAAAGCATGAAAACTCCAACACTTGCCAACAAAATGCATAACTTTACACACCTCGCACACCTGTTTTTTTTTGGATCCCTTTTTTTACAATATTATTATACAGGATTTATATAGCGCCAACAGTTCGTGCAGCGCTTTACAATATTGTGTATTTAATTAATGAAGGCTTTAAAGTCAAATGTTTGTAGACATCTGACCATTACTCCTATATACATTCGCTGGATATCCCAAAATGTTGGCATGAATCAGAACATCTGTGCCCATTTAGTCAAAAGACATCAGTGTCTGATGTTGGATCAGAAAATCAGGCTCACAATTGGCATTCCAATACATACAAAATGTGGTTTATATTGTTGTGATCAGGGCTCTGTGCTGGCCACTTGAATTCCCAATGCTATGTACACAAGATAGAATTTTCCGACAACAAAACTGTGGATTTTTTTCCAAAGGATGTTGGCTCAAACTTGTCTTGCATACACACGGCCACACAAATGTTGTCGGAAATTCCGAACGTCAAGAAAGCGGTGACGTACAACATGTACGACGAGCCGACAAAAATTAAGTTCAATAGCCAGTGCAGCTCTTCTGCTTGATTCCGAGCATGCGTGGACTTGTGCGTCGGAATTGTGTACACACGCTCAGAATTTCCGACAACAAATCTTGTTGTCGGAACAAATGTTCTATGTTCTATGGAGCATACACATAGTCGGACTTTCCGACAACAAGCTCACATCCAACATTTGTTGTCGGAAAATCCTATCATGTGTACGGCCCAAAAGTCTGTCAAACAAGACTCTCACCTATATAAGCGATCATAAGTGCTGAAAACAGCTATATCCATCCCATACATGATTTGTAGCAGGAAGCAGCATGTGGCCTATAAACCACTGATTTTGGTAACCACAGTTCTAATATTAAACCTTTTGTACAAAAAATGCATATAGTAAAAGGTACTATTTGGATACATGCAAAGTATTATTGTTTTCAATATTCTTGCTTGCCAAAGGGCTTCAAAAGCTAGAAAATTGCTTTATAGTAGCTTACTGGACTTTGATTTTAATTTACTATGTTTCTTTAACTTATTTTAAATTGACAAGGTTTAATTTTAATAAGCAATGCTTTCATTTGTCCAGGCAACATGTTTCAAATTAACCTCTTATCCATGACACGTTGACAGCATGGGTTTAAATACGCAAAATAATATCCTATTAAATTTGATCTGATCTCAAAATAATATTAATATTATTCAGGACTTTGGAGTAAATCTTCAATTACTTTTCACATGCAGCTATGATTGCTTGGGAATTTGCCAAATGTATTTTTGGAAAACCAATAACTAACAGAAGCTACTGAATATAAATCCAGAAATACACATAAAAGCTGCTATTCTCTGAACTGCTTATTTCAACAAGAAAAATATAATGGAAGGATAAAAGAGGGCAGGAAATAGAGGTGAGATAATTCTGGAGGTGGGCTTTAATTTTTTTTTTTTTTTTTTTTAAGGGGCTTCTACTACATGTCTTTCAGGGAAGGTAGAATGAGATAAGCTGTACGTAAAACTACTCTAAAGCAACAATTGCTTTTGTACAGTGGTACTACAAAGCTTATATATAGCGTTTTTCCCCCTTTAACCTTAGTGTTCCAACCTTTTCTTTAGCCTAGGTTCACACTGATGCAGGTTTGAAATCCTGCAAGTTCAGCTGAACTCACGCGATTTCAAACTGGCGATGCAGTCCGACTTCGGGGGCGATTTGACAGACATCTGTGCGGGTTCATGCACGGATGTCTATTCACATTGCCCCCAAAGTCGCCAAAAGTAGTACAGGAACTACTTTTGGGATTCAGACAGTGCCATTGTCAGCAATAGTTTCCGATTTGGCATGTCAAATCGCTAGCCAAATCGGCCCAATGCAGGAAAGAAATTCACACGATTCCCCCATCAACACGGGCAGTGCTGACATTAGAATCCCTCCTGCCGAGCAGAATTGTCTTCTCCCAGTGGGGGGAGGGGGGTGTACTGTGATTATCGATTGCGGCTATAGTAGAATCCGGTAGGCTGGTTGTACCCAAGCTGATCGATCAACGTGCTACATTCAGCCTGCCATTAATGGTTTGCATCTTGGCCGCTTCCTGCTGAACAGGCCAAAATTGGTGCATGGTTGGCCTAAGCCAATTGGGAGCAGGTAGGAAAAAGTAGGAGGAAATTAGATGCTCCCAAGCAATCTTCACATTAAGGCTAGTGCAGCATGGACAATATCGACCCTAGGTTCACATCTCTGTGTTTTTGCGGCCCCCATTTGCACATGCACCTTTTTCAAATCGTTGCCCGCAGGGAAGTTGCATGGTCATTTTGACCATGTGATTTCCCTGCAGTTCCTGAAACCCGCAGCCACACTGGGATTTTACATGCGTGGGGGTTTCCATTCAAAATGAATGGCAGCCCCACGCGTTCTCAGAGCAGCTCATCTTTATTGCGAGTGCGAGAATCGTTGTGATTCCCACACCCGCAGCCACACACATAGGTGTGAACCAAGCCTGCATCTCAGAGACTAAAAACTATTTCTAGTGAAAAAAGTTTGCTCTTATGTGCTACTTCACGAGATTATTGCCCAACTATTGGGAGATTATTATCCCATGTCGTATACTTGTGTAGCGGCCATAAGCCCTAGGGGCGACCTTGAATTTTCTGGGCTTACCAATTACCTCCTCGTAGCTCGTCGTTCGTTGTCTAGGGGTTCTCAGGGTTAGTACCCAGTAACTTCAGGTGCTGACACACAAAAGTCCTTTTGAGGATTTTTATTTTGCAGGGGATAACATCCAACTATAACACAGTCTCAGGTGGGAATAGAGGGCACGGGTGATAAAACTCAGGCACTTAGAACTGCTGACATCAATTGAATGTCTCTTAGCCCAGAGAGTAGCCACTCGCAACTGGGCGCTTCACTGCTGGATAAACCTCTAACCATAGATTTAGCAGCAGCCGGAAAATTTGCAAAGTCTCTGCCACAGACTAGATTGTAACTGAAGATAAGTTAGGAACCTTTCCCACAGTACCTGGATCTCTCAGCCTTCTTGGCGATACTGTGAGAAGTGTGGATTCTCTAGTGTCCATACAACTCAGCTCCCAGGCTCTTACTGAGCAGTAACTTGACCCTCCTCCGAAGAGTTCTCCCCTGGTCGCTTGCACGAGTTGCCGTGTCTCTCCAATACGAGAGCACATCGGGACACCTCTGAATCCTCCTTCAGTTACTGGGCCTCGAACTAACCAGTTCCGAGGCTCGGGAACGGACGGATCCCCACCCCAGACCATAAGGGCCTCTGGGGCTGGTCAGGGTGACCATGCTTGCGGGGACGGCAGACACTCCTGGGTCCGGGTCAGGGACCCCTCACGGGGTTGGTCCGGACCTGAACCAGGAATCAAAGAGCAAGCCGAACATTGAACACGTGACTTCAGCATCTTAAATACCCCTTCCCAGACTACACAGCGGGGCCAGATGTGCCCACTGATTGGCTCAGAGAAAGATTGGTACCTAACACGTCCAACCAGGCTTGGTTCTCAGCCTGTCACAGGTGCCTCACTGCACCTATCACCAGGCATAACTTCAGTACAGCCCAGCCAAACTAATGCCAAAGTAAAAAGACCTATAGAATTAACCCCCAGAACTCTGATACAGTTCTGGAAAACTAAATTTACATATATAGCGCACACTTTAGCAAAGTGTTGGTGCTACACTTGAATTGGGAAAAGTCAGCCAAAGATCTTCTAAAGAATGGACTGTTGAGAAAATACTCTCCCACTGCTGTTGAGGAGAAGGATTCATCACTAATATTCTCTGTTTGCAACCGCCACTATCATTTGTGTGATTGACTGGGAAATTGTCTTAGCAAGGGTGGCAGCCAGCAAAAATATCTGCATGCCACTTAACATACTAGCAACCACCACTATCATTTGTGTTATACCAATATTGTGTAGTGGCACATGCAGACTATTTTGGACGAGTGCCTTTTAAAGCATTTGTAAACCCAATATTTCATATTCATGTAATGTGCCTGCTGTACCATGTACTTGTATGAAAAAGTATCCTGTTCTTTTTGTATTGCTTCCTTTGTGTGAAATCCTTGGTGTTCCTGTCAGCCCCTCTGCTTTCCTACTAAAAACTGACCACACTAATCAGGTGAACACATTGTGGTCAGTTCAATCTCTAGCTATGCCTGGGAACTCGGTGTGCTCTCCTCCAATGATCAGACTTGTCCTGACATGCCCCTCCCCCCCGCACAGCCATTCACTGGGAAGATCAGTGTACTGCTGTTTCTCCTCCCCCAGCTCTTATGGTCCTGAATATGATCATTCATAATAAAAGGGAAAAGTTATTTTTTTTATATATATATATATATATATATATATATATATACACACACATTTTGACTTTCATAAAAAAAATGTAACTGAATGGTTTTTTTTACAAGGTGAGGGTTTAACCTCGGAGGCTGCTGCTATGTCTTCCCATTGAAACCCTGCATAGCCGGATTGTTACAGGCGGTGGTGACCCTAAAAAGTTCTAAAAGCTGTATAATAAGTTAGTATACATTTTCTATTAAATTACCATTGCGTTTAAACGCAAATACACACACGTCTGTGCCTAGCTGATAGTTTGCATGTTTGTACACTATGCAAAATTACTCATTTTTTTTCCTCCCCACAGAATTAATTTTCACACATACAATGTGTTATAATGGCATCAAAATTGCTTAATTATTTGTGTTTGCAAACAGATAAGCCCAGTGTATCATGTTCTGTTTTATTGTGGATTTATTTACCACAACACCCTAGTGAAAAGCAGACACTGCAAATTATGTACAAACACATTAGGGACTTGCTAAATCGCATGCTTTCCCCCGCCAGTGACACATAACACATCATGATGACAATCATTTGGCAAGCTAGAATAGCCTGCTTTCTAATTACTAAACCAAGGAAAAGAAATCTGTACTTCAGCTAGCTCAACAGGAGACCATTACTTAAAATGAGTTACCTTCTCCTGGAATGTGAATTGTTTTTTTTTTTTTATTTTATGTTTGCATTCTTAGTAGTATACGACTCAGCATAAAAAAAAAGTTTCATTTAATTACTTAAGAGTACATGAAGTTAAAATTACACCTTTTTGCTTATGCAGTCTAAAAGCTAAATGCAGTGTTAGACTTTTCCGCTTGCTTCAAGCTGGGAGATTGCTTTAATTGTTGCTAGTTTGCTACATGGAGCAGGTGAGCCGCTATTATAAATAACAAAATAAAGCACAAAGCTCATATGTGTATGTACAATACATTTAAATGTGTGTTAAAATGAGGTGTCACAGGAATATTATTTCACAGTAAAGGAATTTTTGTGAATTATATCTAAAAAAAAAAAAACTAATCTTATCAAGCCTGTATAAATAAAAACGACATATGTACATGTAATATTAGCACATTTAAATAGGACAATTTCGGCATAATTGGGCTTTCAGCCTCTGCATAATTCATAAAACAATTAAATTACTTCCGAATCAGATAATATATTTTAGCTGCACGTGCATTGTTTGGTCAAGTGTGTCATCCCACTTGTAGGTAGGCAAGCATGATTAGGTAGCAAAGTGAAAATTGATTGTGTGGGGATGGATCATAAAAATGGTCATGTGTCATGAAAAGAGGTAGGATAGGAGTTGATCCTACACAGAAGGGAGCAACTGCAAATAATGTTATTGTGGACATTGTGGAGAGATCTGTGACATTGGGGAAGAGAAAGTGCATAGTGATGTGGACACTGGTGATAGAAGAATGTCTGTGATGGGACCTTTTAGTTGTAGTGCACAACTCCTGAAAGTGGTCAGATCTTAGGTAGTGGTTTCTCTTTCCTAATAACAATAATGAATACATAATCTACACAGATAATATGTGTAGGTGCGGTGTGAACTGAAACTTACATGTGCTGGGCAAGACTGAAATTCGCATGGGTTTTGAACAGCTGCCCCAATAGTATATAACATTTCTATTTGTATCTGTAAACCATATTATAATTTAATGACACGTACCTTCCATTTTCAATCTGCAACAAACTAAGATTTCTTAAAACTACCCAAAATGTCTCTTTCTTTCAAGAATACTCTGCATACAAGACTTCCCAGATATCCTGTGTAGTTGTGTAATACTTCATGATGAGATGTTGAGTCCTCTTGACGATTCCTACTCTGAACGGAACATTCACCACACCTGTAAGAATGCAAAAAGAGTTCATTAGGACCAGAACAAGCCCTGCAAAGGAAGGACTAGCTTAAACGTTTACAGTAACAAAGTTAAAACAGGAACAAACAACCATAAGGACTGGGTCTATTACTCTCATTCCCTTTGTTTGCCTGTGAAAGGCCTTGCCAAATGCAATGAATAGATAAGAGCGAAACAAGACCGACAATAAAAATGTGATACATTTTGTACCTGGGGGGGGGGGTCTATAGTATGCCTGTAAAGTGGCGCATGTTTCCTGTGTTTACAACAGTCCCTGCACAAAATTACATTTCTAAAGGAAAAAAAGTAATTTAAAAGTACTTGCAGCTATAATGAATTGTTGGTCCTGGCAATACACATAAAAGTCATTGAAAAAACGGTATGGGATTCCCCCACAGTCAATTACCAGGCCCTTTGGGTCTGGTATGAATATTAAGGGAAACCCCAAACCAAAATAATAAAAAAAAATTGTGTGGGGGTGAAAAGAATGATACCAAGATGATACCTAAACCTGCAGGCATCATTCTGGTATAACCATTCAAAGTCCAGCAACATACTGGACATATATTGTAATCTTTATTTTTCATGCAGCCTCTTGGCTGAACGAAAAAAAGAGATTGATTGGTGGGTATGCCCACCATTAGAATACCTCCCTTCATCCACCCACTTCTAATGATGGGCATACATGCACCATTTATATATGCCGAAGCATGGGGGCCCCCCAAATTCCATACCAGGCCCTTCAGGGCATCAGAGGGTGATCGATCAATACTGCACTTGGGTGGGCTGGGCTGGGCTGGGCGGAGGGGGAAAACGCAGGTGCTAGCAGGTATCTGGCTGATGCCGCTAACAATGCGATCTTTTTTTTGGAACCCTAAACTGCTGGGACGCTAGTATAGATCTGATCAGATCAGATATTGATCTGTTTCAGATACTGTACCACTAAGGGAGGTGTATGCTTTGTGCGTGGGTGTTTGCGGTGCTGGCACTAACCTGGGGCGACGCAGACCTTATTTGACCTAAAACCTAATTGATATCACCCGCCGGGCGATCAGGGGGTTAAACCGTTATTGGGTAATAAAGGGCGGGTGCCCTGACAGTATAAAAAACAAACTATCTAACCAGCGTCACCCGTAACAGTTATACGGTGATCACTGGTGAAAGGGTTAACTAGGGGCAATCAGGGGTTAAAACCTTTATTAGGTATTATATGGGGGGTACCTGACGCTATATAAAAACCTGACGGGGAACCTAAATAACTAACTGGCTAACCAGGGTAACCCCACCCCCTTTGACGCTATGGGGAAGCCATAGGGAAGTCCCTGTGCATCAGAGGGGGTGGGATCACCTTGCAACATCACGGTGTGGCCCCGCCCTCAGTTATAAAAAAAAAACTGTCAAAGACTTGTCCCGAGCCATGTCATGTCATTTTTACCATTTTCACACATTTTCCTGGCCTCCCCAGATCCTGGGGAGGCCAGGATCTGGGGGTCCCCTTGTTAAAGGAGGCTTCCAGATTTCAATAAGCCCCCCGCCCGCAGACCCCCACAACCACCGGGCAAGGGTTGTGGGGATGAGGCCTTGTCCCCATCAACATGGGGACATGGTGCTTTGGGGGGCTACCCCAAAACACCCTCCCCATGTTAAGGGCATGTGGCTTGGTACGGTCCAGGAGGGGGGCCACTCTCTTGTTCCCCCCCTCTTTTCCTGTGGCCTGCCAGGTTGCGTGCTCGGATAAGGGTCTGGTATGAATTTTTGGGGGGACTCCCACACCATTTTTTTTTATTTTAGCGCGGGGTTCCCCTTAAAATCTAGTATGGATTTTAAGGGGGACCCCACGCCATTTTTTTTTTTTTTTGGTGCGGGGCTCCCCTCAATATTTACACCAGACCCAAAGGGCCTGGTAATGGAATGTGGGGGAATTCCATGCCGTTTTTTTTCAATGACTTTTATGTGTGTTGCCGGGACCGACAATTCATTATAGCCGCGAGTACTTTTAAATGACTTTTTTTTTCCTTTAGAAATGTAATTTTGTGCATGGATTGTTGTAAACATGGGAAACATGCGCCACTTTACAGACATACTATAGACACCCCCTATATTTCACTTTTATTCTTTCACTTTAAGCATTATTAAAATCACTGCTCCTGAAAAAACTGACGTTTTTACAACTTTTTTTTGCATTGATACATGTCCCCTGGGGCAGGACCCAGGTGCCCTTTTTATGACAATAACTTGCATATAAGCCTTTAAAATTAGCACTTTTGATTATTCATGTTCATGTCCCATATACTTTAACGGTGTTCGCGTGTTCAAACAATTGTTTGCATGTTCTGCTGCGAACCGAACCGGTGGGTGTTCGGCTCATCCCTATTCACAACTCTGCCCCCAGCTACATCACTAACCTTGTCTCAAAATACCAACCTAATCGATCTCCCATGCCTGCTTCCAGGACTTCTCCAGAGCTGCTCCCATCCTCTGGGACTCCCTACTCCAATCTGTCTGACTGTCTCCTACTCTATCGATTTTTAGGCGATCCTTAAAAAACCCTTCTCTTTAGCCTACCTTTTAGATTGTAACCTCTAACAAGCAAAGCCCTCTGAATCCTCTTATATTGAATTGTATTGTAACTGTACTGTATGACCACATGTTGTAAGGCACTGCACAAACTGTTGGCTCTATACAAATCCTGTATAATAATAATAAAGGTACACACCAGTATTGACATAATGCAAGCTTTATATAAGAATAGATTAATAACCGATAGGATAGCCTACCGTGTAGGGTGGCAACATCACGTAACAAGACTCCTCTCGATGCGTTTTGTCACACAGACATCATCAGGGGCATGGTTACGCACGTATAGACATATATATATATATATATATATATATATATATATATATATATATATGTATGTATGTATGTACACACACACACAATCAAGGCCGGAAACAGGATGTATGTAATTACTGCGCTCCAAAGCCTGGAAGTAAGCAAATTGCATTAAGCCAGAAGCAACGCAACTGCACCTTCACGGGACGTGTATACTGCTGGATCAGTGTAATTTCTGCGCTCCAAAACCTGGAAGAAAGCTAGCTGCATTAACCCAAAGGCCACGCAACTGCACCTCAACAAGGGGAAAAATATATATCATACTTAAATGGTATTTTCTGAGGGCTGTGTTCCAATGAAAGGACAATAGCCCACTCAAAAATATCAAATAGAAATACCCAATTACTATAATAAAATAACCTATGCAAAAGAAACTCATATATAATTAAAACTAATATAACGTTACACAACATCGCCAAGGTATATAAGCATCCTATGAGAAATGCCTACAGTGCCATCTAGTGGTTGGAAACATTCCCTGTCCCCGTTGAGGCGCTGTTGCATGACCTTTGGGTCAGCTAAGAGCTCCAGGTATATACAGCGGTAAAAAAGAAAATAAGGGGGTGCTAGTGGTACTGGTGTCTGTTGTGTTACCAACTGAAATAAAATAACTGCAATAGCATACAAAATGAAAACTATTACAACCTCAAGCATCAAATACAGTTTAAGTGCAGAGTGCTAAATTATAATGTGATTTATAAATCAGGTTATAAATAAATGTCCTTTATACCCCTTTCACACTGGGGTGCTTTGCAGGCGCTATAACGCTAAAAATAGTGCCTGCAAAGCACCCTGAAAGAGCCAATGTTGTCTCTCCAATGTAAAAGCCCCGAGGGCTTTCACACTGGAGCGGTGCGCTGGCACGATGCTAAAAAAAGTCCTGCTAGCAGCATCTTTGGAGAAGTGAAGGAGCAATGTATACACCGCTCCTAAACCGCTCCTGCCCATTGAACTCAATGGGGCAGCGTGGCTATACCACCGGCATAGCGCTGCTGCAGCAGCGCTTGGCGGTGGTTTTAACCCTTTCTCGGCCACTAGCGGGGGGTAAAGGCACCCCGCTAGCGGCCGAATAGCACCGTCAAATTGATGGTAAAGCGCGGCTAAAAATAGTGGCGCCTTACTGCTGACACACCCACCACCCCAGTGTGAAAGTTCATAAAATCTTCAATAATGTGTCTTCAATGTGACATACTGTATTCAAAAACACATCTGATGTGCTCAATAGGATTTCCTACTCACCAGAGAGCTATGACCTCTTTATTTAACCGCTTCAGCCCCGGAAAATTTTACCCCCTTCATAACCAGAGCACTTTTTGCGATTTGGCACTGACAATTGCGAGATCGTGTGACATTGCACCCAAACAAAATTGACATCCTTTTTTTCCCCCCACAAATAGAGCTTTCTTTTGGTGCTATTTGATCACCTCTGCGGTTTTTATTTTTTGCGCTATAAACAAAAAAAAGCGACAATTTTGAAAAAAAACACAATATTTTTTACTTTTTGCTATAATAAATATCCCCCAAAAATATATAAAAACATTTTTTTTCCTCAGTTTAGGCCGATATGTGTTCTTCTACATATTTTTGGTAAAAAAAAAAAAATAGCAATAAGCGTTTATTGATTGACTTGCGCAAAATTTATAGCGTCTACAAAATGGGGGATAGTTTTATGGCATTTTTTTATTATTATTTTTTTAATTAGTAATAGTGGCGATCTGCAATTTTTATCAGGACTGCAACATTATGGCGGACACATCGGACACTTTTGACACTATTTTGGGACCATTGTCATTTATACAGCTGTCAGTGCTATACAAATGCACTGATTACTGTGTAAATGACACTGGCAGGGAAGGGGTTAACCACTAGGGGGCGATGAAGGGGTTAAGTGTGTCCTAGGGAGTGATACTGTGGAGGGGATGGGCTTCAACTCACATGACAGCGATCACTGCTTCTGATGACAGGGAGCAGTGATCTCTGTCATGACACAAGGTAGATTAGGGAAATGACTTGTTTACATAGGCACTTCCCTGTTCTGCGGCTCCGTGACACGATCGCCGGGAGACCGGCAGACATTAAGTCCGCCGGTCCCGCGGGCATGGTCAAGCAGTACGCGGTGGCATGCACACGCCTGCTATCCCCACCTCTTAAAGAGGACGTACAGGTATGGGCATTTGCCCACCGCTGCCATTGTGCCGACGTATATCGGCGTGCATCGGTCAGCAAATGGTTAAAAATAAGGTCAAAATGCGCTCAAGTAGTAAGGTCTTGGGGCTTGCTTTCTTATTCCTAGGGATAAATCAGGAGACTTATCTTTCTATCATCCTCTCCACTATGGTAGCCATTTGAAAATAAAAAAGGGAGGGAACCAATGGCGTGATAGTGTTTTTTTAAAAAGCTTAAAATCAATACAAACTGCCTGCTTACATGTGCCTTTTCCCAGCACTGAGGATAGCCTGCATGCACGTCAGAAGGAACCATCATCGCCCAGCTCACTCTCGAGGGTCGGCGTGCGTTCCACAGCCATGTTGAGACAAAATGGAAAGCACTTTCCGGTCATGGTACTTTCGGGTCCCTGGGTTCCGGCTTTGTCTCAACACAGCAGATATCAGTACCACTAGTGGCCCCTTATTTTATTTTTTGCTTAATTTTAGTTTTTCTACACTTTCAGGGGAGCAGCTTTTTTTAGTTATATCCATTTTTTAAAAAGGAACCAAGTTTTGGCACGAGGTACCTTTCTTAATCTAGGTATATACAGCAGAAAGCTGCACTTCCAGCTCCCAGCTACTTTGGGCCAATGTATATGAAGGAATCAGAAATATATGTCATAGAAAAATATATTATAATTGATAGACATAGAAACAAAGTTAAATAGTTAATCTGGTTGAAAAAAAGATTCAAGTCCATCCAACAATTACAAGATATTTTAAAAAGAAAAACAAGGCCTCGCCAAACTAAGTGCAGTATTAATTGATTTATTAAAAAGAGACGATGGGCAACTCACATGTTTAGAAAAAAAAAAAAACAGGCACATCTGTAATCTGTGGTCTGCGGAACAAGCAGAAGCTTTGAAACATGTTACCGTATCTACAGCAGCATGGCTCCCTACTGACATCACTTCCAGCCTGGTGCCATTTGCTCTCCATGCTGGTTACTCTGTGTGATCTGCCAAGCAGACTGTGCAGCGTGGGTACCATATCCTACCAGGACTTACATTTCAGACCCTGTACACCCTGCCACAGTTTATAGATGTGCCTGTTTGTTTTTATATACATGCGAGTTGCTCATTGGGGGGGGGGGGGGTATTTACTAAAACTGGAGAGTGTAAAATCTGTGCAGTTCTGCACAGGCCCGGACTGGGACAAAAAATAGGCCCGAGCATTCTAAGCTGCCCATTTAAAAAAAAAAAAGACAAATAATGACAATGGGTTTCTCAATGTATTTTAATTTAATATAAAGTGGCGATGCAGCGCCGGTAAAGCTGCGCTTTACCGCTACCACGGGGCAGTCTAGGTGTGAAAGGGGTCATTCAATCTTTGTTCAGCATCACTCACATTGTGTAAGACCCCTTTCATACTGAGGCGCTTTACAGGCATTTTTGCGCTAAAAACAGCGCCTGTAAAGCGCCTGTAAACTGCCTCTTCTGTGCTTTCACACTGGGGCAGTGCGCTTGCAGGACAGGAAAAAAAGTCCTGCAAGCAGCATCTTTGGGGCAGTGTGAGAGCAGTGTATGCACTGCTCCTCCACCGCCCCGCCCCTGCCCATTAAAATGAATAGGTGGCCGCTTTGAAAACGTCTTAAAATCGTTTTGAAAGCAGCGCTAAGCGGGAGCTTTTAACCCCTTCTGGGGTTAACGCCCGCACCGCCCCGTGTGAAATGGGTCTCTATGAGAATCTGGGAACCCCTTATGGTAATAAGCTCACCTCAGAGCGTGTGACCAGCTTTTACACCGAGTCAAAACACGCATATGAACCACTATAGGATTCTCAGCTGTTTCACTGGATCAGTAGTATCCTCAGTGCAATTATTTAGAGGCACATGAAAAAAGAAAAGACTAATAGTGCAATACCGTTTTTCAAAATTTAAAGTTAAGTTAAAAACCATTCCCCTGCCGGGGTACTCACATGTATAAGGTGTATCAATAACTCACATGTATCCACCACCAGTGCGAACAGATGAGGGGAAAGTGGACACCCTTGACGAGTGCCCCTATATAATGCTAATGGGAAGGAGAGAGTATTGGCACTTGGCCCATGGCATTTCAGGGCACATGGCACATTATGGGGCACATCAGGGCACATAGCACATCAGGGCACAGGGCACATAAGGGCACGGGGCACATGGCACATAGCACATCAGGGCACAGGGCACATCAGGGCATGGGGTACAGGGCACATCAGGGCTCGGGCCCATCAGGGCACATTATGGGGCACATAACACATCAGGGCACATTATGGGGCACATAACACATCAGGGCACATGGCACATCGGGGCACATGGCACATAGCACATCAGGGCACGGGGCACATCAGGGCTCGGGGCACATTAGGGAACATTATGGCACATCAGGGCACATTAGGGCACATTATGGGGCACATCAGGGCACATTATGGGGCAGTGGGCACATAGCACATCAGGGCACATCAGGGCACATTATGGGGCACATGGCACATCAGGGCACATGGCACATCAGGGCACGGGGCACATTAGGGCACGGGGCACATAGCACATCAGGGCATGGTGCACATGATGGGGCACATTATAGGGCACATGATGGGGCACATGATGGGGCACATTATCGGATCTTACTAGCCAGTAAAGTATCGCAGGAAGCGCGTGTCTGTAATAAGTTCTCTCTCTCTCATGTCACGCTGCTCCCCGGTGGCCCCTCCTCTCTTCTCGTCTATCCCAGATGATCTTACAAGCCAATAGGGATAGATGAGTAGAGAGGAGGGGCCGCCGGGGAGCAGCGTGACATGAGAGGGAGAGAATTTATTACAGACACGCGCTTCCTTCGCTACTCTGCATACTAAATCTCGATATACCCCTCAGGCGCAAGCTGTCGGCGATTGACGGGTAGATCACCACGAACCGCAGATGTGGCTGACAGTGGCTCCCAGTAGTCCCGATGGCCAGTCCATCCCTGACTACAAGTCAGATTTTTAAGAAAACCTACTGTTTGGACTACCCTTTTGTCAAAGAACATGGTCCCCCTTGAGCTAACCCCATTACAGTACTTCAGTACTTTCAATTGTTCTCTATGGCTTAATAACGTTTTCATTAGGCTCCCCTTCTTTAATACATCCCCAGATCAGTGCTTTGGTGCTTGAGTTCAAAACTAGCAATATGCTACCCAGTGTGTTTACTGCTTATTATCAGTAATATGTCTAGCTGTCTACTTTTTTAGGAAAATGCTGACTTTAAATTTTTATATCACAATTGCATCTGTTTTCAAATCATAGAACCGAATGTATGCATCAGTAATAATATGCAGAACTGAATATATACTTGAGTAATACAAGCTGGCCAAAAATGTTTTATGTAAAAAATATGTATCGTAATTGATCACCTTTTTGTCTTGTTACACCCATCTAAATGTGTTTTATTTATAAAAATAACATGTTTTGATAGCTTTCAAAAATGAAAACCACTAATTATAGCTTTTATTTGTATTCATTCCCTGCTGATGTGTTAATTGAAAAGTGTTGCTTTTTTCTTTTTCTTTTTATTACACAATATTATGTTTAAATTGTGGTATGTAATTGTAAAATGCATAGTAATCCTCTAAGGTTTGTAGGAGTGAGAAGGCTAAAGGCCCATGATACACATGATATGAAAATCAGAAGTAAAATTTAGTCCGACGTACGATCTGCTGATTTTCGGATCGTTAGTTTGGTGCTTTTGATATCTGATTCTGATTTTTCATCTGACAAATGCTGGATGTGCAGACTATAAAGTGGTGAGGTATATTGTTGGTGGCAGTTGATTTAAAGTGAACTTTTCTATTTCACATTCATTTAAATTTAGTGGTACCTTCATTATCTGCTCTATTATCTGTTTCAAATGTACTCTTATGCCCCGTACACACGATCAGATTTTCCGACAACAAAATGTTGGATGTGAGCTTGTTGGTGGAAAGTCCGACCGTGTGTATGCTCCATCGAACATTTGTTGGCGGACTTGCCGCCAACAAATGTTGGCTAGTAAGTGCTCAAATTTTCCGCCAACAAATGTTTGTTATCGGACTTTCCGATCATGTGTACACAAGTCCGTCGGACAAAAGTCCACGCATGCCCGGAATCAAGTACGAGCCGGAGATATAACTAGCGTTCGTAATGGAGATATCACGTACGTCACTACGTTTTTAATTGTTGGCCAACATTTGCGTGACCGTGTGTATGCAAGACAAGTTGGGGCCAACATCCTTGGAACAAAAATCCACGGTTTTGTTTTCGGAAAGTCCGATTGTGCGTACGGGGCATAACTTTCCCCAAAGCATACAGTCTAAGGCCCCATTCACACCTCAAGCACTCTTTTGCACTTTTTTTGTGCTTTTTTCGTGAGTTTGTTGTGTGACAGCTGTACAGGACGCCAAGGTTAGGTCCTGGACGGGTGCTATATAGCACCAGTATTTGGGCTGTGGTCCCTTTAAAGGAGTCGCAGCGTTGCTCAGGGGGTCACCCAAAATGGGTGAGGGGTTCCGGGAGTAGCCAAGCAGGAGAGGACTGACTCGCAGTCCTCTCTATGTTTAATAGTAAGTTATTTGGGACCCGGAATTTGGGAGGCTCTGAAGCGATATTAGGGTGGGAAAGAGCCTCCCTCCCTGACCACAGGGATTCAGCGCACAGTGGGTTAAGGGCCTCCAGGAAGACAGCTCATAAGACAGGAAGTAGGGAAGAGTTGGGGGTGTGAGGAGGAGTAGGTGATTACACCTGTCGTTTGAGCTGTGTGGATATTTGGAGGCTGCTAAAGACCCAGCTACAAAACCGTATGTGTTTTCCTTAAATTTGTTTCTGTGCTGAAGATAAGCTGATTTTCTTTTATGCTGAAGTTAAGCGGACTTTGTTTTGTGTTTTTGCCTGTGCGCTGAAGAAAGCCTTATTTTTGATTTTTCCTTACAAATAAATGTCATTTGTTATAAAACTAACGGTTTATGCACTTAATCCCGTGGAGCTATTGTCCCCGAAGATCACACAGCATTCACATAAATGGGCTGCCCTACATGCGACAAACCCGACAAAGTAGCCCCTGCACCTTTTTTGGGGGAAGTGAGCCTACTGCATTTTTGTACTGCATGTTTTGGTGCATTTTGCATGTCTAATAGCCGTGTTTGGGGTGTCATTTGAAAAACACCACATGTGCAAAGCACGTTGTAGAGCATTTTTGGGAACGTGTCTCTGTCTCTCCTCAGCCACCTGTCTCTCCTCTCCGTCTCTGCACTGTCAAAGCCTTTTCTTTTCCTGGACTCCTAGACTTTCTCTCGCTCTCTCTCTTCCTCTCAAATGACCTCAGCCTCCTCAGCTCTTCCTGATATCTTTTTCCCAGTGTCCTCTGTCTCCAAGTTTTTTTGGAAGGACAAGTCGGCATCTCCCTAGCTCCATCTTGGGGCCAAAAGGAAAAATTGCATGACAAAATGCCTGATACATCCACATCAATAGTAAAGTAAATATAATGGTGCAGTGCTATAATTATTTTAGAATATACAGTGGGGAAAATTATTATTTGATCCAGAGACAGAATATCAACCAAAAATCCAGGAAAAGTACATAAAACAAATGCTATAAAATTAACTTGCAGTTTTTGTGAGTAAAATAAGTATTTGAACCCCAAGTAAAACATGACTTAGTACTTGGTGGAGAAACCCTATACTATTACACCACCACCAACACCCTGAATCGTTAATACAAGTCAGGATGGATCTATGATTTCATGTTTACGCCAATCCTATACTGTATATGTGAGCTAACACTCCAGGCTCTCTCTTGCTCCCTCTCTGCCATGGAAGTCTGTTGCTATATGAAAAGGCTGAAGGCTGACAGAACACTAAAAAAGGTAGAATTCCTGCCTGTTTGTTTTCAGGAACCCATTAGGGGGCACTCTGTTAGCTAGGAACTGACCTGAATTTAGTTAGTGGCTCAAATAAGCAGATTTTATTTTTTTATGCTATGGACTTCCTGTATAAAAACTCTCTTGCACTAAAACAGTGGTTGAAAGTGCAAGACTGTCCTGGGTATCCTCGCCTTATGCATGATGTATTGCTTCCGATACAAGCTGGGTGACTTACATACACTCACTGGCCACTTTATTAGGTACAACTTGCTAGTACAGTACTGGGTTGGACCCCCTTTTGCCTTCAGAACTGCCTTAATTCTTCAAGGGTATAGATTCAACAAGGTGTTGGAAACATCCCTCAGAGATTTTGGTCCATATTGACATGATAGTATCATGCAGTTGCTGCAGATTTGTCAGCTTATACCACATCCCAAAGGTGATCTATTGGATTGAGATCTGGTGACTGTGGAGGCCATTGAAGTACAGTGAACTCATTGTCACGTTCATGAAACCAGTCAGATTATTTGAGCTTTGTGACATGGTGCATTATCCTGCTGGAAGTAGCCATCAGAAGATGGGTACATTGTAGCTATAAAGGAATAGACATGGTCGTGTTAACGATGCTCAATTGGTATTAAGAGGCCAAAAGTGTGCCAAGAAAATATCCCCCACACTATTACACCACCACCAACACCCTGAATCGTTAATACAAGTCAGGATGGATCTATGATTTCATGTTGTTTACGCCAAATTCTGACTTTACCATCTGAATGTCGCAGCTGAAATTGCTGTAGCCCATCTGCTTCAAGGTTTGATGTGTTGTGCATTCAGAGATGGTATTCTGCATACTTGTTGTAACGAGGTTGTTATTTGTGCTACTGTTGCCTTTCTATCATCTTGAACCAGTCTGCCCATTCTCCTCTGACATTGACAAGGCATTTTCGTCCACCATTCTCTGTTAACCCTAGAGATGGTTGTGTGTGAAAATCCTAGTAGATCTGCAGTTTTTGAAATACTCAGACCAGCCCATCTGACACCAATAATCATGCCACGTTCAAAGTCACCTAAATTCCATTTCTTCTCCATTCTGATGATTGGTTTGAACTTCACCATCAGGTGAACCCAATAAAGTAGCCGGTGAGCGTATTTAGGCCGGGCAGGAAACGGTTAATTGTTTCACATTACGCCAAATCGCCTCCTAAACATTACACAGGAGAGCATGTAAGGATTTTTAAGCAAGTAAGAGGCAACCAGCAATTTTTATTTTTTTATGCTACGTTAATGGAACATGTAACAAATATAATGGAGGTGTTATCTCAATTTGGCTGCAAAAGTGGAAATACACTTTAAAGCCTGCAATTACGACTTTGCAGTCTGAAGGATTTTTAAGTTAAACTGATTTTTTTTTCAGTTTTATTCGTCAGATTATTTTGTATGGGCAAGGCATGAACACCTCACTGTAGTTCAAACTCTTTAGTTGTCACTATCAAAATTGTTCTGGAAAGCAGTCTAGCAACAATCTCTGATTCCAGATGGATGGCACTCAATTTTGCAGGAGACTGAGCTGGAGATTAAACTGATCTGTCAAGATAAAAGTTCATAAGAATGTCTAAGGCAATGGGGAAAATGTGAAAAGACAGCACTGCACTGTATACAAACAAGGGAGATATTTCAGGACATAACAATAAAACAGACTGATCTTCATTTCAATAGCATTCAGCAGCACATAAATATATTGACAAATATATGTCAAACACTGCTTTCATTTAAAGAGGAGTATCCCTAAAAAAAAAAAAAAATTTAAGTCAGCAGCTACAAATTCTGCAGCTGCTGACTTTTAATAATCGGAAACTTACCTATTCCATGGTCCAGCGATGCGGCGGGTCGAAGCTCCACTCGTCGGGCACCCACTGCGCATGCGCGCGCGGCTCCGCGCGCAAAAAAAAAAAAATTGAGGGGAAAAGTCAGCAGCTACAAATTACTGCAGCTGCTGACTTTTTTTTTTTATTTTTTTTCCTTTTTTTAGGAATTTTAATTTTTTTTTTTTTTTTAGGGCGAAACACCACTTTAAGAAATATATTTGGAGTCGGTCTATGCCATGGTTAATGACATCAACTGACAGCTCTCCTACTTTTAGTGTTTTATTCAGGTAAGACTTCCCTGAGACATTAAGGTATGACTCCGGGCTGCAAGAATAATTATTCAGTGAATGTAATGATATCCACATTACTGCTATTTTAATTCAGAAAGCCTGTATTTAAGGGTTTTTATGTTCACATTATTCTATACCGTAAGATTGCAAGAGGCCATTAAAATGTCTCTGTATGGATTGCAGCCTCTTAGACATCATTCCATACTGTATAACCTTTCTGCTTCAGGAATGGTTCCAGGAGACTGTGCTGTGGATATAAATATATTAAAAAGGACTGTCATTTCAGATAGAGCTGGGAAATGTAAAATACTCAGGCTAGACAATGAAAGGATTGACAATAGAAGGTTCCAAGCATCCCTTTTACCAGTGATTATAGACACCTGTAGACTAGAATCCCTGTGGTCACACCTTCTGGTTTATTTTTGTGTTTCCGTTCATGCGTGGTGTTCGTCTATCGATTTTTGGCAGACGCATGCTGTACTTGGATGTCAAATACGTTTGACTCCTGTGTCCTTCTGGTTTATTTTTGTGTTTCCGTTACTGTGCAGTCCGAAAGCAATTTTTATCATGAGTGTGTATACCGTATATATCGGCGTATAACACGCACCGGCGTATAAAAAGCACCCCAAGTTTAGGAGGGCATTTTAAAAAAAAAGTGAAAAATAAAAACTTACATTTAAATGTCAATGCAGCCTTATCAGTGTTAGGAGGGCATTTTAAGGAAAAAAAGTTTAAGGTCCCAGATGACTGACAGGAGGGAGCCGAGCACACAGAGTATAACACGCACCCACGACTTTCCCCCGATTTTAAGGGGGAAAAAGTGCGTGTTACATGCCGATAAATACGGTACATCAAAAAAAAGTCCAAATCAAAATGAGCTCTTACCTCCAGATGGAGAACAATAAGCCTTAGATCGGTATCCAATCGATGTCCGTGTGGATGGTTATGGACATGGTTCACGATCTGCTGAATAAACCTTCTCCCTGCTGACAGCTTGGTTAGCCTCAGGATCTCGTGGTTCCATTATGGATGTTCAATATTCACCATTAAAAGAAATAAAAGAAAACAGGGCTCCCATAGCGTAATATATAAAGGTAATACAGTTTATTAGAAATGCCAAGTTTCCTCTTACACTTAAAAAGATAAAAACAAGCTTATCTGTGTGTATTGGTTGTTGAGCCATTCTACTTATGTGTAAGAACAGGAAGTGAATTAACAGCCATTTTGTTTAAAAAGTGCCTTCACCATGGCGGCGTCCATTTTTTTGGAAGGTGAAGGTGAATTGAAATTTGAAACATTTTAAAATAAAGTTGGTGAAATTTTTTTTTTGGGGAGAATTGCCATTCTCATGGTAGGTGGGATTATATAGTAATGGCTATATTCTAAAAATGCATTAATAAAAAATGCTTGAATTTAATAACTTAAATGAATAAATTTTAAATTGAATATGAAAATCTACGAGGGATCCAGAAGGGTTTTTTCCTGCCTCTAAATGCTGAGCTTAAAATGAGTCTTGTTTTTTTTCCCTTTAAAAATAACAAACATGTTATACTTACCTGCTCTGTGCAATTGTTTTGCACAGAGCAGCCTGGATCCTCTCTTCTCAGGTCCTTCTCAGGTCCCTCTTCGCTGTTCCTTGCCCCTCCCTCCTGTCGAATGATCCCACAGTAAGTAGCTTGCTATGGGGGCACCCGAGCCGAGCTGCAGCTCTGTGTGTCCATTCAGACATGGAGCCGCGGTTTGGCCCCGCCCCTCTCTCTCCTGATTTGCTCACTGACTTTGACAGCAGTGGGAACCAATGGCGCTGCTGCTGTGTTTCAGCCAATCAGGAAGGAGAGTCCTCGGATGGCCGAGGCACTCGTGCACATCGCTGGACAGAGATGGGGCTTAGGTAAGTATGAGGGGGACTGCTGCACACAGAAGGTATGCATTAAGTTAAAAAAAAAATTCTGCTTTTATAACCAGTTTAGTGAAGTGCTGAAGATTTTTTACCTTCATGCATTCTATACATGTAGGTAAAAAACATTCTTTATGCAGCACCCCCCCCCCCCCCCAATACTAACTGATCCCCATCTCGATCCATCGATGTGCACGAGTACCTAGGCTTTCTGGGGACTCCTCATTGGCTTCAATCACAACCATTGAGCCAATCAGGAGAGAGAGGGAGTGGGGCCAAGCCATGGCTCTGTGTGTGAATAGACTCGGGAGTGAGCCTGCTCGGGTGTCCCTATTGCAAGCTGCTTGCTCTTGGGGCACTTGGCAGGAGGGAGGGGCCAGGAGCACCGGCAAGGGTTGAGTATGACATGTTTGTTATTAAAGTGTCTTTAAAAAAAAAAAAATATATATATATATATATATATATATATATATATATTTAAATATGCCTCTAAGCATCCTAATATTCATGGACACATAGGATAACTTTAACCACTTGCTGACCGACGCACAATGTTGTACGTCAACAGAATGGCACGGACAGGCATAGGGGCATACAGGTACGTCCCCTTTAAGGTTCTGCCTAGCAACTAGTGACGCCGATCTCTGCTCCCTGTGATTGGAGAAGAGATCAGCATTCACTAGCTGACAGCCACGCCACCCCCACAGTTAGAAACACGCCTCTAGGAACATGTAACCCCTACACTGCCACCTAGTGGTTAACCCCTTCACTGCCAGTGTCATTTACACAGGAATCAATGCATTTAAATTAGCATTGATTGCTGTATAAATGACAATGGTCCCAAAAATGTGTCAAAAATGTCCGATGTGTCCGCCATAATGTCGCAGTCACAATAAAAATCACCTTTTTTTACCAAAAATATGTAGAGGAATACGTATCGGCCTAAACTGAGGAACAAATATGTTTTTTTATACATTTTTGGGGATATTTTATTATAGCAAAAAGTAAAAAAGAATGCGTTTTTTCAAAATTGTCGCTCTTTTTTGTTTATAGCGCAAAAAATAAAAACCGCAGGGGCGATAAAATACCACTAAAAGAAAGCCGTATTTTAGGCCCAGTGTGCATGGACCCTAAAGGTGAGAAGAAATGCAGTTTGGCGATACTTACGTTTTATTAGAGTAAAAAGCTTTTTTGTAAGACAACCTTTTTTAACAGTAGAGTTTTATTGAGTTTTGCTGACTTCACACATACACACACTTCAGGTACAGAGTAGGACATCTGTTTGACATTGAAGGATCTCTGGCGTACAAACACATTTTGGAAATAAAGTTAAACAATGTGAGGGGCAATACCATATACTGCACATATAAAAGGCTCTATAAGTAGAGATGGCCTTGCGGTTTGCCCGGTGGTCGGTTCACGGCGAACTTTGCTTATTCGCGATTCACCAAACCGGTGGACTTATGGCGCTGTTCGCGGTGGCCATATTATTTTACATTGTGAAGAACTTTGACCCATGACACATCCATCATGGGGTACAGGACAGCCAATTGAGACATTTCAGCACATGGACTGTCTTTTGTCAGTGTAGGGATAGGACGCTGTGAGGAGCAGGGACAGTCTGTACTCACTAGCTATTAGGTCCACAAAAGTCCTTTTAAGGACTGGTATAGGTGAATAGGAGAGGGAAAGAGTTGTAGGGAGAGAGTTTGCTGTTTGGAGCAGGGACAGTCTGTACTCACTAGCTACTATTAGGTCCACAAAAGTCCTTTTAAGTACTGGTATAGGTGTGCAGTATATAGGGGTCTTATTTGTGATTGCCCGATGCGATGGAACTCAACCTTGTAAATGCTTGATAGGCTGCTCCAGCAGAAACGTGCAGTTAACGACTACCTGTACGAACTCTGCGGCAAAACAGGTTCTGGGAGCTTGTTTTTTTTCACCGCGCCAGTGGCTGCTCATGCGCGACGCATGCAGACTTCTGTGGCCATTTGATGAGATCACCAAATTGGTCTGTCGCAGCCATGGCGCCATCAGTGACATCGTACCTTACGCCTTCTTTATGGAGCATGCATTGCGTCGTGTCATTGATCAAGCCGTCGAGGAGCAGGATCAGGAAGGTGAGGAAGTCACAATGCTGGATGAATTCCCAGGGGGGGCTACTGAGACAAGTCAACAACAGGAGCCTAAAGAGGAGTCAGAGGAGGATGGTGCCGGGGCGGATGAGGAGGAGCAAGAAGAGCATGGCCTGACCTTGCCTCTCCTCCATGGCCTTCATGAGCTCCTGAATTGACAAAATTTCACAGATAAAAAAAGAATGCTTGTTGTTGTCGATCCCAGATTTACTTAATACTTCTGGTATGTCAGTGTCCATGTTGTGGGACTATGTGTGCACAGCTGGTAAGTATTTTGTGGCTGCAAATATCACCTGGAGGTTTTTAATGTTCGCCTGCCATTAAAATGAATGGGGCCCGCCGCAAACCTGAGGTTCGAGAACATTTGGGCACGTTCGCGGATCGCGTTCCCGAAACGCCCCGTCAGAAGTTCGTCCATCACTATCTATAAGTTCTGCACAGACATTTTACACATAGAGGTATAAGCCTTTGCATAGGATCATACAAAACAGTATCATACTAGAAGGACCGGCCCTACCATGAGTCCCGGTGGATCGGTTGAACCCAGGCAGAACTTTCAGAGGGGTGCTAAATTGACACCCAAGACAGTGGCAGAACTCCTGCCCACTCTGCTGCTTATTTCACTGGGACTGCCACCTTTTCCACTGTGAGGGGGCCCGGTGCCACTGCTGTTAGTGGTAATGACGAGTGGGCAGGCAGAGCACTCACTGCCATACCCACACAGTGGACCCGCCCATCGTTGCAGACAGATGCCCCGTCAGTACAGGAGGCAGAAACTGCAGGAGAAAGTCAGCTAATCAACTGATGGTCAACAACATAAAGGGGAGGAGCTTTCTGCTCTAGGCAGAGACCCCATGTTGGATGATGCATCACTGGAGGCACGACTGACACTGAGAGCAAGTAAGTGCCAGCGACACTGATCCCACCTCCTCCACCACTGCCTCTGTCTGAACCCACCCCACCACAACATTTGCCTCTGACTGAACCCCCCCACCACCACCGCTGACAGACCCCCCTAACCACCACCATCACCACTGCCTCTGACTGAACCCCCCACCACCACATTTGCCTCTGACTGAACCCCCCCACCACCGCTGCCTCTGACTGAACCCCCCCACCACCACCGCTGTCTCTGACTAAACAACCCCACCACCACCATCACCTCTGACTGAACCACCCCCACCACCACCGCTGCCTTGGACTAAACCCCCCCCCACTACCACTGCCACTGCTGCCTCTCACTGACCCCCCAACCACCACCATCACCACTGCCTCTGAATGAAACCCCCCCACCACCACATCTGCCTCTGACTGAACCCCCCCACCATCACCGCTGCCTCTGACTGAACAACCCCACCACCACGGCTGCCTCTGACTGACCCCCCCACCACCACCATCACCTCTGACTGAACCACCCCCACCACCACTGCTGCCTTGGACTAAACCCCCCCACTACCACTGCCTCAGACTGAACCCCCCCACCACCACTGCCACTTACTGAACCCCCCACCATCACCATAGCTGTCTGGGACAAAAACCACCAATTATTTCACTGATAAATAAAAAAATAATGGATTATTTTTTTTTGGGGGGGGCCAGGACGCAGGCAGCACAATGTTTTGGGCCAGCCCGGCATACTAGATATTATTAGTTAATATTATCAGATTACACTGATTTTTATTTGCTGTTTTATTTGCTCATATTAGTTATATGTATAAACAGTATATGTGTAAGTATATATATATATATATATATATATATACACGCACGCACACACACACACACACACACACACAGATAAAGAGATTTTTCAACTTTCCCCAGTGAAGATGTATTCTCTCCACATGACGGCATGTTGCCACATGCACACATTTGTCATCTGTACACATCACTGTCATATACAAAATTAATTCTAGAAACAAAGCTTAGGGCTAAATAAATATTGATATGATGGTCATGTAACTAGGCGCATGGTACTCAGTTTGTCCTGTTTATATTCCTGCATGCTTGTTTTCTTTGTGCATAGAGTATTACATACCTGTACTTAAAGTGGAACTTCCTGTAAATCAATTATGTATTAATGTAAGGAATGAGTACCTCAAACTGTCATTATATTGGCTTCCTGCGATCCTCTGGATAGCAGCATTAAAGTGAATCTATGGTGAAAATGTTAACTCATATACAGTTGTAATTTTTTATTTAATTATAACTAGCTCCTATAATTTGAATGATTTTGAAGTTTGGAAGCTTAAAATGTACCGAATGCAGTGACATATACAGTAATCACTTGTAAACATGCAATGCTTTGTCATACACTTTATGGAGCTTGCTGTCTGAACTGCAATTATTCTAGGCATTCTGAATTGAAGGAGATTTAGGAAGCACAGTCAGTACAGGAAATGCTCCACATGTGACATCATCTTTGCTTGCCGGATGCAAGGTACCATGGGATATGTAGTCCTTAGAAATCAAAAATAAAGCAAAGGAATGAGCAGAGGAAAAAACACAAAACATGCAGGGAATCAGGGAATTTGTGGAAAGCGATGGCCAGCAGAGAGACAGCACTTAGAGCATAAAAGGAACGTTTGCAAGTAAACTTATATCGGATTGTAAAATATAACCTTAATTTGTATGTCTATTACAATGCTAATGACAGCTGAAAGCCTCCCATTGGGCCCCCTACACCAAATTCAGAAAACTGAAACAAAAATATAAATGGCTCCAGTCAATTTACCCCCCCCCCCCCCCCCCCCCCAAAAAAAAGCAAATGTTTCCCTTTCATTACAGTTAGGGACCACATAAAAAGAGTGAAAAGAGGGTCTTGATGTGGCAGTCCTTTTTTTTTTTTTTTTTTTTTCTTTTCTGTCCAGCTGTTAAGTGTACTGGAACACTTTCCATTTACACTTACTGTAAAAAGCTAGTTAACAAAGGGGCTGTTGCCATTTTAGTTTCAACCACAATGAGGGATAGCTACTGGGTGTTATATAGCTACTTGGAATTACTGATCAGTTGCCTTTTAATCATGATCTGGGGAATCAGATCTATCTACCTATCCCCCATTACATATTGAATATAAAAAGGATGATTTTGAAAATAAAAAAGAATATACAGTATCTCACAAAAGTGAGTACATCCCTCACATTTTTGTAACTATTTTATTACATCTTTTCATGTCACAACACTGAAGAAATTACACTTTGCTACAATGTAAAGTAGTGAGTGTACAGATTGTATAACATTGTAAATTTGCTGTCCCCTCAAAGTAACTCAACACACAACCATTAATGTCAAAACCTCTGGCAAAAAATGTGAGTACACCCCTAAGTGAAAATGTCCAAATTGGGCCCAATTAGCAATTTTTTCCTCCCCAGTGTCATGTGACTCATTAGTGTTACAAGGTCTCAGGTGTGAATGGGGAGCAAATCAAAAAAGGAAGAACTCTGGACAGCCGCACACCGAGAAAATAAAATCCAAAAAGTTTATTTAAAAGCAAAAAACACTGCAATCCATACACGGCAAAAAAAGGGGGTACAGAGCTGATGCGTTTCGCACCACAACTAGTGCTTACTCATAGCTATGAGTAAGCACTAGTTGTGGTGCGAAACGCGTCAGCTCTGTACCCCCCTTTTTTGCCGTGTATGGATTGCAGTGTTTTTTGCTTTTAAATAAACTTTTTGGATTTTATTTTCTCGTGTGCGGCTGTCCGGAGTTCTTCCTTTTTTGATTTCCAATCATTGTGCTATTAGCCAGCACCTGGGGCTCCCACACAGGAGCAGGAGCATTCGCTTGGGAAGGAGAGTCTTGGAGCGGTGGTTGTTTGTTTCTCATCTGTACAAAAATCTCTGCGAATGGGGAGCAGGTGTGATACATTTGGTGGTATCGCTCTCACTCTCTCATACTGGTCTGGAAGTTCAACATGCCACCTCATGGCAAAGAACTATCTGAGGATCTGAAAATAAGTATTGTTGCTCTACATAAAGATGGCCTAGGCCAGTGATGGCGAACCTTGTCACCCCAGATGTTTTGGAACTACATTTCCCATGATGCTCACCCACACTGCAGAGTGCAAGAGCATCATGGGAAACGTAGTTCCAAAACATCTGGGGTGCCAAGGTTCGCCATCACTGGCCTAGGCTATAAGAAGATTGCCAAGACTTTGAAACGTAGCTGCAGCACGGTGGTCAAGACCATACATCGGTTTAACAGGACAGGTTCCACTCAGAACAGGCCTTGCCATGGTCGACCATAGAAGCTCCATAGAAGCCTCCACATCCCTGATTATGCAGTTCTGGTAGCTGTGGATATCGAGACACTATATTGTTTCATCCCTCACAGTAAGGGCATAGCAGCCATTAAACATGTTTTGAAAAGAGAGAAATGTTGATCCCATTTATGGTGAATTTATTATTACTTTACTTGAGTTTATCTTGGAACATAATATATTTACCTTTAATGGCTCCCACTACCTCCAGGTACAGTGGGTGGCAATGGGGACCTGTTGTGCCCCATCTTACGCCAACCTGTACCTGGGGGAGTGGGAGCAAATGTTCCTACACGATGAAGACTTGTCGATGTACCAGACCACATTTTGGGGTGGTACCGGTACATCAACAACATCTTCATCGTCTGGGATGGCCCCTATAACATGCTACAACAATGTCTGTTAAGGATGAAAAAAAACAACTTCAACCCCGGCTTCACTATGTCCTATGATAGTAAAAGTATTGCGTTTCTTGATGTTGAAGTTTACAGAGGGGAGGGAGGACACCTACTTGCCAAACTCTATAGGAAGCCCACAGCAGGCAATGCAATCCTGCATGCCACTAGCATCCACCCCAAACCACTCCTGAACTCCATACCATACAGCCAGTTTTTGAGAGTTAAGCGCAGTTGCACCGATGATGCTATTTTCAAACAAGAGGTTGACAAACTACGTGACTGACTACTTCAGAGGGGATATTCGCATGCCTCTCTCAAGAGGTCTTATCAGCAGGTATGCCTACAAACTGGGGACCAACTCCTCTACTCTAAAAAACCTAAAGAAGAAGCCAATCCTCTCAGGATTATATCTAAATACAGTAATCAACAGCAACAAATAAGAAACATTGTAGAGAAATATTGTCATCTTTTGACCCACGATTCCACTCTGGACCAATTTGTTACAGAGAAACCAATGTTCACCTTTAAAAGAGCAACCTATGTAAGAGATCAAATTATCAATAGTGAATTTAATGCGAACAAAAAAGATCACTGCAAATATAAAGGAACATATATGTGTGGATCCTGCAACTACTGCATGAACTACTACTACTGTTGCAAGTTCATGCTTGTGGAAAAAAAATCCAACACTACCAAATGGCCATGTCTTTCGGGCAAAACATTTCACTAATGTAAGACAATAGGGGTAATATATCTGCTACAATGTGATTGTTCATGTTTTTACGTTGGGAAAACCAAGTTGGAATTCTGGAGGAGAGCATACAGGCATATCATCAGTATGCAAGTATGTGATCCGGACCTCCCACTTGGGCGACATACATCAATTGTACACGTGAGAAAATTTCCTAACGCCAAGTTCCTTATACTGGACCGCGTCCACCCCAACCCGAGAGGAGGGGACTGGAATAAGTCCCTCCTCCAGTTGGAAGCACGCTGGATATTTAGGTTAAAAGCGACTCAGGCACCAGGCCTTAACAAAGCTTTATGGTTCAAACCCTTCTTGGAGGGCTTCTCCTATGGAGGGATGGAAAAATAAATGATCTACCAACATAAATGAGACTATACACCTTAGGGACTGCCCCCCCCCCCCCCTCTTGAAAAAGTACCTATTGACATACTAATTATTCTTGATATCTGCCATGTCTCTTTAATATATCATTGAACATGTGATATTGTAGGGTAAATTAAGAGTATTCATATATCATGTCTGTCATAGTCTTGATTTATATTGCACGTTTATCGTTTGCATAAAAAAGTATACACCTAACTATATATGTCATTACCTGATTGATGTATGTATACTGTATTTGTATCTACTTGGGATCCTGTATTCTCTCTATTTAAAGAAAATATATACATATTGAACCTCATATCTCTCTTGTTCTGCCAATATATGATAACATGTCTTTATTTGTCTTCCCCTCTAGGGTAACCCTATGATGAACCGCTCTGTCCCATCTATTTTGATTCTGATGGATGAATTCCCGTCTTGTGCCCCCTTTTGTTAAATTGTATCTATATACTTTTTTCCCCTGTCCTTTTTTCCATCTGTGCTGCGATGGTGGGGTGTCTCCTATTGGGCCACCAAGCCGCCCACCCCCTTTCTTGTGGACGAGGCGGCGAAGTAGGAGATCCGGCGTCATTCTCTGACGCCGCGACTCCATCTTGCTTCACCCAGCGGACATGCGCTGTCCGCTGGTGAAGCCTGACATGACGTTTTACAGTTCAAGCCACTTATATTGACACCTATTTGGGATAAACAATCCTAACTGCATATCTTTAACTGTGTCTATTTATTTAAATATATATATTAGAATTTGGGACATCTGATATACTCACTTTTTCTAAACCTTAACTCAGTATTATGGGCATCAATGTCTGGGCATTCCATAACATATTTTTAAATAAAGCTCACAAATCATTAATTTGCAAGCAACACCATTAATATTGTGTTACTATAGGGGGAATTATATTATATATAACCCATATGAAGTCTAATCAATAATAATTAGAATAACTGACTAAACTCTGCTCTTAAAGGGGCAACCCATACCAATTTTATGGGTTTTGGATGTCTGATGAATTTCAATCTTTCAGGTTAATAAATTATTAAATATAATTTATTTAATATTTTTTAGAGCCACGATCCAATTAAATTCAAGGCCCTCGGTGCAGATAATAGGTCTACTGTTGCAGGTTTTCAGATGTATTTACATCTAATTAAAATTTACATTCATCTTTAGGGTGATAAGTCATTTACATATACATATATATCTGTCTCATTTTACTCCATAGGGCTCTCTCTTCTGTTTCTGACCCCACTGTGCCCTCTGGCGTTCCCCCGCCTCCCGCAGTACATATGCAACCCTCCCTATCAGTGGAGGAGGGGGTTTCTATCACCTGGACACTTGGCGGTTTCTCCGTCAGTTGATGGGCATAGATTACTTATTCAGGCCTGCTCTCTAGGGATCCCTGAGGTGAAGATCTAGGAGCACCTCTGTCTAAGCATTGTTTTTAGATCATGGAAGTGTGTGTATACACACCGTGTGAACACCTGTAAGTCCTCTGTCCTTTACATCCCATGGCTTTGCTTATCTTCATTAGGGATGAGCCTAACACCCCCTGTTCGGTTTGTACCAGAACCTGCGAACAGACCTAAACTTCACATGAACTTTAGAACCCTATTAAAGTCTATGGGACTCGAAACATTCAAAATCAAAAGTGCTAATTTTAAAGGCTAATATGCAAGTTATTGTTCTAAAAAGTGTTTGGGGACCTGGGTCCTGCCCCAGGGGACATGGATCAATGCAAATAAAAGTTTTAAAAATGGCCGTTTTTTTGGGAGTAGTAATTTTAATAATGCTTAAAGAGAAACAATAAAAGTGTAATATTTACCTGGGGGGTGTGTATAGTATGCCTGTAAAGGGGCGCATGTTTCCCGTGCTTAGAACTGTCCCTGCAGTCATTTAAGTCATTTAAAAGCACTCGCGGCTATAATGAATTGTCGGCTCCCCATAATACAGAGAACAGTCATTGAAAGTCATTGATAAAAAAAAATGCGTGGGGTTCCCCCCAAATTCAATTACCAGGCCCTTCAGGTCTGTATGGATATTAAAGGGAACCCCGGGTCAAATAAAAAAAAATGCGTGGGGTTCCCCCCAAATTCAATTACCAGGCCCTTCAGGTCAGGTATGGATTTTAAGGGGAACTCCACGCCAACTTTAAAAAAAAAATGGCGTTGAGTTCCCCCCAAAAATCCATACCAGACCCTTTATTCGAGCACGCAACCTGGCTGGCCGCAGGAAAAGAGGGGGAATGAGAGAGCGCCCCCTCTCCTGAACCATACCAGGCCACATGCCCTCAACATTGGGAGGATGCTTTGGGGGTCTGTGACCCCATCAAAGCACCATGTCTCCATGTTGATGGGGACAAGGGCCTCATCCCACAACCCTGGCCGGTGGGGGTCTGCGGGCGGGGAGCTTATCAGAATCTGGAAGTCCCCTTTAAGAAGGGGACCCCTAGATCCCGCCCCCTTTAACAAGGGGACCTCCAGATCCCGCCCCCCCCATTTGAAATGGTAAAGTACCATTTCAGAAATACCAGAAAGTAAAAAAATATTTTTTTTAAAATTGTTATTTATTTATTTAATTTTTGCTTAAAGTGCAAAAAAATGTAAAACGCAGTGGTGTTCAAATACCAAGAAGAAATCTCAATTTGTCTGAGTCACTTCACATACATTTTATTTGGGTGCAGCGTTGCATGAATGCGCAATTGTCAGTTAAAGTAATGCAGTGTCGTAGTGCAAAAAATGGCCTGGTCATGAAGGGGGTAAATCTTCTGGAGGTCAATTGGTTAGAGTCTTCTCGCAGTAAAAATGGATATAGTTACATAGTTGGTAAGGTTGAAAAACACCAGTCCATCCAGTTCAACCTGTAAAAGTGTGTGTGTGTGTCACTACCAATTTCCATACATTGTGTTTGATAAGAAACACATCTATAAAGAAAAAAAAATTCAAAGTTAAAAAGTGACATCTTAAACTCTATATTTTCCCTTTTGGCACTTATCAGTCAATCTGCTCATTTAATGGTTATACAGAGCAGAATGTAGTTTAGCTTTACTACAGCCTGGAGGAGCCCCTATCATCATCGATAACTTTACCTGTGTTTGTACTATTAGGGATTAGTAATGCAGATGACAGTTTGGCCACATATAATGCTCTTCAAATGATAATGAATATGTATATTACATTAGTGTGATGCAATTTACATACCTCTCCTGAACCAGCAATGCCTCAGGGCAGGGCAGATCAACTTACTCCCTCCAGTTGTTTGGAATCTACAAGTCTTAAAGTGCTATTTCTGCTTTTGAATTACCTTAATCACTGCAGTTTGTAATTCTTGTTATTTTTTTTTTACAATTCAGCTTTAGGCAGAAAAAAAAATGTGAGACCATCAATATCAGTTCCTTTAATCTTTATGGTATACTTGTTCTGGAATAAATGTGCAGATCAGAAAAATCAGGGTAAGTACAGGATTCCTTATTGGAATATTTGTTTTTTTGTCAGTGACATAAAGTAATGAAGCAAGATCAGCCTGCCAGCAAGATAAGTAGCCTTTGCTGAATGAGAAGTCAGTGGTTGTTCTCTTCATCTTTTTTTCAAAGTGATCCTTTAAAGAGACACTGTGACCAGAACATTGAGTTCAATTAAAATTTTCCTATAGGCTTATATGTACATTCAACATATTTTTTAAATGGTGTTTATATTGCGCAGACACCCAAAAGCATTGTGCTGCTGAATGCCACCATCTTGGATGTGATGTCAGCATACCCAGCAGACTCAGACCAAAGTGTGTACAACTGGTTTGATTGCTTCCTTCCTGATGTTGTTGAGTCTACCAGTTCTCCATACCTACAAGTGTGTGATTGTATGGAAATCCTACTTAGATTCGAAGAATTAAACACTGATCTTTCCACCTTTAAAACTGAAAAGGCCCTTGGCCCTGATGGGTTGCCTCATAGCTACTATAAACCTTTAGAGATGTGCTCTCTTCTTATTTTCTTTGTGAGTTTAACTCTGTTACAAAAGGGCCATCTCCCTGTAGAGGACTTATTGCAGGCACACATAGCAGCCATTCCCAAACCTGATAAGGAACACACTCAGTGGAGTAATGATTGCTCAATTGCCCTCTTTAATAGGGATGAGCCAAACACCCCCGGGTTCGGTTCGCACCAGAACCTGCGAACGGACCTAAAGTTTGCGCGAACGTTAGAACCGTATTAGTTACAATGGACGTGAACGTTCGAAATCTAAAGTGCTAATTATAACGGCCAATATGCATGTTATTGTCATAAAACAGGTTTTTCGGACCCGGGTCCTGCCCCAGGGGACATGTATCAATGCAAAAAGAAGTTTTAAAAACGGATGTATTTTCGGGAGCAGTTATTTTAATGATGCATAAAGTGAAAAAAAAAGTGAAAATATACCTTTAAATATGGTATCTGGGGGGTATCTAATGTATGCATGTGAAGTGGCATGTGTTTCCCGTGTTTAGAACTGTCCCTGCACAAAATGACATTTGTAAAGGAAAAAAAAAAGCCATTTAAAACTGCTTGTGGCTTTAATGTCATGTCGCAGATGGCTGGATTAGATGACAACAGGGCAGAAGGGCAGATACAGGGTAAGGTGGTTTTAGTGTGCTGTGCTATACTCACACAGCACACACACACTAACTCCTGCAGATGGCTGTATTAGATGACAACAGGGCAGAAGGGCAGATACAGGGTAAGGTAGTTTAGTGTGCTACTGCTGTGCTATACTCACACAGCATGCACACACACTAACTCCTGCAGATGGCTGGATTGGTAGAGATTAGAGAACAGCACTGAGAAGAATAAACTATCCCTGCCTAATTTTCCTCTTTCTCTACACTATTCCCCACACAGAAATGAATCACAAGCTCATATAGTGTGTAAACTGTACAGTACAGTCTGAACACACCGGAACACACTACACGGGGCCGCCGGCGCGGCGGCCTTATATAGTGTGGGGCGTGTACTAAACCCCCTGAGCTATAATTGGCCACAGGCATCCTGCCTGTGGCCAATTATTGCTCTCCTCGCCGCTGGCTCTATGATTGGCCAAGCATGACGGGGTCACAGTGCATGCTTGTCCAATCTTCAGCCAGCAATGCACTGCGACTGGCGCAGTGCATTGTGGACCGTTCGCATCACACGAATTTGATGTGAGTTCTGGTTTCGACGAGCGGACGAACGGCCGATGTTCGATTCGAACATGGGTTCGAAACGAACACCGGGCCCATCCCTACTCTTGAACACTGATTTACCAAGCTTTTCGAAATCCCTGGTGAATAGGTTGCTCCCTTACATCGTTTGGATTGTCCGAGAGGACCAGGTTGGCTTTGTCCCACAGAGTGGGGCTAGGGACAACACCACAAAGATCATTGACTTGATACATTCTGCCCGATCAAGGGCTGAACCTTTTATGCTGTTATCTATGAACAATTAGAAGGTCTTTGATTGGGTGGACTAGCAATTTCTATGGTCCACTTTGACTCACATTTACCTGGGGCAACATGTGATGGCATGGTCTATGACCTTTATTCTTCTCCCATGGCTGCAGTGAATGGGGCCAGATTGCAATACTTCTTTATCTAACGGGACCCGGAAAGGGTGTCCCCTGTCCCCGTTAGATTTTATTCTGTCCCTTGAACCATTATTATGTAAGGTAAGATCTGATTTGACCATCAAGGGTTTTAAATTTCTACCACAAAACATAAGATCACTGCTTATGCTGACAATCTTCTATTTTTCCTTTTGGACCCTGAGACCTCTTTCCCTGTGTTACTGGATCTCTTTACACAGTACAGAGATCTATATAACCTATGTAGCGCCATAACCCCCTGCGGGCAGCTATCTTTTTCTGGGCTTACCGATTACCTCCTCAACCTTGTAGCTCGTCGTTCTTGTCTAGGGGTTCCCAGGGTTGATGCCCAGTAATTGCGGAGACTGACACCTGATATTCCTGTTAAGGATTTTTATTTGCGTAAAACGATAAACAGAACACAGTCTCTCAGTTGGGAATAGAGGGTAAGGGTATAGAAGCTCAGGCACTTGGAACTTGCTGACATTCAGTAAATGTCTCTCTCTAGATGATCCAGGGAGTAGCCACTGGCAACTGGATAGCTCATCTGATAAATCCTTGCTTGTAGATTTAGCAGCCAACAAGTGATTTTAGATTAGCAAAGTCTCTGCCACAGACTTGGTTGTGAAACTTTCAGATGAACACAAAAGTCTTTCTCAGGAACTTTTGTTGTAACTGAAGGATAGGTTAGGAACTTTTCTTACAGCACCTGTATCTTGCAGCCGATCCGGCGATACCATAAGAAATGCGGATTCAATTAGTGTCCATACAGCTCAGCTTCCAGGCTCTTACTGAGCAGCCAGAATTGCGCGTGGCCCTCCTCTGAAGAGTCCTCCCCTGGTTGCATGTAGAGTTGCTGGGCCTCTCCAAAACCCGAGACGGCACCGGAACACTTCAGAATCCTCCTTCCAGTTACTGCACCTCAAACTAGCCAGTTCCGAGGCTCGGAAATGGATGGATCTGCACCCCAGGTCATGAGGGCCTCTGGGGGCTGGTCAGGAGGACCAGGACCATGGAGTCAGCAACAACTTCTGGACCGGAACCCAGAACCACGTCACCTCAGCACCTTAAGAACCCCTCTCTCGGAATACACAGCGTGACAAACGTACCCACTAGGGATGGGCCCGGTGCTCGATGCGAACCCATGTTCGCATCGAGCACCGGGCGTTCGCTCGATCGGCGAGCCCAGAACTATTTGGGCCGTTCGCATCACATTCGTGTGATGCGAGCGGCCCCGCAATGCATTGCGGCTGGCGCGGCCGGCGCAGTGCATTGCTGGCTGATGATTGGCCAAGCATGCACTGTGACCCCGCATGCTTGGCCAATCACAGCGCCGGAAACTCGAAGAGCCATAATTGGCTACAGGCAGGACGCCTGTAGCCAATTACAGCTCAGGGGCTTTAGTACACGCCCCCTCTTATAAAAGGCCGCCACGCCGTCTGCGCCGGTCACATGCTGTTCCGGCGTAGATAGAGCAGGATCGTTCTGTGTCACTCTGCTGGATTTAGTTAGTTAGAGAGATTTACTTAGAGAGATTGAGTTAGATAGATTCATTTAGAAAGATTGATTTAGAAAGAGGGGCTTGTAGTGTGTTCGTGGCAGGCAGGCAGAGCTCCTATATTTTGTTCCCAGAAGCACCTATAGGACTTGTAGTGTGTTCGTGGCAGGCAGGCAGAGCTCCTATATTTTGTTCCCAGAAGCACCTATAGGACTTGTAGTGTGTTCGTGGCAGGCAGGCAGAGCTCCTATATTTTGTTCCCAGAAGCACCTATAGGACTTGTAGTGTGTTCGTGGCAGGCAGGCAGAGCTCCTATATTTTGTTCCCAGAAGCACCTATAGGACTTGTAGTGTGTTCGTGGCAGGCAGGCAGAGCTCCTATATTTTGTTCCCAGAAGCACCTATAGGACTTGTAGTGTGTTCGTGGCAGGCAGGCAGGCAGAGCTCCTATATTTTGTTCCCAGAAGCACCTATAGGACTTGAAGTGTGTTAGTCCCATCACACAGACCTATATTTTCTTCCCAGAAGCACCTATAGGACTTGAAGTGTGTTAGTCCCATCACACAGAGATCATATATTTTGTTCCCAGAAGCACCTATAGGACTTGAAGTGTGTTAGTCCCATCACACAGACCTATATTTTCTTCCCAGAAGCACCTATAGGACTTGAAGTGTGTTAGTCCCATCACACAGACCTACATTTTCTTCCCAGAAGCACCTATAGGACTTGAAGTGTGTTAGTCCCATCACACAGACCTACATTTTCTTCCCAGAAGCACCTATAGGACTTGAAGTGTGTTAGTCCCATCACACAGAGATCATATATTTTGTTCCCAGAGGCACCTATAGGACTTGAAGTGTGTTAGTCCCATCACACAGACCTATATTTTCTTCCCAGAAGCACCTATAGGACTTGAAGTGTGTTAGTCCCATCACACAGAGATCATATATTTTGTTCCCAGAAGCACCTATAGGACTTGAAGTGTGTTAGTGCCATCACACAGACCTACATTTTCTTCCAGAAGCACCTATAGGACTTGAAGTGTGTTAGTCCCATCACACAGAGATCATATATTTTGTTCCCAGAAGCACCTATAGGACTTGAAGTGTGTTAGTCCCATCACACAGACCTATATTTTCTTCCCAGAAGCACCCATAGGACTTGAAGTGTGTTAGTCCCATCACACAGAGATCCTATATTTTGTTCCCAGAAGCACCTATAGGACTTGAAGTGTGTTAGTCCCATCACACAGACCTATATTTTGTTCCCAGAAGCACCTATAGGACTTGAAGTGTGTTAGTCCCATCATACAGAGATCCTATATTTTCTTCCCAGAAGCACCTATAGGACTTGAAGTGTGTTAGTCCCATCACACAGACCTACATTTTCTTCCCAGAAGCACCTATAGGACTTGAAGTGTGTTAGTCCATCACACAGAGATCATATATTTTGTTCCCAGAAGCACCTATAGGACTTGAAGTGTGTTAGTCCCATCACACAGACCTATATTTTCTTCCCAGAAGCACCCATAGGACTTGAAGTGTGTTAGTCCCATCACACAGAGATCATATATTTTGTTCCGAGAAGCACCTATAGGACTTGAAGTGTGTTAGTCCCATCACACAGACCTATATTTTCTTCCCAGAAGCACCTATAGGACTTGAAGTGTGTTAGTCCCATCACACAGACCTATATTTTCTTCCCAGAAGCACCCATAGGACTTGAAGTGTGTTAGTCCCATCACACAGAGATCCTATATTTTGTTCCCAGAAGCACCTATAGGACTTGAAGTGTGTTAGTCCCATCACACAGACCTACATTTTCTTCCCAGAAGCACCTATAGGACTTGAAGTGTGTTAGTCCCATCACACAGACCTACATTTTCTTCCCAGAAGCACCTATAGGACTTGAAGTGTGTTAGTCCCATCACACAGAGATCATATATTTTGTTCCCAGAGGCACCTATAGGACTTGAAGTGTGTTAGTCCCATCACACAGACCTATATTTTCTTCCCAGAAGCACCTATAGGACTTGAAGTGTGTTAGTCCCATCACACAGAGATCATATATTTTGTTCCCAGAAGCACCTATAGGACTTGAAGTGTGTTAGTCCCATCACACAGACCTACATTTTCTTCCCAGAAGCACCTATAGGACTTGAAGTGTGTTAGTCCCATCACACAGACCTATATTTTGTTCCCAGAAGCACCTATAGGACTTGAAGTGTGTTAGTCCCATCACACAGACCTATATTTTCTTCCCAGAAGCACCCATAGGACTTGAAGTGTGTTAGTCCCATCACACAGAGATCCTATATTTTGTTCCCAGAAGCACCTATAGGACTTGAAGTGTGTTAGTCCCATCACACAGACCTACATTTTCTTCCCAGAAGCACCTATAGGACTTGAAGTGTGTTAGTCCCATCACACAGACCTACATTTTCTTCCCAGAAGCACCTATAGGACTTGAAGTGTGTTAGTCCCATCACACAGAGATCATATATTTTGTTCCCAGAGGCACCTATAGGACTTGAAGTGTGTTAGTCCCATCACACAGACCTACATTTTCTTCCCAGAAGCACCTATAGGACTTGAAGTGTGTTAGTCCCATCACACAGACCTATATTTTCTTCCCAGAAGCACCTATATGACTTGAAGTGTGTTAGTCCCATCACACAGACCTATATTTTCTTCCCAGAAGCACCCATAGGACTTGAAGTGTGTTAGTCCCATCACACAGAGATCCTATATTTTGTTCCCAGAAGCACCTATAGGACTTGAAGTGTGTTAGTCCCATCACACAGACCTACATTTTCTTCCCAGAAGCACCTATAGGACTTGAAGTGTGTTAGTCCCATCACACAGACCTACATTTTCTTCCCAGAAGCACCTATAGGACTTGAAGTGTGTTAGTCCCATCACACAGAGATCATATATTTTGTTCCCAGAGGCACCTATAGGACTTGAAGTGTGTTAGTCCCATCACACAGACCTACATTTTCTTCCCAGAAGCACCTATAGGACTTGAAGTGTGTTAGTCCCATCACACAGACCTACATTTTCTTCCCAGAAGCACCTATAGGACTTGAAGTGTGTTAGTCCCATCACACAGAGATCATATATTTTGTTCCCAGAGGCACCTATAGGACTTGAAGTGTGTTAGTCCCATCACACAGACCTATATTTTCTTCCCAGAAGCACCCATAGGACTTGAAGTGTGTTAGTCCCATCACACAGAGATCCTATATTTTGTTCCCAGAAGCACCTATAGGACTTGAAGTGTGTTAGTCCCATCACACAGACCTACATTTTCTTCCCAGAAGCACCTATAGGACTTGAAGTGTGTTAGTCCCATCACACAGACCTACATTTTCTTCCCAGAAGCACCTATAGGACTTGAAGTGTGTTAGTCCCATCACACAGAGATCATATATTTTGTTCCCAGAGGCACCTATAGGACTTGAAGTGTGTTAGTCCCATCACACAGACCTATATTTTCTTCCCAGAAGCACCTATAGGACTTGAAGTGTGTTAGTCCCATCACACAGAGATCATATATTTTGTTCCCAGAAGCACCTATAGGACTTGAAAAGTGTTAGTCCCATCACACAGACCTACATTTTCTTCCCAGAAGCACCTATAGGACTTGAAGTGTGTTAGTCCCATCACACAGAGATCATATATTTTGTTCCCAGAAGCACCTATAGGACTTGAAGTGTGTTAGTCCCATCACACAGACCTATATTTTCTTCCCAGAAGCACCCATAGGACTTGAAGTGTGTTAGTCCCATCACACAGAGATCCTATATTTTGTTCCCAGAAGCACCTATAGGACTTGAAGTGTGTTAGTCCCATCACACAGACCTATATTTTGTTCCCAGAAGCACCTATAGGACTTGAAGTGTGTTAGTCCCATCATACAGAGATCCTATATTTTCTTCCCAGAAGCACCTATAGGACTTGAAGTGTGTTAGTCCCATCACACAGACCTATATTTTGTTCCCAGAAGCACCTATAGGACTTGAAGTGTGTTAGTCCCATCACACAGAGATCCTCTATTTTCTTTGCAGAAGCACCCATAGGACTTCTAGTGTGTTAGTGGCATCACACAGAGCTCCTATATTTTCTTCTCAGCAGCACCCACAGGACTTCTAGTGTGTTAGTGGCATCACACAGAGCTCCTCTATTTTCTTTGCAGAAGCACCCATAGGACTTCTAGTGTGTTAGTGGCATCACACAGAGCTCCTATATTTTCTTCTCAGCAGCACCCACAGGACTTCTAGTGTGTTAGTGGCATCACACAGAGCTCCTTTATTTTCTTTGCAGAAGCACCCATAGGACTTCTAGTGTGTTAGTGGCATCACACAGAGCTCCTATATTTTCTTCTCAGCAGCACCCACAGGACTTCTAGTGTGTTAGTGGCATCACACAGAGCTCCTCTATTTTCTTTGCAGAAGCACCCATAGGACTTCTAGTGTGTTAGTGGCATCACACAGAGCTCCTATATTTTCTTCTCAGCAGCACCCACAGGACTTCTAGTGTGTTAGTGGCATCACACAGAGCTCCTCTATTTTCTTTGCAGAAGCACCCATAGGACTTCTAGTGTGTTAGTGGCATCACACAGAGCTCCTATATTTTCTTCTCAGCAGCACCCACAGGACTTCTAGTGTGTTAGTGGCATCACACAGAGCTCCTCTATTTTCTTTGCAGAAGCACCCATAGGACTTCTAGTGTGTTAGTGGCATCACACAGAGCTCCTATATTGTCTTCTCAGCAGCACCCACAGGACTTCTAGTGTGTTAGTGGCATCACACAGAGCTCCTCTATTTTCTTTGCAGAAGCACCCATAGGACTTTTAGTGTGTTAGTGGCATCACACAGAGCTCCTATATTTTCTTCTCAGCAGCACCCACAGGACTACCGACTACAATGGCTGGAAGACCGCCAAGGGGAGGCAGAGCGTGCAGAGCCAAGAACACAGGGCAGGCAGGCTCTGTTTCTAGTGGACGTGGCCGTGGCCGTGGTCGTGCATCGTCATCAGCACGTGGCCATGGGACACGCGCGTCTTTGTTTTCGGCAGCTGGACATGTGGAGCCGCATCATGCTGAAGGCTTGGTCGAATGGATAACCAAGCCCTCCTCATCCTCCTCATCCTCTCTCACCCAGGCTCAGGGTACTGGCAGAGCAGCTGCCAACGCGTACTCAATGGCATCATCAGCCACCCCTTCCCTAGACCCACCATGTCCTCCTGAGGAGTCCCCCGAACTCTTTGAGCACAGTGTTGGGTACATGCTCCAGGAGGATGCCCAACGATTCGAAGGCTCGGATGATGATACCCAGCTTGAGGAATCTGGCAGTACTGTTCCACCAGCTGCAGCTTACTGCCAGGTTTGCTCTATTGGTGAAGAGGGAGGGGATGATGAGGTCACTGACTCCACGTGGGTGCCTGAAGGGAGAGAGGATGAGGAGGAGGACGAGGAGGAGGAGGATGCGGCGTCACATGTCCAACGAGGCAGGATGCCCCCTGGAGGCCAGGTAGAGGCCAGCACAGCAACTGTACAACACCGCAGAGCTCCGCCTGTGCAGGGCGCTGCCTCTGCACGTTATCAGAAAAGTTCTTTGGTGTGGGCCTTTTTTGAGACGAGTGCATCAGATCGCACCACTGCTATTTGCAATATTTGTCTCAAGCGAATCTCGCGTGGCCAAAACATCAGCCGCTTGGGCACCACAAGCATGACCAGACATATGTCGACCTGCCATGCAGCTCGTTGGCAGGCACACATAAAAGACCCACACCAAAGAACTAAGCGGACCTCTCCTTGCTCCTCATCAGCTGGGATCTCCATCCCCACTACACCTTCAGTCCTCTCTGAAAGCTGCTCTGAGAGGACTGAAGGTGTAGAATTAGGTGTGTCACAACCAAGTACTTGCAGTACACCGACGTCCGATTGCAGCAGGCAAATTTCCCTGCCCCAGCTGCTGGACCGTAGAAAGAAGTACACTCCCAGCCATCCACATGCCCAGCGGTTGAATGCTAGCTTGGCTAAATTGCTAGCACTTCAACTGCTGCCTTTTCAGTTGGTAGACTCGGCCCCTTCCGTGAGTTTGTTCAATGTGCGGTTCCTCAGTGGCAGGTTCCCAAACGCCACTTTTTCTCACGGAAGGCGATTCCGTCTCTCTACCGGCATGTGGAAGGCAATGTCCATGCCTCGCTGGACAGGGCGGTCAGCGGTAAGGTGCATATTACCGCTGACTCATGGTCCAGCAGGCATGGACAGGGACGGTACCTTTCTTTCACGGCCCATTGGGTCACTCTATTGGCAGCTGGGAGGGATGCAGGACAAGGTGCAGTAGTGTTGGAGGTTGTTCCGCCACCACGCCTCCAAAACGCTACTACTGCTACTGGTTGTGACACACCTCTCTCCTCCACCCCCTCCTCTTCTTCTTCCTCCAGTGCTCTGTCCTTGGAACCAGCGGTGCTCCGTAGGCGTACAAGGGGCTACGCAAGTACGCAGGCAAAAAGATGCCATGCCGTGCTTGCGCTGGTGTGTTTGGGGGACAGGAGCCACACTGGGCCAGAGGTTCTGGCAGCTCTGCAGGGGCAGGCCGAGAGGTGGTTGACGCCACGTCAGCTTAAGCCAGGAATGGTCGTTTCTGACAATGGCACCAACCTCCTCTCCGCCCTGCGACAGGGGCAGCTCACCCATGTGCCCTGCATGGCTCACGTCCTCAACCTGGTGGTGCAGCGGTTCTTGGGCAGGTTCCCAGGCTTACAGGATGTCCTGAGGCAGGCCAGGAAAGTCTGTGTGCATTTCCGCCGATCTTATAATGCCAGTGCTCGGCTGACTGAGCTGCAAAAGGAGCTGAACCTGCCCAAGAACCGCCTAATATGTGACATGCCCACCAGGTGGAACTCAACGTTGGCCATGCTGCAGCGACTGCACACGCAGCAGAGGGCCATCAATGAGTACCTTTGCGACTACGGCACCAGGACAGAGTCAGGGGAGCTTGTTTTTTTTTCCCCACATCAGTGGAGCATGATCAGGGATGCATGCACTGTCCTCTCACCATTTGAGGAGGCCACGAGGATGGTGAGCAGTGACAGTGCATGCATCAGTGACACTGTCCCTCTTGTCCACCTGTTGGAGCATACGCTGCGTGGGATAATGGACAGGGCACTTGAGGCAGAACAGAGGCAGGAAGAGGAGGACTTCCTTGCCTCTCAAGGCCCCCTTTATCCGGACAGTGTTCCTTCTGTCCCACCCATCACACAGGAAGAGGATGAGGAGGAGGAGGAGGAGGAGGATTGTGTGAGCATGGAGGTGGAGCCTGGCACTCAGCATCAGCAGCAGCAGCAGCAGTCTTTTAGGGATGATGTACAGTCCCAACAAACCAGTGGACTTGTACGTGGCTGGGAGGAGGTGGCTGGCGATCATGTCATCCTCAGTGACCCAGAAGACTCCGGACCAAATGCCTCAGCTAACCTACGCTGCATGGCCTCCCTGATCCTGCAAAACCTGCGGAAGGATCCTCGTGTTCTTCGGATCAAGGAGAGGGACCATTACTGGCTGGCCACTCTCCTTGATCCGCGGTACAAGGGTAAGGTTGCGGACCTTATCTTGCCGTCGCAGAGGGAGCAGAGGATGAGACATCTCAGGGAGGCCTTGCAGAAAGGTCTGTGCAACGCGTTCCCAGAAACTGGGAGGTTACAAACTCCTGGTCCTGGGCGACGAGTTGCTGAGGCTTCGGTCAGTAGCAGAAGGAGCGGTGGGGAAGGTGGACGTCTGACCGATGCGTTCAGACAATTTTTTAGTCCGCAGCCCCAAGGTATGATCGGTTCCAGCAATCATCGCCAGCGTCTGATATACATGGTGCAGGAATACCTTGGGGCAAGGTCAGACTTGGACACCTTTCCCACCGAAAATCCTCTGGCTTACTGGGTCCTGAGGATGGATCACTGGCCAGAGCTTGCACAGTATGCAATTGAGCTACTGGCCTGTCCTGCCTCCAGCGTTCTTTCCGAACGCACATTCAGTGCTGCTGGAGGATTTGTCACCGATCATAGGGTGCGCCTGTCCACCGCCTCGGTTGATCGACTGACCTTCATCAAAATGAATCAGTCTTGGATCACCACCAGCTACCAGGCACCTGAGGCGGATATAACCGAATAATTTTTAATGTCACATCCCTTCAAGACTGCCTATGCTGATGCTGAGTGACTGTCCTCTTATGTTCACTGACTATCCTCTTCCTCCTCCTCAATGATCCATGCCACCACACCAGTGCCTAAGGCACAATTTTTCAGCCCCTGTTTAACAGGGGCGTGTACATACAATTTTTATAAAAAAATGCTTCGCAACACGTGTGACTGCTGTGCTCCAAGTACAGTATCTGTGAGGGGTTGCAGTGTTGTGGCACCAGCACCAGTGCCTAAGGCACAATTTTTCAGCCCCTGTTTAACAGGGGCGTGTACATACAATTTTTATAAAAAAATGCTTCGCAACACGTGTGACTGCTGTGCTCCAAGTACAGTATCTGTGAGGGGTTGCAGTGTTGTGGCACCAGCACCAGTGCCTAAGGCACAATTTTTTAGCCCCTGTTTAACAGGGGCGTGTACTTACAATTTTTTAAAAAAATGCTTCGCAACACGTGTGACTGCTGTGCTCCAAGTACAGTATCTGTGAGGGGTTGCAGTGTTGTGGTACCAGCACCAGTGCCTAAGGCACAATTTTTCAGCCCCTGTTTAACAGGGGCGTGTACTTACAATTTTTTAAAAAAATGCTTCGCAACACGTGTGACTGCTGTGCTCCAAGTACAGTATCTGTGAGGGGTTGCAGTGTTGTGGCACCAGCACCAGTGCCTAAGGCACAATTTTTCAGCCCCTGTTTAACAGGGGCGGGTAATTACAAATCTTGATCTAATAGTTCACAGCAGGGCCCATTCCTGCGCCCACCAAGAGTAACTATGAGGGCCTACAGTCTTGTGGCAACACCGTCCACCACCACCGCCAAAGGCCCAATTTTTCTGCCCTGTTCATCAGGTGCTTGCAATTACAAATCTTGATCTAATAACTCACAGCAGGGCCCATTCCTGCGCCCACCAAGAGTAACTATGAGGGCCTACAGTCTTGTGGCAACACCGTCCACCACCACCGCCAAAGGCCCAATTTTTCTGCCCTGTTCATCAGGTGCTTGCAATTACAAATCTTGATCAAATAACTCACAGCAGGGCCCATTCCTGCGCCCACCAAGAGTAACTGTGAGAGCTTACAGTCTTGTGGCAACACCGTCCACCACCACCGCCAAAGGCCCAAATTTTCTGCCCTGTTCATCAGGTGCTTGCAATTACAAATCTTGATCTAATAACTCACAGCAGGGCCCATTCCTGCGCCCACCAAGAGTAACTGTGAGAGCTTACAGTCTTGTGGCAACACCGTCCACCACCACCACCACCACCCCCAATTTTTCTGCCCTGTTCAACAGGTGCATGCAATTACAAATCTTGATCTATTAACTCACAGCAGGGCCCATTCCTGTGCCCACCAGTCTTGTGGCTACACCAACATCTAATAGGGCAAATTTCTGCAGAGTATATACGCCAGGCCCCTACTTTCAAACATCCAACTTACAAACGACTCCTACTTGCAAATGGAAAGAGAAAACAGGAAGTGAGAGGAAATCTACCCCTAGGAAGGGAAATTCTATCCTGTTAGATTTAATTTGGGAAAAGGGTATCTCCTCTCTACTGATACTTTATCACCAATCCTTGTTTCAATTAAAACCCCACTTTTTCCAAAAACATTTGTCATTGGGACGGAAAGTGAGGTGACATGTTCTGAACAGATGTGCAAAGACAGCAAATGTTACAGGGGTGATAACCCCTCCCTATGTTCTCCAAAAAGCTTAAAAATAGATTTTTTGGGGATGGAGCTACACTTCATAATGTACCTGTTCAGATTCTACTTAAGAACAAACCTAAAGCCGCAAGTGGTTTTAAATGTCTTCTTTTTTTCCTTTACAAATGTCATTTTGTGCAAGGACAGTTCTAAACACGGGAAACACATGCCACTTCACAGGCATACTTTAGACACCCCCCAGGGACCATATTTAAAGGAAAATTTCACTTTTTTTTTTTCACTTTATGCATCATTAAAATGACTGCTCCCGAAAAAACTTTAGTTTTTAAAAGTTCTTTTTGCATTGATATATGTCCCCTGGGGCAGGACCCGGGTCCCCAAACCTGTTTTATGACATTAACATGCATATTGGCCGTTGTAATTAGCACTTTTGATTTCGAACGTTCGCGTCCATTATAACGTATAGAGTTCGAAAATTCGCGCGAACTTTCGGTCCGTTCGAAGGTTCTGGTGCGAACCGAACCCGGGGGTGTTCGGCTCATCCCTAGTACCCACTGATTGGCTCCGAGAGAATATTGGTACCAAATGCGTCCAACCAGACTGCGTTCTAAGATCTGTCATAGGTGCTCACCCACCTATGAGCAGACAGAACCTCAATACAGCCCAGCCAAACTGATGCCAAATTATAACCTAGAATAATTAACCCCAAAACTCAACTACAGTTCTGGGCAAAAACTAAATTTACACGCATAGCGCGCACTTTGAAAAAGTGTCGACGCTACACCTAATTTTAACAAGATAACTCCTTTGGAAGGACTTCTGTGCACAGGCTAAAACATATTCTCTTTCGTGCTTGCAAGAATTGTGCATTGGCTAATAAATATGTACATGAGCAAACTCACGCACGCAAGCAATTGTGCATTCTCGTGCGCGACGGCGCTTGTGCTTAGGTTCAGTGCTGCTTTGTCTTCAGCCTCCTATGTAGCCTGTGATCCTGTGAATCTGTACCCTGCTTCCAGTTGCTGACCCAGCTTGTCTTGACCATTCCCTGAACTCCCCCTGCATCGACCTTGGCTTGTCCACTGACCTCCCCTTCTGTCAGCTCTTTTGACTCCTGCCTCACTGATCAGCTCCAGACCCGGCTTGCATCCTGACCATGCTCCTGCCTGTGCCCTGCACCTGATCTATTCCATCTTTGAATGACCCGGCCTGATTGACTCTGCTACTCTGTCTGCTGTCACCAGTACCAATGGCCTGCCTGCTTGCTGAAGCAATCTGATGACTTTTCCTGCCCACCGTGGACACCTGCTCTGCTGTTAGCAAGACCTACAGGCACTTGTGCCACTCTGCACTCCCTGTCTGTCAAGGGCCCTGAGTCAGAGGTGTAAGAGAGGCCTTCCTCATCATATCAGGCTGTGCTACTAGGTATGTGATATAGGGTTACCAAATTAAAACATTCTTACTCATTTTACTGGACCCCTTCCAGCTTGAAGTATTTGGGTACTTAAATTATCCTGAACCCATCCACTTTATTTGATGCCATCTTTAGCCCCTTGTTAAAAAAAATCCCTACAGATCTCAGAATGTGACATAAGCTAACCCTATCTTGGTTAGGAAGATGTAACGCTTTCAAAATGACAACTTTGCCACATTCTATACCTAATCCGAGTGTTACCTAAAATACAGAAATAAAAAACTGTGCTACAGGTAGTGCATAATAGGTGCAGGCTGCTGCTCAACGTGGGATACACACACAAAAGTACATAAAATAAAAGAAAGAGCTGCGCCAGTAAAAACAAATTAAGCAAATAAATTGAGGCAGAAAAATAGTGGGGGGGCTAGATGTGCCCCACTTAATGAAAAGTCCACAGTAATAAGGAGCTTAGGTCACATAAAACTGCAACAACACTTAACAGCACTTAGAGGTAACGGTCCCTGATTGCACAATGAACTATCCTCAGGACAGCAATGTAAACAGGAAAAAAACTATTTCAAATGTCCATAAAATAATCATGAAAGTCCTCAGATGGTAGCAGTAGTAAAGGAGGTGATCCTGACATCCAGGTGTGAGTTGAAAGAAAACACCTTAGTGACTTGCAACACAAGCGGTGATGAACACAGTGCCCGACACCCTCAAACACTAACTGCTTACCAGATGGCAAAAGTAAATAGGCTTTGCTAGGACACAATTGGCACACAGCTGCAGATCTTCCTGGCTCCACTAATATCCGATCCACATCATACAATACTCTGAGTAGTAGAAAGTTGAAGGTCCACTTGCTCACATAGGGTCCATATAGGGAGTGGAGGAAGAAAAGCAGCCCATAGCGTGAGTCTGGTAACACAAGTTTATTAAAACAAGTAAAAGAGCACTTACATTAATCCAAATGATAAGGCACATATGTTTAAAAAAGCTGCCGGCCGGCAAATACAGGAGCCCGTCCTCCTCTTGGTCATGTGGTGGCGTCACTGCGTACCTATAAAAATACCTCAGTCCTACTTTGTATCCCTACACTATGTTGATAAAGTTAAATTAGGAGAGACAAACCAATTAGAATGAGACGTCTTACTCTTCCAACATGAAGTGGGGACATAGGGCTAACCGACATGGTGCAATATTATAAAGCCCTACACTTGTTCAGGGTAGTGACATGGTGCTCACTACCAATGCCCATATCCTGGGCACAAATCAAACAACATTCCTCCCAGTGGCCCTATCTGCTCTCCCTTGGGTACAAACATTAGGTTCCCAATCACAGGGCCCATATACATCAGGTTCCCCCATTACAGTGTCCCGGTACAGCAGGTATCCCCAATACAGTGCCTGATAAATCAGGTTCCCTATAACAGTGTCCCCAAACATCAAATTCCCCCATCACAGTACCCATATACATCAGATTCCCCTATCACAGTGCCCCCATACATCAGAGTTGTGCCCCCCACACCCTTTTACTCACAGATCACAAATACTGTTACCACCTGCAATGGAAGCAGCTTCTCATTCCTCTCCCGTGCTGATACTGAGGTGAGGTCAGGTTCCCCCATCACAGTGCCCATATACATCAGATTCCTCCATCACAGTGTCCCCATACAGAAGGTGTCCCCATTACAGTGTCCCCATACTTCAAGATCCCCCCATCACAGTGTCCCCATATATTAGGTTCCCCATCACAGTGCCCCCATACATCAGGTTCCCTCATCACAGTGTCACTATACATCAGGTTCCCCCATGCATCAGGTTCCCTTATCACAGTACCCATATACAGTTGTGCTCATAAGTTTACATAATATTTATGATTTCTTGGCCATTTTTCAGAGAATATGAATGATAACACAAAAAAACATTTCTTCCACTCATGGTTAGTGTTTGGCTGAAGCCATTTATTATCAATCAACTGTGTTTACTCTTTTGAAATCATAATGGCAACAGAAACTACCCAAATTACCCTAATCAAAAGTTTACATACCCTGGTGATTTTGGCCTGATAACATGCACACAAGTTGACACAAAGGGATTTGAATAGGTATCACCTGTGATATGTTTACTTGTAATTAGTGTGTGTGTATAAAAGGCCAATGCGTTTTTGGACTCCTGACAGACCCTTGCATCTTTCATCCAGTGCTGCACTGATGTTTCTGGTTTTCTGAGTCATGGGGAAAGCAATAGAATTGTCAAAGGATCTGCGGTAAAAGGTAGTTGAACTGTATAAAACAAGAAAGGGATATAAAAAGATATCCAAGGAATTGAGAATGCCAATCAGCAGTGTTCAAACTCTAATCAAGAAGTGGAAAATGAGGGGTTCTGTTGAAACCAAACCACGGTCAGGTAGACCAACTAAAATTTCAGCCACAACTGCCAAGAAAATTGTTCAGGATGCAAAGAAAAACCCACAAATAACTTCAGGTGAAATACAGGACTCTCTGAAACATGTGGTGTGGCTGTTTCAAGATGCACAATAAGGAGGCACTTAATGAAAGAAGGGCTGCATGGTCGCATCGCCAAAAGAAAGCCATCACTACGCAAATGGCACAAAGTATCCCGCTTACAATACGCCAAACAGCACAGAGACAAGTCTCAAACCTTCTAGCACACAGTCATTTGGAGTGATGAGACCAAAATATCACTTTATGCCCACAACCGTAGACATTGTACATTTGGAGAGGAGTCAACAAGGCCTATGATAGTTACATAGTAGGTGAGGTTGAAAAAAGTCCATCAAGTCCAACCTATGTGTGTGATTATATGTCAGTATTACATTGTATATCCCTGTATGTTGTGGTCGTTCAGGTGCTTATCTAATAGTTTTTTGAAACTATTGATGCTCCCCGCTGATACCACCACCTGTGGAAGGGAATTCCACATCCTTGCCGCTCCTACAGTCAGTAAAAATTAGGAGCAATGGTCTGGCAATTACTTGACTCAGTTCCCTAAGTACCCTCGGGTGCAAATCATCTGGTCCCGGTGATTTATTAATGTTAAGTTTCCCAAGACTAATTTTAATTATGTCCTCTGTTAACCATGGAGTGCTTCCTGTGATGTGTCATGAGGATAAACACTGCAGTTTTGGTTATTTAAGCCCCCAATTCCCTCGTGAAGACTGAGGAGAAGAATAAATTCAATACCTTCACCATCTCCCCATCCTTTGTAACCAGATGTCCTTCCTCGTTCTTTATGAGGCCAATATGCTCTGTCCTCGCTTTTTTACATACTTAAATATTTTTTTGGGATTCTTTTTGCTTTCCTCCGCTATGTGTCTTTTGTGCTCTACCTTAGCCACCCTAATTGCACCCTTACATATCTTGTTGCATTCTTTATAAAGTCTGAATGCTGATGATGATCCCTCAACCTTGTATTTTTTGAAGGCCTTCTCCTTTGCTTTTATATGCATTTTTACATTGGAGTTAAGCCATCCAGGACTTTTGTTTGCTCTTTTAAATGTATTACCCAATAGGATGCATTGACTAATGCCCTTATTTAATCTGCTCTTAAAGCAAACCCATCTCTCCTTAGTTATTTGTTCCTAAGATTTTATCCCAATTTATGCCTTCTAGCAAGATTCGTAGTTTAGGGAAATTGTCTCTTTTGAAATTCAGTGTCTTTGTATTCCCTTATGTTTCATATTTGTGTAATTTGCCCCGTATTTCCACATCCGTGATCAGGTCTGTATTGTTGGTAATCAGTAGGTCTAGTAACACTTTGTTTCTAGTTGGTGCGTCTACCATGTGAACCATGAAATTGTCCAGCAAGACATTTAGGAACTGGCGAGCCTTAAACGAATGCGTGGTCCCCTCCGCCCAGTCTACGTCTGGATAATTAAAATCCCCCATTATGATAACACTTCCCATTCTTGCTGCTAATCCAAATTGTGATAGGAGATCTGTCTCCCCTCCTCCCTCAGGTTAGGGGGCCTATAGCATACTCCCAGTATTATTTTTCCCTTAGCTTCATCCCTTTGGAGCTCTACCCATAAGGGCTCCACCTCCTCCCTAGCTCCCTTAGTGATGTAATCGCTCACATTCACTTGTACATTATTCTTAAAATATAGGCATACCCCTCCCCCTTTTTACCCTCTCTATCCCTGCGATAAAGGGTATACCCTTCAATGGTTGCCAGCCAATCATGAGAGCTGTTGAACCTGGTCTCTGAATTTCCCAAAAAATCCAAATCCTCCTCGTACAATAGTATCTCTAGTTCACCCATCTTTTCCGCCAGGCTTCTGGCATTCGTGAACATGCCACGTAGTTTAGACCGGTCGCATACTACCCTCTTATTGGGTGTTCCGAGATTGCAACTAGGACTTGTTACTATACTTACCTTGGATTAATGTGCTTTAGTCAACCTACTACTAATGCCCCCAATACTACCCTCTGGAATATGTTCCGTGCTGGCTATCTCTACCTCTGGGCCCTCCCCCCATCGCCTAGTTTAAAAAACCCTCTCTTTTGGCCATCTTTACTCCCAGCTGATCTGCACCCTCCTCATTTAGGTGCAGTCCGTCCCTTCTATAGTAATGCTGACCGACTGCTTCCTGTTCCTGTTTCCTGCTGCATCAGCTGAACTGACAACACCTGCCATTCAACCTGCTGGTCTATCCTGGTGACACATCTGCTACACCGAATACGACCCAGGCACCCATACACCGCCAGGCTCTTGCGGCCACTGTTGCAACACCGGTGGCCCTTAAGCTGGGGTTGTACATGAAGCCTTCCCACTGCATGTCAGGCTCATCTGGCAGGTATGTGACACCTGCATTGACTGGGCTGATGCTTGAGCGATATTAACTTCTGCAAGGAGCTGGTGTCCAGGCCCAGCCAACCCTATATAGATGGGTGCTTTGTCTGAACAGTTATCTGATGAAAAGTGAGTGAGACACTGGAGGTTATTTACTAAAGGCAAATCCACTTGGAAGTGCAGTCGCTGTAGATCTGAGGGGGACATGCAAGGAAAAAAAAACAGCATTTTAGCTTGCACATGGTTGGATGATAAAATCAGCAGAGCTTCCCTCATTTCAGATTTTCCCCTCAGATGTACAGCGACTGCATTTTCAGTGTACTGGCAGTGCACTTGTAGCGCAAAGTAGATTTGGCTTTAGTAAATAAACCCCACTGTCTTTTTTGCAGGGATAAACAGTACTCCGGTAGTCTGAGAGCATGTACAGCCAAAAATTAACTCTTCTGTATAGGGTTTTCTTAAGAGTGGTTGGAAAGCCCTTAAAGGAGAAGTACAGCCAAAGCTTGTTTGGCTGTATTTTTATTGTGGATCACAGGAGTGTCATTTTTTTCTGTACCCCTGTGACCCATTTTCAGCAGCAAGATCGCGACAATGGAGTCAGGATCTGCACATATACCTGGACCAGCACCCGGTGAGCCACTGAGAGTGTGAGCCGGCCGCTCCCACCCCCTCCACAGCCCAGCGCTCCAGTGAGCGTGGGGAGCAGAGCAGGGAGCTCCTGACTGATAGTCACCAGCTCCCTACTCAGGGAGCTATGAGAACTGAGTGATTGGCGGTGTTCGAACTCTCAGTTCTCAGTGTTAGAGGCACCGGGGGACATATGCAGCACCGAACGGATGCTGCATCCACCTAGGTAACTATGATTATTTAAAAAACAATCAAGCCCAATAATCTCTTTTAAATGCTATTTTGAGAGTGGACTAAGTCCTTGAAAGCTCTAGATTTGAAGATAAAATATTGCACCATACACATTTTCCAATCAATTTGAACCAGTTTTCCACTCCAAAAAATATCAAATACATCAAGGCTATCATTGTGAATTTCAAACTTCAATAATGAAGTTTCAATAGCAACTGTTAGCTGTAAATTGTATAGGTCTGTTTGGTCTGTTTTACAGCTGAAAACTGGTAAAGAGCAGTCAAAATGGCCTGAAAACTGGTATGTTTGTGGACAGAATAAGATGCATGCCAGGGAATATTGACACTGTTGGTCTCCAAAAAAGATCTCTCTGGAGAATGCATTTGCAACCTGTCCTGGGAACGCACAGTAATAAATGTAATAAATCTTTTAGTGGCTAAACTGCAGTTTTTGCTGATCTATATGATACTGTTTCTAACTCAAAAGCTGACCTATATGCATTGGTTGATTGGACAGCTACATGGTAAATGAAGTTCAATGAAGTTAAATGTGAAGTAGCACTTGGTGGCTAAAAAAATGCCTTTGTCGTACAATGTGTATAATCTAGAGAGTGGGAGAATCTAGGTTGAGTTCAGTGATGATGAAGGATCTGGTTGTTCTTGCAGGTCATATTTGCAAACACAGAACACATTACCATTGTGCAGTTTTTAAAGCAATGTACCTGTTTTAAAATAGTCATAGAATCAACACAGGGTATGCTTTTCCCTAATGCAAGCCCTATTAATACCTAATTTTGAATATGCAAATTTGTTTTGAGATAACAACACAAGAAGAAAGCAAATCTGAAGCCTTTTGTGCTGCTCTCCACTTTTTTCACCCACTACATTATAGAAAGGGCAATCAAGATGAGGCTGTTGTATCACTACAAAAGGGTCTTTTTCCCACTTTGGGAAATATTGTGCCTGGCATTTCAAATCAAAGCTCTTTCTCCTTATCAAAGAGGTAACTTGTGCAATGGAAAGGGCCTCACCCCCACATTCCTGGCCTGGTGGATGTGGGGGTCTGCAGGGGGGACTTTATGGGAATCTCAAAGCTCCCTTTAAAATAAGGGGCCCACAAATATATGCTGCAGAGATCCAGGCACCAGCTTCATCTTGTGTAAAATGTATGGTCTTATGGTTCTTGCACAATGGCTTACTTATATTATATTACACTTTATGGATATTATAGAAATCCACATTATCATTAACACAAAATCTGTCCTTCAGGATCCTTTCTGGAGTTGATCTGCATCAGCCACTTTTGTTAATCTAGGGCCATCTTTTTTTCTGTAAATTACTCCAGTTATTGAATCACTATGGCATATTAGTGAAGAGTTTCTCCCTAATGCAGATTTATTGTAAAGAATTTTGCAAGCCAGATGTTAACATTAATTCTCCTTACAGGCTTTCCAGTTGTATCGCTATTGCTTCTAGCTTGGTGCATTCTCTGCAGGTAGCATGCTGAGCACCTCTCTCTAGGAAGTCAATTGCTAGATTTGGTAGGTGAGCCAGAGGCACCTGGTAAGGACTAGCAGTGCTCCTCAACTTTTACATACAATCAACAATATGTTATTGCTGTCAAGCTTTGAAATAATAGCCACTGTGGCTCCTATAGCTCCTGCTACTGTGCCATCACCTGTAGTTGCTGAAGACACCTCCATGTTCATGACCCTGCCAGCTACACCAAGTGTGCAAAGAAGGAGACAGTCACACGACTGACCTTTGTCACATTTTTTCAAATAACTGAAGAAGTACATATACACAAATAAAAATCTTTTACACTAACTCATTGGACAATTAGCATTCCCATTACTGGCTTTGCTGATATCTGTTCTTTCAAATCTCTTGTGACAAAAAAAGGAAAATTGCAGCCCAAGTAACTGCAGTAAAAGACATACCAGGTGTTGTGTGGACTCACTTTGACAGGCACACTTCCTCCCTCCTAAAGGTGCTTGTTGTATTGATTATGGAACTCTTTCCCAGTCCCTCTGTCCCACTTGCCTTAACCAGGAGCTTCCTGTGCCCCTTCAGGAAACTTAACTCTCCCTATCTGAGCTGCATCCTGCCCCCCTAACCTCTAACCCTGCCCAAAGAAAGCTCCCTTAGTGTTATGCAGCTCCCATTTATAGGGCTCCTCCCATTCCCAACAGGGTACAGGTTCCAAGAAAATGTCAACTGGTGTCCACAACTGCAGGCACTTCTTATGTACAATAGAACATATCTGCTCTAGTGCTGTAGCTAGAACAACACTAGTGGTCATGTTACCAGCTATATGAAGCACCAATTAAATGCACACAAAGCAAAGACACCAAAGCTACTCACCCACATCATGAGCAGTAAGTAGATTTTAAAAGTACTGCCTATGTAACTTTTTACAGAAAACATTTAATTGCCTATATCTTTGGATCTACCAATGCAGTTGCCATTTCCCCTTTCAGATGTTTAGTTTAGGTTAAATAACCTGTAATACAGGGGGTCCCCTACTTACAAACATCCGACTTACAAACGACTCCTACTTACAAATGGAGGGAGACAACAGGAAGTGAGAGGAAATCCACCCCTAGGAAGGGAAATTCACTCCTGTAAGAGTTAATATAGGAAAAAGGTGTCTCCACTGATGCTTTATCACCAGTCCATGTTTCCCTATCAACCCAAAATTTTCAAAATCCAATTGTCATTGGGACAGAAGGTAAGGTGAAATCTTCTGAACAGGGGCACAGACAGCAAAACAAACAGGGGTGATAACCCTTCTCTATGTTATTTAAAAAACTTAAAAATAGATTTTTTGGATAAAAAAAATTCAAAAAACCTTACTTGCTTTTCTAATCATATTTTTTTAGGGTCCATTTTACTTTGTCATGTCCCTATTGCCTAATCATATGAACTTCCTTTAGGAGGCTTGTGGAGTTATATTCAGGCAAAGACAGCCACTAAACAGGTAATTATTTTTGAACTTCTATTTACACTGTGTTGTATGTTAATAGAGGGGTATTTAAATGGAAAAGTAATGGTTGGCTGTAAGTGTAAATGATGACATAATTGACATAACACTGTAAACTTTATTCATGCCCAAGTGAAGTTTCCTCTAACTCGGAGGTCAGCAAGCTGTCAATCGCCTTCTACCAGTCGACTGCAGGCAACCGACAGGTAGATCTGGAACACTGCCCTGCATTTCTGGTCCTCCCCCCCCCCCCAGCCCAGCCTCCTCTGCTCTCCCCCTCACTGGGGAGCAGAACGTATCACAGTACTGGATGGAGGGCGGGAGCTGCCAGTTAATTGCTCACATTAACCAGCAGGTGATTGGGTGCTAGGAAGCTGGGCGGACGTAGCAACCAATCACCAGCTTGTTAATGCGAAAAGTTAATTGTGGCAGCTCCCACCCTCCATCCAGTACTGTGACACCTCTTGCTCTCTACTCTGCTGCACAATGTACACTAGTTTAGGGTAAGAGACTGCTACATTGTGTGTGTGTGTGTGTGTGTGTGTGGGGGGGGGGGGGGGTTATGATGTGAAAGGGACAGAGTACACTGCTGTAGGGGAGGCAGAGGACACTGTAGTTAAGGGGGTTGATGGGGTTATGTGAAGGGGAGAGGACACTGCTATAGGGGGAGGGGTAGAGGACACTACAGTGTGTGTGTGGGGGGGGGCAGAGGACGTTTCCTTATTGGGGACACAGGAAACTGCTTTAGGGGGGGCACAGGACATTACATGGGGGTTTTAAAGGGGGGTCTGACCAACGTGGGTGTCAGATCCCTGCCCTCTTCTCTAACTCATGATGAAGGGCCGACCAACCTCACACCACGATGTCACTTGCGTAACAATACCACTCTCAGCTGTGCCCGGCACAAAGATTTCCCAGCTTGCGGGACCACAATCTAGGTGCCAGAAGCCTGGGAGAGATTGTCACTGGGCTAATAACCCTTTAAATGTCACCACTGACCTTTGATTAGGAAGGGTCAGAACTTCCATCAATTTAGCAATACCAATTATGATTTTAGAATAATCGTCTGTAACACACACTGCCACCACAGAAAGATCTGCTCAGAGGCCTTATTCTAAAACAGCGGCACTTTTCAAGAGGCAAGTTCGTTTATAGCTTGCATTAAGAGCTTTAGAGACAAGGTTAACACTTTTTTTCAAAATAAGGTTTTAATAATGAAAAGGTCAAAATTGGTGCAAATGAAATATTTACAGAAAAATATGTTTCAAAGAGATAAAGACAATACAAATAAATAAGGTAGAATTGAGGAGGAAGAATACTTGCAATTAATGTCGAGGGTTGATCAGAGTTCGATCGATGAGCTGGGTAATCAGTTCTCAAACTTGGCAGATGTTACTGCTTCGATAGTAAAAGGAGAACTGACCACTGTCTTGGCATCTCCTCTTTTCTGTCAGATCAAAGGGTTGTTGACAGCTACCAGTGACCAATTTGAAGTGTAAAGTGTAGCGCTGAAAAAAGTGTATCCAATTTACATGAGCTTCCCAGAATGGAAATCTGGAAACAGAATATATAATTAGATATTTAATGACACCTCTATCTGCAAAGAGGTGAGGCGTATATACACCCAATTTAGTGAGGATCATTCACATAAATAAATGGAAAAGGAGACTAGTGTGTTAATGAAAACACTATATAAATCACTGTAGTGAATGTGAACAAAACATATATAAATGTTATCCTAAGGGTGATACAATTGTGACACGTGGTGCGTGTGCCACAAATCACAATAGTGAGTGGTATGCAAATATGTGACACCTGGAAACCTTAAACAATGATAAAATGTGACAAACAATAAAAAAATATGAACTCTTAAAGGTTTGTATAGTCCAAATCCTGAAGACTAGCTGTTACATGTAGTCAGATATAAACAAATGTTCATTTAAAATGACTGAAATATCTGCAAGATCTCCAAACGTGCCACTGACGAATTTAATCCTGGAAGATAAAATCAGTATATGTAGATGGATACCCTTACCAGATATTATGGACTCATTCGCTGCAAGCTATGAGTCAAACAGGCTGATGTCACAGATACACTGTGTGAGGATAATCCTGCAGTGTTCCACGGATGAGGTACACCCAGCGTATTCAATGTTTGTACTATATTCAAAAGGACGCAATCAAAGTAAGAAATAAATACTCTTACCAGCTGTGGTGGACTCCTCAACCCAAGGTTGTGAGTCAATCGTGCTTATTCCAACGTGTAGTAGATGTAGTCTCCACGTATGTTGAAGTCCCAATTTCTTTGAATTCTGAATGGTGGTATTGTGTCCACTAATACTCACCAACAGATAAAAAAAATACGGGGGGCAAAGAACTCGGAACGCTAAATCCAATCCTCTCATGGATAGTACAGACGTCCAGAGCATATGATGGAGAGAAGAAATAAGGAGAAGCTCCTCATAGTGAAAATACCGGAAGACCAGATTTAAAAAAATATATTTAGGAATGCAAATATTCCCAAACAAGATAAAAATAAAGCTATAAGGATATAATATGGAGTGACAGAGTGAGCGTATAACCCTGCATGCTTTGTCTGCATAGACTTCTGCTGGGGTATGGTATACCAGTGATCAATTGTCTGGTCATCTTGTTTAGGAGTTGGCTGCTGGGAGGTCTCTACATCCATGACCATGTCCCAGGTACACTTTGTGATACATATTCATGTCTCTGCATCTCTACTGTTTTCAGAATGCTAATATCCAGATTATTGTCCAGCATGACATTTGCTTCAAAACAAATATAAACATGGCAGGTTTCTTATGTCTAGTTTACCTAGGAGGAATAAGGGGTACCAGTGGTTTCCCATATGATCTGACATAGGGTTTTCTGGACTTGAAACGCTACAAATTATCTGAGGAAACTAAATATGTCCATATTATGGCTGTGCTATAATTAATTTTGAAGTTATGAAACATGCTTATATTTCAGAACTATACTAAACTATCTGCCCTCTATGTGGTTTGAGGTATTTACGACAGGTATCTGTTGGTTCTCTGGATTGAGAGGGTTTACATTTTTATTAGGGGTTTTATTAGGGGTTCCAGCCTTAAATTGGGTATTGGGTAATGGAAAAGTCTGTGTATTCTGATCACTGGGCTGATAAGGTCCTGGCCTCAGTCACCAGTTTGTGTATTGGATAACTGAAAAAAAAAGGGTCAATTGGTGAAATTTATCTTTCAAGAGTACCCAGGGAGGGAGGGATTTATTGAATAAACATAAGGCTCTATTGTATAATATAGAAATAATTTAATTGTAAATATATATTGTTCATAGACATGTATGTGAATACTGTTAATTATGGTTTTTGGTTGTTTAGATTCCGGTGGATTCGTGGCAAATATCTCCTATCTCTCCTGAATTGCATCTGTTCCATCAGGCTTCCTGGAAAGAAAGGGGAGTTTGGATGCTCCACATTCCCCTTCTGATGCTCGAGATGGCAGTCATAACCCTTGTGGCCGCCAGTGTGAGCCTTAACTTGCCGGTGGCACCCTGTGATCATCGCTAGACGTCTAATGCGAACCATGCGTGCGCGGGATGTTATGACGTCATGCACTTTGCGGAGGAGATGATGGCGGAGGCCAGAGCCAAGGCTTTACAGGATGCCGTGGGGAACCACGCAGTGGCCGCTCGTTAGTGGCCATGTTTCCCTTCACCTGGAGGGGAGATAGGTGGCGCCAGCTCTAATTTTGGGCCTTTGCTCAATTATAGGAGGCACTATATATACACCAGGCTGCATGAGGATCAACTCATGATTCCATGCACGACCTGGATAGATGGTCACTACAGACATATGGTTAAACGTAGGTAATATATCTTTATTATGCCTGGCCGGCAAGGCTGTTCGATTTACTTTCTAGAGTTGGCTCAGGCTAACACTAGTGGAAGGACACCAAACCTGGATTCATTTAATCTAATGATTTGGTCATTTGACCCTTTTTCTTACCATAGTCCATATCTTACTACAAGGCATGACAGTAAATTTGAATAAGCCAAATGGGGTGATGAAGGCCGCCTTTTCCCGAGCCTCATGGCCAGAGGAATTTGCCAGTACCCTCTGCTCAGATACATGATTTTTATAAAGGGGGTAGCTGACAGCCTATCCAACAACTACTCAATCCGGGGCATGGGGTAGGTGTCTGCAGTAGTGATGGCATTCAGCTTTCGGTAGTCCACACAAAACCTGGTGGTTTGATCCTTTTTGGGAACCAGGACTACTGGGGTCGCCTAGGCAGTGTCGGACTTCTGAATCACCCCCAGCATTTCCCCACTCGCCTATGCCCCGCCTGTCTGCGCCTCCTGCGAGACAAGGTGGGCTGCAGGTGTGAGGGGAGGATACACCCTGTCGCCCACCTCGTGGATGCCTGAAAAATTGCCTACTCCTGCGCTAATTGATGCCTACACAACACAACCCGATTAACCCTGGTTGCTTTGCTAGAGGTAAGGGTCCCAAGCATAAGAATTACATTTCTTTAGCTAAAGAACTCCGATACTAAATGATTGCTGAAAACAAATATACATAAACATTTTTAACTGTGTTAAATCTTGTATGCTTGTCTAATGTAGGTAAATTATTTATATAATTTACCCGTATTGTGATTGAAAGATTGCATATTAGTGTTATGTGAGCCAAATCCGGATATTTTTCATCTAACTCTTTTTTTTGTTTCTGATAAAATATGTTAAAATTCATTGGTGATTAAACCAAGTTGCATAATATGTTTCAAGCTGTGTCATTTTCAATCGCAGTATGTCAGCTGAAATTGTGCATTTATATTAATTTGATCATATTAGCAGATGTTGGTTTATGTCTGTCATTCAAATGTAGGATACAAAACTAAAGTGATTGGAATTATATAATTCTGCCCAATACCGTAAGCAGCTAAGAACAGATGCAGAGCTTTTAGTCCATGGGCAAATTCACTGGGAACAGAACAAAGCATGGAACATTTTAGAACAAAGTTCAACACTCTTTGTTCTATAAAAATGAGTGGCCTTGGTTTTCATGCATTATGTAGATACAAAAGAGCAGGGGGCTGAAGACTGCACAACTTAACAGAGAAATCTAAACTTTTTACCTGAAGGCCATGCACTACAGAACATATAATTGTGATAACAATATATCTTCTGTTAACTGCAATTCATGTCAAGACTCTAGCTTCTACTGTTTACCTTTCCTTATCCTAAAAAAGCACCCACTCGCAAAAAGTGAGTCACATTTTTTTCCCCTAGTCCTAGTGACTTCATATGTTTTCCAAAAAATAAAACAATAGTTATGTATAATGATACCTATTAGCAGTGGTGTCGCTAGGGGGTGGCTTTTGGGACTATAGCCCCGAATCTGGGGTCCATAGCCCCGAGTCTCTGCAGGGGTCCCCATGGGGAGGGGAGGCTCTCTGGGGACCCTGATGCAAGGGTGAGGCTCTCTGGATACACTGTTTTTAAAAGGGGAGGCTCTCTGGGGACTCTGATGTAAGGAGGAGGCTCTCTGGGTTTTCTGACTTTCTTTACTATGCTGCTATTGGCTCTAGCCCCAGATTAGGGATAAGCTTCGAGTTCGAGTCGAACTCATGTTCGACTCGAACATTGCCTGTTCGGCGAAACAATTTGGGTTGTTCGAGGCAAAAAGTCTATGGGAGAAATCTCAAGTGCTAATTTTAAAAGCCTATATGCAAGTTATTGTCATAAAAAGTGTTTGGGGACCTTGGTCCTGCCCCAGGGGACATGTATCAATGCAAATATTTTTTTTTAAAACGGCCGTTTTTTCAGGAGCAGTGGTTTTAATAATGCTTAAAGTGAAACAATAAGTGAAACAATAAAAGTGTAACATTCCTTTAAATTTCGTACCTGGGGGGGTGTATAGTATGCATGTAAAGGGGCGCATGTTTCCCGTGCTTAGAACTGTCCCTGCACAAAGTGTCATTTTTGCAGGAAAAAAAGCTATTTAAAATGACTCGAGGCTATAATGAATTGCCGACTCCCGTAATACAGAGAACAGTCATTGATAATGAAAAATAGCGTGGGGGTCCCCCCAAATTCAATTACCAGGCCCTTCAGGTCTGGTATGGATATTAAGGGGAACCCCGGGTCAAATTTTTAAAAAAATGACGTGGGGTTCCCCCTAAATATCCATAGCAGACCCTTATCCAAACACGCAACCTGGCAGGCAGCAGGAAAAGAGGAGGGGACGAGAGAGCGCCCCCCTGAACCGTACCGGGCCACATGCCCTCAACATTGGGAGGATGCTTTGGGGGTCTGTGACCCCTCAAAGCACCATGTCCCCATGTTGATGAGAAGGGCCTCATTCCCACAACCCTGGCCGGTGGTTGTGGGGGTCTGGGGGCGGGGGGGCTTATCAGAATCTGGAAGCCCCCTTTAACAAGGAGACCCCCAGATCCCGCCCCCCCTGTTTGAAATGGTAAGGGGGTACAAAAGTACCCCTAGTATTTCACAAAGATGTAGGGATTTAGCAAAATATATTATATATTATAACTGTGTGGGGCTAATACTTGTATTAATAGTTGTTTATGGCTTTGAAAGTTGTTGTTAGTATTTAGAATTTAATTCATTGGGTGAGAGGAAGCCAGTGGAAGGATTGTCAGAGAGCATTAAGACACTGAACGGTTGGTAAGGTGGATGAGTCTGGAAGCAGCATTCATGATGGACTGAAGAGGGGATAACCTATGTAAAGGTAAGCCAATAAATGGGGGTGGGGGAATTGGACTCAGAAAAACAAATCTACTGTTTTAATGCTACTGACCTTTTTTTGTGAAATGATTTAAAAATCCATTAAACCCTCTGGGAATATCTCAGTTTTATCACCCAGACCCAGTGGACGGAAAGGGGGTGGAGTTGGTTTGCTTCTATACCTACTGAGCACCTTTCAAGTCCTGTCTACCCCTTCCTCTCTATCCTTGTCTTCTTTTGAGACACATTGTATTCGTCTGTTTTCTCTAAGGATTGCAGGGATCTATCGGCCTCCTGGACCAGTGTCACATCCTTGATGACTTCTTTGCCTGACTACCCTACTTTCTCTCCTCCAATACCCACTATTATCCTTGGTGATTTTAACATCCCTGCCAATGTTAACAGCCCAGCGGCATCCCAACTTTTTAGCTTAACCTCATCCTTAGACCCTGCACAATGGACACAGTCCCCCACTCACTCTCATGGTACTACCCTCGACCTTGTTTTCTCCCAACTTTGCACCCCCTACAACCTCACCAACACCCCCTTTCCTCTCTCTGATCACACCCTTATTACTTTCACAATGTGCTTGTCTCCAACCACCTGTCCCACCAAGCAGAAAACTATTACCCGCAGAAACCTTTGCCACTTTATTCCTTCTTTTTTCTACCCTGCAACTGACCACCTCCATGACAAAATCTCACCCCTGTCTTGTCCGACCTGACCACCTCTATCTACAACAGTTCACTCTCATCATCACTGAACTCTCTTGCTCCTCTCACTACACAAAATGTCAGGCCCTGACCATTACGACCTTGGGAGACCGACAACACCAGAAACCTTAAGAGACATAGCCAAGCACTGGAGCGAGTGTGGCGTAAAACCATCTCCCAGCATGCATTCACACAATATAAATCTGCCTTCTTAAAATACAATTCCTCCTTACATCCTGCCAAACAAACCTACTTTGTCATCCTCATTAATACTCTGTCCTCCAGTCCTCATTGTCTCTTCTCTACTTTTAACTCTCTACTTTCTCCACCACCATCTCCACCCAGTAACTCACTCACTGCTCATGAGATTGCCAATCATTTCAAAAACAAGATTGATGCAATTCGTGGGGATATCTCCACTGCACAGACATCTAACCCACTTAACATACCCTGTACAAATCCACTCTCTACACTCTCCTCTTTTGACCTTGCTACTACCGAAGAGGTCGCTAAAGTTCTCAAAAGCCTTCCTTACCCCCTGGATCCTGTTCCCTCACATCTACTATGGTCACCCTCCTCTTCTATCTTATGCTCCCACATGCACATCTTCAATCTCTCTCTACTGGCACCTTCTCTTCCCCTCTAAAACATGCCCTGATCACCCCCATACTTAAAAAGCCCTCACTGGATCCCACCAGCCTTGAACAACTTAAGACCCATCTCCTTGCTCCCGTTTGCGTCAAAACTTTTAGAACGCTTATGCTGCGTACACACGACCGGAATTTCTGGCAGACTAGGTCCGATGGGATCAGTCCGTCGGACTTTACGATTGTGTGTGGGATAATCCGATCGTTTATATAAAAAAATCAGATGGACCTAGAAATAGAACAGATTTCAAATCTGTCCGACGGACTCAATACCTATCGGGAAAACCGTTTCGTCTGTATGCTGGCCTGACGGACCAAATACGACGCAAGGGCAGCTATTGGCTACTGGATAATGAACTTCCTTTTTTAGTTCCGTCTTACGTCATCACGTTCAAAATTAACGGACTGTCGAACGGACTTAAGCCCCATACACACGCGCGGATTATCCGAAGACCAGGTCCGTCAGACCATGTCCGTCATACTTTGTCTAATGTTGGTTTTGCGTACACACGGTCGGACAAAGTTGTCGGAAAATCCGATCATTCTGAACGTGGTGACGTTTGTTGCCTACGACGGGACTACGTAGAGGCTAGTAGCCAATAGCTTTGGTCTTGTAATGTGATCTGAGCATGCGTAGCACTTTGTCCGGTCGGACTACCATACACACGATCGGATTTGGTGTGATCGGACCGTGTTGTCGGAAAATCTATCCAGCAGGAGATAGGACTTTGTCCGTCGGACAATACGACGTACACTGTCCGATGGTGCATACACACGGTCTGATTTTTCAACAACATTGTCCGATCGGACAGAATCCATGCGAAAATCCGACCGTGTGTATGGGGCTTTAGTCCGTTCGTGTGTGGGCAAGTCCGTTCGTTCGGAAGTTCGTTGGACCTTGTCGAAAGTCCGTCGGGAAGACCTAGTCTGCCGGAAAGTCAGGTCGTGTGTACGCGGCATTAGTCTACAACCATATTAGCTCTTACCTCACTGACAACAACCTTCTTGAACCCTTACAGTCTGGCTTTCACTTGCTAGACTCCACTGAAACTGCCCTACTGAAGCTCATTATTGACCTACTAACTGCTAAAACCAATGGCCACTATTCCATACTCAAACTACATGACCTCGCTACAGCCTTTGATACTGTTGACCATCCCCTCCTCCTCAAAAAACTCCAAGACTCTGCTCTCTCCTGGCTATCCTACCTATCACAGCACTCTTTTAGTGTGACCTATAACTGTTTCTCCCTCTCCACTTCCTTTTTCTGTAGGGATACCTCAAGGTTCTGTCCTCTGAACCCTTCTCTTCTTCATTTGCACCTCCTTCCTTGGTCTGTTAATAAACTCCCATTGGTTCCAGTACCACCTCTATGCTAACGACACACAAATACTCCTCACTCTTTCAGTGTGCTCTCGCATTACTAACTGACATATCAGCATGGATGTCACACTACTTCCTCAAACTCAATCTTTCTAAAACTGAGCTCATAATTTTTCCTCCAGCCTGTGCCCCCTCCCCTGACTTCTCCATCAAGATCAATAATACAACCATCAGTCCCTCCCCTCATGCCAAGGTACTAGGTGTAATCCTAGACTCTGACCTGTCCTTTCAGTCCCAAATCCAATCACTGTCCAAATCATGCAGACTTCACCTCCGAAACATCTGCAAAATATGCCCCTTTCTAACCATTGACACCACTAAGCAACTTATTCACTCCCTTGTTATCGCTCGCCTTGACTATTGTATCTCCCTCCTCATTGACCTACCTCTTCGCAAGCTCTCCCCTCTTCAGTCTATTATGAATGCCGCTGCCAGAGTCATCCACCTAACCAACCGTTCAGTGTCTGCCACTCCTCTCTGCCAATCCCTCCACTGGCTTCCCATTGCCCAACAAATAAATTTAAAAACACTAACAATAACATACAAAGCCATTTACAATTCCGCCCCAAGCTACATCACCAATCGTATCTCCATATAGCACCCAAACCATCCTCTCTGCTCCTCCCAAGACCTTCTGCTCTCTAGCTCCCTTATGTCCTTCTACCATGCTCGTCTCCAGGACTTCTCCAGAGCCTCTCCCATCCTCTGGAACTCACTACCCCTATCACACGACGCTGTACTAATATGATTTAGGGACAACTTTATTCTTACTGAATCCTTGTCTGTACAGTTAATATCTCATAGGCTAGGCAGCAAGTAATTATTTATCCTACAATTGAGATGGGGTGGGTAGGGCAACTAAGGAAAACTTCACTAAAAGTTAGGTTGTCCTTTAAGCATTACAGGTGATGGATGTTGACTATTTAGCTGCTTTAGCTCAGAATAAGGACTGCATGTCCTTTTTCAGGTGGACCTGATTGGAACCTTCCATTCTCCTCTGTGGAGCGGTCGATATAAACACACAATCCGATCCAGATCGAATAGCTGTCAGTAAGGATGAGCCCGGTGTTCGATTCGAACCCATGTTCGAATCGAGCACCGGGTGTTCGCTCGCTCGGCGAGCCCAGAACTATTGGGGCCGCTCGCATCAAATTCGTGTGATGCGAGCGGCCCCGCAATGCATTGCGGCCCGCGCAGTGCAATGCTGGCTGATGATTGGCCAAGCATGCACTGTGACCCCGCATGCTTGGCCAATCACAGCGCCGGCAGCGAGGAGAGCCATAATTGGCTACAGGCAGGATGCCTGTAGCCAATTATAGCTCAGGGGCTTTAGTACACGCCCCAATTATAGCTCAGGGGCTTTAGTACACGCCCCACGGCGCGGCGGCCTCGCATATTATGTTTCAGTCAGTGTCAGCGTGTCAGTGTGCTGCTGACTGCTGACAACAATATGTGCTCTATTTCTGGGGATATGTGTGTGCATGCTGTTAGAACAGCATTGCAGTATCACATCTGGGGGGTGTCTATAGGTGGCCTGTGAAGGGGGCAGGTTTCCTGTGCTTAGAACTTTCCCTGCAAAAAAGTGTCATTTTTGCAGGAAAAAAGCTATTTAAAATCACTCGCGGCTAATGAATTGATGGCTCCTGTAACACAGAGAACTGTCATTCATTAATAAAAGAAGAAAGAAGATTTTAATAAAGGAATTAGACCCCCAAAGCATCCTCCCAATGTTGAGGGCATGTGGCCTGGTACGGTTCAGGCGAGAGGGGGGGCCGCTGTCGTCCCCCCCTCTTTTCCTGCGGCCTGCCAGGTTGCGTGCTCGGATAAGGGTCTGGTATGGATTTTGAGGGGGACCCCACGCCATTTTTTTTGGCTAGGGTTCCCCTTAAAATCCATACCAGACCTCAAGGGTCTGGTATGGATTTTGAGGGGGACCCTACACCATTTTTTTTTTTTTTTTTGGCTGGGGTTCCCCTTAATATCCATCCCAGACCTGAAGGAACTGGTTATTGAATTTGGGGGGACCCCTACGCTTTTTTTTTTTCATTTTTTTTATTTTTTATCAATGACTTTTTTTTATGAATGAGTTTCAATGAATCACTGTTCTCTGTGTTACGGGAGCCGTGAATTAACATTAGCCGCGAGTGATTTTAAATAGCTTTTTTACTTTCAAAAATGACACTTTGCGCAGAGACAGTTCTAAACACGGGAAACATGCGCCCCTTCACAGGCATACTATAGACACCCCCCAGGTACGAAATTTAAAGGAATATTACACTTTTATTGTTTCAATTTAAGCATTATTAAAATCACTGCTCCTGAAAAAACGGCCGTTTTTAAAAAAAAAATTTGCATTGATACATGTCCCCTGGGGCAGGACCCAGGTCCCCAAACACTTTTTATGACATTAACATGCATATTAGCCTTTAAAATGAGCACTTTTAATTTCGAACGTTCGCATCCATTATAACTAATAGGGTTCTAAAGCTCGCACGGACTTTAGGTCCGTTCGCGGGTTCTAGTGCGAGCCGAACGGGGGGGTGTTCGGCTCATCCCTAGCTGTCAGGTGTAAATGGACAGGCAGTCCGTTTACATCTGACTGCCCATACAGGAGAGCAGGCTGTATCTGTGTTAGACATGGGAACTGTCAAAAAATTAGTTTCGTTCCGTTTCGTCCCGTTTCGTATATAAAAAAATTCGTAATTCGTAATTCGTGTACGAAATTCCGTTCGAATTCGTACGAAATACGAAATTCGGACGAATCGTAATTTTTTTCCGAATCGTTAGTAAAGTTACGAATCGTTACGAATTGTTACGAATCGTTAACGCGGCTAATGAATTGTCGGTTCTCATAACACAGAGAACAATTCGAATCCAACTACAAATATCGAATTTCAATTTCAAGTTACGAATCGTTACGAATAGTTATGAATAGTTAGTAAATCCAACTACAAATATCGAATTTCAACTAATATGAAAGAAATTATAATAGCGGATGTAACGAATGCTTTGAATGCTTCGAATGAATTCGAGATTCAGTATATCTAATATAGAGAACTGTTCCTGCACAAAGTGTCATTTTTGCAGGAAAAAAAGCTATTTAAAAACACTCGCGGCTAATAAAAAGTCGACTACGTAACAAAGAGAACAGTCATTCATTGATTAAAAAAAAAAAAAAAGCGTGGGGGTCCCCCCCAATTCAATAACCAGGCCCTTCAAGTCTGGTATGGATATTAAGGGGGACCCCAGCCAAAAAAAATAAAAAATGGCGTGGGGTCCCCCCCAAATATCCATACCAGACCCTTCAGGTCTGGGATGGATTTTAAGGGGAACCCCGGCCAAAAAAAAAAAAAAAAATGGCGTGGGGTCCCCCTCAAAATCCATACCAGACCCTTTATCCGAGCACGCAACCTGGCAGGCCGCAGGAAAAGAGGGGGGACGAGAGCGGCCCCCCTCCCGCCTGAACCGTACCAGGCCACATGCCCTCAACATTGGGAGGGTGCTTTGGGGTCCCCCCCAAAACACCTTGTCCCCATGTTGATGAGGACAAGGGCCTCATCCCCACAACCGTGCCTGGTGGTTGTGGGGGTCTGCGGGCGGGGGGCTTATCGGAATCTGGAAGCCCCCTTTAACAAGGGGACCCCCAGATCCCGGCCCCTCCCCTGTGGGAAATGGTAAGGGGGTACAAAAGTACCCCTACCATTTCACCAAAAAAGGTGACAAAAATGGTAAAAATGACAGGAGACGGTCTTTGACAATTCCTTTATTAAAATCTTCTTTCTTCTTTCTTCATCCTTCGGTTTCTTCATCTTCTCCTTCCGTCATCTTCTTCCATCTTCTTCTTCCTCCGATCCGCTTCTTTTTGCTCCGGTCTTCTCGTCCTTCTCGTCCGGCATCGGCGCCGGCGTCTCTTCTCGCAGGCCGCTCCTCGCAATGGGAGGCTCCTGCTGTGTGAGGCTTCGCTCTTGCTGACAGGTCTTTTATAACGAAGGCACCTGGTGACCCCGCCCCCTCTGACGCACGGTGACGTCATGGGGAATTCCCTATGGCTTTCCCCATTACGTCAGAGGGGGCGGGTCACCAGGTGCCCTCCGTTAAAAAAAGACCTGTCAGCCGGAGCGAAGCCTCATACAGCGGGAGCCTCCCATTGCGAGGAGCGGCCTGCGAGAAGAGACACCGACACCGATGCCGGACGAGAAGACCGGAGCAAGAAGAAGCGAATCGAAGGAAGAAGAAGATGGAAGAAGATGGAAGAAGATGGAAGAAGATGACGGAAGGAGAAGATGAAGAAACCGAAGGATGAAGAAAGAAGAAAGAAGATTTTAATAAAGGAATTGTCAAAGACCGTCTCCTGTCATTTTTACCATTTTTGTCACTTTTTTGGTGAAATGGTAGGGGTACTTTTGTACCCCCTTACCATTTCACACAGGGGGGGGGGCGGGATCTGGGGGTCCCCTTGTTAAAGGGGGCTTCCAGATTCCGATAAGCCCCCCGCCCGCAGACCCCCACAACCACCGGCCAGGGTTGTGGGGAAGAGGCCCTTGTCCTCATCAACATGGGGACAAGGTGCTTTGGGGGTCTCAGACCCCCAAAGCATCCTCCCAATGTTGAGGGCATGTGGCCTGGTACGGTTCAGGCGGGGGGGGGCGCTCTCGTCCCCCCTCCTTTCCTGTGGCCTGCCAGGTTGCGTGCTCGGATAAGGGTCTGGTATGGATTTTGAGGGGGACCCCACGCCATTTTTTTTTGGCTAGGGTTCCCCTTAAAATCCATCCCAGACCTCAAGGGTCTGATATGGATTTTGAGGGGGACCCTACACCATTTTATTTATTTTTTGGCTGGGGTCCCCCTTAATATCCATACCAGACCTGAAGGGCCTGGTTATTGAATTTGGGGGGACCCCTACGCTTTTTTATCAATGACTTCAATGAATGACTGTTCTCTGTGTTACGGATCCAACAATTCATTTGCAATAGCCGCAAGTGATTTTAAATAGCTTTTTTTCCCTGCAAAAATGACACTGTGCAGGGACAGTTCTCTATATTAGATATACTGAATCTCGAATCATTCGAAGCATTCGTTATATCCGCTATTATAATTTCTTTCATATTAGTTGAAATTAGATATTTGTTAGTAGTTGTATTCGAATTGTTCTCTGTATTACGGGAATCGGCAATTAGCCGCAGACTCTCGTCCCCCCCTCTTTTCCTGCGGCCTGCCAGGTTGCGTGCTCGGATAAAGGGTCTGGTATGGATTTTGAGGGGGACCCCACGCCATTTTTTTTTTTTTTGGCTGGGGTCCCCCTTAATATCCATACCAGACCTGAAGGGCCTGGTTATTGAATTTGGGGGGACCCCTACGCTTTTTTTTTTTTATATCAATAAATGACTGTTCTCTGTGTTATGGAGCCGACAATTCATTTGCCGGCAATAGCCGCAAGTGATTTTAAATAGCTTTTTTTTCTGCAAAAATGACACTTTGTCATTCGAATCATTCGAATTCATTCGAATTCATTCGTTATATCTGCTATAATAATTTTGTTCGAATTAGTTGAAATTCGATATTGGTAGTTGGATTCGAATAATTTGGAGCTGAAATTCGTAAACGGAATTTTTCCTGCAAAAATGACACTTTGTCATTCGAATCCATTCGAATTCATTCGAATCATTCGGCGACGAAATTCGTAACGGAATTTCGTATTCCGTACGGAATTCGTATTCAAAAAAATTCGTACTACGGATTCGTAAATTCGTACGAATTTCGAAAAATTCGTACGAATTACGAATTCGTACGAAACGAATAGCACATGTCTAATCTGTGTCTGCTTTGCCTAAGTGGAGTGGACACTGACCTGTCATCCACGTGCTCAGCAGGGATCGGCGGCCAGATTCCCTGCTGAGCAAGCCAAAGTCTGCCATGCGTGAAAGGACCCTAAAAGTGTTTTAAGGTGCAGTAATCCTTTTAAAGTATTTTAATAAGTATATTGTTTATTTGTACTATTGTTTTGTAAAAAGAAAAGCATGCTGTTCAATACCTTCCCATGAACACCCATGAAATTTCCCAAAGTAGATAAATAAGTATATGTTGTAAAGATTTAATATTCGCATGGTGATTCTAAACATGGTTTTAAGTTAAAATTTGGAAACTCGCATTTTCAGATTTCTCCATGGGTTTCTTTGAAATTTAGCAGGCACTATGTACAAAATTCTAAATTACATACAGTATCTCACAAAAGTGAGTACACCACTCACATTTTTGTAAATATATTACTATATCTTTTCATGTGACAACACTGAAGAAATTATACTTTGCTACAATGTAAAGTAGTAAGTGTACAGGTTGTACAACAGTGTAAATTTGCTGTCCCCTCAAAATAACTCAACACACAGCCAATTAATGTATAAACCACTGACAACAAACGCGAGTACACCCCTAAGCGAAAATGTTCAAATTGGGAACAAAGTGTCAATATTTTGTGTGGCCACCATTATTTTCTAGCACTGCCTTAACCCTCTTGGGCATGGAGTTCACCAGAGCTTCACAGGTTGCCACTGGAGTCCTCTTCTACTCCTCCATGACGATATCACAAAGCTGGTGGGTGTTAGAGACTTTGCGCTCCTCCACCTTCCGTTTAAGGAAGCACCACAGATGCTCAATAGGGTTTAGGTCTGGAGACGTGCTTGGCCAGTTCATCACCTTTACTCTCAGTTTCTTTAGCAAGGCAGTGGTCATCTTGGAGGTGTATTTGGGGTCATTATCATGTTGGAATACTGCCCTGTGGCCCAGTCTCTGAAGGGAGGGGATCATGCTCTGCTTCAGTATGTCAAAGTACCATTGCTGTAATGACAGAATTTATTTACTGTGATTGAGTCCAATTGTGAGAGAATCCATCCCAGGTGATCCGCACCTGTGATTACGATGGAGGGATTTATGCCCCCCAGTGTGGGACTCAAATGCTCGACAGGGCAGACCTGTATCTCTTTTGTGTATTTTGCAGGGTTTTGGCATTCTGGCAATAAAAGTATGATGTTTGCTCTATAAATGCTGTACTACAAGCTCCTGAAGAAGGGGTGGTGTTCCCCGCGAAACATGTAGAGCATCAATAAGTATTCAATATACATGGGACATGGTTTGGTTGATTATCATCCCCTGTTATTTAACCTGTCTGTAATTTTATAGAGCAAAATGTGCAAGATATGCATTCTGGTATATAATTTTAGATGTTTTAACCACTTTCCACCTGGCCAATGTACATAAATGGCCGGGTGGGCGCTCTCTCCTTCTGAGTGGACGTTCAGAAACGTCCCTCAGAAGGAGGGGGATTGCGATTGCGTGGGTACACGCAGCGGCACGATCCTGATGTGCTCGTGTCACCCGGACACGGTTCATCTCCGATCATCAGGAGGGCACTGTGATTGGCCCTCCTGATCACATGAAGGCGGTGTCCAATCACAGACGTCATGTGATGTAAACACAGAGCCGGTTGCTAGGCAATCGGCTCTCCTCTCCTCACACAGAAGTTGTCGGTGAGGCGAAAAGAGGGGATCGCTGCAGCCGGCTGGTGATCAGTGAGTATGAGCTGTTTTTTACAGCTTTTTACTCACTGATCACCAACCTAGTGTCACCACACAATATAAAACACACATGTCCCCACACAATGTCCCCAAAACACATGTCCCCAAATAAAAACACCTGTCCCCACATATGTCCCACTAAAATCACATGTCCCAATAATTATCTGCACACATATGTCCGTGATCACCTGCACACATCTGTACATGATCATTTGCGCACATCTGTCCATGATCATACGAACCAATTAATATACACTTAACAGATTTTTTTTACCAAAAACATGTAGCAGAATACATTTTGGCTTAAATTTATGACAAAATTCAATTTTATTGGATTTCTTTTAAAACAGAAAGAAGAAAATATCTTTTTTTTTCCAAATTTTCGTTCTTTTTTCGCTTAAAAATTATAAAAATTAAATTTGGGTACAGCGTAGCATGACCGTGCAATTGTCAGTGAAAGTGCGAGAGTGCTGAAAGCTGAAAATTGGTCTGGGAAGGAAGGGGGCGAAAGTGCCCAGTATTGTAGTGGTTAAAGAGATTTTTGTATAATAAAATACTTTTATAATATGTGGTTATGTACAGTATAGCCTTTGTACAGTACCATTAAAGTTCAAATAGCCTCAAAACCATTTCCTCTCTATTCTCCACACAGAATTCAAATTGGTCGATCATTTTTCAACCTATACGAATTCGAATTTTGGATTTCATTAGGAAATTAAAGTGATTGTAAAGGCAGAAGTGTTTTTTTTTAATCTTAATGCATTCTATGCACTAAAATAAAAGGCCTTCTGTGTACAGCAGCCCCCCTTAGCCTCCCTAATATTTACCTGAGCCCTATCTAAATCAAGCAATGTTGTAGGAGTGTCTTGGCTTCCCGAGACCCCCCTCCTCATTGGCTGAGACAGCAGTGTGATGCCATTGGCTCCTGCTGCTGTCAATCATGGTGAGTCAGCCAATGAGACAAGAAAGGATGGGGCGGGCCAGGCCGTGGCTTCATGTCTGAATGGACACAGGGAGCTGTAGCTCGGTTTATGTGCCCCATAGCAAGCTGCCTTCTGTGGGGGCACTTAATAGGAGGGAGGGGCCAGGAGCACCGAAGAGGGACCCGACAAGAGGAGGATCCAGGCTGCTCTGTGCAAAACCACTGCACAGAGGAGGTAAGTATGACATGTTTGTTATTTTTAACTAAAAAAAAAATAGACTTTAGTATCACTTTAATAAAAAAAATTAAATTTAACGAATTCCGAAACGAAACAAAATTAGTAACACAATGAATATATATGAAACGCAACTAATTTTTCCGTTTTGCACATATCTAGACCTGTTACTTGACCTTCTATAGTTGGGAAGATAGTGGAGAGTTTAATAAAAGACCACATAGATAAGTTCTTGCTGGAAAAAAATATATTTTAAAGCGGTGTTTCAGCTTAAAAAAAAAATGTAAAAGTCAGCAGCTAAAAAAAAAGTTGCACTTACCCTCCCAGGGCACCCGCGATGTCGTTCGTGGAGGCCGAGATGTCCCTTGGCGATCCGGATCCAGCACCGCCATCCTCAGTAAGGGAAACGGCTTCGCGCGGCCTACTGCGCATGCGCGAGTCGGCACGCGGCCTACTGCGCATGCGCGAGTCGGCATGCGGCCTACTGTGAATGGGGAACGCGATGTGTTGTGGGACAACGTTCCCATAACACACCGCGCCCCCTTCACTAGAAGACGGAAGGAGAGAAGATTACCGCGGCGCTGGAGGAGGCAGATTGGGACAATCTGCCTAGCAACAGCCATTTCTGGTAAGTAAAAAAATATATATATTTTTTTTTTATTTGAAATTGTTACTAACAATTTTTTAAGTTTTTGTTTTCAGGGTGTCCCACCACTTTAAGCAACAGACAGCATGGATTTATGAAAGACAGAAGTTGTCATAAAAATCAGATTTTTTTGTCTGAGGTAAGTAAAACCTTAGACAAGGGAGTGGCTGCGGATGTAGTATATTTTGATTTTACAAAAGCATTTGTTACAGTCCCCAATACATGGCTAATGTGTCAGGTAAAGTCTACAGGCTTGGGAAAATCAGTTTGTAAATAGATAGGAAAAGGTCTAAAAAAAATGAATTTAGAGCGTAATAGTTAATGATTCTTAAGCCTTGTACACACGGTACGATTGTTGGCCAACCGAGCGTCTGATTTTTGTCAAAAGGGAGTGTGCCAGGTTCTTGTCTTGCATACTAACGGTACACGATTGTCACAAACACGAAAGTAGTGACGTACTACGAGGAATTTCAGCTCTTGAGCGCCACCCTTTGGACCCCTTCTGCTAATTTCGTGTTTGGGCAACATTGATTCCGAGCATGCGTGTTTGTACTTTGGACTTTTGTGTGATGGATTTGTGTACTGACCATATGAAAATCTGATGTCAAACCGTTGTCCACCGAAAATTTACTAGCCTCTAACATTTGTTGGCCGAAAGTTGGACAACAATTGTCAAAAGGAGTGTATTAGCGGTAAGAATTTAGGACAACATCTGTCAACAGACAATCCTCTGCCAAAAATCTTACCGTGTGTAGAGGCTTTACTCTGGTCTAGGATTGTTAGTGATGTAACCCAAGGTTCAGTGTTGAGACCCATACTTTTTAATATATTTATAAATGCTATAGGGTCTGGGATTAAATGTACCATTTCAGTCCTTGCAGACACCAAACTATGCAGTGGGAAAATGTCCTTACAGGATGTCTCCAACTTACAAGCCAACCTCAATGTGCTGTCTAATTGGGCAACAATGTGGAAAATGAGGTTTAATGTTAAGAAATGTAAAGTTATGCACTTTGGGGCTAAGAATATGCATGCATCATATATACTAGGGGGAGTAAAATTGGGGGAATCAATGGTGGAGAAGAACATGGGTAGATCATAAGCTTAATAATAGCATGCAATGCCGAGAGCAAAATCCTCTCTTGTATTAACCACTTGCCGACCGCCCCCTGTATATATACGTCGGCAGAATGGCACGTACAGGCAGAACCACGTACCTGTACGTGCCATTCTTCCGGCGGGTGGGGGGTCCGATCGGACCCCCCCCGGCCGGCGGGGACGGTCGGGATCGCTTCAGGAGCGATCCGGGATGAGGGGACGGCCAGTGGTTTCTGGCCACCCCCTCGCGATCGCTCCTGGCGAATCAGATGCTTCCTCTGTCTGTGTCAATCAAAACACAGGCAGAGGAAGTGATGTCACGCTCGGTGCGCCGGTCTATGTGACCGGAACGCCGAGCTGTGAACATCTAAAGGTTAGTGCACCAACAGTACACTGACACCAGTACACATAGGCACACAAAACACCCCCCTGTCACCCCCAGATCACCCCCCAGATCACCCCCTCCCCCCCCAGTCACAGTGTCACTAATTGCAGTGATCATTTTTTTACTGATCACTGCATTTAGTGTCAGTGTGACTGTAATAACTGTCAGTGCAGTTAGTTTTAGGTCCAAGGTAGCCCCCCACCACCCCCCCCTAATAAAGGTTTAACCCCTTGATTGCCCCCCAGGTAACCCTTTCACCCCCTTTTGCCAGTGTCACTAAGCGATCGTTTTTTCTGATCGCTGTATTAGTGTCACTGCTGTCGCTAGGTAACCATTTTTTTTTTTTTTAGGTAACCGCCATGTTTATATAGGTTCATAAATAGGTTTATAGGTCAGGTACCCCCATATTACAACCTAAATAAAGGTTTTAACCCCTTGATTGCCCCTAGAGTTAACCCTTTCACCAGTGATCACTGTATAACTGTCACTGGTGACGCTGGTTAGCCAGTTAGTTATTTCGTTATTTAGGTTCCCCGTCAGGTTTTTATATAGCGTCAGGTACCCCCATATATTACCTAATAAAGGTTTTAACCCCCTGATTGCCCCTAGTTAACCCTTTCACCCCCTTTTGCCAGTGTCACTAAGCGATCGTTTTTCTGATCGCTGCATTAGTGTCGCTAGGTAACATTTTTTTTTTTTTTTTAGGTAACCGCCATGTTTATATAGGTTCATAAATAGGTTTATAGGTCAGGTACCCCCATATTACAACCTAAATAAAGGTTTTAACCCCCTGATTGCCCCTAGAGTTAACCCTTTCACCAGTGATCACTGTATAACTGTCACTGGTGACGCTGGTTAGCCAGTTAGTTATTTCGTTATTTAGGTTCCCCGTCAGGTTTTTATATAGCGTCAGGTACCCCCATATATTACCTAATAAAGGTTTTAACCCCCTGATTGCCCCTAGTTAACCCTTTCACCCCCTTTTGCCAGTGTCACTAAGCGATCGTTTTTCTGATCGCTGCATTAGTGTCGCTAGGTAACCAGTTTTTTTTTGTATTACTGTTACGGGTGACGCTGGTTAGTTAGCTTGTTTTTTATACTGTCAGGGCACCCGCCATTTATTACCCAATAACGGTTTAACCCCCTGATCGCCCGGCGGGTGATATCAATTAGGTTTTAGGGTCAAATAAGGTCTGCGTCGCCCCAGGTTAGTGCCAGTACCGCAAACACCCACGCGCAAAGCATACACCTCCCTTAGTGGCACAGTATCTGAACAGATCAATATCTGATCTGATCAGATCTATACTAGCGTCCCAGCAGTTTAGGGTTCCAAAAAAAAACCGCATTGTTAGCGGGATCAGCCCAGATACCTGCTAGCACCTGCGTTTTCCCCCTCCGCCCAGCCCAGCCCAGCCCACCCAAGTGCAGTATCGATCGATCACTGTCACTTACAAAACACTAAGCACACATAACTGCAGCGTTCGCAGAGTCAGGCCTGATCCCTGCGATCGCTAACATTTTTTTTGTGGTAGCGTTTTGATTCAGTCGCTTCAGTCAGGAGCTTTTTTACCTGTGAATCTCAAAAAAAAAAAAAAAAAAAAAATAGTTGTCGTTTTATTGTTCTCTCTCTCACTCTATTCTCTCTCTATTGTTGCTCTTTTTTTACTCCATTCTATTCTGCAATGTTTTATTATGTTTTATCATGTTTTATCATGCTTGCTTTTCAGGTATGTAATTTTGTTTACTGTGTGTTTTAGTGTTGAGCATTTTTTTGTTTTCAGGTGCGCCATTCAGTTGCAACGCGGATTTATTTATCTTGACAGCAACAGCGTTTGCTCCCACGATACATAAAGCCGCGACTCCAACGCTGTAGGAGGTGATTTCACCACCACAGTTAAAAAAAAAGAGCATATATGCCGACGCTGGGGGGCAGCAGGGGGGGGGCGCGGAGCGATTGGCTCCTAATGCCACGTACATACGGTCGAAATTCCGACCGTGTGTACACGGCATAACTTTTGCGGGAGGATGCCCCCATGCATCGGCATATATAAATGGTGCATGTATGCCCATCATTAGAAGTGGGTGGATGAAGGGAGGTATTCTAATGGTGGGCATACCCACCAATCAATCTCTTTTTTTCGTTCAGCCAAGAGGCTGCATGAAAAAAAAAAGATTACAATATATGTCCAGTATGTTGCTGGACTTTGAATGGTTATACCAGAATGATGCCTGCAGGTTTAGGTATCATCTTGGTATCATTCTTTTCAGCCAGTGATCGGCTTTCATGTAAAAGCAATTCTAGCGGGTAATTAGCCTCTAGACTGCTTTTACAAGCAGTGGGAGGGAATGTCCCCCCTCCCGGATATAAACCGCGCCATTGGGAAATTGGGAAAGCATTTTATCACACCAATCTTGGTGTGGTCAGATGCTTTGAGGGCAGAGGAAAGATCTAGGGTCTAATAGACCCCAATTTTTTCAAAAAAAAAGTACCTGTCACTGCCTATTGCTATCATAGGGGATATTTACATTCCCTGAGATAAAAATAAAAATCATAACAAAAAAAAAAATGGAAGGAACAGTTTAAAAATAAAATAAAAAAGCTAAATAAATAAAAAAAAAAACAAAACAAAAAAAAAAAGCACCCCTGCCCCCCCTTCTCTTGCGCAAAGGCGTACACAAGCGTTGGTCTGGCGTCATATGTAAACAGCAATTGCACCATGCATGTGAGGTATCACCGCGAAGGTCAGATCGAGGGCAGTAATTTTAGCAGTAGACCTCCTCCGTGAATCTAATGTGGTATCATGTAAAGGCTTTTAAAGGCTTTTAAAAATGTATGTAGTTTGTCGCCACTGCGTGTTTGTGCGCAATTTTAAAGCATGTCGTGTTTGGTATCCATGTACTCGGCCTAAGATCATATTTTTTATTTCATCAAAAATTTGAGCAATATAGTGTGTTTTAGTGCATTAAAATAAAAAAAAGTGTATTTTTTCCACAAAAAATGCGTTTGAAAAATCGCTGCGCAAATACTGTGTGGAAAAAAAAAATGCAACACCCACCATTTCAATCTGTAGGGCCTTTGCTTTAACAATATATATAGTGTTTGGGGGTTCAACGTAATTTTCTTGCAAAAAAAAAATATGTTTTCATGTAAGCAAAAAGTGTCAGAAAGGGCTTTGTCTACAAGTGGTTAGAAGAGTGGGTGACGTGTGACATAGGCTTCTAAATGTTGTGCATAAAATGCCAGGACAGTTCAAACCCCCCCCAAATGACCCCATTTTGGAAAGTAGACACCCCAAGCTATTTGATGAGAGCAATGTTGAGCCCATTAAATATTTTTTTTTTTTGTCCCAAGAGATTGAATAATGAAAAAAAAAAATATATATATTTTTTTTACAAAAAGTTGTCACTAAATGATATATTGCTCAAACATGTCATGGGCATATGTGGAAATACACCCCAAAATACATTCTGTTGCTTCTCCTGAGTACGGGGATACCACATGTGTGGGACTTTTTGGGAGCCTAGCTGCGTACGGAACCCCAAAAACCAATCACCGCCTTCAGGCTTTCTAAGGGTGTAATTTTTTTATTTCACTTCTCACTGCCAATCACAGTTTCGGAGGCCATGGAATGCCCAGATGGCATAAAACCCCCCAAAATGACCCCATTTTGGAAAGTAGACACCCCAAGCTATTTGCTGAGAGGTATTGTGAGTATTTTGCAGATCTCGCTTTTTGTCACAAAGTTTTGAAAATTGAAAAAAAGAAAAAAAATTTTTTTTTTTCTTTACTTTCTTCATTTTCAAAAACAAATGAGAGCTGTAAAATACTCACCATGCCTCTCAACAAATAGCTTGGGGTGTCTACTTTCCAAAATGGGGTCATTTGGGGGGGTTTTGTGCTATTTTGGCATTTTATGGCCTTCGAAACGGTGATAGGTAGTGAGGAGTGAAATCAAAAATTTGCACCCTTAGAAATCCTGAAGGCGGTGCTTGGGTTTCGGGGCCCCGTACGCGGCTAGGCTCCCAAAAAGTCCCACACATGTGGTATCCCCATACTCAGGAGAAGCAGCAAAATGTATTTTGGGGTGCAATTCCACATATAACTATGGCATGTGTGAGCAATATATCATTTAGTGACAACTTTTTGAAAAAAAAAAAAAATCTTTTTTATTTTTGTCTTTATTCAATCACTTGGGACTAAAAAAAAAAATATTCAATGGGCTCAACATGCCTCTCAGCAAATAGCTTGGGGTGTCTACTTTCCAAAATGGGGTCATTTGGGGGGGTTTTGTACTTCTCTGCCATTTTAGCACCTCAAGAAATGAAATAGGCAGTCATAAATTAAAAGCGGTGTAAATTCCAGAAAATGTACTCTAGTTTGTAGACGCTATAACTTTTGCGCAAACCAATAAATATACGCTTATTGGCATTTTTTTTACTAAAGACATGTGGCTGAATACATTTTGGCCCAAATGTTTGACTAAAATTGAGTTTATTAGATTTTTTTTATAACAAAAAGTAGAAAATCTCTTTTTTTTTCAAAATTTTAGCTCTTTTTCCGTTTATATCGCAAAAAATAAAAATCACAGAGGCAATCAAATACCATCAAAAGAAAGCTCTATTTGTGGGAAGAAAAGGACGCAAATTTCGTTTGGTTACAAAATTGCATGACCGCGCAATTACCAGTTAAAGTAGTGCAGTGCGAAATTGAAAAAAGACCTCTGGTCCTTTGGCTGCCAAATGGTCCGGGGCTGAAGTGGTTAAGAGAGGTATGAACTCCAGGGGAACTAGAGAATGCAGAGAAGGGCAACCAAACTGATAAGAGGCATGGAGGAAAGATTAGAGGAACTGAATGTATTCTTGAGAAGGGGAGATGAAGGGGGGATACGATCAACATGTATAAATACATAAAGGGTCCATATAGTGAACTTGGTGTTGAGTTATTCACTTTAAGGCCATCGCAGAGGAAAAGGGGGTACTCTTTATATAGGGGAGGAAAATAGATTTAAAAGTGTTGTAAAGGCAGAATTTTTTTTATCTTAATGGATTCTATGCATTAAGATAAAAAGCCTTCTGTGTGCAGCTGCCCCCCTCAGCCCCCCTCAGGCCCTCTAACACTTACCTGAAGTTCCTCTCTGTCCAGCGATGTCCATGAATCTCTCAGCTGTCCAGATTCTTCTTCCTGATTGGCTGAGTCACAGCAGTGGCACCATTGGATGTCGCTGCTGTCAATCAAAGTCAGCTAGCCAATCAGCAATGGACACAGGGAGCTGTGACTCGGGTGCCCCCATTGCAAGCTGCTTGCTGTGGGGGCACTGAACAGCAGGGAGGGGCCAGCAGCACAGAAGAGGGACCCGAAAAGAGGAGGATCTGGGCTGCTCTGTGCAAATCCACTGCACAGAGGAGGTAAGTATGACATGTTTGTTATTTTTATAGGAAAAAAAGCGAGACTTTACAATCACTTTAATTTCCAAATGTGAAAAGGTTTCTTCACAGAAAGAGCTGTGAAAATGTGGAATAGCCTCCCTCAAGAGCTGGTTCTTTCCAGCTCAGTGGATTCCTTTAAAAAAGGCCTTGATTGCCTGGATGACATAACTGGATACTAACATTTATAGGTAAAGTTATTCCAGGGAATATACAAATGCCTCTTGGGGGATCAGGAATGATTTTTTTATCCCTGCTGGAGTAAATTGGATCAGCTTTGCTGGGTTTTTCCTCTGGATCAACTGTGAACATAAGATTGTTTATATGTGTATATAGGATTGTATAATTATTTTTTTCCCTTTTATTTGTTGAACTAGATGGACTTGTGTCTTTTTTTCAACCAAACTATGTAACTCCACTGCAATTTTAAAAAGGATAAAAATGTAGACTGATTTCTTTAGGCAGGCCTTTTTCCAGAAACCTTGTTAAATGATGCGCTATCTATCCTAAAAGTGTTCTGACCACACCACTGCCTTTCCTACCATTCCCCAATCATTCTCACATCCGCAAGAGAAACAGAAGCCAGTCAAATAATCCGTATTTTTACCATCATACAAGAACTTGAAAGATACATACTTTGCACAAAAAAACGAAAGTTTTACTGTTAATTTGCATCTATGCAGAGATTTTTTTTTTTAACTGTAAAGCCGTCAATATAAATGATTACCCACATTCTTTTGATTAACGCAACAGTTGCTACCTCTAATTCAGCCTACTTAAATTGATTATATTAAAGTTAAATTCTTTCTGCATTTCATCCAATTGACTATCAATTTATTGTAGGGCCTATCAGAGCAATAGCAAAATAGCTATTTTATGTGGTTACCATGAAAAGCAATTTTCCACTCTGCATAGACAATTTTCACTCACTAAGCTTTTATATCCAGCTTCCCAGAAAGGCAAATTAAATAACTGACAAAACTGCTGCTTCACAAATCTTATATTGTATATAGAGACATTTTATGCCTGAATTAAGTACCACAGCTCACACTCACTGGCCTTATTATTTCCTAAAATATAAAACTATACACTACAAAATGTACAGCGCTGCATCTGTGCTACTATGTTCGGTTAGTGTAAATGAAAATATTTTTAACACTATCTCACTATGGTGACTGTCATGTTAAATTTAGAGTTAAAGCAAAGAAGTCATATATTTGGCCAAATTAAACTAAGCATTTAATGGAAAAAAAGTTTCAGCAATAAGCATAGGTTACTTTCATGTAAAACCAATTAGTAGATCTATAAATATGGGCAGTTGAAACAGTGCAAACCTCAATATTTCCTTTCAAATTTATGTTTGGCCCTGCCCTTGCCACTTCCTGATCCTCCCTACTATTTAAGGGTGCTGCCCACCATAATAACTCTTTCGCTACCTGGGTCTTTGTTTTTTTTTTAAACATAATTTAAAAACATCCATTTTAGGCATGAAGATTAGTTAAAACTCCCATATACCATATATTTTATGAAAGCAGATAACAATAGAGAATAAAATGGTGATAGTTCCAATTTTATGTTACACAATACAGTTCATCAATTATGTTAACGTACGAATGAGTATGCACATGGCATTGGGGGAGGGGGGGGGCTAAAAAAATTTGGGGGGATTGGGGCTTAAGTTTATTTTACAAATTTTTTCACTAAACTTTATTCCTATCACACAGGGGACCGATAGCCAGCTATGTCATAGTACTTATAATGAGTGAGAGTTTTCCTTTAGTGAGACATTAGAGTCTATTAAACCCCTGATGTCTCCCGTGCACTCCACTGGAGCTAATGGAGAGCCGATTGGACTCCATTAGCTTCTTAATTGGCCACAGTGGCTGGGAAAAGTGACATCAGAAAGTGATGAAATCCTTAATGCTTCCGGCTTCTTAGTAGCTAGGGGGGGATCAGCTAAATGACTTTGATGGTCTTCGTACCCTCTACTCAATGGCACCTGCAATGTGGATCCTGAGCCTGCATGTGGGATAGCAGAGCCTAAGAAACATAACGGAAAGCGTACAGGTTCCAGGGGTCCATAGAAGCAATCTGGATGTCTGTACAGCCACTAGATCTCTTGTATCTAAAAGCTGACAGTCAGCTTGTGACATTTACATGCATTCCTGACTGCTGTAGCAGTTGTGTTTGTAAAAGCCCCCACTGTTATTGATGATATGACATATATATCGGCAGTGAAAGGGTTAAAGAACACATAGGCAAGTTCAGAAGATGAGAGATGTTGTTGTCATGCTCAGTCTTTCCATAAACATAGAGATGTGCACATAACTTTATCTGCCCATATCTCTGAATGTACTGCATGCAGTTTTCACTGAAGGTAACCTCTGCTTATGCATTTTTTTTCATCAAATGCTCAGTATAAATGTGCTCAGAATAAACTACCCAGGTTTGTGGCAGAGTCAAAATAATTATTAAAAATTACAATTCTTACTGAAAAAAAAAAAAAAAAAAATATATATATATATATATATATATATATATATATATATATATATATATATATAGGACACCTGCCTTTACGCGTACATGAACTTTAATGGTATCCCAGTCTTAGGCCTGATTCACACCTATGCATTTTTTGTGCTTTTTGCAGATTTGCAGATTTGCACTACAGAACGTGTTCCATAGGAAACCATGGTAAATGGACTGTAGTGCAAATCTGAAAAATGCAGAAAGCACTAAACTTGCATAGGTGTGAATCAGGCCTTCCTCCTTAGGGTTCACTATTGAGTTGGCACACCCTCTGCAGCTATAACAGCTTCAACTCTTCTGGGAAGGCTGTCCACAAGGTTTAGGATTGTGTCTATGGGAATGTTTGACCATTCTTCCAGAAGCGCATTTGTGATGTTAGGTACTGATGTTGGACGAGAGGGCCTGGTCTCTGCTCTAATTCATCCCAAAGGTCTTCTCATCCAACATCAGTGCCTGACCTCACAAATGCACTTCTGGAAAAAGTTGAAGCTGTTATAGCTGCAAAGGGTGAACCAGCTCAATATTAAACCCTACGGACTAAGACTGGGATGCCATTAACCACTTTCAGACCGGACCATTTTGCTGGCTTAAGACCAGACCACTGTTTGCGATTCGGCACTGCGTCACTTTAACTGACAATTGCGCGGTCGTGCGACTTGGCTCCCAAACAAAATTGACATTGTTTTTTTCCCACAAATAGAGCTTTCTTTTGGTGGTATTTGATCATCCCTGCGGTTTTTATTTTTTGCACTATAAACAAAAAAATAAAGACAATTTTGAAAAAAAACTAATAATTTTTTACTTTTTGCTGTAATAAATATCCCCCAAAAATGTATAAAAAAAAATTTCTTTCCTCAGTTTAGGCCTATACGTATTCTTCTACATATTTTTGGTATTTTTTTTTAGCAATAAGCGATTATTGATTGGTTTGCGCAAAAGTTATAGCGTTTACAAAATAGGGGATAGTTTTATGGCATTTTTATTAATAATTTTTTTTTACTAGTAATGGCAGCGATCAGCGATTTTTTTTTTATTGTGACTGCGACATTATGGCGGACACATCAAAAATTTTTGACACATTTTTGGGACATTGGCATTTATACAGCAATCAGTGCTATACAAATGCACTGATTCCTGTGTAAATGACACTGGCAGTGAATGGGTTAACCACTAAGTGGCAGTGTAGGAGTTAAGTGTGTCCTAGGGGCGTGTTGCTAACTGTGTGGGGTGTGGCTGTGTTGTGGACATCACTGATTTCTGCTCCAATCACAGGGAGCAGAGATTAGTGTCACTGTTGCTAGGCAGAACAGGGAGATGCTTGTTTACTATAGCATCTCTCTGTTCTTGCTCCCCGTGAGACGATCGCGGGTATCCCCGCGGCGATCGAGTACGCGGGACCCACGATAGGACTCATGGAGGTTCCGGCCAGCGTCGCACACGCAATGGCATGGCGGCAAATTTAAAGGGACGTACCTGTACGCCCTTATGCCTGTCCATGCCTTTCTGCCGACGTACATCGTCGTGCGCCGGTCGGGAAGCGGTTAAAGTTCGTGTGCGTGTAAAGGCAGGCGTCCCAATAATTTTGGTAATATAGGGGTTGCTTTACTAAAACTGGAGAGTGCAATACCTGGTGCAGCTCTGCATAGAAAATAATCAGCTTCCAGGTTTTATTGCCAGAGAGTTAGGGCTCTTTCACACGGGGCGGATCAGTGCAGATCCGCCCCGTGGATAGCCGCTTGCTCAGCTGGGATCGCCGGAGCGATCTCCGCTGAGCAGAAGATGACAGGTCCGTCTCTGCACTCCGTGCAGGGACGGACCTGTCAGAGCGCCGCTCTCCCCTATGCTAGATCGGGTGACGACGGACCGTAGTGAATAAAGTGAATAAATACTAAAGAGCACTATAAAGAGCAATTCCAAACAATTGGTAAAATACAACACTGAGACAAAATCAAAATCTTCAAGCTGTCCAATGTACCTTTCTGTCCCTCTGCCTCCTGCATCACAAATCATCTTTAAACTTCAAAGGCAATTTAAAACTGATTACTGGCCAAAACTTTAGGTAATTTTTCATTGGACTTTCTCTGTGTAAAAACATCAAGGAGTTTGTAGTTGGCATTTAAGCAATAAAAAATAAAAAAATCACATTCAGTGATCAACTGATTATCAACAAAAGGACTGGAGTGGAGTGGTGCAGTACAGCAATGCCTAGGTGAACAATTGAAGTATTACCTTTTATTGATTACATTTTAACTGGACTATAAGTTTAACATATACACAATTTGTTGCATTATATTTTTGTTTGTAGTGTTCACTGTTTAGAATAAATTGGTATGCTCATCAACAAACTGTTTAATGGGTGACCAATTCAAATTGATATTCTTTTGCTATGGTCCAATAAATAATACACTATCGTATTTCAAATGATTCAGCTAAAATGATTCCCTTTTTTTCTCTAGCATCAAATGAAATGAAAAGAATCACACTATAACAAGTAATGTGAGTCAAATCCAGGTGGCCATTATTCATTTGGAGGATTTGAAATCCAATACAGTCTCTTAAACTCCATCCAAAAAGCATTTCTTCAATTGTTATTTAAGAAAAGCAAAGTTCTTTTCTATTTTTTGAAATGCCAGGCTGCTGTGGTGGTATAATTATCTTGACAGATTAGCTTACAGGGATATTGCTTTTTATGTGATGGTGATAAAGGCACAAAAGGAGATCCATACTATAATTCTAATTACATTCCATATGCCTTTTATATTCAGTGAAAATTTTGAATGTGGGCAAAATGTCAGTTTTTTATGTGTGTGGTTAGATAGAGATACAAAATGCAGCCTTCTAATGCTATGTAGAAAAGTATCACCAACCTCCCTGATATCAGGGACATGTAACTGTAACATCCTTTTGTAATAAACAATAATAAACCCCTGAAAAGTGCAGTATATTGCCCCCTGCAACAAAGATATTGTAAAGATTAACCTTGCACCTTCAACATCTGGTGCCCATGAATCAGGACAACTTGTCTGGGCTGATCCTGATCATCTGGGCTTTTGTCATTGTTATTGGTCCATTTACCTGTGTGGTACCCAGATTTGGCCTACTGACGCCGCCACTGTCTTCTGTTTGCTCTGACCTTCTGTCTTAGGACTTACACTGCTCTAATGTCTGTCCTGTCTTTTAGTCAGCTGTCACGCTGGTGGTACAGTAGGGCCACTTAACTCCCACCTCCTGGACTGGGCTCCTATGATGGACATCACACTGGTCCAATGCCGGGACTGTGGGACGTGTGATGTCCATCATAGGCACTGCCGGGTCCAGGACGACACTGCTGGGTCCAGGATGACACTGCAGCCATTCCAGGCACTGGGAGATCCCTGCTTGCCCTGTGTAAATGGGCGCCTGTTTCAGTGATCCTGTTTCAGTGATTGAATGCCGGCTATTAAATAAGAACTGAAATTTGTTAATTATATTATTCCGTAGATAATTACTATCAGACATGTAAAGAAAAGTCTGAAATATATAATTATACAGGTATAACCATTTTAAACATTTACTGCCTGTGACAAGTTATAAATGAATGTGTCAGGAGATCAGAGGTCGCCTGAAGTCTGACGTGTGCTGATATGCCATCAGATAGGTCAGTGTATCTGTCTGTGTAGGTGTCAGGTAGGTCAGTGTAGGTGTCAGGTAGGTCAGTGTAGGTGTATGTGTCAGGTAGGTCAGTGTATGTATAGAAAAACAGGGAGGGCTCACCGACCTTGCGCATTACCAAAGATACAATTTATTTAAATAGTAAAAGCAAGAGTCATACTCATAAACAAATGTTTAAAAAGACTTAACATTGCCCAAAAAAAATCTGAAATGTATCTTCTGCATCCTGGACTGGGTATTAGGAGGAACCAGATGGTATCACAAACGGCTTACGCGTTACTAGGGAGTACCCTCTTCATCAGAACCTCAGCAATAGCAGACTAACTTTCTCTAAGTTCCCTCTAAATTGAGTCATTCACATGTCTGGGTGATGCCCACCAGAGCCTGTCACACCCCTCCGGCTGGACCCCGCCCACCATGTCATTCCATCAGATTAAACCATATGCTACATCGTGTTATCAAACTCACAAATGCGTCCCTGCACAGACAGCTGTCTTTACAGGGATTTGGTTTCCTCCTTATGGGAACAAGGATGCATTTCTGAGTTCGGTGGCGTTTTTTTTTTTTTTTTTCGGTCCGTCGGCGGAGCCATAGAAGAAGATGAATGGACTTTGTGGGACATTTTTATTTTTACATTTTTTAATAAAGGACTTGTCCCAAGGTGTGTCTTGTCTTTTTTTTAACATTTTGACACTTTTTTTGTGAACCCGTTACCATTTCACACAGGGGGGGCTGGGACCTGGGGGTCCCCTTGTTAAAGGGGGCTTCCAGATTCCGAAAAGCTCCCCGCCCGCAGACCCCCACAACCAACGGAGAAGGGTTGTAGGGATTTTTTTTGTAATATTGGTTCAGGGTTCCCCTTAATACTCATACCAGACCCAAAGGGCCTTGTAATGGACTGGGGGGATCCCATGCTCTTTCTTTTAATGAGTTTTATCTATATTGCCGAGACTCGACAATTCATTACAGCCGCGATCAGTTTTAAATGACAATTTTTCCTTTAGAAATGTAATTTTGCTGTGGTATTGTTCTAAACATGGGAAAAATGCGCCACTTTACAGGCATACTATAGTCACCCCCCAGGCACGATATTTAACCACTTCCATACTGGGCCTATATTGGCACTCCTCTCCTACATGTAAAAATCATATTTTTTTGCTAGAAAATTACTCAGAACCCCCAAACATTGTATATATATTTTTTAGCAGAATATAGAAAAAAAAGCAAGTCATTGCAACTTTTTATCTTGCACGGTATTTGTTCAAACGTGTTTTTTTTTTTGGAAAAAAAAACAGTTTCATGATTTAAAAATAACAAAACTGTAAAGTTAGCCCAATTTTTTTATATAATGTTAAAGATGATGTTACCGAGTAAATAGATACCCAACATGTCACGCTTTAAAATTGCGCACACTCATGGAATGATGCCAAACTTCAGTACTCAAAAATCTCCATAGGCGACGCTTTAAATTTGTTTAGAGTTACAGGGGAGGTCTAGTGCTAGTTTACATACAGTGGTGTGAAAAAGTGTTTGCCCCCTTCCTCATTTCCTGTTCCTTTGCATGTTTGTCACACTTAAGTGTTTCGGAACATCAAACCAATTTAAACAATAGTCAAGGACAACACAAGTAAACACCAAATGCAATTTGTAAATGAAGGTGTTTATTATTAAAGGTGAAAAAAAATCCAAACCATCATGGCCCTGTGTGAAAAAGTGATTGCCCCCTAAACCTAATAACTGGTTGGGTCACCCTTAGCAGCAACAACTGCAACCAAGCGTTTGCGATAACATGCAATGAGGCTTTTACAGCGTCCTGGAGGAATTTTGGCCCACTCATCTTTGCAGAATTGTCCTAATTCAGTTACATTAGAGGGTTTTCGAGCATGAACGGCCTTTTTAAGGTCATACCACAACATCTCAATAGGATTCAGGTCAGGACTTTGGCTAGGCCACTCCAAAGTCTTCATTTTGTTTTTCTTCAGCCATTCGGTGGTGGACTTGCTGGTGTGTTTAGGATCATTGTCCTGCTGCAGAACCCAAGTTCGTTTCAGCTTGAGTACACGAACAGATGGTCGGACATTCTCCTTCAGGATCTCTTGGTAGACAGCAGAATTCATAGTTCCTTTTATCACGGCAAGTCTTCCAGGTCCTGAAGCAGCAAAACAGCCTCAGACCATCACACTACCACCACCATATTTTACTGTTGGTATAATGTTCTTTTTCTGAAATGCAGTGTTCCTTCTACGCCAGATATACTTGGACACACACCTTCCAAAGAGTTCCACTTTTGTCTTATCGGTCCACGGAATGTTGTCCCAAAAGTCTTGGGGATCATCAAGATGTGTTGTGGAGAAATTGAGACGAGCTTTGATGTTCTTTTTGCTCAGCAGTGGTTTTCTCCTTGGAACTCTGCCATGCAGGCCATTTTTGCCCAGTCTTTTCCTGATGGTGGAGGCATGAACGCTGACCTTAACTGAGGCAAGTGAGGCCTGCAGTTCCTTGGACGTTGTTGTGGGGTCTTTTGTGACCTCTTGGATGAGTCGTCGCTGCGCTCTTGGGGTAATTTTGGGCGGCCGGCCACTCCTGGGAAGGTTCACCACTGTTCCATGTCTTCGCCATTTGTGGATAATGGCTCTCACTGTGGTTCGCTGGATTCCCAAAGCTTTGGAAATGGCTTTATAACCCTTTCCAGACTGATAGATCTCAATTACTTTCTTTCTCAATTGTTCCTGAATTTCTTTGGGTCTCGGCATGATGTGTAGCTTTTAAGGATCTTCTGGTGGACCTTACTGTGTCAAGCAGCTCCTATTTAAGTGATGCCTTGATTGTGAACAGGTGTGGCAATAATCAGGCCTGGGTGTGGCTAGAGAAATTGAACTCAGGTGTGGACAACCACAGTTATAGTATGTTTTAACAAGGGGGGCAATCACTTTTTCACACAGGGCCATGATGGTTTGGATTTTTTTTCACCTTTAATAATAAACACCTTCATTTACAAATTGCATTTTGTGTTTACTTGTGTTGTCCTTGACTATTGTTTAAATTGGTTTGATGTTCCGAAACACTTAAGTGTGACAAACATGCAAAGGAACAGGAAATGAGGAAGGGGGCAAACACTTTTTCACACCACTGTATGTGGGCAGGACTAATGTGTGCGTTAACTTCTGAGCACAAGCTATTTTATTTTTACTTTCTTTTACAACATTTTTTTTTGACACTTTTATTCCTATTACAAGGAATGTAAACATCCCTTGTAATAGGAATAATTCTTGACAGGTCCTCTTTATGGAGAGATGTGGGGGTCTTATCTTCTCCAGGCTGGAAAGCATGAGATCGGAAAAAAAATCCACGATCTCATGCTTACCAGCTGCGATCACGGCTTTGTTTACACTCTGTGGGCCGGACGTGACATCATAATGTCACGCCCGGGCCTCCGATGGTCATAGAGATGACTGGTGACCATTTGGTCACCAGTCATCTCTATGCTCTACGCTCATCATGCGGCGGCAGCCGATTCTTTCTCTGAGTCCCCGATAGCACGGGAGAGCCCGGGAGAAGCACCAGATGGCAGCAGGAGGGTGCCTGTAAGAATGATCGGGGGAACTGCTGCTGTGATCATTCTTATGGTTCACAGAATCGCCGGCTGAAAACAAGGATAGCTGAATGAAGCCTGTAGCTGCATGCATCATTCAGATATTCCCACTGAGAATCCAGGACGTCATATGACGTCCAGGGGTGGGAAGTGGTTAAAGGAATATTTAATTTTTATTGTTTCACTTTAAGCATTAAAAAAATCACTGCTCTCGGAAAAATGTCTGTTTAAATTTTTTTTTTTGCATTGATACATGTCCCTTGGGGCAGGACCAGGGTCCCCAAACACTTTTTATGACAATAACTTGCATATAAGCCTTTATGAGCACTTTTGATTTTTCATGTTCTTGTCCCATAGACTTTAACGATGTTCGTGTGTTCTGCCAAATCTTTTGCCTGTTCGCATGTTCTGCTGAAAACCGAACAGGAGGGTGTTCGGCTCATCCCTGGCGATCAGTGCTAGAAAAATGCACTGATTACTGTGTAAATGTCACTGGCAGGGGTTAAACACTAGGGGGCGATCAAGGGGTTAACTGTGTTCCCTCAGCATGTTCTAACTGTAGGGGGGTTGGGCTCACTAGAACATGACAGAGATCACTGCTGTAGATCACTGTGAGCAGTAAATCCCTGTCATGTTGCTAGGTAGAACAGGGAAATGCCTTGTTTACATAGGCATCTCCACGTTCTGCCTCTCCGTGCCACGATCGTGGGCCACCGGCGGACTTCGAGTTCGAGGGACGGCAGATGATGCTAGCCGCAGATGACTCAGCAACACATGGGTACGTTGTTTTGCGCACCTGTGCCACTTTGCCGACGTGCATCGGTGTGAGCCAGTCAGTAAGTGGTTAAAAGCTTCAGCACTTTCCTTTCAGCACTCAACTGCAGGATAACAACTATTTAGTATGGTTAAGCGGTATCACAGGCTGCAAATAACTGCAAATAACAGTGTGAGCAAATGCAAGAAAATTAACAGTTTGAAAAGCAATACACTTGAGACATGTAAAACATAAACCATATGTCGCTGATTAGATAAAACATCTTTGCCACACAAATCATGAAAAAACAACCTTAACCCTTAACACTTTTCATCCAGTGGGAACTAGCCCTTTAAATGTTTAAACACTGGAGGTGCAACATGGGCTTCCCGGTCACTCCTGATCGATCACATGATCACTGTGGCAGTGATCATGTCGTAAACAGCTCCTGATCGTAAACAGTGTCTGGAAACTGTCAGTGACAGCGTAATCATTTTACTGGGGTTGCTGAGTTAGTGCACTCCCAGCACATAAAAGGGACATTAGCTATAAACATATATTTGGAAGCTCGATGTTAACAAGACATAGAACAAGAACATATACAATAATCAAACTGTCCGATTAATAGTAGTCCTCTTATGCAGGGGGTTATAAGAAAGGTCCTCCCTAAATGGGATATTGAGCTAAACCTGTACGTAAATAAGTGAATCAGAACCTACGCTAAGTGTAAGAGTGGGTTTGATAATAAAGTTGATAGTGCCTCCACCCAGGGCAGGGCATCTATGATTAGAGGGGATTTCTTTCTTGGGAAATTAACCAGTAATCTAAACAAAGTAAGTGAGAACAGGAGAACACCAGTATAGAAATAATACAAGCTTTTTATAAGAGTGTAATATTACTTCAATGTACAAACAGGTGTTATCAGCAAAGTCCCTGATAGGATTCCTGGTGGAATTGTGCAGTTATACCCAACTATATATTGTTAAGTGATTACAGTAATAGGGATACCTCCAGATGAATATTGCAACAAAGCCAGTTGCATGGGCCCCTTAAGATGATGCAGTATTTGCGTTTGTGTCAGGGACCTGAAGACAAGATCAAAGGTCATTGGGGTATACTCCAACTCTTAAACAGGGAGAGATTGTTCAACATGGGTATTTACACTCAGGTTTATCAAATGCGTCAACGTTCAACCCCCTGGGGTTTTAGCCCCATCAGTGAGGGTGTTTAGGGACATCCTCCTGAGGGATTTGGAAACAATAAAAATTACCAATCAAAGAATGGATACAAATTTGGAGAAGGGTTTAGACTCACCCCCGGATAAAGGGGGGGGGGCATAGTTGTCCTTGATCGTGAAGATTATGTTAAGGAGATGCATAATATAGTGGATGATAGAGATACCTATGTTGTCTTACTTGGTAATCCAGTTATCCAATATAAATAGACATTGCAGTCTCTGGTAGAAAAAGGCTTTCAGCTTAATATACTCAATGAGAAGGAAAGGGTCTTTCTGATCCCTAAGGCCCCTTGAGCCCCAGTTTTGTACTATCTACCACAGATACACAAGAGTCTTACTTGCCCCCCGGGATGTCCAATTGTGAGCGGTATTGACTCCATTACTTCCTGGGTGGGCAAGTATATTGACTTTTTTCTCCAGCCACTGGTACAACAAATGCAATTGTACCTCAAGGATACGAGACATGCAATAACCTTGTTGTCCAAAATAAAACCTAGTGCACACACTTTGATGGTAACAGCGGATGTTACATCATTATATACAATCATCCCACATGCCATGGGGATAGCAGCAGTTAAACATTTTTTAAATGTTTCCTCGACTATGCCCAAACAACAACAGACCTTTGTCATTGATCTGCTTGAATATGCAGCAAGCCACAATTACTTTTGGTTTGAACATCATTACTACCAACAACTTCGGGGCGTTGCTATGGGGCAAAATATGCCCCCAGTCTTGCCAATTTATTTATGGCTAATGGGGAGGAGGACATCGCCTATAAGGACCGGAGACCTTTTTTGACCTTTTGGGCCAGGTACATAGATGACGTCCTCCTCCTGTGGGATGGAACCATCTCAGAACTGGATGAATTATTTTCTGTTGTTAACAACAATGAGAGGGGCATTAAATTTGTGTACGAAGCAAGTCACGAGAGGATTAACTTTTTGGATCTGACAATCACAAAAAGTGAGGATATGTTTAAGACAGTTTCTTTTTTCAAACAGACTGATAGGAACGCTTTCATACCAATAGGGAGCTGCCACCACGATTCGTGGTTGGAGTCAGTTCTGAAAAGCCAATTCGTGAGAATGAGGTGGAACTGTACAGATATTAGTGATTATAGAGCTCAGGCAGGTATCCTAAAGAAAAGACTTGAGGAGAAAGGTTATGATCCGGAGTCTCTGGATAGAACAATGGAACAGATAGCAGAGATTGATAGGTCTATGTAGTTGAATGAAGGCCCTAAGAAAACTAGAGAGAGACCAGTTATACCATTTATTACATCGTTCTCAACCCAACATTACTTAATTAAAAAAATGCTTCGGAAACTTTGGCACCTATAAGGGAATGACAGGATTATCAAAACATTCCTTACAGCTAACCCACAAGTGGTTTTTAGGGGAGTCCCTTCCCTCCGGATAGGGTTGCCCCTAACGTGGTAGATCCCCCACTAAAAAGGTATCTTTCTTTCAAAATCTCTCAGGTTACCATCAGTGTTGCCGATGTCAGATCTGCACACTAAAAAAAAGCAGACAGAGGAAAACTGAATCCATTGTCTCTACCAGTACCTCAGGAGAACATAGAATTGAGCCGTTCATTACATGTAGCTCCACGGGCATTGTCTATTTATTACAATGTCCGTGTGGGTTCCAATACATTGGTAGGGCCAAACGCTCCATGCAGGTGCGTTTGGGTGAGCACATTACCAACATTAAAAGTGGGTTCAAGTTTCACTCAATATCAAAACACTATGCTATCCACCATAATCATAACCCTGCAAACACATTGTTTTTAGGGATAGATAAGTACAGTGCACATTGGAGGGGCAGCTCCCTGGTGAAAGAACTGCCCAGACTAGAGATGGCCTGGATACACAGGGTACGCTGTTACACTCTGTATGGCCTTAATATTGATGTGGACGTCAATGCCTTCATTGATAATGGTTAGGTTCTGTCTGTTAGTGGTTGGATCCTGGCTTTGTGAACCCACTCTGAGTTCCTGGCAGACTGATGGGAATATTATATGGGAGACCGATGGGATTATTATATGGGATGACCTTCCACCCACAGTTAATGCAGGGGTTTGGCTCTTCCATTGATAGGTGCTTTTGGCTCTTCCATTGATAGGTGCTTTTTATCAAATGATAGCACGGATGTGTCAGGGGGGTTGGGGCTTACCCACCTTCACTGTTGGACTTTGGGGTCAACATTACCCCCTTCACCTCTTCTTCTTATTTTTGTTGTTTTTTGTTCTGTTTCTTCCTCCCTTTTCAATTTTTAATTTTTAATTTTCAGTTTCAGTTGTGCAAAAGTTATAGCGTCTACAAAATAGGGGATAGATTTATGGCATTTTTATTAGTAAATCTTTTTTATTGTAAAGAATGAATGTAACCACTAATGCCTGCCCCTAGGTACACCCCTCTGCGCTGATTGAATATATTACTTCTCAATAAGTTGGATAAATAAAATAAATAAATAAATATACCAATATATAAGAATATATAAAAATATAAATATATAAAATTAGTATAAATATTAAACACCACAGTCGGTAATAGCAGCCGCTTAAAATGTGCAAAGTATGAAAATATGGCAATTTTATAAAAACAGTCCTTCCTATATAAAGTCTCTATAATATTGCAGCAGCGCTTATGTCCTTATTCGCACCGAGGACTATACGGTAAATCACAGATGAAAGAAGATGAGGGAATATTTCAATCGCTACTGTAAAAGTTCTTTCCGTGCAAAATAATCAGTATCCACCGAGAATTCCACCAGGTATTCACCACGTGCGATATAAATTCCCCGCATGGGGATGCACTCACCAGACCCAAGTTAAAAATACGCCCATCAAATAGGTTTATCCAGCATCAGCGTTTCTCCACTCCTTATCTCCTTATGCAGCAGACATAGCAGGAACATACACCAATTCCCCTCATATAAAAAGAAGGTTGCATATAGTGTGATACTGTATAAAAGATTTTATTGGGTATAAAACTTCCCCCCCTTAGTACATAAATGCGTACCCTGCATCAATAAAAATCAAGCGTTGTATTAGTACTGTGCCTGTTAAGGTGCTTTAGCCCCGCCGGAACTGGTGTTATCACTCGGCTGTATAGAACAGCGCTCAGCTTCCTGCTGCCTAGTCCCTGGAGCGCACGTTTGAGGCACAGAACGTCACTTCCGGTCGTCGGTCACTGCCCTGACGTTTCGTCACATCCGGACTTCTTCTGAGGGGGGGGAAGTTTTATACCCAATAAAATCTTTTATACAGTATCACACTATATGCAACCTTCTTTTTATATGAGGGGAATTGGTGTATGTTCCTGCTATGTCTGCTGCATAAGGAGATAAGGAGTGGAGAAACGCTGATGCTGGATAAACCTATTTGATGGGCATATTTTTAACTTGGGTCTGGTGAGTGCATCCCCATGCAGGGAATTTATATCGCATGTGGTGAATACCTGGTGGAATTCTCGGTGGATACTGATTATTTTGCACGGAAAGAACTTTTACAGTAGCGATTGAAATATTCACTCATCTTCTTTTATCTGTGATTTACCGTATAGTCCTCGGTGCGAATAAGGACATAAGCGCTGCTGCAATATTATAGAGAATTTATATAGGAAGGACTGTTTTTATAAAATTGCCATATTTTCAATTCTTTTTTATTAGTAATTGCGGCGATCTGAGATTTTTTATCGTGACTGCGACATTATTGCAGACTCATCGGACACTTTTGACACTATTTTGGGACCATTGTCATTTATTCAGCGATCAGTGCTATAAAAATGCAAATATTACTGTGTAAATGACACTGGCAGGAAAGGGGTTAAACGCTATGGGGCGATCTAGGGGTTAAGTGTGTCCTAGGGAGTGATTCTAACTGTTGGGGGGATTGCCTCACTAGAATATGACAGAGATCACTGCTCCCGATGACAGGGAACAGTAGATCCCTGTTATGTTGCTAGGCAGGGAAATTCCTTGTTTACATAGGCATCTCCCCGTTCTGCCACTCCGTGACACAATCCGGGACCTGCAGGCACGCTCACAGAAGAGGACGTAGCTGTATGCCCATTTGCCCAGCCATGCCATTGTGCATATGTATATCATTGTGCGCTGGTCGGCAAGGGGTTAATTGAGTTTCAATATACTGTAGTTAGTCCCTCATGTGAAAGGAGAGCTGTTTTGCCGGTCTAGGGTGCGTTTCTTTAGTTCCCCTCTTACCTCCTTCTGGGCAGGGAATGGGCTTGGGTGCTTGTCTGAAAATTGCATTGTCCAACACATATAAAAGCTCTCCACACCTCCTGATATAGCAGTGCTTGCATAAAGTCAGCAAAAAAAGAAAAAAAAGAGGAAGACTTACTCTTAGTTCAGGGGAATCAATGTGGGACTTCTGTGACCTCCCTGGCGGTATTCCCGAGTGTGGCTCGAGGTTAAACTTCAGTACCATTAGCCACGCTCGGGATTGCATCTCAGGATCCTGGTGCAGTGTACTTACCTTGTCCTGGTCCCCAGGATCCTGAGATGTCCCTCTGCTGTGTCTGAGGGCTGTGTCCTCCGCCCGATGCCTCTGTGTGCCAGGCTCCATTCCGACCATCAGTCCCTTGGACCACATGTAGCCCATCGCTTCCTCTACCGACCATCCAAATCTGAGGACCAGGCACCATAAGACCGGGGAGCACCGAATTTTCAAAGCCGAACATCAACCGCCATAGACTCCCATGTTAAACGGTCCTTTTTTGGGTACCGGTATTGGCCGACCATAGGACCCTTATACCCCGAAGAAAAAAAAATCTTTTGTTTCACTTTGGACTCATCCAAGTGTCTTTTGATACAGTTTAATGGACATTATTCTCAACATGTTCATATATATGTTGTCTTACTATTTTGCATACTAGTCTTGCTAAAGTTAATGGAATCACTCCTGAAAAGAAGGATCATTGATCACCTAAAAATACACAACTTACTGGACCCAAAGCAGAATGGCATTACTAAGGGCAGATCTTGTCAAAATCAAGAACACAGGGACATGACCTCAAACTAACTGGAGGAAAGTTCAAACTAATCTTAGAAAGTATTTTTTTTTTTTTACTGAAGGTTAGTTGATGCTTGGAATAAACTTCCACAGAGGTAGTGAGACAGTCAACAGTAAATGGCTTCAAACATATCTGGGACAAACACAGATCTATACTCAATACTTTTTTCTGTGTCACTTTTCTATGTTTCTCTCGTCTCCTTACCACCACCTATAGTTTTCTTTGAACATGCCTGTTCAGTCACCTTGTCACTGACAGGCAAACTTGACTTTGCAGGTTCTGCAGACATAGAAAGTGTACAACATTTTGCAGGGATCATTTTTTTCTAATCAGGATGTGACCATGCTTCAACCAGTTATTTTTTTTAGCAGCCTGTAATCTCTTTTATGAACCAATTTTTTTTATTTTTTTATTTTGGGGCACCGTTTCACTTTTCTCACTTGTGAATGACCTTCTTTTAGAAGACATGTGGGCACAAGCTCTTGGTAACATATAGTATACTATTAATTTAATTGTAAAATGTACTGACTTCTCAGCAAAGAACTCCAGACTGTGTCCCTATAGGATACTGCATCCAAAACAATTCCAGCACTTGGACTTCAAACTCAAAATCTTCCCAAGCAGGGATGAAGGTTGACTAACTGTCCCTACTAGATAAGTAGCTGGGTATTGCATCTAGCTGCCTCTCCCCTGTAGGCTTTGGGAGGTGAACAATTAGAGGTTACTCACTCAGTCCTTTGAACGTCGTTTAGCATAGATGGCACTTCTGCCCAGGCCTCCTGCAAACCAGGTGCTACTTGCTCCTAGGGTGTCTCAGCCAAGCCTGGCTGGGGCTAAAAGGGGATGTGGATTGCTCTCTCAGCTTCCTCTAAGATTCCAAAAGCTAAAAATAATCAGCCCTTTCTAGAAATCTGTATATAGTGGAAGTGGGTGACCCCCAAATAAATTATTTTTATTTCCAGACAGTCCAAAAATATAGTTAAGTTCTAATCAAGGAATTAGTTAAATAAGGCTTAGTTATTAGCTTACTATACAAGATGGACACTGCCAGTGGCAGGTGTCTTATTCTCATGATGCCAATCCCCAAAAAATCCCCCTTCCAGCTGTGAGTGACCTCCAAATAAGTGATACAAATCTCATCCAGGTTTTGGTAATATTATTTCAAGCTTATTGTTCACTGACAAAAGTAAGCTGACCAAATCCCACAAATCATAGTATTACCAGAAGTGAGTGACCCCATCAATGTGAGGACAAAGTACTTTGCCATGGAGGTCCCTTTTTGTCAAGTTATTATCCCCATGTCAAGGGTGTGTGACCTGGTATGGTTTAGGACATGGGAGGGCACATGCTTGCTGTCCCTCCCTTTTCTGGCTAGCCAGGCTGCATGCTCAAATAAGGGTCTGCTATTGATTTTTTTTGGGGGGGGGGGAACCACGTGCATGTTTTTTGTTTTATTGCATGGCGTCCTCCCAAAAACTATATCAGATGCTCCTCGAGGATAAAGGTCTGGTGTAAAGTTTGGGGAAGACCCATGCTGTTTTGCTGTGCTTTTTTTTTTTCTTCATGGTGTTCTCTTAAAATCCATACCAGACCCTTATCCTGAGCATGTGGTTTGTATAGATGTTGAAAGGGATCTCCTAGCACCAATGGGGTTTATTTACTAAAGGCAAATCCACTGTGCACTACAAGTGCACTTGGAAGTGCAATCGCTGTGGATCTGAGGGGCACATGCAAGGAAAATAAAAAAACAGCATTTTTGCTTGCACATGATTGGATGATAGAAATCAGCAGAGCTTCCCCTCCTTTCAGATCTTCCCCTCAGATCTACAGCGACTGCACTTGCAAGTTCACTTCCAAGTGCACTAGTAGTGCACAGTTGATTTGCCTTTAGTAAATCAACTCCTTTGTCTACTTTTTTAAAATGCACATTTTAGGACTGAAGATTTTTTAAAACCCCAAAAGAATTATATATTTTCTAACAGCAAATATTGGAGAATAAAACAGTGGTAGTTACACTTTTTATGTCACTTGATATTAGCGCAACAGTTAATCAAACACATATTTTCAGTAAAAATTCACTAAAGCTAAAGGATAAGTTACACCTTTACTGTGCCATCAGTACTGTAACATGTCACAACCTGAATGTTATAAAAGGTGAACTTAACTTTAATTTTAGTGCACACAAATGCAATATATAACCCAATTTTTGTTAAAGGATAAAAAAGCATGGCTGCACCACATAAATAAATACTTAACAGGTTGAGCCTTCAAATTGTGTTCACTCAAGAGTGAAACGGCCACAGAATTTGGTACACAATATTGCACATAAGTGATGTGTTAAAAGCTCTTACAAATTAATTGTAATGTCCCTAGAATTATTACTGTCACTCTGGTGTGCATGGGAATATGTAACGTATAACACAATTGCTGTTTTCTCACGTAGGTTCCCCTGACTGATGCATTTATGTACATATGTACAGTATATGGGGGTGGAACATTTTTTTTTGGGGCGAAGGCTTAAGTGCTTGAGTATAACTTAATTTTTTTTACACTTAACTTTATGGTTATCACATATGGGGCTGATAGGCTTATGTGACTTATTGTGTTATTTTTAATGTACAGCCACTGGATCACTTTCATTTTCCAGCTGAGCCTTGGCAGAAAAAGGGTTAAAATTATTGTGTATTTTTACTGTTGCCCATTAAGCCTTTTAAGAAGACCCACTACCCACCAAATTGTGCTTTCTAAACATTTTTTTGCATTGGTACCTGTCCTCTATTGCAGTTCCCAGCTATCCATGCCTTTCTTTAACAAAATTGGGTGCTATGTTCAAGGAATGACGATTTTTTAAATTTGTTCAGCAAACATCAAGCGGGAAATTTCACCTTACACTCAATAATAAGAATACACTTTACTTCAAATTCTAATGTTAAATAAGAATACACTTTACTTCAAATTCTAATGTTGTTATTTGTAAATTTGCAAAAGTTGAAATGGTAATAGTTTATACCCCAATGAAAGCATTTTCCAAACATCAGAAAAAATAATGAGCTGCAGTTGATTTAAAAGAGAGAATAAGAAAAGGTAACTTATTAGGTGTAAATTTGCATTCACAGTCATGATTTATTTTTTTCGTTCATTTCTGTGTTTTTTCAGGTCATGTGATACAAGCAAAATTGATGCTTTAGTAGATGTGAATGTGAATGTACATACTATGATATTTTCTGCCAATTATTTTCTATTATTTTTCCACAGCTGTATAAAATATTTGTACACCCATTGCGTGTTAAATTTCCCTTTGGGCTTTTCCATTTAGCACTAGGGAGATATAAATGAGTGCATTTAAGTAGATATATCAATTTGCCAAGCCATCCTCCCGAGCCAACTCTTGTGATTAAGAAACAAATCAATCAGACGCTTAGACTGCAATGCCTCTGTACAGTGTTTGAGTGAACTGCAGGATAGGGAGGAATATCCTATTATGGTTATCGGATGGATGCAGGTCTTTTTCACTGTTATACAGAGAAAGAAATCAATATTACATAGGGAATAAACATTAAAAATCTATTTACTTGCACAGAACTTAAATTACAATAATGTCTTATCATTTCCGTCTAGCTCTAAAATTGCTGATTGCTAAAAATAAATTGCCAGATGTATTTCATGTATGTTGTTGTTAGAAATGTCAGCTTGTTCAGTAGCTGACCACTTACCATAAAATTCCCACTGGGAACTTCAGAAGGAAACAACAAAAGACGTGTGAATAAAATACTAATCGACCTCAGCAATCAGATACAGTTGTATAGAAACAGGGTTTAATAGGGATCAGAGAAGGTGAGATTTATCTTTTTTTTCCCCTCTCCTGGGCCATCTGCTTTGTGCCACCCCTTACCTCCAACAACTGCTTTGGGTGCTGCCTCCCCAAACACATGCAAATGTACACACTTGTATGCAAAATCATATGCTCTGAAAATATCCAATAAATATGATGTCTGTCAACTTATGCCGTGTACACACAATCAGAAATGCCAAAAGCAAAACTCCGATGAGAGCTTTTTGTCAGAAAATGCGACCGTGTGTATCCAGCCAGCAAAAGATTGAGAGCAGGTTCTCTATTTTTCGTTTGGGAAAAGTTCCTATCCGAAAATGCGGTCGTCTGTATGTAATTTGGACGCGCAAAAAATCATGCATGCTCGGAAACAATTCGACGCATGCTCGGAAGTATTGAACTTAATGTTCTCGGCTCATTGTAGTGTTGTACGTCACAGCGTTCTTGACGGTCGAAAGTTCAGAGAACTTTTGTGTGACCGTGTGTATGGAAGACAGGCTTGAGCGGAATTCCGTCGGAAAAACCATCCAAGATTTTTTGGACGGAAATTCCGCTCGTGTGTACTCTTTATTTACCTGGAAGAATGATGCAGTCACATACCCAAGGGTACAACTGCTGACAAACAATATGTAAACCCATAACTATCAACCCTTTCTTACAGTGATTGTAAACAATCACCTTGTAAAACAACCCATTCAATTTAAAATAGAAATTAAAGCCAAACCATTTTTGTATAGCTATATAAAAAAAAGCAGCCATACTAAAGATCAATATTCTCCCATGACTCTTATATGCTTGATCTCCACCTTCTTTGCAACTATGCAGAGACTAGCTTTTTAATATGGCAGAAGGTAAACCCAGGAATCAGTCTAAAACACAGACTTTGCCCAAACAGTACAGTGCAGTACAGTAATACCTTTAATATTAATATTTTATTTATATTATTTATATTAGTGTGCTGACATGTGCATATATTCAACATGCATGTGAAATCACCAGTGACTCGTGACCTATTCTCCCCCTTTGCCTATATTCTTACCAAAAAACAAACTTTGTAACACATCTAGTTCTAAATCAGGTCCTCCACACCATCCTCAAATCCTGAATCCTCCTCTTGGCAACATTTCCCAAGGAGAGAAAAAACTCAATAGTGTAATACACCAAAAACAAATATATAAATATAAAGTATCTCACAAAAGTGAGTACACCCCTCACATTTTTGTTAATATTTTATTCTATCTTTTCATGTGACAACACTGAATAAATGATACTTTGCTACAATGTAAAGTAATGAGTGTACAGCTTGTATAACAGTGTAAATTTTCTGTCCCCTCAAAATAACTTAACACAGTTTACCTGCTAATACAGTGCTGCACTTGATGTCATTCACACATTATGTACCTGCATTATCTGTACGAAAAAAATAAAAATAAAATAGAAAGCTTACAAGGCTTTAAAGATGGTAGTCAAAATACAATTTATTTATTCATTTTCCATTAGGGCACTTTCACACTGAGCAGCACTGGGCATCGGCAGTAAAGTGCTGCTATTTTAAGCGGCACTTTACCGTTGTTTTTGCAGCCCTTTTCGGGCGCTAGCAGTTCGCTTTTAACCTCTGCTAACGGCCAAAAAAGTGATAAAAGATTTATTTCAATGGGTAGGGGCGCCTCAAGGATGCTGCTTGCAGGACTTTTTTGAGCGGCCTGCCAGCACACAGCTCCAGTGTGAAAGACCTCGGCTTTCACATTGGAGTGAAAGGAGAGGCGCTTTACAAGTGTCTGTAAAGTGCCTCAGTGTAAAAGGGGTCTTAATATAAAATTTAATTCTAAAAATGCAGAAATTTGAAAATTCAGGAATTCGGAATTCAAAAATAAGAATGAAAATCTAAAAATTCAAAAGATCGACAATCCAAAAATAAGAATGAAAACCTGGAAATTCAAAAACCTTAAAATTTGAAAAGCTGAAATAATAACTAATAATAACTTAACTCTTACTAACTATTAAATTATAGGTATTGGAATTTCCTTTCAAATTTGGCTTTTAGTGAACGTAACAAATTTATCCGAAGTTACGAATTATCTGTAATAACGAATGCCAAACCTAAACGAATAGAACGTAATGAATTAATAATAATAAATAACAATAATAATAAAAAAAAATATTATTATTATTTCATTCAGTTCCATTTGTTTAGATGTGGCATTCTTTGTGTGCACGTGCTCAGAGTCATATCCAGAGGTTATCTTTGGGAAATAGACGTATGAGTGCTGCCAGCATTGATGCAGAGGTTGAAGGGGTGGGGGGTCAGCCTTTCAGTGCTCAGACCATACGCTGCACACTGTATCAAATTGGTCTGCATGGCTGTTATATATAATATATACAGCCCTCAAAAATTACACTCGCACACTCGCATTTTGCGAGTGATTTTTGAGGGCTGGCGAGGAGAAGAGAGGAGAGCCGCCACTGGGAGATCACAGCAGGGAACATTCAGACTTATGTTTCATAAGCTGAGAGTGTTCCCCCGTCGTGCGATCGTGGGCCACCGGCGGACTTCGAGTTCGAGGGACGGCAGATGATGCTAGCCGCAGATGACTCAGCAACACATGGGTACGTTGTTTTGCGCACCTGTGCCACTTTGCCGACGTGCATCGGTGTGAGCCAGTCAGTAAGTGGTTAAAAGCTTCAGCACTTTCCTTTCAGCACTCAACTGCAGCATAACAACTATTTAGTATGGTTAAGTGGTATCACAGGCTGCAAATAACTGCAAATAACAGTGTGAGCAAATGCAAGAAAATTAACAGTTTGAAAAGCAATACACTTGAGACATGTAAAACATAAACCATATGTCGCTGATTAGATAAAACATCTTTGCCACACAAATCATGAAAAAACAACCATAACCCTTAACACTTTTCATCCAGTGGGAACTAGCCCTTTAAATGTTTAAACACTGGAGGTGCAACATGGGCTTCCCGGTCACTCCTGATCGATCAAATGATCACTGTGGCAGTGATCATGTCGTAAACAGCTCCTGATCGTAAACAGTGTCTGGAAACTGTCAGTGACAGCATAATCATTTTACTGGGGTTGCTGAGTTAGTGCACTCCCAGCACATAAAAGGGACATTAGCTATAAACATATATTTGGAAGCTCGATGTTAAAGCCCACCAACATCATTCTACAAGACATAGAACAAGAACATATACAATAATCAAACTGTCCGATTAATAGTAGTCCTCTTATGCAGGGGGTTATAAGAAAGGTCCTCCCTAAATGGGATATTGAGCTAAACCTGTACGTAAATAAGTGAATCAGAAACTACGCTAAGTGTAAGAGTGGGTTTGATAATAAAGTTGATAGTGCCTCCACCCAGGGCAGGGCATCTATGATTAGAGGGGATTTCTTTCTTGGGAAATTAACCAGTAATCTAAACAAAGTAAGTGAGAACAGGAGAACACCAGTATAGAAATAATACAAGCTTTTTATAAGAGTGTAATATTACTTCAATGTACAAACAGGTGTTATCAGCAAAGTCCCTGATAGGATTCCTGGTGGAATTGTGCAGTTATACCCAACTATATACTGTAAAGTCATTACACTAATAGAGATACCTCCAGATGAATATTGCAACAAAGCCAGTTGCATGGGCCCCTTAAGATGATGCAGTATTTGCGTTTGTGTCAGGGACCTGAAGACAAGATCAAAGGTCATTGGGGTATACTCCAACTCTTAAACAGGGAGAGATTGTTCAACATGGGTATTTACACTCAGGTTTATCAAATGCGTCAACGTTCAACCCCCTGGGGTTTTAGCCCCATCAGTGAGGGTGTTTAGGGACATCCTCCTGAGGGATTTGGAAACAATAAAAATTACCAATCAAAGAATGGATACAAATTTGGAGAAGGGTTTAGACTCACCCCCGGATAAAGTGGGGGGGGGGGGGGCATAGTTGTCCTTTATCGTGAAGATTATGTTAAGGAGATGCATAATATAGTGGATGATAGAGATACCTATGTTGTCTTACTTGGTAATCCAGTTATCCAATATAAATAGACATTGCAGTCTCTGGTAGAAAAAGGCTTTCAGCTTAATATACTCAATGAGAAGGAAAGGGTCTTTCTGATCCCTAAGGCCCCTTGAGCCCCAGTTTTGTACTATCTACCACAGATACACAAGAGTCTTACTTGCCCCCCGGGATGTCCAATTGTGAGCGGTATTGACTCCATTACTTCCTGGGTGGGCAAGTATATTGACTTTTTTCTCCAGCCACTGGTACAACAAATGCAATTGTACCTCAAGGATACGAGACATGCAATAACCTTGTTGTCCAAAATAAAACCTAGTGCACACACTTTGATGGTAACAGCGGATGTTACATCATTATATACAATTATCCCACATGCCATGGGGATAGCAGCAGTTAAACATTTTTTAAATGTTTCCTCGACTATACCCAAACAACAACAGACCTTTGTCATTGATCTGCTTGAATATGCAGCAAGCCACAATTACTTTTGGTTTGAACATCATTACTACCAACAACTTCGGGGCGTTGCTATGGGGCAAAATATGCCCCCAGTCTTGCCAATTTATTTATGGCTAATGGGGAGGAGGACATCGCCTATAAGGACCGGAGACCTTTTTTGACCTTTTGGGCCAGGTACATAGATGACGTCCTCCTCCTGTGGGATGGAACCATCTCAGAACTGGATGAATTATTTTCTGTTGTTAACAACAATGAGAGGGGCATTAAATTTGTGTACGAAGCAAGTCACGAGAGGATTAACTTTTTGGATCTGACAATCACAAAAAGTGAGGATATGTTTAAGACAGTTTCTTTTTTCAAACAGACTGATAGGAACGCTTTCATACCAATAGGGAGCTGCCACCACGATTCGTGGTTGGAGTCAGTTCTGAAAAGCCAATTCGTGAGAATGAGGTGGAACTGTACAGATATTAGTGATTATAGAGCTCAGGTAGGTATCCTAAAGAAAAGACTTGAGGAGAAAGGTTATGATCCGGAGTCTCTGGATAGAACAATGGAACAGATAGCAGAGATTGATAGGTCTATGTAGTTGAATGAAGGCCCTAAGAAAACTAGAGAGAGACCAGTTATACCATTTATTACATCGTTCTCAACCCAACATTACTTAATTAAAAAAATGCTTCGGAAACTTTGGCACCTATAAGGGAATGACAGGATTATCTAAACATTCCTTACAGCCAACTCACAAGTGGTTTTTAGGGGAGTCCCTTCCCTCCGGGATAGGGTTGCCCCTAACGTGGTAGATCCCCCACTAAAAAGGTATCTTTCTTTCAAAATCTCTCAGGTTACCATCAGTGTCGCCGATGTCAGATCTGCACACTAAAAAAAAGCAGACAGAGGAAAACTGAATCCATTGTCTCTACCAGTACCTCGGGAGAACATAGAATTGAGCCGTTCATTACATGTAGCTCCACGGGCATTGTCTATTTATTACAATGTCCGTGTGGGTTCCAATACATTGGTAGGGCCAAACGCTCCATGCAGGTGCGTTTGGGTGAGCACATTACCAACATTAAAAGTGGGTTCAAGTTTCACTCAATATCAAAACACTATGCTATCCACCATAATCATAACCCTGCAAACACATTGTTTTTAGGGATAGATAAGTACAGTGCACATTGGAGGGGCAGCTCCCTGGTGAAAGAACTGCCCAGACTAGAGATGGCCTGGATACACAGGGTACGCTGTTACACTCTGTATGGCCTTAATATTGATGTGGACGTCAATGCCTTCATTGATAATGGTTAGGTTCTGTCTGTTAGTGGTTGGATCCTGGCTTTGTGAACCCACTCTGAGTTCCTGGCAGACTGATGGGAATATTATATGGGAGACCGATGGGATTATTATATGGGATGACCTTCCACCCACAGTTAATGCAGGGGTTTGGCTCTTCCATTGATAGGTGCTTTTGGCTCTTCCATTGATAGGTGCTTTTTATCAAATGATAGCACGGATGTGTCAGGGGGGTTGGGGCTTACCCACATTCACTGTTGGACTTTGGGGTCAACATTACCCCCTTCACCTCTTCTTCTTATTTTTGTTGTTTTTTGTTCTGTTTCTTCCTCCCTTTTCAATTTTTAATTTTTAATTGTCAGTTTCAGTTGCGCAAAAGTTATAGCGTCTACAAAATAGGGGATAGATTTATGGCATTTTTATTAGTAATTCTTTTTTATTGTAAAGAATGAATGTAACCACTAATGCCTGCCCCTAGGTACACCCCTCCGCGCTGATTGGATATATTACTTCTCAATAAGTTGGATAAATAAATAAATATACCAATATATAAGAATATATAAAAAATATAAATATATAAAATTAGTAAAAAAATATTAAACACCACAGTCGGTAATAGCAGCCGCTTAAAATGTGCAAAGTATGAAAATATGGCAATTTTATAAAAACAGTCCTTCCTATATAAAGTCTCTATAATATTGCAGCAGCGCTTATGTCCTTATTCGCACCGAGGACTATACGGTAAATCACAGATGAAAGAAGATGAGGGAATATTTCAATCGCTACTGTAAAAGTTCTTTCCGTGCAAAATAATCAGTATCCACAGAGAATTCCACCAGGTATTCACCACGTGCGATATAAATTCCCCGCATGGGGATGCACTCACCAGACCCAAGTTAAAAATACGCCCATCAAATAGGTTTATCCAGCATCAGCGTTTCTCCACTCCTTATCTCCTTATGCAGCAGACATAGCAGGAACATACACCAATTCCCCTCATATAAAAAGAAGGTTGCATATAGTGTGATACTGTATAAAAGATTTTATTGGGTATAAAACTTCCCCCCCTTAGTACATAAATGCGTACCCTGCATCAATAAAAATCAAGCGTTGTATTAGTACTGTGCCTGTTAAGGTGCTTTAGCCCCGCCGGAACTGGTGTTATCACTCGGCTGTATAGAACAGCGCTCAGCTTCCTGCTGCCTAGTCCCTGGAGCGCACATTTGAGGCACAGAACGTCACTTCCGGTTGTCGGTCACTGCCCTGACGTTTCGTCACATCCGGACTTCTTCTGAGGGGGGGGAAGTTTTATACCCAATAAAATCTTTTATACAGTATCACACTATATGCAACTTTCTTTTTATATGAGGGGAATTGGTGTATGTTCCTGCTATGTCTGCTGCATAAGGAGATAAGGAGTGGAGAAATGCTGCTGCTGGATAAACCTATTTGATGGGCATATTTTTAACTTGGGTCTGGTGAGTGCATCCCCATGCAGGGAATTTATATCGCATGTGGTGAATACCTGGTGGAATTCTCGGTGGATACTGATTATTTTGCACGGAAAGAACTTTTGCAGTAGCGATTGAAATATTCACTCATCTTCTTTTATCTGTGATTTACCGTATAGTCCTCGGTGCGAATAAGGACATAAGCGCTGCTGCAATATTATAGAGACTTTATATAGGAAGGACTGTTTTTATAAAATTGCCATATTTTCAATTCTTTTTTATTAGTAATGGCGGCGATCTGTGATTTTTATCGTGACTGCGACATTATTGCAGACTCATCGGACACTTTTGACACTATTTTGGGACCATTGTCATTTATTCAGCGATCAGTGCTATAAAAATGAAAATATTACTGTGTAAATGACACTGGCAGGAAAGGGGTTAAACACTATGGGGCGATCTAGGGGTTAAGTGTGTCCTAGGGAGTGATTCTAACTGCAGATCACTGCTCCCGATGACAGGGAACAGTAGATCCCTGTTATGTTGCTAGGCAGGGAAATTCCTTGTTTACATAGGCATCTCCCCGTTCTGCCACTCCGTGACACAATCCGGGACCTGCAGGCACGCTCACAGAAGAGGATGTAGCTGTACACCCATTTGCCCAGCCATGCCATTGTGCATATGTATATCATTGTGCGCTGGTCGGTAAGGGGTTAATTGAGTTTCAATATACTGTAGTTAGTCCCTCATGTGAAAGCAGAGCTGTTTTGCCAGTCTAGGGTGCGTTTCTTTAGTTCCCCTCTTACCTCCTTCTGGGCAGGGAATGGGCTTGGGTGCTTGTCTGAAAATTGCATTGAGGAAGACTTACTCTTAGTTCAGGGGAATCAATGTGGGACTTCTGTGACCTCCCTGGCGGTATTCCCGAGTGTGGCTCGAGGTTAAACTTCAGTACCATTAGCTCAGGATTGCATCTCAGGATCCTGGTGCAGTGTACTTACCTTGTCCTGGTCCCCAGGATCCTGAGATGTCCCTCTGCTGTGTCTGAGGGCTGTGTCCTCCGCCCGATGCCTCTGTGTGCCAGGCTCCATTCCGACCATCAGTCCCTTGGACCACATGTAGCCCATCGCTTCCTCTACCGACCATCCAAATCTGAGGACCAGGCACCATAAGACCGGGGCGCACCGAATTTTCAAAGCCGAACATCAACAGCCATAGACTCCCATGTTAAACGGTCCTTTTTTGGGTACCGGTATTGGCCGACCATAGGACCCTTATACCCCCGAAGGAACAAAAAATCTTTTGTTTCACTTTGGACTCATCCAAGTGTCTTTTGATACAGTTTAATGGACATTATTCTCAACATGTTCATATATATGTTGTCTTACTATTTTGCATACTAGTCTTGCTAAAGTTAATGGAATCACTCCTGAAAAGAAGGATCATTGATCACCTAAAAATACACAACTTACTGGACCCAAAGCAGAATGGCATTACTAAGGGCAGATCTTGTCAAAATCAAGAACACAGGGACATGACCTCAAACTAACTGGAGGAAAGTTCAAACTAATCTTAGAAAGTATTTTTTTTTTTTACTGAAGGTTAGTTGATGCTTGGAATAAACTTCCACAGAGGTAGTGAGACAGTCAACAGTAAATGGCTTCAAACATATCTGGGACAAACACAGATCTATACTCAATACTTTTTTCTGTGTCACTTTTCTATGTTTCTCTCCTCTCCTTACCACCACCTATAGTTTTCTTTGAACATGCCTGTTCAGTCACCTTGTCACTGACAGGCAAACTTGACTTTGCAGGTTCTGCAGACATAGAAAGTGTACAACATTTTGCAGGGATCATTTTTTTCTAATCAGGATGTGACCATGCTTCAACCAGTTATTTTTTTTAGCAGCCTGTAATCTCTTTTATGAACCATTTTTTTTTTATCTTTTTATTTTGGGGCACCTTTTCACTTTTCTCACTTGTGAATGACCTTCTTTTAGAAGACATGTGGGCACAAGCTCTTGGTAACATATAGTATACTATTAATTTAATTGTAAAATGTACTGACTTCTCAGCAAAGAACTCCAGACTGTGTCCCTATAGGATACTGCATCCAAAACAATTCCAGCACTTGGACTTCAAACTCAAAATCTTCCCAAGCAGGGATGAAGGTTGACTAACTGTCCCTACTAGATAAGTAGCTGGGTATTGCATCTAGCTGCCTCTCCCCTGTAGGCTTTGGGAGGTGAACAATTAGAGGTTACTCACTCAGTCCTTTGAACGTCGTTTAGCATAGATGGCACTTCTGCCCAGGCCTCCTGCAAACCAGGTGCTACTTGCTCCCAGGGTGTCTCAGCCAAGCCTGGCTGGGGCTAAAAGGGGATGTGGATTGCTCTCTCAGCTTCCTCTAAGATTCCAAAAGCTAAAAATAATCAGCCCTTTCTAGGAATCTGTATATAGTGGAAGTGGGTGACCCCCAAATAAATTATTTTTATTTCCAGACAGTCCAAAAATATAGTTAAGTTCTAATCAAGGAATTAGTTAAATAAGGCTTAGTTATTAGCTTACTATACAAGATGGACACTGCCAGTGGCAGGTGTCTTATTCTCATGATGCCAATCCCCAAAAAATCCCCCTTCCAGCTGTGAGTGACCTCCAAATAAGTGATACAAATCTCATCCAGGTTTTGGTAATATTATTTCAAGCTTATTGTTCACTGACAAAAGTAAGCTGACCAAATCCCACAAATCATAGTATTACCAGAAGTGAGTGACCCCATCAATGTGAGGACAAAGTACTTTGCCATGGAGGTCCCTTTTTGTCAAGTTATTCTCCCCATGTCAAGGGTGTGTGACCTGGTATGGTTTAGGACATGGGAGGGCACATGCTTGCTGTCCCTCCCTTTTCTGGCTAGCCAGGCTGCATGCTCAAATAAGGGTCTGCTATTGATTTTTTTTTGGGGGGGGGGCCACGTGCATGTTTTTTGTTTTATTGCATGGCGTCCTCCCAAAAACTATATCAGATGCTCCTCGAGGATAAAGGTCTGGTGTAAAGTTTGGGGAAGACCCATGCTGTTTTGCTGTGCTTTTTTTTTTCCTTCATGGTGTTCTCTTAAAATCCATACCAGACCCTTATCCTGAGCATGTGGTTTGTATAGATGTTGAAAGGGATCTCCTAGCACCAATGGGGTTTATTTACTAAAGGCAAATCCACTGTGCACTACAAGTGCACTTGGAAGTGCAATCGCTGTGGATCTGAGGGGCACATGCAAGGAAAATAAAAAAACAGCATTTTTGCTTGCACATGATTGGATGATAGAAATCAGCAGAGCTTCCCCTCCTTTCAGATCTTCCCCTCAGATCTACAGCGACTGCACTTGCAAGTTCACTTCCAAGTGCACTAGTAGTGCACAGTTGATTTGCCTTTAGTAAATCAACTCCTTGTCTACTTTTTTAAAATGCACATTTTAGGACTGAAGATTTTTTAAAACCCCAAAAGAATTATATATTTTCTAACAGCAAATATTGGAGAATAAAACAGTGGTAGCTACACTTTTTATGTCACTTGATATTAGCGCAACAGTTAATCAAACACATATTTTCAGTAAAAATTCACTAAAGTTAAAGGATAAGTTACACCTTTACTGTGCCATCAGTACTGTAACATGTCACAACCTGAATAGGGTGTAATATGTAACATGTTATAAAAGGTGAACTTAACTTTAATTTTAGTGCACACAAATGCAATATATAACCCAATTTTTGTTAAAGGATAAAAAATCATGGCTGCACCACATAAATAAATACTTAACAGGTTGAGCCTTCAAATTGTGTTCACTCAAGAGTGAAACGGCCACAGAATTTGGTACACAATATTGCACATAAGTGATGTGTTAAAAGCTCTTACAAATTAATTGTAATGTCCCTAGAATTATTACTGTCACTCTGGTGTGCATGGGAATATGTAATGTATAACACAATTGCTGTTTTCTCATGTAGGTTTCCCTGACTGATGCATTTATGTACATATGTACAGTATATGGGGGTGGAAATTTTTTTTTGGGGGCGAAGGCTTAAGTGCTTGAGTATAACTTAATTTTTTTACACTTAACTTTATGGTTTATGGTTTATGGTTATCACATATGGGGCTGATAGGCTTATGTGACTTATTGTGTTATTTTTAATGTACAGCCACTGGATCACTTTCATTTTCCAGCTGAGCCTTGGCAGAAAAAGGGTTAAAATTATTGTGTATTTTTACTGTTGCCCATTAAGCCTTTTAAGAAGACCCACTACCCACCAAATTGTGCTTTCTACACATTTTTTTGCATTGGTACCTGTCCTCTATTGCAGTTCCCAGCTATCCATGCCTTTCTTTAACAAAATTGGGTGCTATGTTCAAAGAATGACGATTTTTTAAATTTGTTCAGCAAACATCAAGCGGGAAATTTGACCTTACACTCAATAATAAGAATACACTTTACTTCAAATTCTAATGTTGAATAAGAATACACTTTACTTCAAATTCTAATGTTGTTATTTGTAAATTTGCAAAAGTTGAAATGGTAATAGTTTATACCCCAATGAAAGCATTTTCCAAACATCAGAAAAAATAATGAGCTGCAGTTGATTTAAAAGAGAGAATAAGAAAAGGTAACTTATTAGGTGTAAATTTGCATTCACAGTCATGATTTTTTTTTTTTTCGTTCATTTCTGTGTTTTTTCAGGTCATGTGATACAAGCAAAATTGATGCTTTAGTAGATGTGAATGTGAATGTACATACTATGATATTTTCTGCCAATTATTTTCTATTATTTTTCCACAGCTGTATAAAATATTTGTACACCCATTGCGTGTTAAATTTCCCTTTGGGCTTTTCCATTTAGCACTAGGGAGATATAAATGAGTGCATTTAAGTAGATATATCAATTTGCCAAGCCATCCTCCCGAGCCAACTCTTGTGATTAAGAAACAAATCAATCAGACGCTTAGACTGCAATGCCTCTGTACAGTGTTTGAGTGAACTGCAGGATAGGGAGGAATATCCTATTATGGTTATCGGATGGATGCAGGTCTTTTTCACTGTTATACAGAGAAAGAAATCAATATTACATAGGGAATAAACATTAAAAATCTATTTACTTGCACAGAACTTAAATTACAATAATGTCTTATCATTTCCGTCTGTCTCTAAAATTGCTGATTGCTAAAAATAAATTGCCAGATGTATTTCATGTATGTTGTTGTTAGATATGTCAGCTTGTTCAGTAGCTGACCACTTACCATAAAATTCCCACTGGGAACTTCAGAAGGAAACAACAAAAGACGTGTGAATAAAATACTAATCGACCTCAGCAATCAGATACAGTTGTATAGAAACAGGGTTTAATAGGGATCAGAGAAGGTGAGATTTATCTTTTTTTTTTCCCCTCTCCTGGGCCATCTGCTTTGTGCCACCCCTTACCTCCAACAACTGCTTTGGGTGCTGCCTCCCCAAACACATGCAAATGTACACACTTGTATGCAAAATCATATGCTCTGAAAATATCCAATAAATATGATGTCTGTCAACTTATGCCGTGTACACACAATCAGAAATGCCAAAAGCAAAACTCAGATGAGAGCTTTTTGTCAGAAAATGCGACCGTGTGTATCCAGCCAGCAAAAGATTGAGAGCAGGTTCTCTATTTTTCGTTTGGGAAAAGTTCCTATCCGAAAATGCGGTCGTCTGTATGTAATTTGGACGCGCAAAAAAATCATGCATGCTCGGAAACAATTTGACGCATGCTGGGAAGTATTGAACTTAATGTTCTCGGCTCATTGTAGTGTTGTACGTCACAGCGTTCTTGACAGTCGAAAGTTCAGAGAACTTTTGTGTGACCGTGTGTATGGAAGACAGGCTTGAGCGGAATTCCGTCGGAAAAAACATCCAAGATTTTTTGGACGGAAATTCTGCTTGTGTGTACGCGGCATTACTCTTTATTTACCTGGAAGAATGATGCAGTCACATACCCAAGTGTACAACTGCTGACAAACAATATGTAAACCCATAACTATCAACCCTTTCTTACAGTGATTGTAAACAATCACCTTGTAAAACAACCCATTCAATTTAAAATAGAAATTAAAGCCAAACCATTTTTGTATAGATATATAAAAAAAAGCAGCCATACTAAAGATCAATATTCTCCCATGACTCTTATATGCTTGCTCTCCACCTTCTTTGCAACTATGCAGAGACTAGCTTTTTAATATGGCAGAAGGTAAACCCAGGAATCAGTCTAAAACACAGACTTTGCCCAAACAGTACAGTGCAGTACAGTAATACCTTTAATATTAATATTTTATTTATATTATTTATATTAGTGTGCTGACATGTGCATATATTCAACATGCATGTGAAATCACCAGTGACTCGTGACCTATTCTCCCCCTTTGCCTATATTCTTACCAAAAAACAAACTTTGTAACACATCTAGTTCTAAATCAGGTCCTCCACACCATCCTCAAATCCTGAATCCTCCTCTTGGCAACATTTCCCAAGGAGAGAAAAAACTCATTAGTGTAATACACCAAAAACAAATATATAAATATAAAGTATCTCACAAAAGTGAGTACACCCCTCACATTTTTGTTAATATTTTATTCTATCTTTTCATGTGACAACACTGAATAAATGATACTTTGCTACAATGTAAAGTAATGAGTGTACAGCTTGTATAACAGTGTAAATTTTCTGTCCCCTCAAAATAACTTAACACAGTTTACCTGCTAATACAGTGCTGCACTTGATGTCATTCACACATTATGTACCTGCATTATCTGTACGAAAAAAATAAAAATAAAATAGAAAGCTTACAAGGCTTTAAAGATGGTAGTCAAAATACAATTTATTTATTCATTTTCCATTAGGGCACTTTCACACTGAGCAGCACTGGGCATCGGCAGTAAAGTGCTGCTATTTTAAGCGGCACTTTACCGTTGTTTTTGCAGCCCTTTTCGGGCGCTAGCAGTTCGCTTTTAACCTCTGCTAACGGCCAAAAAAGTGATAAAAGATTTATTTCAATGGGTAGGGGCGCCTCAAGGATGCTGCTTGCAGGACTTTTTTGAGCGTCCTGCCAGCACACCGCTCCAGTGTGAAAGACCTCGGCTTTCACATTGGAGTGAAAGGAGAGGCGCTTTACAAGTGTCTGTAAAGTGCCTCAGTGTAAAAGGGGTCTTAATATAAAATTTAATTCTAAAAATGCAGAAATTTGAAAATTCAGGAATTCGGAATTCAAAAATAAGAATGAAAATCTAAAAATTCAAATAAACGACAATCCAAAAATAAGAATGAAAACCTGGAAATTCAAAAACCTTAAAATTTGAAAAGCTGAAATAATAACTAATAATAACTTAACTCTTACTAACTATTAAATTATAGGTATTGGAATTTCCTTTCAAATTTGGCTTTTAGTGAACGTAACAAATTTATCCGAAGTTACGAATTATCTGTAATAACGAATGCCAAACCTAAACGAATAGAACGTAATGAATTAATAATAATAAATAACAATAATAATAAAAATAAATATTATTATTATTTCATTCAGTTCCATTTGTTTAGATGTGGCATTCTTTGTGTGCACGTGCTCAGAGTCATATCCAGAGGTTATCTTTGGGAAATAGACGTATGAGTGCTGCCAGCATTGATGCAGAGGTTGAAGGGGTGGGGGGTCAGCCTTTCAGTGCTCAGACCATACGCTGCACACTGTATCAAATTGGTCTGCATGGCTGTTATATATAATATATACATATACAGTATCTCACAAAAGTGAGTACATCCTCAAATTTTTGTAAATATTTTATTATATCTATTCATGTGACAACACTGAAGAAATTACACTTTGCTACAATGTAAACCCTATTGAGCATCTGTGGAGCATCCTCAATGGAAGGTGGAGGAGTGCAAGGTCTCTAACATCCACCAGCTATGTGATGTCATCATGGAGGAGTGGAAGAGGACTCCAGTGGCAACATGTGAAGCTCTCCTGAACTCCATGCCCAAGAGGGTTAAGGCAGTGCTGGAAAATAATGGTGGCCACACAAAATATTTACACATTGGGCCTAATTTTGACATTTTCAATTAGGGGGTGTACTCACTTTTGTTGCCAGCAGTTTAGACATTAATGGCTGTGTGTTGAGTTATTTTGAGGGGACAGCAGATTTACACTGTTATACAAGCTGTACACTCACTACTTTACATTGTAACAAAGTGTAACTTCTTCAGTGTTGTCACATGAAAAGATATAATAAAATATTTACAAAAATGTGAGGGATGTACTCACTTTTGTGAGATACTGTGTGTGAGTGTATATATATACACCATTAAAGTCTATGGGATACGAACATGAATAACCAAAAGTGCTAATTTTAAAGGCTTATATGCATGGTATTGTCATAAAAAGTATTTGGGGACCTGGGTCCTGTCCCAGGGGACATGTAGCAATGCAAAAAAAAGTTTTAAAAACTGACTTTTTTTTCAGGAGCAGTGATTTTAATAATGCTTAAAGTGAAACAATAAAAGTGTAATACTCCTTTCAATTTCGTACCTGGGGGGTGTCTATAGTATGCACGTAAAGGGGCGCATGTTTCTCGTGTTTAGAACAGCCTGACAGCAAAATTACATTTCTAAAGGAAAAAAAGTAATTTAAAATTACTCGCGGCTATAATGAATTGTCGGGCCGACAATACACATAAAAGTTCATTGATAAAAACAGCATGGAATTTCCCCACAGGGGAACACCCGATCCGAAATAAAAAAAATGCCGTGGGGGTCCCCCTCAAAATCCATACCAGACCCTTCAGGTCTGATATGGTTTTTAAGGGGAACCCCACGCCAAAATAAAAAAAAAAATGCAGTGGGGTCCCCCCAAAAATACATACCTGACCCTTATCCGAGCACGCAACCTGGCAGGCGCAGGAAAAGAGGGGGGACGAGAGAAAGCCCCCCCCCCAAGAACCAAACCAGGTCACATGCCCTCAACATTGGGAGGGTGCTTTAGGGTAGCCTCCCAAAGCACCTTGTCCCCAATGTTGATGGGGAGAAGGGCCTCATACCCACAACCCTAGCCCAGTGGTTGTGGGGGTCTGCGGGCAGGGGGCTTATCGGAATCTGAAAGCCCCCTTTAACAAGGGGACCCCCAGATCCTGGCCCCCCCTGTGTGAATTGGTAATGGGGTACAAATGTACCCCTACCATTTCACAAAAAAAGTGTCAAAAAGGTTAAAAAACACAAGAGACGGTTTTTGACAAGTCCTTTATTAATTTCCTCTTCTTTCCGCTTCTTCCATCTTCTTTCTTCTGGTCTTCCTTCTGTGTTCTTCTTCCTCCATCTTTTTCTTCTCCATCTTCTTCTCCTTCAACTTCTTCTTCATCTTCTTCTTTCTCCGCTCTTCTCGTCCCGCATCTTGCTCCGGCTTCTTCTCTGCTCTGTCCACGCGATCCGCCTCAGTGGGTGTCTTCCACCGTGTGATGCTTCGGTTCTTCTGACAGTTCTTAAATAACGGAGGGCGGTGACCCCGTCCTCTCTGACGCACTGGGACTTCCCTATGGCTTTCCCCGTGTTGTCAGAGGGGGGCGGGGTCACCTTGCTTCCTTGGTGATAAAATGATCAGCTGCCCATAAACATTTAAAAGGCAGGACATGCAAAGAAGAAAAAAAGTGCATTTATTAAAGTCAGAATGCTCACATAGGCAGGTGGTGTAATGTTTTTAATAACCAAGATGGCGAAACGGACACTTCTGGTTCTGGTGCAATCGTCTTGATGTTACTTCCTGACACATTTTGTTGAGTTGACTTTGCCAAAGGACCTTGACAAAATATGAGGTCTTATTATACTGTACAAGCCTTATTTTAGGTCCAGTGACGTCATTGTTGGGTCTCTATGTTTCTCTATCACAAAGGCAGGAATATCATAGTTGTGTTAAGGGTCTAACAAGGTGGTGGTTTCAGAAAACATCACACCACCTTGCCTATGATTAATTATTATTTTCATTAAAAGGCATGTGGACAAGCTGTCAAAAATATTGTGTATGAGGTAACATTAAAATACTTCTTGTTATGGGGGCTGCTATATGTGTGAGATTTCACTTGATTGAAATAGATTTATACAAAAAAGAGCATGCCTTATTTGTGACAGATAACTAAGGTAGGATCGCACTAAATTATTCTGCACATGCAGCATGTTTAAAGGATAAAATATGAGGAAATGTGCATGTATTGCAGAGATGTACTAAATATGTTTTAAAATTTTTCCCTTGACACATGCTTTAACCAATAAAAAGTGATGCAAGGCCAATGCAATTAATTTTCTATTTCTCAGCCACAGCATTAAATATTCATGCTGAAAATGGTTTACTAAGTTAAGACAGGTTTTGTATTAATGTCTGTCAGTAGGTAATATCTTTTTACAACATCATTTATATTTAAATTAGTAGACTCCATTTTCATGTCACAACTAATGTAGGAGATATTATTCATTTTATTAGTGAAAAAGTGCAGATTAATTGATGCTTGCGTTAATGCAACAGTCTTCTTTAATGTCACATCTTCATAAAAAAGTCATAACAATATTTCCTGTGCCTATTAAAAAGTCACTTTCATTTTCCTGTAGGATGCAGGGGTGACTATATCTAAGCAAAAATGTCAACCAAAGATTAATTAATGGAACATTAATCATTGTGATCTCTTTTATGAAGTTTTAGATTCAAGTTTTTCCTTTTAATTATTGTAAATGTTTATAGAATCTTGAAATGTGCAATTTACAGTTGCTACATCTTTTCCCCAAAGTACATTCCATAAAGTCTTATGAGAGAAAGTTTTAAAATACATTATAAAATATGACCCCAGTAACTTGCTAATCACTGCTATCTGAGTGATCAGCTAAAAGTTGGTCAGAAGCAGAAAAAAAACATGTAGTCATCAGAAGCAACTGTTGAGAAAAGCTGCCATCCTTTCTTGAGATATCTATTAAGGTTAAATATAATACATTACATAAACTCACTGGTGAAGGGCAAAGGTTGTAATGCTGGCCTTACCTCATTAATTGTTAAAATGAAATACCATCAGAGTTTTTTGGGTAAAGGACAGTTGGAGACAGATTTATCAAAGCACCTTACATCTCTGTAGGTCCATGCAGTAATGAAAATCAGATTTACCTGTCCGGTAGAACGACTGTAGGAAAATTGAGGTTTGAATACCATTAGCTTCTGCGGTGCCAACACAGTTCTTATGAATGACACTTTGATAAATAAGGGCAGCTTTAGTTATATACCTGCAATAAACTTAAATAGCTGCACTCCAACCAATTTTTTTTATATAATTTGAATAGAGCAGGGAGATGTTAGAGCAATGTTTTTTTATTTTTTTTTATTGTCATCTGTGTCCTTATTTAGTCCCTGTCAGGTCAGGAACTAAGTAAAAATTGAATACTAACAACTCTTAAAGTGGACTTTCACCCTAAATACACACTTACTTTACCCTATTTTTCTTTATATACCCCTGCTTACTGGCAGGTAATGTTTGCACATGTAGTGCCGGGCTCCTGAAGAGCACACGCTATCTTTTTGTAAATTTAATGTTTCTAAAACCATAGTTGGGTTTTAGGGTTAATTGCACTAAATTATGGTCTCAGTACCAGTTTGGCTGGATTGCATTGTGTTCTGCTTGGCCATAGGTGTCGGGCATTTTTATTTTAACCACATCCCACCTGGTCATAGCAAAATGATGGCCAGGCATTATCCTGACTGGGTGTCAACTGACGTCCAAAAGGATAAACCGCTCTAGCGCGTCCCCAAGGGCATGCAGCGTGGTGATCGGTGGTGGGGTTTGTCGCTCTGACACACCAAATCTCCGATCTCAGTGAAGAGCTCTATGACGTAGGCTATTTACCATGTGATCAGCTGTGTCCAATCACAGCTGATCACACCCCAACCAAGAAGTCCCGGTTATTGGCTTTTCCTCTATTCGCGCTGACAAGGGGGGTCTGCACTGATTCTCAGTGCAGGCCCATCAAGGATGCTCACAAGTGACCACCTAGAGTGTCAACCAATGCCCACCAAGGATGCCTATCAGTGCCCATTAGGGATGCCAATCAGTGCCCATCAGTAATGCCTGTCAGTGCCTCTTCATCAATGCTGCCTATCAGTGCCATCTATCAGTGCCCATCAGTGTCTACTATCAGTGCCCATCAGTGCTGCCTATCAGTGCTGCATATTAGCGCCTCTTCACCAGTGCCCATCAGTGCCACCTCATCAGTGCCCGTCAGTGAAGCCTCATCAGTGCCTGTCAGTGAAGGAGAAAACTATTAACTTATAACAGAAACTAAGAAAAACTTTTTTTTTAGTTTTTTACGTTTTAGCAAAAAATAAAAAACCCAGCAGAAGAAAGCTCTATATGTGGGGAAAACATTATAAAAATGTCATATGGGTACAGTGTTACATGGCCGCGCAATTTTCATTCAAAGTGCAACATTGCTGAAAGCTGAAAATTGGCCTGAGCAGGAAGGGGGTGAAAGTATTGAAGTGGTTAACAGAAAGTAAGAAAAAAAATGTTTTTCTTTCAATTTTGATGTTTTTTCCTTTATATAGTAAAAGATAAAAAACCAAAGCAGTGGTTATTAAATACCAACAAAAGAAAGCTCTATCTGTCTCAAAAAATAGATATAAAACTAATTTGGGCACAACGTTGCATGGCAGACAAATTTTAGGCCAAAGTATCACAGCGCTGAAAACTGAAAAATGGCATGGGGATGAAGGAGTATTAGAAGTCTGGTACTCGAGTGGTTAATGTGACCCAAAAGTAAAAGATATAGGTGCTGCTCCAGTTAGAGATGCAGTTTAAAGCCAATTGCTGTGAGTGCTGGTCATGATGGGAGCCCGTCCTGGCTCCAAGGTTCAGCTGGAAGCCGGAGCCCAGGCTGAGGCTGCCACTCATTCTTTCACATGGGTCTGCTTTGTGACCATACAACAGAGCAAAAATATTACACCGCACACGTGCATAACTGACATTAACCTCCAGCAAGGCTTTTTCTGCCTTACATTTTCTGCCTTACGTCCTAAGTGGTTAATGTTGATCACTGGGTCAGTACACCTTAAACCAAACTTCTAGTAAAAATCGTGACACTTTACTCTAATTTTACTTTTAGGTTTCCCGACAGAGTGGGTAACCTCCCTCTCCAACCCATCAGCATGCTTTCCGTGGTTGTCATGTTTGAATCTCTTAAGCCCCATACACACGCGCGGATTATCCGAGGACCAGGTCCGTCAGACCATGTCCGTCATACTTTGTCTGATGTTGGTTTTGCGTACACACGGTCGGACAAAGTTGTTGGAAAATCCGATCATTCTGAACGTGGTGACGTTTGTTGCCTACGACGGGACTACGTAGAGGCTAGTAGCCAATAGCTTTGGTCTTGTAATGTGATCTGAGCATGCGTAGCACTTTGTCCGGTCGGACCGTGTTGTCGGAAAATCTATCCAGCAGGAGATAGGACTTTGTCCGTCGGACAATACGACGTACACTGTCCGATGGTGCATACACACGGTCTGATTTTTCAACAACATTGTCCGATCGGACAGAATCCATGCGAAAATCCGACCGTGTGTATGGGGCTTAAGGATGGTACTAAGATTATATCCAGCTGATATGGGTAGGAGAATGAATGTAGATAGTTTGCCTATGGAGAAAGAGAAGTATAATCCCAGCTTTGTGAATTAGCCACACACTTGAGAAAGACAGAGACTATGTGGAGCTATGGAGGAGCTGGAATACACACTGTGATTGCCCAGATCTTATAGAGAACTAAGCTATGGGGAAAGCCACAAGACAGCCATGAACTGGTTTTCTGTAGATTCAAATGACTGGTTTGCTGCTCTGGTGTGAATACAGACCCAAAGATCTGGACCACAGGCTATACATCCACTCATAGCTGAATGAGTCAGCTGAAATACTCTCCTCCTCTACTGCTAGTCACTACAGTGTTGGCTGTAACTTTAGTCTTCAGCATAAGTCATGAGATCTTATTGAACAAAAAAACATGCAGTACACACACGAAAGCCTGATAGCACTCTAATAAATTATTAGATTCAAAATAAACTTTTAAACATAATATACTGACCAAAAACTACCAAAGTTATTTTTCAATTTTCTTTATAGGTATTCATATAGCGCCATCAATTTACACAACTCTTTACTTCTATATTATACATTAACATCAGTCCTTGCCCTCAAAGAGCTTACAATCTAAGTGTAGTGACTGGCCTCAGGCGATACACAGAAATGGAACAAACCCTTCTAAATAAGTTGTACCTGTTTATCTGTAGTCTTTTTTCCTCTACATCCATTCAAAGTGCAAAATTAATAAAACTTTTTTGAGCTGTCATTAAAAAAAGGGGGCAGAAAATTATACACTACAGAGCTTACTGAGAGCTGATTGGAGGGAAGGGACACGCACCATTCACACAGCAAACAGTAACAGAGCTGAGGCTGTCAATCAACTGGAGAGCCTTCCCCATTACCTTTTTCAGGAAAATTTGTCAAAAGTAATTCATGATAATAGCAGAGGAACAAAGCAGCAGACAGAAATTACACTTAGTGCTCATAAGTGAGACAAGTACACACTATAGAGGAATATGCTTTTTGTACGTATTTCATGTCTGAGGTTTAAAACCACTGTAGAGAAATAAAAAAAAAAAAAAAAAAAAACACCACTGTAGCCACCCTTACGGTATGATTATGTCAGATCTTTGCATCTCAAAGCGATTCATTGTTTTGCATAGAAATTTGGCGTTTTATATTGTAGGCCTGTAATTATTAGTAATAACACACTTAAATCTGTCCAAACAAGAGTCTAGTAGACATCCCAGGTATGATAAAGTTTGAAACACAAAATCATAAATTATAATATAATAAATAACTATAAATCATTTAAAAAAATAATAATATAATAATAATAAAATAAATTTCCCCACAATTCACTATCACTCAATTCTGCAAGTGTTCTAATTTACTATCACTGTTTTCTAACTGGTCTAAAACAACTTTTGACATAAAGGGACACTTTTTGTTGCCATGGAAAATCTCAAGTTTCCAGGCAGAAAGAACAGTATATATAATATAAAAGTGCATGCAGGGCACTGGGATGTGAAATGATTTGATACAGTAGTGTAATCTGTAGGATTACAGTGTACTGTATGTGTTATGTGTTGTGTACATTTTGAATTTTCAGCCTGGCTCGGCCCCCATGCGTCACGACGTTCGCAGAGAACAGAGCCCGGCACACAGAGGTGTCGGGTGGAGGACACAGCCCACAGACATAGTGGGGGGGGGGGGCATTGCAGGATCCTGGTGACAAGGTAAGTAACCTGGACCAGGATTCTGCAATGCAATCCGGAGTGTGGCTCGGGGTTACCGCTAATGGTACTGAAATTTAACCCTGAGCTACACTCGAGATTACTGCCAGGGAGGTTAATGCATTCCCTGCACTAAGGTAAATAATATTTCAGTGTTTGTATTGCTCCCTCACCTCCCTATAGACTTACCTGAATCTTCACTTGAGCCAGCACTGTGTCCGTCTGTAGCGGCTCTCTCCTCCCTCCCTGCATTTACAGGACAAAAAAGCAGCAATAGAAGCCATTGGCTTCAGATGTTTTTTGCTGCAGCCAATAAACTCCCCAGCATGTTATCCTATGTATCCATGCACACATAGGGGTTTATTTACTAAAGGTAAATCCACTCTGCACTACAAGTGCCCTGAAAGTACACTTGAAAGTGCACTTGTAAGTGAGGTCGCTGTAGATCGCTGTAGATCTGAGGGGAAGCTCCAAAATGAGGGGAAGCTCTGCCGATTTTATCATCCAATCATGTGCAAGCTAAAATTCTGTTTTTTATTTTCCTTGCTTGTCTCCCTCATATCTACAGCGACTGCACTTCCAAGTGCACTTTGTAGTGCAAAGTGGATTTGCCTTTAGTAAATAACCCCCACGGGCTGTTATCAGCAGTTTTTGGCAGGGGCGTTTTCTGGCTGGAAAACCCCCCCCAGAAATAGTGGGTTTTGAGAGGAGTTTTTCAGCTGTAAAAACGCTTAGCTGGAGTTCGACTTTACTTTGTTAGTTAAGTCAAACTAAATCTAGGAAAACCACAGTAGGGAGACCTGCATAAGAACTGGAGCACCATTTGTGGACAAACTGGCGCAGGAGATTGTGTTGTATGTGACTTATATCTAGCCACCTCATCCACATTGCTTTGTATTTCTGCATATCAGTAACATTCTGTCTCCCTGCATTTACAGGACAAAAAAGCAGAAGTAGAAGCCATTGGCTTTTGCCACTGTCAATCAAATCATGTGAGCAGAGAGCAGGGGGCAGGGCCAAGGCATGCTGTGTGTCTATAGACGTACATGGCCTGGCTTGGGAGTGAGCCTGCATGTGTGCTCCCAATGCCCCCTATAGGAAGTGGCTTTCTATGGTGGCACATGGAAGAGAGGAAGGGCCAAAAGTGTCATCGGGAACTCCAGAAGAGGAGGTTCGGGCACCTCTGTGCAAACTCATTGCACAGAGCCAGTAAGTATAACATGTTTGTTATTTAAAAAAAAAAAAAAGTATTACAACCTCTTTAAGGATGTAGTAATGAATACATCACTGTGTGTTTTGTTTGTGCCCAGAATTGAGCTTTCAGGCTCAGTAATGTTATTTTCAATTGCCCACTAAAAGTTCCATATAAATACTGTGACCTATACACGAGTGCCTCTCTAACCATCACTCAAGGAACAACTGACAAATTATGTTCTTAAATCTTTAGCACGTATTGGAAATCTATTCTTCCAACTCTTGAAAAATGTTCATTATATCAAGATAAAAAGTAAACAAATTAAAAAATAGATTTTTGAAAAGCATTTGAACAGATTATGGCAATAAAATAACTTTTGATCAAACAGAATACTAGGAAATATTAATCCCTTATGATTCCTCTGGATTTTACAACGTTCATTTTTCCTTTATAATTGGCAGAATTCAAGACAAAATTAAGAAATGACAAAACATCCCTATGAATTTGCTAAGTTGAGTATACATATTCAGGTTGGTACTGCTCCCTCAGTTGACATATTTATTTCTATGTTTACCATCACAGAATCTAAAATGACGTACTAGAGTTTAAACTGTTTATTTGTAGAAGGGAAAAAGAGCAGATATTCCCATAGATTTGCATTTTGAGAAAGCAATAACGCATTGAAATGGTTTAGCAAAGCAAGAAGCAGAGCTTTAAATTATAATAGGAAATTGTACTTATCTCAAGGTTTATAATTAACAATTAATACATGTGTGCTTTTTTTTATATATTAACACACGTTAATAATACTATATACATCCAGCTACATTATAGCATTGACTGAATATAAAAACTGAAGGTTCTGTGGCTATGCTTGCTGTAGACATGTTTTTATTGTTTTTAACCTTAGAGAGTTTTTTTTTTTTTTTAGTTAAAAATACCAAACAGGTTATACTTACATACTCTCTGCAATGGTTTTGCACTGAGCAGCCCAGACCCTCCTCTTCTTGGGTCCCTGTTTGGTGCTCCTGGCCCTGCCCTCCTGTTGAGTGCCCCCACAGCAAGCAGCTTGCTGTGGGGGCACCCGAGCTAAGCCACAGCTCCCTGGGTCCATTCAGACATAGCGCTGTGGCCCGACCCAGCCCCCTTTCTTTCCTCATTGGCTGATGGACTTTGATTGACAGCAGCGGGAGCCAATGGCGCCAGGCTGCTGTTTCAGCCAATGAGGAGGGTAGTCCCGGGCAGCCGAGACACTCTTGCAACCACACTGGATAGAAATGAACCTCAGGTATGTATTAGGGGGCTCAGGGGAACTGCTGCACACAGAAGGCTTTTTAACTTAATGCATAGAATGCATTAAAATAAAAAAGAAACCTTCTGCCTTTACAACCACTTTAACCACTTCAGCACCAGACCAATTTGCAGCCAAAGTACCAGGCCCCTTTTTGCGATTCGGCACTGTGTCGCTTTAACTGACAATTGCGCGGTCGTGCGACGTGGCTCCCAAACAAAATTGGTGTCCTTTTTTTCCCACAAATAGAGCTTTCTTTTGGTGGTATTTGATCGCCCCCTGCGGTTTTTATTTTTTGCGCTATAAACAAAAATAGAGCGACAATTTTGAAAAACATGCAATATTTTTTACTTTTTTCTATAATAAATATCCCCAAAAAATATATAAAAAAACTTTTTTTTTCCTCAGTTTAGGCCGATACGTATTCTTTTACATATTTTTGGTAAAAAAAATCGCAATTAGCGATTATTGATTTGTTTGCGCAAAAGTTATAGCGTTTACAAAATAGGGGATAGTTTTATAGCATTTGTATTAATATTTTTTTTTTTACTAGTAATGGTGGCGATCAGCGATTTTTATTGTGACTGCAACATTATGGCAGACGCATCGGCCATTTTTGACACATTTTTGGGACCATTGTCATTTATATAGAAATCAGTGCTATTTAAATGCACTGATTCCTATGTAAATGACACTGGCAGTGAAGGAGTTAACTACTAGGGGGCAGGGAGGGGCTAAGTGTGACATGTTGTGTTTTTTTTACAGTAGGGGGGCGTGGCTGTACGTCTGACGTCATTGATCGGCTTTCTGGATGACAGGGAACAGTTAATTAGAGACAGGCAGTGAAGGAAGGGCGGGGAGAGGTTTGTTTACACAGACCCGTTTTTTATTAATAATAATTTTGTTTGTTAAAGCTAATGCATAGAATTCAATGTACAATACAATAAAGTCTCCAGTACTCAATTCAGCTAGTCAGAACAAAAAATTACTGATTTTAACATTTTAATTAAAACAGAGTTTGGTTGCATACATTTGCAAGTATGTGTGAAGGCCCACTGGCACACTGTCATGTCATACAACAAGAGGATCAGGCGTCATTGACAGCAAGGACCAACACAGGGAATGTCCTCCAGAAGAAAAAGTCCATAGCTGCTAGAGATGACCCTTGGGGGGGATAACAAAAAGAAAAGAACATCCAATAATCCCTTAAAAGCGCTTAGAACTGTGTATTGTGCATTGAACGTACTTGCCCACACACGGACTAAAGTCTGTTCATTTTTGAACGTGACTCCAGGTACGATGGGACTAGAAAAGGAAGTCAATCTCGCCGCTTTTATCGGCGAGATTGACACCTTGCGAGCCCCGTCTTGGGAGACGGCGACTGGTATGGATTTTAAGGGGAACCCCCTACGCTGAAAAAATGGCATGGGGGTCCCCCCAAAGTCCATACCAGACCCTTATCTGAGCTTGCAGCCCAGACGGTCAGGAAAGGGGGTGGGGACGAGCGAGCACCCCCCCTCCTGAACCGTACCCCACCCCAAAGCACCTTGTCCCCATGTTGATGAGGACAAGGGCCTCTTCCCGACAACCCTGGCCATTGGTTGTCGGGGTCTGCAGGTGGGGGGCTTATTGGAATCCGGGAGCCCCCTTTAATAAGGGGGCCCCCATATCCCGGCCCCCCACCCTATGTGAATAAAAATGGGGTACATCATACCCTTACCCATTTACCTGGGGAAAAAATGTCAATAAAAAAACACACTAGACAGGTTTTTAAAGTAATTTATTAGTCAGCTCCGGGGGTCTTCTTCCGACTTCGGGGGTCTCTTCCGACCTCTACCCCGTTTTTTCAGCATAGGGGTTCCCCTTAAAATCCATACCAGACCTAAGGGACATTTTCGCTTATCTCTCGCAGTGGTTGCAATAGGAAAATGTGTTTTTCCTATTACATCGAGCGCGAGATGTACAGTATTCTGTAGCCAAGAACCAGCGCAATAGGATTCTCGCGGGCAGGTGCTGTAGCTGCCCTAGCGTCGTATTTGGTCCGTTGGACTAGCATACAGACGAACAGGCTTCCCGATAGGAACTGTGTCCGGCGGAGTTCCGGCGGGAAGATTTAAAACATTTTCTATTTCTAGGTCCTTCTGATTTTTTGAAAAAAAGTCAGATGAAGCCCACACGCGATCGGAATGTCCGACGACATTTTTCCGTCGGACCTATTCCGCCGGAAAGTCCGGTCGAGTGTACGCGGCATAAGCTATCTGAGCTCCTAACTGGAATATCTACAGTGCCTTGCGAAAGTATTCGGCCCCCTTGAACTTTTCAACCTTTTGCCCCATTTCAGGCTTCAAACATAAAGATATAAAATTTTAATTTTTTGTGAAGAATCACCAACAAGTGGGACACAATTGTGAAGTGGAACGAAATCGATTGGATTGTTGAAACTTTTTTAACTAATAAAAAAATGAAAAGTGGGGCGTGCAAAATTATTCGGCCCCCTTGCGTTAATACTTTGTAGAGCCACCTTTTGCTGCGATTACAGCTGCAAGTCGCTTGGGGTATGTCTCTATCAGTTTTGCACATCGAGAGACTGAAATTCTTGCCCATTCTTCCTTGCAAAACAGCTCGAGCTCAGTGAGGTTGGATGGAGAGCGTTTGTGAACAGCAGTTTTCAGCTCTTTCCACAGATTCTCGATTGGATTCAGGTCTGAACTTTGACTTGGCCATTCTAACACCTGGATACGTTTATTTGTGAACCATTCCTTTGTAGATTTTGCTGTATGTTTGGGATCATTGTCTTGTTGGAAGATAAATCTCCGTCCCACTTTCAGGTCTTTTGCAGACTCCAACAGGTTTTCATCCAGAATGGTCCTGTTTTTGGCTGCATTCATCTTCCCCTCAATTTTAACCATCTTCCCTGTCCCTGCTGAAGAAAAGCAGGCCCAAACCATGATGCTGCCACCACCATGTTTGACAGTGGGGATGGTGTGTTGAGGGTGATGAGCTGTGTTGCTTTTACGCCAAACATATCGTTTTGCATTGTGGCCAAAAAGTTCGATTTTGGTTTCATCGGACCAGAGCACCTTCTTCCACATGTTTGGTGTGTCTCCCAGGTGGCTTGTGGCAAACTTTAGACAAGACTTTTTATGGATATCTTTGAGAAATGGCTTTCTTCTTGCCACTCTTCCATAAAGGCCAGATTTGTGCAGTGTACGACTAATTGTTGTCCTCTGGACAGACTCTCCCACCTCAGCTGTAGTTCTCTGCAGTTCATCCAGAGTGATCATGGGCCTCTTGGCTGAACCTCTGATCAGTCTTCTCCTTGTCTGAGCTGAAAGTTTAGAGGGACAGACAGGTCTTGGTAGATTTGCAGTGGTCTGATACTCCTTCCATTTCAAAATGATCGCTTGCACAGTGCTCCTTGGGATGTTTAAAGCTTGGGAAATTTTTTTGTATCCAAATCCGGCTTTAAACTTCTCCACAACAGTATTACGGACCTGCCTGGTATGTTCCTTGGTCTTCATGATGCTCTCTGCGCTTTCAACAGAACCCTGAGACTATCACAGAGCAGGTGCATTTATACAGAGACTTGATTACACACAGGTGGATTCTGTTTATCACCATCAGTCATTTAGGACAACATTGGATCATTCAGAGATCCTCGCTGAACTTCTGGAGTGAGTTTGCTGCACTGAAAGTAAAGGGGCCGAATAATTTTGCACGCACCACTTTTCAGTTTTTTATTTGCTAAAAAAGTTTAAAATATCCAATAGATTTCGTTCCACTTCACAATTGTGTCCCACTTGTTGGTGATTCTTCACAAAAAATAAAAATTTTAGATCTTTATGTTTGAAGCCTGAAATGTGGAAAAAGGTTTAAAAGTTCAAGGGGGCCAAATACTTTCGCAAGGCACTGTATATTGTAAACCAACACACTAGAATCCCAAACTTGCTGAAGGCAGCTCAAGACCCCCAGTGTGTGCTTGCACCAATTCCAACAAAGCTAGAAATGGAAAATGCTCCGATTAGGTTAAAGCTAGAACAGGAAAGGTGCACATGGACAAGGCAGTACACTGAAGAATACAAACATTTTCCATTGCTTAATTTGCTTCATACTTAAAACCCCAGCACTGTAAGGAGTGTTTTATGGTCTGATGGCAAAGTACCCTTGCTGGTACTGCATGGGGATGTGGTGGCCTTGGCCATCCCTATGTTGGTTTCAGTATCCTACTTCCTCCAGGCCTTGTCCTTGTGTCTCTTCTGCAACTCCTGTGCACCAGGTGGATATCTTTCTTCACCGTTTAGAGGTTGTACATAGGAGTGTGTCTCCATGCAGCCTCAGCATGTGTTCAACTGTTTAGATTTTCCAAGCTCCTTAGTGGAGACCTTTAAGTCTTCAGGGTCATCTATCCTGTGGGACCTGGCCCTTATATGTTCCTCTGTCAGGGGTCCTATCATATGGGGGAGGTTCCTTCTCCTATTCCCTAACCACGAGTCCTGTGGGCAGTTTTTGTACTGTTTCTGTAGTTGTTTATTTTTTTCACCCCCTATGGGTATTGCTTTGGGATGTCCCAATGATCAGAGATCTCTGTGGTGTACTTCATTGAATGGAAGAGAAGATGAAAATTGTGTACTTACCGATAAAAACTTTTCTTTAAGCTCATTGATGGACACAGAAAAACAATAGAGGAATGCCCCAGGGATTTTGTGGGCTAGGAATATAGTCAGGTAAAAAAGTAGAAAACGTAGATAGAAAAATTACAAAATGTTATTAATGAACAATACTATACATAGTAAATATTAAAACCAAATAGCAACGGCCATATGGTAAGCAGTATACATCTAAATGCTGAATCAAAAGGTTGGACTTGGGGTGATAGACCAGACATTCGCATAAAGATTCAGAAATCCCAGCATGTTTCAGAAAATAATTCCTTCTTCAAGGGCTCATTTAGTGCAGACTGTACTGCCTAATAGCAAAGAATAGTGAAAATATGTTAGAACTATAATTCATTGTGTATGAATGTATAATTATATATGGTACATCATAGTGGTCAAAACATTTTAAAAATTGGATTATTAAACATCAGGAAATTGTACAAGGCAGCAATTTCATACATGGCATGGTGGACAGGTTGAAACAGACAGACAAACAATTATGAATACAAAAAATACTTACAACCAGACCATAATAAACAGTGTGCATTTACACATCCAATTCCACAGGTAGTGAGGTCTGCGTCTAAGGTTTTAGCCCTCGCATGGGTATGGACACACAGAGAGTGGCACCATATTGTAAATTAAAGAGAGTAGGCTATCAGGCAGTACAGTCTGCATTAAATAGGTCCTTGAAGAAGGAATTATTTTCCAAAACATGTTGGGATTTCTGAATCTTTATGTGAATGTCTGGTGAATGATCACCCTAAGACCAACCTTCTGATTCAGCATTTAGATGTATACTGCTTACCATATGACCATTGCTATTTTGTTTTAATATTTACTATTTATAGTATTGTTCATTAATAAAATGTTGTAATTTTTCTATCTACGTTTTCTACTTTTTTACCTGACTATATCCCTAGCCCGCAAAATCCCTAGGACATTCCTCTTTTGTTTTTCTTTTCGATTATTGGGATGTGGCCTGGCTTCAGTCATTTATTTGTATTCTCTTATTCTCCACAATATTGCATTGATGGACACAGCACCCGTCCCTCTGGTTGTGCTGTCTGCGAACAGTTGCTGCTATCTGTACTGCTTTTTAAGTAATTTTACTGCCATGGGGGTTTGGGCACCCTCAGGTGGCCATACCTAGGCCGTGCTTATGTTTTTGCGCTTAATGTCCTACTTCTGAAAGTGGCACTATGACCCAATGGTCAGAGAATGTACCACTGTGTCTTTCAATGAATGCAGAGAAAAGGATTTTAGGGCGAATACAAAAAAATCAAAATTTCTGCTATACGAGCTATAAGAGAACTGTACTGCTTTACAGGTTTCAACCTTGTTCTCTTTTAAATCTTATTTCTGTTAACTCGATTTTTCTTTGTTTGTCATTTTTTCTTACTTGCTATAATGACTTCACTCTCTTCACTTCAGCCTTACTGTATTTTACTTTAGTGGAGACCTCAGTATACCTCACGCAATGCCCTCCCAGGCTGAAATGTGTAAGACCTACAACAAATAGTCGCTGCTTTTTTCCCCCAAAAGCCGACCATGTTTCTTCTGCTGCTTCAGGAGTCAATCAGAGGGTACATTATGCCAAGGTGGTTTCCCCTCTTTACGTACCGAATAACATTCTTGAGATCTTGAGAACGTTACCATGCAACCTTGGGGCTATGCATTTGCATTGCATTTTAAGCCATTCCTACCTTCAGCCAGCCAGTTTACTGTCCATGTTTTTGCCTTCATGTAATAATTGTATAAAGCCAGTCTATACATTTTATTGCACCATTAAATATTTTTCTGTTAGGTAAAGAGAATGAATAAAAACAGTAGTATATGCAAAAAATTTACATGCTTATATTGATCATCACAGTAAATTAATCAACTTTAAATTAGCAGACACTCATTTTTAAACTTATGACAACATGTTAACACACCTGACATATCTATCATTTAAACTTACAAATTATTGAAATAATATCAGCAACTGAAATAGGAACTTATGCGCTTCTTTAATTTTTTTTTATAAATTTATATATTTTGCTGCTGAAATTCATCTTTCAAAATGTATTCATGTAGTAACATAGAGTATAAACGTTCAGTATAATTATTTTGTAAATGGTCCCTTCCTCGTTATTAAACCACTCATATATTACACATTGAGAAAAATTAAAACAAAAGGTACAGCAGAATTCTTAAAGCTCATAATTAAACCGCACAACTAACATTATATTAAGTGTCATATTTCACTGTCTACATAGGTAAGGTCAAGATCCTATGCTGCTTTATGATTTAAGATGTGAGTAATTATCCCTTATTCTAAAACCACAGAACTCTTTAATTGATGTCATGTTTCACACATATTTCTTACAAGCAAGGTCTTAGTCCCAATCTAATGCTTTTACAAGGCGATAAAATTTACATTGAATATATTTAATATGCTACAATGCTTGTATTATACTCAACTTGTTACATTGTGGTTTAAAACTAGTCTTTTGGCATCACTTGAATTATCATATGCATCTGATACTAGGAGATATCGTTTTGTCAATGATGGACTGGGTATTCCTCCCCTGAGAAATTATAGATGCACCCCTCCTACTTTGTAATTTTTCTTAACTATAAATACAGTATATCATAATGTATACTGGCCAAAAACCTGTATCTAACAAGGTCAAATTATGTAATACTGCTACCATCTTTGGAGAGGTAGGTCATCTGTACGGAAATATTCAGGCTTAAAGCGTTTGTTACCCCAAAACGTCATATTCCTGATGTGGGTCTGCTGCACCATGTACTTGTATGGGGAAGTATCCTGTTCTCTTTGTATTGCTTCCTTTATGTGAAATCCCTGGTGTTCCTGCCAGTCCCTCTGCTTTCCTATTAACAACTGACCACACTAAGCTGGAAAATACACTGTGGTCAGTTCTCTTGCCATGCTGGGATCTCAGTGTGCTCTTCCCCAATGATCAGACTTGTCCTTACATTCGCCCGCTGCACAGCCATTCACTTGGAAGCTTAGTGTGCTGCTGCTTCTCCTCCCCCCAGCTCTTATGCAGCTGAGGACATAGGAGATGTGATCGCTTATAAAAAAGGGAAAAAAGGTATTTAGAATGTTTTTATATCTACAAAATGTTTTGCCTTTCATTTCTATTTTAAACTGATAACGATGCTTTACAAGGTGATCATTTACAATCACTTTAAGGCTCTCGAGGAGACAGTAATGCATGCTTAACAGTATATTAAAAATGTCACAGTCACAATAAAAATCGCTGATCGCCGCTGATTACTAGTAAAAAAAAAAATATTAAGGAAAATGCTATAAAACTATCCCTATTTTGTAAACGCTATAACTTTTGCGCAAACCAATCAATAATCGCTAATTGCATTTTTTTTTACCAAAAATATGTAGAAGAATACGTATCAGCCTAAACTGAGGAAAAAAAATGTTTTTTTATATATTTTTTGGGGATATTATTTTAGCAAAAAGCAAAAAATATTGCATTTTCTATTTTTGTTTTTAGCGCAAAAAATAAAAACCGAAGGGGCGATCAAATACCACCCAAAGAAAGCTCTATTTGTGGGAAAAAAAGGACGCCAATTTTATTTAGGAGCCACATCACACGACCGCGCAATTGTCAGTTCAAGCGACGCAGTGCCGAATCGCAAAAAGGGGCTGGTCTTTTGGCTGCCAATTGGTCTGGGGCTGAAGTGGTTAAAGGACAAAACTTAAATACAACTGTGATTCCAGTTATCACTAGATTTAAAAAACAATGGTATCTTTATGAGTATCAGGGATAAGGTTTATGTTCGGGTCTACCAGGTGTTCGCAATTCATAGACTTATCAATCTAATGCAAGATTTTGCAACTATAGTAACTGACTAACCATAACATTGTTGACATTAACTGTGACAGGGCATGCATGGAAAGTGCTGGTGATGATAATAAAGTGCATCGGGAGAGATTAGTGTAGGGCTTTCAGGCACTGACTGCTCTCCTTATGTAAAATGAAACACTTACTGAAATGCCTGTGGGTAGCAAGATGCTGTGTATCTTGGAGCATTTGGGACTGGGCAGCAGGAAGTTTTTGTTTACTTGTTTTCTTTGTTACGTGTTAATGCTGGTGTCCTGCAGCCCCTTTACAGCCTGTCCGCATACACTACAGTGATAACAGGCTTCATGTGTTTTGTCACAGGACACATTTACCAAGTTGTTTCTGGCTGCAAATGTTTTTTTCACAGCTCTTTACAGACTGTCCCTGTCCACATGCACTGAATAATAACAGGTTACATGCATTTTTTTCACAGGGCATATTTCCTCATTATTGCTGACTGCAATTATTTTTTCACAGACTCTTTACAGCATTTGCCTGTACCAAGAACTACAGTAATAACAGGGTGAAAGTGTTTTTTCAAAGGGCATATTTCCTAGTTGTTGCTGGCTGCAATAGTTTGTTTTCTCACAGGCCATTTTTTTAAAGGTGATGACAGTGGAATATGACAGTGCAATGTGTATCAGCACAGAAGCTTATACTGAAGATTCCCATAAACCTTTGAGCTTATAGGAAACTATAAGCAGGGCCAGAGCATTGGCACCACATAACACAAAGTGCCCTAACAAAAACCTTTATATCATATTGCAAGCTGTTATTTTCATGAAGGTTAGTCCATAAATAAAAATAGGCTTTCCTAAGTGATATTATCATGTTAAAGCCTATATGAAATTTTAGTATTGCCATAGAGTTGAGTTTACACTGATGCACCGAAAATTCATCTAATATGAAAACAGCCCCAGGAGGGGGTAGTTTGTATCAGACAGATTGTTTCTGCATCTGTTTGTTTCAATAAACAAAAAACAGCTTTTATGGTGAGGCATTCACCCATTCTCTCTGTTTGGATTATCATAATGCTGTGTGTATAGCGACTCAAGACCACAAACAACATGCTCCCAAAGCCGGGATATGAACATTTAAAGGATACTAACAAGCAGTTGAATATATTACACATCTCTTGTAAAGGTCACACAGAACACAACAAACAAATATTAAAGAATTAAAAAAAAAAATAATTATAATAATAAAATATATAATAAAACATATGTATTATAGTATAAAATTAAATATAAATGTTATGTCCATTAAACCTGAATGTTTCAGGATGTAAAAGTAGGGGACACCAATTGAACCAAATGAAAACCTGCTTAGAACACATACAGTATATATGCACGCCTGCAGGCATGGATGTGACATGGAGATGGCATGACTGTGCCCAAAGCATTAGATATTAAACATTGTCAATAATATTATAAATTGAAATAGCCTAAAACAAACGGATGTGGAGGATGGATATGTAAACCACAAAAAGAAGTCACATAACGGTATGGGCTTCCAACTCCCTATTTAACCCATGAGGGGACAAGGTGTTGAGCTTATATAACCAAAGGGTTTCTCTCTTACATAGCAACGGAAATCTTTCATTGTCTGTGAGAGACCCCTTGGGTACATGCCCAACAGCCACCTCTTGTCTCTGCAAGCCCTTGTTCATACATCAAACTTTATGCTTTTAGCAAGGAATAGCATCATAATTATCAGTTCTTCTGTGGAACAGCGCTCTTTTCCCTATTTTTGGTTCGTTCATGTTGATCTCATTGGTTATTGTATTGGGTTAGCAGCGACCTCAGATTATGTACTATCCCATGTTGGACTAGTGGCTCATGCACCTGGACTTTTTTGTGCACAAGTAAAACTGTTTTGATTCTCCTCTAGATAAAGCGCACTATTAACCCTTGCCATGTGGGTTACATTTTCCTGTTGTTGGGCTTTAACAATTAATGCTTTAGTTCATTGAATTACAGTGCTGGGGTACATTTTCTTCCGTGCCCTACCTGGGTGCACAGTTCTGTACACCCACAAATCTTTATAAGGATTGATATCTGTCTGCAATGGTTTAATAACTAGCTCTTCAATTGTCCACACCCTAGCTACATTTTTCTATTAAATTGGATATTTTCTCTTTTTTTTTTGTAGCTTATCTTGGGGTGATTACAACATATGAGGCAGTTTTTACAGATAGTCCATTTAAGAGCTGCCATTTCCATGGCACCTCACTGCATTCTTTGTAAAAAAAACTCAAATACAATCACCATGTACCCACAGCACTGCACACCCTCACCCTAGGTGCTCACAACCCTCCACTATATCTCTATATATCTGTATAGTGTTTGGTATTTTTGGGTTAAACATAACTGAAATTAATATACCAATTTTATCAGTAGCATTTAAAGTAGGTGTTTCATAATCCTCTGTGGTTCAGGTGTAATTTATTTTATAAAGCATCTCAGTCATAAATCTTCCCCTCTGTGTGTAAGGCCCTCTCTGCCATGACGTACAGAATGGCAGGCTAGTACTTTGAGCCAATAGCAGGCTACCTCCAACCAGTGGTAGCTTAATGTGAAGCACCCAGTAGTCCATTAGTATGATCATTTGTAAACAGTTGGTATAGCCCTGCCATACTACCTGTCCCAGATAGCAAGGATAACTTGCCACAAGTTTGTGGCAGTATTGAATTGTAAGTCTTGTTAACTTGCTGCACACTTGCAGAATACTTGAAGTGCTAGTTGACACTTTTTCAATTTGTAGCAAATTTGCATGGCAAGTCTCTAGCAAGAGCAAAGTTGCAGTGGTGAGCCTACAGCATGAAAATCCAGCCACAATTACCCCTGTGGTGGAATGACTATTGTACAACATAACTGAACCAGAACTTTCAGCAGATTTGCAGAATGTTTTCAAAGAAAGTACATCTGGAGTCATGCAATGTGGACTTGTAAAGCCTGGCAAGTCTAGCAAAAAAAATAATTTTCAAACTTGCAGCTCATATGATCAGATTAAAGGAAATAGATGAGGAAGTGGTAGAGGAGGAAAAGGAAAGAAATTAATGTGGAGGTGAAAGAGAAGAAGGCTGTAGATGAGAAAGCAGAGGATCCCCACATGAAGCCCCTATACTGATCTCTTTATGCCTACCTTTTCTCTCCTCGTTTATATTTATATATGTATATGACTATAACTGACCGCTTGCCTTTGAGGAATACATTATGTTGACAGAAGAATTGTAGATGTGCATGACCTCCGCTGTGTGCAGTCCAAACACTGCATCAATCCCCCAAAAATACATATGAAATTTAAAAAAATTAAAAAAATTGAAGATGTGGCTGGGAGTTTGCAACTTCGGAGCAACCCAGGCCAGGAAATTTCTATTAAGTTATATGAGAGGGCTTCCAGTGCAAATATCTTGGGAAAAAAATGTGATCTCCGACAACTAGGCTCTGGAATGGTATAGCTTTTTTTTGATGCTACAGTTGGGAGCTAATGCCTCATCTGGAGCTGCATTGTCTAGACACTGTAGAAAAATTGTGGTTATTGTCTCTCAAACAAAGCCCTGTAATTTTTATTGAAAGATATTACCTGCCTTATCTCTATCCCTTTTATTGCGGCCTAACCAAGCTGCCTATATACTGTCCAGCCAATAAACAATATTTTTAGCTATTGTGTGTCAGATTATTTTAAGATAAAAAACCTGCCTTGTCTGTTTCTATTTAACCCCTTGCCTAATGTCCTGATGCTAGCTAATTTATACCATACGCATACCTAAAATCTTTATTTTTGTGTATAATTGGGGATATGGGGGTGGGTTTTGAAGTGTTTTTGTACACTTTGTTGTGAAATTTGGTATGGTAAAAAAAATAAAAATTTAAAAAAAGCTCACAAACTTTACTTTTACATTTTTATGCCCAATTTCTACAAAGTTGAGTGTTTTAGCTTCATTTTTGCTAAGAGGAAGCTTGTCTAAAGCTTTTAAATCTGCATGGCTGCTACTTCCAGTGTTTACAGTAATTTAGGCTTTTACCACAGTATACAAGAATTAGGTGTCACAGTCAAAACTACACTTTTCCTAGTTTGTAATGAATCAGATTAGGGGTGGTTCTGTTTTAGTTAGGTAAAGTGTAATATAAAAGCCCCAAGAGTGTTATATAAAGTGTGTGATATAAAGGATTGGTGTTTTTCCTGTGTTGCCCTGGAAATCACGTTAAAAAGGAGGACCCTCTGACTGCTGTATGACATTTAAAAAAAATGTATTTGTGCGTTTTTGTTTAAACATCCCCCATCGATCTGTCCAGCTCCCTATGCCTTTTTTTTTTAAAAAATAGCTTGTCTATTAGCCTTAAAATGGCCAAAATTGAACTTTAAGATTTACTCCCCAATAGACTTTAGTAAGGTTTGATGCTAAATTCAGGGTTCACAGAATTCAAATGGACAACTCCCCACAAATCAAACCTGGGCAGATTTGCTTGTCTGTAATTAGCACAAATATGCACAGACATATAAAAACAATTGCCCACTAATTTAAAAGGTGGTGGACCCCTGGACTATAATTTTAAACTGCACATTTAGTGCATCTTTGGGCTCCATGTCTTCCAGCTACCCAACCTTCCTCTTTCTGTGCACAGCAATCTCCACAATCAAATCCATCTCTATCTTCCTCCCAGAGCAGAGTAAAGCTGGCCATGCATAATTTAATTCTCTTATACAATTTTCCTTTCGTTTTTTCAAAACCATATAATATGAGGTCAAACCTAAACACTTTCAATTTGTACGCAATCATACAGGCCCTTGCACTACAAAGTTGAAGGTAATAAAGGAAATTGAATAATAAAATTGGTAAATGTATGTCCAGCTTAATCCTTGATCTTATATCCAGTGACATATCGCAGCTGTTCCTATGTCACCTATTTGTGTATTTAGGGCGAGCTCCAGAACTCCATTTCTAATGACCCTTTAGTCCACTGGGTCAAAAGCATACACAACAAATCTTTGATTGGATGATCTCTCCCCGGACCAGACTGCAGCCAGGAGGGTGGATCGCATGCTGATGAGCTCATCAAGAGAGAGAGAGAGAGAGAGAGATGCAACTCCATAGAGTAATCTCGTTTTAGAAGTTTTATTGTATTCAAACTCCCCCCCTTTTAAGAATCGCACTTACAAACAAATAAAATATAGAAGCATGTTGTGTATCTAGTCAGTGTACCAATAGGAATCCTGCAGGTATCTCCTACCACACACTTCACCGCTCTCTGGTGCTGCTGGTATCTCTGATTGGCGTGCTGACGTCAGTGTTAGTCATTGTATGGCCCCACTGATGCGTTTAGTCATCCCAACATCATCTGAATACATAAAGTCATTAAATTTTTGTTTCTGAAAAAGTCAGCAACAACAAATTGTAATATTTAAGACCTTACATGAATGTGTTTTCTGTCCTCAGAATCTTTTCAGCTAACCACACTCTGCTTTCTTGACAACTAGACACTGAGCTGAAAAGAAAAGTACAGGTGAGCTTGGTGGGTGAAATAAGGCTGCCCACTTATTGAGGAAGCTCTAATGTGATTACAACATAACTACAGAGGGGCATTATGGCACTGTTCACCCTGTTGCAGAAAGAGGTGAAGGTTCCACTGGCCAGGAAATGGGGGTCTGATATTCTCTAGGAGAAGTGAACAAATAAGTAAAAGATGGGTTTTACAGAGTTTGAATAAATAAAATATTTATTATTATTTATTGCCTGGAGATAGACTTTGAATTATTACATTACATGAGAAAGAAAAATGATCATGATGTAGCTTTTAAGAAGGCTGACAAAATATAGGAGAGATCAGAAAAAAAAAAAAAAGAAGAAGGAACAAGCCTCATGTAATATGTAGGACAGGCATCACATGTTGAAATCTGATGAGAAATGTATAGGCATGATGAAAGGGAAAACATGAGTCATGTGGCCTTTAAGTCTTTGATAAAACAAGCAATCATGCTATGAATGATCCATGTAATTTCATGGCAGCAAGACATAGTTTACTGTAAATGTAAAGGGGCAGACCGGCACTTAACAGATAAAATATATATTTTTTAACTTACGATACAATGTAAGTGACACAACTAAGCATATTGCAGGAGGTTACTCTCCTCCTTCTCGTCTCTCTGTTTTACTGACCTGTTGATCATTGGCAGTGCCAAAAATGACTTAAGGATAAAAGGGATGTGACCATTTAGAAATGTTCCACTATTACAATTCAGTGTGGTTGACTCACTAAAGGGGACTTTCTCTTTGCCAGAACATTCTCCCTTAGTAAAAGAATACCAAATAAAGAATACCAAAAGAAATAAAAAATAAAAATGTATTTTTGTTTGCATGTGATGTTAGAAGTCAGCAGAGCTGCACTTTATTCACTAAGCTAAGGCAAAATTCCCTTGCAAAGTGAACAGCCAGTTTTCCTTTAGTAAATCAACTCCAAACTATTTTATATAGCACTAATTTCAGTTTTTTAGCAACAATGTTTTTTTTGAGTCATACATACTATAAAACAAGACACATTGTAAATAATGAATTAAAGGAGAATTACAGCCGAACAGTGCAGAACAAACTGAAACTAGGCTGAAGCCCACTGTCGGCTGATGTCACGGAGCCGGTCCAGGCTTAGGAAAGATCACGACCATGTTGTCGGGATCTGCTTACATTCCTGGACCGCCACCCAGCTCAGTCATCCCCTTCACAGACCAGCGCTCCAGTGAGCGAGGAGGGGACAGAGCAGACTGTGGTGGCTGACAGCCACCAGCTCTCTGCTCAGGGAGCGCTGAGAACCAAGCGATTGGCGGTGTTTGGTCACTCGGTTCTCAGCCTTAGAGCCTGCGGGGGACAGATGCAGCATAGGACCGATGCTGCATCCCCCTAGGTAAATATAATTTAAAAATGAAAAACATTTCCATACTTCTCTTTTAAGCTACACTGAAATTCTGCACAAATGCATGCATGTTTTACTTGGACAAGATTATAATAGTAAAAACATATCAGTATAGAAAGAACATATTAATGTAATAAATACAAATAAATGTGGTATGAAGAAAAAGGGGATGGGTGGTAAAAAATACTATTTGTAAATTGGCCTTGTACCAAGTCTTTACCCAGCACTAACTTATATCTGGCAAAGAACAACCATAATTTAAAGATTTAAATGTGCAACAATCTCCACAGGTAATTAATCATACTTGGTAAAAGAAGAGAACTAAGAAAAAATAGACAGGTCATCTTTGATATATTATCCATGGCTTAGAACCCCAGAACTATCTATTGTATTTTATTACATCGTTTTAAAATCTAACAATTGGGAGAATTGTTCTGTACTTGTACACAGGTTGTAGTTTGTTTGCTTAGCACAAGCTTGAGAAAAACCTAACACTATCTTTGTGTACGCTTCACCAGTCTTTAGGCACTTCCTTTTCTTTATAATGCAAGGTGGCATTTTGTTTCAGGTATATATCCCCATTCATTCTATCTTCCTCTAGCATAACTGAAAGCAGTTCTGGAAAAAAGTTTTCAGTGCCTTTTTTTGAACTTTGGCAACCTGAGAAGGCTTTCAGTAAAAGAAAAGCTGTAAGCTCAAAAGTTAGACAAATCAGTGTTTCTTCAGCTGCATGCAGATCTGCCTTTTCAGTGACAATTATACAAAGAGGTCAATGCAGAAGTCTGATATAAAGATACGTGGGAGCGTGGTGCACAGAACACAGAAGCATAGGTATTTATTTTCCTTCTTCTCCTATTAAGAGTTTATTTTTAATCATTAATGACTCTTTGTGCTAATGGCATACGGCACATGGTTTTCTTCTAAAATTACCACTCGCTAAGTCAATTTGAACTGAATTTGTCAGGTAAACAATAAAGATGTTAGGAGGTCATTCTACTTTTTAAATCATCTATAATGAGGGCATTTTCAGAGTTTTACTATTAAGTAAATAGAATTCATTTAACAAGCTGAAATCTTTGTGTGTGACTAAGGTGGCACATTTAAAACCTCTAACTATAAAAGATTTCACAATTTTATTTGCAAGTGAATGAAATAAGAAACTTTAGTTTTTTTTTGCTGATAATCGCTTTTGAATATTTTTCTTTGTTTTGACGTGAAATGATAACATGTGGAAGGGACACACAAAGGAAATGCATTGGCCTGTAACTAACAGCTTTTAAGGGAAGCAGTTTTCATTGCCAAGTGTGTTTGCGTCATACTAAAAGACTAAAATTACCTTATTCTACAAGGTTGCCAGAACAACCAGTCTCAAGTCAGTAATTGATGAATACACTTCTGGAAAAAAGGTAATCAATATGTATAGTTTCTTTGGTGCTTTTACGATTTTTTCATTTATTTTTCGATTTTTGTGCTTGTTTTGAAAAGCTATTTATCTATGTTCAGCAATATGTTCAAACAGTCTTGAGCTGGCCACGTGCCAGTTACATTTTCCATGGATATGCTTTGCAAAACCAGAAACATTTACCAACATTTTGCAACAGCTAGAGTTTACTTGAGTGGATAAACATTGAATGGATTGAATTGGTAAACTCTTTCAAAATCTAACTGATGAGTGGTCAGCTCAGGGCCGATCCTAGGGTCACAGGCGCCTGGGTGCAGAAATATTTCTGGCGCCCCCCACATGGGCGTGGTCATCTTACTAACTCCTCCCCTTTGGTGGGGGGGTCACAGTGGCACTATTTGATGGGCACAGTGACAGCATTTGATGTGGCACTATTTGATAATCACAGTGACAGCATTTTATGTGACACTATTTGATGGGCACAGTGGCAGCATTTGATGGGCACAGTGGCTGTGTTTGATGGCACAGTGGCTGTGTTTGATGGGCACAGTGGCTGCGTTGATGGGCACAGTGGCTGTGTTTCTATGGGCACAGTGGCTGCGTTTGATGGGCACAGTGGTTGCGTTTGATGGCACAGTGGCTGCGTTTGATGGGCACAGTGGCTGCATTTGATGGGCACACTGGCTGCATTTGATGGCACAGTGGCTGCCTTTGATGGGCACAGTGGCTGCATTTGATAGGCACAGTGGCTGTGCTTGATGGGCACAGTGGCTGTGTTTGATGGCACAGTGGCTGCGCTTGATGGGCACAGTGGCTGCATTTGATGGGCACAGTAGCTGTTTTTGATGGGCACAGTAATGGCATTTGAGGCACAGTGGCAGCGTTTGATGGGCACAGTGGCTGCATTTGATGGCACAGTGGCTGCGTTTGATGGGCACAGTGGCTGCATTTGATGGGCACAGTGGCTGTTTTTGATTGGCACAGTGACGGCATTCAAGGCACAGTGGTGGCGTTTGATGGACTCAGTGGCTGCCATTGATGGCACAGTGGCTGCATTTCATGGGCACAGGGGCTGCGTTTGATGGCACAGTGGCTGTGTTGGATGGGCACAGGAGCTGTGTTTGATGGCACAGTGGCTGTGTTTGATGGACACAGTGGCTGCTTTTGATGGGCACAGTGGCTGCTTTTGATGGGCACAGTGGCTGGTTTTGATGGGCACAGTGGCTGCGTTTGATGGGCACAGTAGCTGTTTTTGATGGGCACAGTAGCGGCATTTGAGGCACAGTGGCAGCGTTTGATGGGCACAGTGGCTGCATTTGATGGCACAGTGGCTGCATTTGATGGGCACAGTGGATGTTTTTGATGGGTACAGTGGATGTTTTTGATGGGCACAGTGACGGCATTTGAGGCACAGTGGTGGCGTTTGATGGACACAGTGGCTGCGTTTGATGGCACAGTGGCTGCGTTTGATGGGCACAGTGGCTGCATTTCATGGGCACAGGGGCTTGGGTGCAGAAATATTTCTGGCGCCCCCCACATGGGCGTGGTCATCTTACTAACTCCTCCCCTTTGGTGGGGGGGTCACAGTGGCACTATTTGATGGGCACAGTGACAGCATTTGATGTGGCACTATTTGATAATCACAGTGACAGCATTTTATGTGACACTATTTGATGGGCACAGTGGCAGCATTTGATGGGCACAGTGGCTGTGTTTGATGGCACAGTGGCTGTGTTTGATGGGCACAGTGGCTGCGTTGATGGGCACAGTGGCTGTGTTTCTATGGGCACAGTGGCTGCGTTTGATGGGCACAGTGGTTGCGTTTGATGGCACAGTGGCTGCGTTTGATGGGCACAGTGGCTGCATTTGATGGGCACACTGGCTGCATTTGATGGCACAGTGGCTGCCTTTGATGGGCACAGTGGCTGCATTTGATAGGCACAGTGGCTGTGCTTGATGGGCACAGTGGCTGTGTTTGATGGCACAGTGGCTGCGCTTGATGGGCACAGTGGCTGCATTTGATGGGCACAGTAGCTGTTTTTGATGGGCACAGTAATGGCATTTGAGGCACAGTGGCAGCGTTTGATGGGCACAGTGGCTGCATTTGATGGCACAGTGGCTGCGTTTGATGGGCACAGTGGCTGCATTTGATGGGCACAGTGGCTGTTTTTGATTGGCACAGTGACGGCATTCAAGGCACAGTGGTGGCGTTTGATGGACTCAGTGGCTGCCATTGATGGCACAGTGGCTGCATTTCATGGGCACAGGGGCTGCGTTTGATGGCACAGTGGCTGTGTTGGATGGGCACAGGAGCTGTGTTTGATGGCACAGTGGCTGTGTTTGATGGACACAGTGGCTGCTTTTGATGGGCACAGTGGCTGCTTTTGATGGGCACAGTGGCTGGTTTTGATGGGCACAGTGGCTGCGTTTGATGGGCACAGTAGCTGTTTTTAATGGGCACAGTAGCGGCATTTGAGGCACAGTGGCAGCGTTTGATGGGCACAGTGGCTGCATTTGATGGCACAGTGGCTGCATTTGATGGGCACAGTGGATGTTTTTGATGGGTACAGTGGATGTTTTTGATGGGCACAGTGACGGCATTTGAGGCACAGTGGTGGCGTTTGATGGACACAGTGGCTGCGTTTGATGGCACAGTGGCTGCGTTTGATGGGCACAGTGGCTGCATTTCATGGGCACAGGGGCTGCGTTTGATGGCACAGTGGCTGTGTTTGATGGGCACAGTGGCTGTGTTTGATGGCACAGTGGCTGCGTTTGATGGACACCGTGGCTGCTTTTGATGGGCAGAGTGGCTGCGTTTGATGGGCACAGTGGCTGTGTTTGATGGGCACAGTGGCTGCTTTTGATGAACACAGTGACTGCGTTTGATGGGCACAGTGGCTGCGTTTGATGGGCACAGTGGCTGCGTTTGATGGCACAACTTACAGGGTAAATCCAAGGGTCAATTCCTAGCCTCTAGAACACAGTGTCAGGCAGTGGCAGGTGCTATACTGGTGCAGTGCAGGTGGACAGCTACTCAGCTGAGCTCAGTCACTCACAGCAAGACAGGCTCAGGCAGCTCTCTTCAGATGTTTTCCGCTCCCCTCCCTTTGAGTCACACTGTCTGAAGAATGTGGCAGAGGTGGGTGGAGCTAGTTTACTAGCCGCAGAGGCGGCATGCTCTGAATGCTGGGATGGCTGTGGCACACTCTGAAAGCTGGGGTGACCACGGCCTCTGATATTACTGGTTGCTAGACGCCGGGCAGCAGGCGATTCTAGCAACCAGTGCAGTGCACAGCAGAGGCGGCCGGCAAGTCAATTGAGTTCCACAACTTCAAAACCCCTCCTCTGCAGCAGATTGCAGCGGCAGGGCATGGTGCACCCCGTGCATCCGCCCAGGATCGGCCCTGGGTCAGTTTTAGTCTACACATAGACATAAAATCATCTATTCATTAACCCCTTTATGCCAACTGCTGTTGCCATTTAAAATAGGCTCTGACACTCAAGGGTGGTAGGAGGGGCTTGCAATGTTTGCATTGTGATTGGCTACACAGAGCTGTACTGTGCTTACTGTGTATCATCCCACCACTGACAGCTCAATCAGGTTGAACTGGATGGACTGATGTCTTTATTCAACCTTACTAACTATGAATCACAATTCTTATGCCCCATGGTCGGATTTTCCGATTGAAAATGTTTGATGGGAGCTGTTTGTCGGAAATTCCGACCGTGTGTAGGCTCCATCGGACATTTACCATCAGATTTTCATCACCCAAAATTTGAGATCTGGACCTCAAATTTTCCGACAACAAAATCGTTGTCGGAAATTCCAATCGTTTCTACACAATTCCGATGCACAAAGTTCCACGCATGCTCGGAATCAAGCAGAAGATCCGCACTGGCTATTGAACCTAATTTTTCTCAGCTCGTCGTACGTGTTTTATGTCATTGCGTTGTTGACGTTCGCAATTTCCGACCAACTTTGTGTGACCGTGTGTATGCAAGACAAGTTTGAGACAACATCCGTCAGAAAAAATCCATGGATTTTGTTGTCGGAATGTCCAATCAATGTCTGATCGAGTGTACGGGGCATAAGAGTGCCAATGCTGCGTGTCCCAGAACTACACAGCACCACATATATGCGGTAGCTAGGCGGTAAGGCCCACTCATTCAGCTGCCGTATATATGAATGTGATAATTGTAAATGGGTTAACAACAGTTGAATTAATAAAAGTAAACAGGCGGTTCACATTGCAAGGGAATTTCCCCTTCACTCAGTGAATTATAGTAAATAATGTACTTTGCAAAGAATACCCAATCATATGCAAGGAAACCAAAAGAAAACAGTTTTTCTTTTTGGTTTCTAAGCTACACTAAGGAAAAGTGAAGAATTCCCTTGCAAAGCAAACAGTGTATTTACCAGCCAATTGTTAAGGATCTCACTTTATAGAAAGATCCTTATAACTTCATACTTTAGCAAAAAAATGTATTATAATACACTTTTTAATACTGCAACAACATCAGATAACATTGAACTGATCCTACAAGGTTCAGGAAATGGACATGCATATTAGGAATGATTATTCAATTATCTTGAGCTATAAAACAGAAATGCAAAGAGACAGTTTGTCCTACAGAAAATGTCATAGTTTAAAATGTATCTTTGAGAGATCTATGGGGTTGATTTACTAACGTCAAATAGACTGTTCAATTTGCAAGTTTGGTTGCTTCAGAGCTTAGTAAATTAGGTGAAAATCTGCTAACTTCCATCATCGAACCCCCAAACATTATATATGTTTTTTTAGCAAAGACCCTAAAGAATACAATGGCTGTCGTTGCAACTTTTTATCTCGCACGGTATTTGCACAGCAATTTTTCGAACAAGTTTTTTTCAGAAAAAAACTGTTTCATGCTTTAAAAAAAAAATAAAAACAGTAAAGTTAGCCAATTTTTTTTGCATAATGTGAAAGATGAAGATATGCCGAGTAAATAGATGCCCAACATGTCACGCTTCAAAATTGCACACGCTTGTGGAATAGCGCCAAACTTTGGTATTTAAAAATCCCCATAGGCGACACTTTATATTTTTTACTGGTTACATATTTTGAGTTACAGAGGAGGTCTAGGGCTAGAATTATTGCTCTCGCTCTAACATTCGCGGCGATACCTCACATGTGTGGTTTGAACACCTTTTTCATATGTGGGCGGGACTTACGTATGCATTCGCTTCTGCGTACGAGCCCGCGGGGACAGGGGTGCTTTACATTTTTTTTTTTAATTGTTAATTTTACTTTATTTTTTTAGTTTGACACTTTAAAAAAAAAAAAAAATCGGATTACTTTTATTCCTATTACAAGGAATGAAACATCCCTTGTAATAGGAATATGGCACGATCGGACATATTTGCAGTGAGATATGGGGTCAATAAGACCCCAAATCTCATCTCTAGGCTGGGAAGCCTAAAATAAAAAAAATAAAAATACGATCACGGCTTCCCAGACGCGCGCCGCCATTATTTGAATGCAGAGGCCGGGCGTGACGTCATAACATCGCGCCCGGCCTCCAAACAATCATAGAGACTCTGACGACCATCTGGTCTGCCGGAAATCTCTATGATCATCATCCGGGGCCGGCGGATCCTGTGTCCAACTCACCGATGGAAGCGGTGAGTCGGTAGAAGCACCGGAGGGCGGCGGGAGGGGACGTCCCCCCCGTAGGAAAGATCAAGCAGCGGAACAGCCGCTATGATCATTCTTATGGTGCAGGGAATTGCCGGCTGAAAACGGAAATATCTGAATGATGTCTGTAGCTACAAGCATCATTCAGATATACCCCCGGGAAGTAGAGGACGTCATATAAAGTATAGTGGGCGCAAGGTGGTTAAAGCTTTCCTAGCATAGTATGGGATTTAGATTCCAGTAACGCTAAAATAATATAAGCCTTAAAATATATAAGAATAAGTAAAATAAGGAAAAACTCAGAAAAAGCTCACAGTCAAAATTTTAAAGCACTTTATCAGTGACCTAGTTGTTGGCCTTAGGCTACATGTATACAGCTTTGTGTATTTTTCATGGAATTTACTTTTAGTACCATTCATCTTTATAAACTTCACAGAAAATAAAGCAAAGGTTTAAAAGCATTCTTAGGTACAGCAGTAGTTTGGCATAATATAAATAGCTAGTGCAAGGCGAGGCGAGGAGAGGCGAGGAGAGGCGAGGAGAGAAAATAGTAAAGTTTGAAGGCACACACATTTCCCATTTTTCTTTCTATGACCTAGATGTGGGTAAATCGAAATACAAGGTGAATCTAAAAACAAGGGGTATGATTGCTTAGCACTTTGGATTTGTGGGAGGAAGTTTCAATCTGCCAATTGGTAAGTTCTCTGGATGATTCTGCTGCTGAACATACCCTTCCACTGAAACAGTAGTTTTTAATCTGCCATCCCCTTAGTGGTGAACTGTACAGTCCAACCTACTAGTGGGTGAATTGCAGGCACATAACAGCTAAACAACCACATGCCTATTGTATGTGGTAACTTGTAGTATGTGATCTGTGCACCTTATTTTTGAAGGGAAAATATAATGGTTTGAAGTAAATGTTATTGTTTTGTTTAATATCAGTATATGCATACATATTTTGTATACACCATTCCTAACAAGGAATTCCCAGAGTTCTATGAGTTCTCTAATGAGGCACGCAGCAGCCTTTCTCTACTTTAAAGCTTGCTTTGTCTAATTATAGTTGTACATTGAGCTGTGTGATAAATTATGAGTATAGGCTGTTTGAAGTTGTAGGGACTGGAAGTGGATAGAATGGACTTGAGGTGTGGGAAGAGGAGGATGCATGGCTTCCCTGTGTAGGGATGAGCCGTAGTCGCAAAGGTACTCATTGATGGCCCTCGGCTGCGTGTGCAGTCGCTGCAGCATGGCCAACGTTGAGTTCCACCTGGTGGGCATGTCACATATTAGGCGGTTCTTGGGCAGGTTCAGCTCCTTTTGCAGCTCAGTCAGCCGAGCACTGGCATTATAAGATCGGCGGAAATGCACACAGACTTTCCTGGCCTGCCTCAGGACATCCTGTAAGCCTGGGAACCTGCCCAAGAACCGCTGCACCACCAGGTTGAGGACGTGAGCCATGCAGGGCACATGGGTGAGCTGCCCCTGTCGCAGGGCGGAGAGGAGGTTGGTGCCATTGTCAGAAACGACCATTCCTGGCTTAAGCTGAAGCTGGCGTGGCGTCAACCACCTCTCGGCCTGCCCCTGCAGAGCTGCCAGAACCTCTGGCCCAGTGTGGCTCCTGTCCCCCAAACACACCAGCGCAAGCACGGCATGGCATCTTTTTGCCTGCGTACTTGCGTAGCCCCTTGTACGCCTACGGAGCACCGCTGGTTCCAAGGACAGAGCACTGGAGGAAGAAGAAGAGGAGGGGGTGGAGGAGAGAGGTGTGTCACAACCAGTAGCAGTAGTAGCGTTTTGGAGGCGTGGTGGCGGAACAACCACCAACACTACTGCACCTTGTCCTGCATCCCTCCCAGCTGCCAATAGAGTGACCCAATGGGCCGTGAAAGAAAGGTACCGTCCCTGTCCATGCCTGCTGGACCATGAGTCAGCGGTAATATGCACCTTACCGCTGACCGCCCTGTCCAGCGAGGCATGGACATTGCCCTCCACATGCCGGTAGAGAGACGGAATCGCCTTCCGTGAGAAAAAGTGGCGTTTGGGAACCTGCCACTGAGGAACCGCACATTGAACAAACTCACGGAAGGGGGCCGAGTCTACCAACTGAAAAGGCAGCAGTTGAAGTGCTAGCAATTTAGCCAGGCTAGCATTCAACCGCTGGGCATGTGGATGGCTGGGAGTGTACTTCTTTCTACGGTCCAGCAGCTGGGGCAGGGAAATTTGCCTGCTGCAATCGGACGTCGGTGTACTGCAAGTACTTGGTTGTGACACACCTAATTCTACACCTTCAGTCCTCTCAGAGCAGCTTTCAGAGAGGACTGAAGGTGTAGTGGGGATGGAGATCCCAGCTGAGGAGGAAGAAGGAGAGGTCCGCTTAGTTTCTTTGGTGGGGTCTTTTATGTGTGCCTGCCAACGAGCTGCATGGCAGGTCGCCATATGTCTGGTCATGCTTGTGGTGCCCAAGCGGCTGATGTTTTGGCCACGCGAGATACGCTTGAGACAAATATTGCAAATAGCAGTGGTGCGATCTGCTGCACTCGTCTCAAAAAAGGCCCACACCAAAAAACTTTTCTGATAACGTGCAGAGGCAGCGCCCTGCACAGGCGGAGCTCTGCGGTGTTGTACAGTTGCTGTGCTGGCCTCTACCTGGCCTCCAGGGGGCATCCTGCCTCGTTGGAAAATACTGTTTTGTGCTGCTACAACTGCAGCTTGTAGTAATGTTTAATGTGGAATATAAAGGCAGTCCACAACTATGATGCAGAATGCTATTTATGTGTCACCACCTGGCTTCCTTGGTGGGAGTGCATGCGTGAGTCCAGCACAGCACAGTATAAACCTGCACCTGCATCTACCCTTTAGTGTTGTTGTTCTCCATTGATACAGCCATCTGCAGGAGTTAGTGTGTGCTGTGTGAGTCCAGCACAGCACAGTATAAACCTGCACCTGTATCTACCCTTTAGTGCTGTTGTTCTCCATTGATACAGCCATCTGCAGGAGTTAGTGTGTGCTGTGTGAGTCCAGCACAGCACAGTATAAACCTGCACCTGTATCTACCCTTTAGTGCTGTTGTTCTCCATTGATACAGCCATCTGAAGGAGTTAGTGTGTGTTGTGTGAGTCCAGCACAGCACAGTATACACCTGCACCTGTATCTGCCCTTCTTTGCTGGTGTCATCTAATCCAGCCATCTGCAGGAGTTAGTGTGTGTGTTGTGTGAGTCCAGCACAGCACAGTATACACCTGCACCTGTATCTGCCCTTCTTTGCTGGTGTCATCTAATCCAGCCATCTGCAGGAGTTAGTGTGTGTGTTGTGTGAGTCCAGCACAGCACAGTATACACCTGCACCTGTATCTGCCCTTCTTTGCTGGTGTCATCTAATCCAGCCATCTGCAGGAATTAGTGTGTTGTGTGACTCCAGCACAATATACACTACCCAATTGCTGTTTTTTCCATCTCCCTTCAGGCCATTACAATGTCTGGAAGGCCAACAAGGAGAGGCAGCCAGGCACGAGCCAAGAAAAGAGGGCAAGCAGGCTCTGTGTCTTGGGACAACAGTGCTGGTCATGGACGCGGTGCATCGTCATCAGCACGTGGCCATGGGACACGCTTGTCCTTATTTTTGGCAGCTGGACATGTTGAGCCGCATCATGCCGAAGGCTTGGTAGAGTGGATGACCAAGCCCTCCTCATCCTCCTCATCCTCTCTCACCCAGGCTCAGGGTACTGGCAAAGCAGCTGCCAACGCGTACTCTTCCCTCGTCTCAATGTCATCAGTCACCCCCGAACTGTTTGACCACAGTGTTGGGTACATGCTCCAGGAGGTTGCCCAGCGTTTTGAAGGCCCTGATGATGATACCCAGCTATAGGAAGGCAGTAGCATGAGCACAGAGAGAGGGGATGCTCAAGGATAGCAATCTGGCAGTCATGTTCCACCAGCTGCAGCATACTGCCAGGTTTTCTCCAGTGGTGAAGAGGGAGGGGAGGATGAGGTCACTGACTCCACGTGGGCGCCTGATCGGAAGGAGAGGAGGAGGAAGAGGAGGCAGCACATCTCCAACGAGGCAGGATGCCCTCCGGGGGCCAGCTTAAGGGCAGCACACCAACTGAATCACACCGCAGAGCTCCGCCTGTGCAGGGCGCTGCCTCTGCGCGTTATAACAAAATTTCTTTGGTGTGGGCCTTTTTTGAGACGAGTGCATCAGATCGCACCGCTGCTATTTGCAACATATGTCTCAAGCGTATCTTACGTGGCCAAAACATCAGCCGCTTGGGCACCACAAGCATGACCAGACATATGTTGACCTGCCATGCAGCTCGTTGGCAAGCGTACCTTAAAGACCCACACCAAAGAACAAAGCGGACCTCTCCTTGTTCCTCATCAGCTGGGATCTCCAACCCCACTTTACCTTCAGTCCTCTCTGAAAGCTGCACTGAGATGAATGAAGGTGTAGAATTAGGTGTGTCACAGCCAAGTACTTGCGGCACTCTGCTAGCAGTACACCGACGTCCGATTGTACCAGGCAAATTTCCTTGCCCCAGCTGCTGGACCATCAAAAGAAGTTCACTCCCAGCCATCCACATGCCCAGCGGTTGAATGCTAGCTTGGCTAAATTCCTAGCACTTCAACTGCTGCCTTTTCAGTTGGTAGACTCGGCCCCCTTCTGTGAGTTTGTGCAATGTGCGGTTCCTCAGTGGCAGGTTCCCAAACGCCACTTTTTCCCAAGGAAGGCGATTCCGGCTCTCTACCCGCATGTGAAAGGCAATGTCTTGGCCTCGCTGAACAGGGCAGTCAGTGGTAAGGTGCATATTACCGCTGACTCATGGTCCAGCAGGCATGGACAGGGACGTTACCTATCTTTCACGGCCCATTGGGTCACTCTTTTGGCAGCTGGGGAGGATGCAGGACAAGGTGCAGTAGTGTTGGAGGTTGTTCCACCACCACGCTTCCAAAATGCTACTACTGGTTGTGACACACCTCTCTCCTCCACCCCCTCCTCTTCTTCTTCCTCCATGGCCTCTTCGAGTGCTCTGTCCTTGGAACCAGCGGTGCTCCGTAGGCGTTCAAGGGGTGTGTTTGGGGGACAGGAGCCACACTGGGGCAGAGGTTCTGTCAGCTCTGCAGGGGCAGGCCGAGAGGTGGTTGACGCCACGCCAGCTTAAGCCAGGAATGGTGGTTTGTGACAATGGCACCAACCTCCTCTCCGCCCTGCGACAGGGACAACTGACCCATGTGCCCTGTATGGCTCATGTTTTTAACCTGGTGGTGCAGCGGTTCTTGGGCAGGTACCCATGCTTACAGGATGTTCTGAGGCAGGCCAGGAAAGTCTGTGTGCATTTCTGCCGATCAAATAATGCCAGTGCTCGGCTGGCTGAGCTGCAAAAGGAGTTGAACCTGCGCAAGAACCGCCTTATATGTGACATGCCCACCAGGTGGAACTCAATGTTGGCCATGATGCAGCGACTGAACACGCAGCAGAGGGCCATCAATGAGTACCTGTGTGACTACGGCACCAGGACAGGGTCAGGGGAGCACAGATTTTTTTCACCACGCCAGTGGAGCATGATCAGGGATGCATGCACTGTCCTGTCACCATTTGAGGAGGCCACAAGGACGGTGAGCAGTGACAGTGCATGCATCAGTGACACTGTACCTCTTGTCCACCTGTTGGAGCATACGCTGCGTGGAATAATGGACAGGGCACTTGAGGCAGAACAGAGGCAGGAACAGGAGGACTTCCTTGCCTCTCAAGGCCCCCTTTATCCAGACAGTGTTCCTTCTCTCCCACCCATCACACAGGAAGAGGATGAGGAGGAGGATTGTGTCAGCATGGTGGTGGAGCCTGGCACTCAGCATCAGCAGCAGCAGTCTTTTAGGGATGATTTACAGTCCCAAGAAGCCGTTGGACCATTACGGGCTGGCCACTCTCCTTGATCCATGGTACAAGGGTAAGGTTGCGGACCTTATCTTGCCATCGCAGAGGGAGCAGAGGATGAGACATCTCCGGGAGGCCTTGCAGAAAGGTCTGTGCAACGCGTTCCCAGAGACTGGGAGGTTACAAACTCCTGGTCCTGGAGAACGAGTTGCTGAGGCTACGGTCAGTAGCAGAAGGAGCATTGGAGAAGGTGGCCGTCTGACCGATGCATTCAGACAATTTTTAGTCCGTAGCCCCAAGGTATGATCGGTTCCAGCAACCATCGCCAGCATCTGATATACATGGTGCAGGAATACCTAGGGACAAGGTCAGACTTGGACACCTTTCCCACCGAAAAATCCTCTGGCTTACTGGGTCTTGAGGATGGATCACTGGCCAGAGCTTGCACAGTATGCAATTGAGCTTCTGGCCTGTCCTGCATCCAGCGTTCTTTCCGAACGCACATTCAGTGCTGCTGAAGGCTTTGTCACCGATCACAGGGTGCGCCTGTCCACCGACTCGGTTGATCGACTGACCTTCATAAAGATGAATAAGTCTTGGATCACCAACTGCTACCAGGCACCTGAAGCTGATGTAACAGAATAATTTATTTTGAAATGTCACATCCCTTCAAGACTGCCTATGCTGATGCTGAGTGACTGTCCTGTTATGTTGACTGACTATCCTCTTCCTCCTCAATGATCCTGATGATAGCTTGGAAGAACATTTTTGTTTCTGGGTGCCACCAGCCCACCACCAGTGGCTAAGGCCCAATTTTTCAGCCCCTGTTTAACAGGGGCGTGTAATTACAATTTTTTATGCAATGCTTTGCAACAGGTCTCATTGATGTGCTCCAAGTACAGTATCTGTGAGGGGTTGCAGTGTTGTGGCACCGGCACCAGTGGCTTAGGCCACATTTCTCGGCCCCTGTTTAACAGGGGCGTGTAATTACATTTTTTTATGCAATGCTTTGCAACAGGTCTCGTTGCTGTGCTCCAAGTACAGTATCTGTGAGGGGTTGCAGTGTTGTGGCACCGGGACCAGTGGCTAAGGCCCAATTTTTCAGCCCCTGTTTAACAGGGGTGTGTAATTACAATTTTTTATGCAGTGCTTTGCAACAGGTCTCATTGCTGTGCTCCAGGTACAGTATCTGTGAGGGGTTGCAGTGTTGTGGCACCAGCACCAGTGCCTAAGACCCAATTTTTCAGCCCCAGTTTAACAGGGGCGTGTAATTACAATTATTAATCTAATAATTCACAGCAGGGCCCATTCCTGCGCCCACCAAGAGTAACTGTGAGGGCTTACAGTGTTGTAGCGCCACCACCAAAGCCCCAATTTTTCCTACCACTGTTCAACAATGGCATGTAATTACAATTCCTGATATAATAGTTCACAGCAGGGCGTTCCAGCGCCCACCAAGAGTAACTGTGAGGGCTTACAGTGTTGTGGCAACACCAACATCTAAGGGGCAAATTTCTGAAGAGTATATACGGCAGGCCCCTACTTTCAAACATCCTATTTGCAAACGGAAGGAGACAACAGGAAGTGAGAGGAAATCTACCCCTAGGAGGGGAAATTCTATCCTGTTAGATTTAATATGGGAAAAAGGTGTCTCCTCTCTACTGATGCTTTATCACCAATCCTTGTTTCAATAAAAAAAACACTTTTCCAAAAACACTTGTCAGTGGGACGGAAAGTGAGGTGAAATGTTCTGAACAGGTGCACAGACAGCAAAACAAATGTTACAGGGGTGATAACCCTTCCCTATGTTCTCCAAAAAGCTTAAAAATTGATTTTTTGGCTGCAGCTACACTTAAAAATGTACCTGTTCTAAATTACAAACAGATTCTACTTAAGAATAAACCTACAGTCCCTGTCATGTTTGCACCGCCTGTATACTGCTGTTCAGAGTATATAGGGTTTTATTTTGGGTGCCCTTAATATCCATACAAGACCCAAAGGGGCTGATAATAGGCTGGGATAGGGGGGGATGGGGTAGCCATGCCATTTTCCTCAAAGATTTTCATCCATATTGCCTGGACAAGACATGGCATTAAAGCTGCAAGCAGTTTTAAATGGCTTCTTTTTTTCCTTTACAAATGTCATTTTGTGCAGGGACAGTTCTAAACATGGGAAACACATGCCACTTCACAGGCATACTTTAGACACCCCCCAGGTATGACATTTCACTTTTTTTTCACTTTATGCATCATTAAAATGACTGCTCCAGAAAAAATGTCAGTTTTAAAAACTTCTTTTTGCATTGATACATGTTCCCTGGGACAGGACCCGGGTCCCCAAACCTTTTTTAGGACAATAACATGCATATTGGCCGTTATAATTAGCCCAGGTATACACTGTAAAAGTATATCTTTTCATCAATGATTGTTTTGCAAGTTGCAATTCACAGCCAAATTAGAGACTAGTATAGATCACATTTTGCCAGGGAGCTAAATCACAAAGTCAGATTTAATGAAATCACTTCAATAATATGATTGTTTGCTGTATGTCATATACAGTATATGGGGCTAAGCCATCTTATTGTATATAGAAGGTGGAACATTTTGCTGGGAAATAATAACAGTTTTTATAATTACAGGGGGAGGGGCGATAATCAGCCGGTACTGGGGGGGGGGGGGGGTTACATCGGCACGGATTTACCCTTTAGGCTTTGGCTCCCATGCAATTGCTGGTTACATCGGCCTCCCATCTAACATTAGGTTTGTAGAATTACACTCCTTTATGTGTCAATACTTTTTTTTTACAATTTGGGGATGTACACACCCCACCAAAATTAATGATTAATGAAAAGTGGCAACCATATGTTTTAGCTTTGTTGATCTTGTCTAGATACTATGAAGAATGCCTTTGTCCACAAGTGTTTCACACAAAAAACAGTAAATATGTCTAAAAATTAAAACTTATTTTCAAACACTGCATATATTTTCTAATGATTGTGGCAATATGGCTTTTTTTTATTTTTATTTTTTTAACCACTTCAATACCAGGCTCTTAGACACCTTCCCGCCCAAGCCAATTTTCAGCTTTCAGCGATGTCGCAATTTGAATGACAATTGCGCGGTCATGCTACTCTGTACCCAAACAAATTTTTTATCATTTTGTTCCAACAAATAGAGCTTTCTTTTGGTGGTATTTGATCACCCCTGCGATTTTTATTTTTTGCGCAACAAACAAAAAAAGACCAAAAATTTTGCAAAAAAACAAGTTTTTCTTTGTCACTGTTAATTTTTTTTGTAAATAAGTGCGTTTTCTTCTTCAATGACGGGCACTGATAAGGCGGCACTAATGGGCACTGATAAGGCGGCACTGATGGGCACCGATGAGGTGGCACCAATTAGGGGGCACCAATGAGGTGGCACTGATGATGGGCACTGATAGGCGGCACTGATGGGCACTGATAGGTGGCACTGATGGGCATTGATAGGTGGCACTGGTATGCGGCACTGATGGGCACTCAGGTGGCACTGATGGGCACTCATAGGCGGCACTGATGGGCACTCATAGGCGGCACTGACGGGCACTCATAGACGGCACTGACGGGTACTTATGGGTGGCACTGATGCACACATATAGGTGGCACTGATAGGTGGCATGGATGGGCACTGATAGGTGGGCATGGCTGGGCACGGATGGGCACTGATAGGTGGCACTGATGGACGCTGATGAGTGGCACTAATGACACTGATGGGTGGCATTGCTGGGCATCCCTTTTTTTAACTTTTTTTTAAATTAAATATGATGTGCCAATCAGTGCCCACCTGTGGGCACTGATTGGTATATTTTTTGCATTTTTTTTAACATGTGGATGGCCATGGGGGATGTACCTGGCCATCCACATGCTGGGGGCTTTCCTGGTGGTCCTGGGGGCTTCCTTGGTGGTCCTGGGGGCATCCCTGGTGGTCTAGTGTGGGCATCTGAGGGGGGGCTGCGCTGATAAATAATCAGCGCATACCCCCCCTGTCAGGAGAGCCGCCGATCGTCTCTCCTCTACTCGCGTCTATCAGACGCGAGTGAGGAAAAGCCGATCAATGGCTCTTCCTGTGTACATCGTGATCAGCCGTGATTGGACACGGCTGATCACGTGGTAAAGAGCCTCCGCCGGGATCAGTGTAGCGGTGTGTCAGACTGACACACCGCTCCACCGATCGTCGCGATGCGCGCCCCCACGGGCGCGCGACGGCTGTTATCCTGAAGGACGTCATATGACGCCCAGTCAGGATAACGAAACCACTTCCCGGACGTCAATCTGCTATTGACCGGGCGGGAAGTGGTTAAGGTAAGTGATACCCCTAGGTGATCAATTTAAATCTATCTGCAAATGTGTTTCATTTTATTTTTGACAGAATGCTGAGCTAGTGGACAAAAAGTTTAGAACATTCAAAAAGTAACAAAAGTGCATTTATCAATGTAGGAAATGCAGCTTGCACTTTTAGGCCTGGTTCACACATATGCAATTTTGAGTGTGTTTTCAGTTTTGCAGAAACACACTACAGTCCATTTAACATGGTTTCCTATGGATGTAGTTCACATCTGTGCATTTTATGGAATGGGCCAGGGACTTTTTCTGGTTTTTGGTTCCTTAGACTTCAATGGATCAAAAGCATGTATTAAAAAATGCAAAATGCACCTGCAATATGCAAGCTGCAACCTGCATAGGTGTGAATCAATCAGGCCTTAGTGATGATAGTTGTGAAGCAGAACAAAATGTATTTTGCAGCACACTTACCAGCTGGCAAGCTAAAAAAATAAAAAAAACAGAAAACAAAAAAACAGAAAAAAAACTGCCCTTTACATGTGCATCTTACTTATAAAAAAGCTAGTTATAAATTGGCTGCTATTTTTATTTTTAGGCTTTCAGCTTTGATCAGCTTTATCAGTAATAGCAATAGAAACAATAGCAAATAGCTAGGGCTGCAAAATACAGACGGTCCTTGTTGAGGTATTGTAGCTTCAACATATATTTGCAGTTGTCGTGTAACTAAAAGCTTCTGTTTTGGATGCAAACAGTGTCATTTTTTTGCTTGCTAGATGGTACGTGTGCTGGGGGAATTCGTTTTTTCTGTATAAAGCTGTTCCATGTGCACCTAATGCCTCGTACACACGTACGGACTTTTCCCGGCGGACCTAAGTCCAGCGGACAATCCGCTGGACTTTCCGGCTAGGTCCGCTGGACTTTCCGAGGGTGTGGACTTGCCCACACACGCACGGACTTCTCCAGCGGATAATCCGCCGGCCAAAAGTCCGCGGGACTTTTGAAAATGAACGGACTTGCCCACACACGGAGCAGTCCGTTCATTTCGAACGTAACTTCAGGTTACGTAGCTAGCGTAGGCAGTAAATGCCGCCGCGCTAGCTCCGCAAGCTGGCATGGATTTAAAGGGAATCCCCACGCCGAAAAAACGGCGTGGGGGTTCCCCCCAAATCCATGTCAGACCCTCATCCGAGCACGCAGCCTGGCAGGCCAGGAAAGGGGTGGGGACGAACGAGCGCCCCCCCCCTCCTGAGCCGTACCAGGCCGCGTGCCCTCAACATGGGGGGTGCCCTGGGGAAAGGGGGGCCGTGCGGCCCCCCCCCACCCCAAAGCACCTTGTCCCCATGTTGATGAGGACAAGGGCCTCTTCCCGACAACCCTGGCCGTTGGTTGTCGGGGTCTGCGGGCGGGGGCTTATCGGAATCTGGGAGCCCCCTTTAATAAGGGGCCCCCCAGATACCGGCCCCCCACCCTATGTGAATGAGTATGGGGTACGATGTACCCCTACCCATTCACCTAAGGTGTAAAATGTAAAGTAAAAAAAAACACCCACACTTTTGAAAAAATAGTTTATTGCACTGCTCCGGGGGTCTTCTTCCGTCTTGGGGGTCTTCTCGCCGGACTCCCCGCCATTTACCAAGCTCTTTTACCGAGCGAGGGGAGTCCGGCTACCTTCTTCGTCGTCGCCGCCGTCTGGGGGTCTCGATCCGCCTTCGGGGGTCTTCTTCCGTCTTGGGGGTCTTCTCGCCGGACTCCTCCCCTCTCTTCTGCTCTTTTACCTAGCTCTTTCACGAGGGGAGGAGTCCGGCTACCTTCTTCGTCGTCGCCGCCGTCGTCTGGGGGTCTCGATCCGCCTTCGGGGGTCTTCCGGGGGTCTCTTCTGTTCTTGCGGCGGTCGTCGTCTTCCGCGCCGCCGGCGCCTTGTCCTTCTTCTTGTCCTTCTTGTTCTTCTTCTTCTTCCGATGTTGACCCGTCGCTGTCTCTGCCCGGAATGCCTGTGCCGATCTGCGCTCGGACTTATATAGGGACATGGGGGACAGGGTCACATGTTCATGTCACATGGTGACCCCGCCCCCTTGCGATGTCACAGTCCCAGCATCCTCCGGGACTGTGACAACACAAGGGGGCGGGGTCACCATGTGACATGAACATGTGACCCTGTCCCCCATGTCCCTATATAAGTCCGAGCGCAGATCGGCACAGGCATTCCGGGCAGAGACAGCGACGGGTCAACATCGGAAGAAGAAGAAGAACAAGAAGGACAAGAAGAAGGACAAGGCGCCGGCGGCGCGGAAGACGACGACCGCCGCAAGAACAGAAGAGACCCCCGGAAGACCCCCGAAGGCGGATCGAGACCCCCAGACGACGGCGGCGACGATGAAGAAGGTAGCCGGACTCCTCCCCTCGTGAAAGAGCTAGGTAAAAGAGCAGAAGAGAGGGGAGGAGTCCGGCGAGAAGACCCCCAAGACGGAAGAAGACCCCCGAAGGCGGATCGAGACCCCCAGACGGCGGCGACGACGAAGAAGGTAGCCGGACTCCCCTCGCTCGGTAAAAGAGCTTGGTAAATGGCGGGGGAGTCCGGCGAGAAGACCCCCAAGACGGAAGAAGACCCCCGGAGCAGTGCAATAAACTATTTTTTCAAAAGTGTGGGTGTTTTTTTTTACTTTACATTTTACACCTTAGGTGAATGGGTAGGGGTACATCGTACCCCATACTCATTCACATAGGGTGGGGGGCCGGTATCTGGGGGGCCCCTTATTAAAGGGGGCTCCCAGATTCCGATAAGCCCCCGCCCGCAGACCCCGACAACCAACGGCCAGGGTTGTCGGGAAGAGGCCCTTGTCCTCATCAACATGGGGACAAGGTGCTTTGGGGTGGGGGGGCCGCACGGCCCCCCTTTCCCCAGGGCACCCCCCATGTTGAGGGCACGCGGCCTGGTACGGCTCAGGAGGGGGGGGCGCTCGTTCGTCCCCACCCCTTTCCTGGCCTGCCAGGCTGCGTGCTCGGATGAGGGTCTGACATGGATTTGGGGGGAACCCTCACGCCGTTTTTTCGGCGTGGGGATTCCCTTTAAATCCATGCCAGGTCACGGAGCTAGCGCGGCGGCAGTAACTGCCTACGCTAGCTACGTAACCTGAAGTCACGTGCTAAATGAACGGACTTGCCGATGAGCGGCAAGTCCCTTCATTTCAAAAGTCCCGCGGACTTGCCCACTAACGGCGGGATTGTCCGCTGGACTTCCAAGTCCAGCGGATAATTTGAAAACAAAACTTGAAACTTTAGTCCGCCGTACTTTGGCGCCAAAAAGTCCGCCGGCGCCCACACACGAGGGGATTATCCGCTGGACTTCAGTCCAGAGGATAATCCCGCGGGATTGTCCCTTCGTGTGTACGCCGCATTACTCTAACCTAGTTATAAATTGGGGCACTTACTAATTTTGTTTGGCTTGCTGGATAGGGTGCAAGGACACATTGGATGCTTTCAGCTGCCATTGTACTCTGCTGGGCTTCTGGTGTGTGCCTGTGCCTTTAAGGAGGAATGGACTGCTACCAGGTATACCTGTCCATTCATTGTTATGTATGCTCCAACATGCAAACTCTCTTATGCCCCATACACAGGAGCGGAAATTCTGCCAGTAAAAGTCTGATGAGAGCTTTTGGTCCGAAAATGCGACCATGTATATGCTCCATTGGACTTTTGCTGGCTGAATTCCAGCCAGCAAAAGATTGAGAGCATGTTCTTAATTTTTCGGTCGGAAAAAGTTCAGATCGGAAATTCCGATCGTCTGTACCAATTCTGACGTGCAAAGTTCCTACGCATTCTCGGAAACAATTCGACACATGCTCGGAAGCATTGAACTTAATTTTCTCGGCTCGTCGTACTGTTGTACGTCACCGCGTTCTTGACGGTCGAAAGTTCCGTGAACTTTTGTATGACCGTGTGTATGCAAGCCAAGCTTGAGCGGAATTCGGCTCGTGTGTACACAGCATTAGACTAGAGTTAGGATCAGTGATGTAAGTAACTGAGTTAAAATAAACAGAGTTACTTAACGCAGTTACTTTAGAGGGTAACGAGTAATCTAACTTATTACTCTTCCCCTCATGGTAACGCAGTTCCCATTACTTGGGCGGAGTTACCGCAATTACATCTACCGCCACTAGATGGCAGTAGTGTAATTCCGCTGTCCTGACGAAAAAGTTCCCCCGCCGTATAAGGACCCCCCTGTACTGCGCAGGCGCAGCGCTTGCGCAGTACGAAGGACTACGGAGCTTACAGAAATTGCCAAACCTAAACAGCTCTGAGTGAACTCTACACCGTGCAGGCGCAGTTAACATGTAATTGTACGAGGCGATGCCGCACGCTCCCGATGCTCGTGCTACTCTGCAAAGGGCATCTATCGTGTAACTAAGGGGCGGGTCTAGTATTACTGTAACCAAGGGGCGCATTTATTATTATTGTTATATATCGAGCTCTGCCCATTAATTCAACATTCGCCATCTTCTGTAGCCATCCGCCCCTTACACGATATAATAATAATAATAGACTCGCCCCTTGCTTACACGCTATAACAGATCTGCCCCTTGGTTAGAGTAATAATAGAGCAGCCCCTTGGTTACACGATATATAACAAAAAAATATATAGAAAAAAAAGTCACAGTTACTTTGCTGCTTAACTAATTACTTTTCCAATGTAGTAACTGAGTTACTAACGCAATTACTTTTTGGGAGAAGTAATTTGTAACTTAACGAATTACTTTTTTTAAGTAAGATGACCAACACTGGTTAGGATTGCACTATACAGAGTGGCCTTGACGAGGCAGTGCAGCTTCCACATATATTTGCAAATGTCGTGGAACTAAAACATCTGTTTTGAACTCTCCTCCTCGTCCCCAAGTCCCGGTACAAATCAAGGGGAGAACGAAGATTTGCAGTCCAAGGACCACGGCTATGGAACGCTCTACCTACGAACATCCGCTTAGAAAAAGATCATCGGACCTTCAGGAAAAAACTTAAGACCCACCTCTTCTAAGAAGGAATCAACCCAGTTCGGATCAAGCGCCTCGAGGCGATTCAGTTCGCAGTTGCAGCGCTATACAAATCTTTCATTCATTCATTCATTGAACCCAAATTGTTACACAATGTTGTATGCTGGCTAGCTGGAAAGTTTACTGGGCGCTACATTTTGTTTTGTTTGCGCTGTGCAAATCCTTCCCATGTGCACCTTACTCCAAAAAACTAGTTCTAATTTAGGGTGGTTGCCATTTTTGTTTAGTTGTAAAACAGAAAACTGCTCCTACTCCTGCTCCTAGGGTAGCTACCTGCTCTTCCTAAGGTTATGGCAACAATCATTTTTCAATCATCACTTCAGTTGTAAGATGTTCCCTATAGTTGTTCCCAGAATCTGTGTTTGATTAATGTAATGACTTGTAATAGTACAGTCTCTACTGTACATTTAACAGTCCTTTTCTGAACACTAGCAATGAATGAAACTGTCTGAGTTTCAAACAGTGTTCTAACTTTGTGAACTTTTCTGCAAACCCCAATAAGTCTGGGGGGATTATTACATTTTGGCCATTTGTAAGGTTAATAAGGAAGATGTTGTCAAATAGAAGTCACGTGAAGCCAGGTACTGTACAAGGTGCATGAATCAATGGCAAAAATAAAAGTAAAAAAGAATAAAAGTGAATTATATTTTGATAAATGAACTAGCAACATGTTTTGGTATTACTGAGAATGATAATGGAGTATGTTCCTTAAAAAAGGCCAGTTTTTATAAGTGCCCACCCTGTGGGTATATACAGAAGCAAAAGGTAGGCCAGCAGTGTAATGTGTTTGCAACTTGGCTTTCAGATAGAATAATGACCCACTACTACACAGAAAACCACATGAATTTTTGTGAAAGTATAATGGGTAAACAATTTTGGTGTCACACAAAATTATAGCTTTGAACAAAGCGGTCTGGAAATCTCTTTTTTAGAAGTTTGACAAATGCATTGGCACAGCTGCTGCTATCGTGAGTCTGAGACGCTATAAAAGGAAATGCTACAGGTACTTTTTTTAAAAACAGTCAACAAGTGTCAGCTTTTCAGCCAAGAAACTGCAGACAATTATTCAAAATGATCATGCTGTACCAATAATCCAGACACTTCCACACCGTGTGAAAACAGGTTATTGAATCTAATTACTGTACTGAACTGCATCATGCCTAAGTAGTTTAAAAGAGAATGTTAGATACAGCTTTCTACTTCTGCTACGCTCCTATTCATTTAGTTAGCAAGCTCCTTTGAGCAAGGCTTTATTTTCTATTGTATCTTGTTTGTTGAAAGGTTTAATTATGCAATTCGAATTTCAAATCTTTGTGTAAAAGTGGGCATGCATAGCATGATATATTTCGTCCTTTGCAATGAAAAAATATCCACTCTCCATATGACTGCCAACCAGTGATGTAAGTAACTGAGTTAAAATAAACTGAGTTACGTAACGCAGTTACTTTAGAGGGTAACGAGTAATCTAACTAATTACTTTTCCCCTCATGGTAACTCAGTTCTCATTACTTTGGCTTAGTTACCCCAATTACATCTACCACCACTAGATGGCAGTAGTGCCGAAAAAGTTCCCCCGCCGGATAAGGACCCCCTGTACTGCGCAGGCGCAGGGCTTTCGCAGTACGAAGGACTACGGAGCTTCCGAAAATTGCCGAACCTAAACAGCTCTGAGTGAACTCTACACCGCGCAGGCACAGTTAACATGTAATTGTACGAGGCGATGCCGCATGCTCCTGATGCTCGTACTACTCTGCAAGGGGCGTCTATCGTGTAAATAAGGGGTGGGTCTAGTATTACTGTAACCAAGGGGCGCATTTATTATCATTGTTATATATCGAGCTCTGCCCATTAATTTAACATTCGCCCTCTTCTGTAGCCATCCGCCCCTTACATCCATCCGCCCCTTAATAATAATAGACCCGCCCCTTCCTTACACGCTATAACAGATCTGCCCCTTGGTTAGAGTAATAATAGAGCAGCCCCTTGGTTACACGATATATAACAATAATAATAAATGCACCCCTTGCTTACAGAAATACTAGAACCGCCCCTTAGTTACATGTATAGAATATTTAAAAAAAAAAGTCAGTTACTTTGCTGCATAACTAATTACTTTTCCAATGTAGTAACTGAGTTACTAACGCAATTACTTTTTGGGATAAGTAATTTGTAACTTAACGAATTACTTTTTTAAAGTAAGATGACCAACACTGCTGCTAACATTCAGTACAGCAAATTACCAATTTTCCTTCTCCCACTAAATATCTTTTCATGATAATGTTTTCCAAAGAGAACAATGTGCCAATTTCAAATTTTTGTGTAAAAGAAGGTTTGCATAGGATACATACGCAAGGTTAAGACTCCTGCCAGTTTATTTTTTCCTGTCTGTGCACCATCTGTTTACACATCTTTTTCCAGAAACACAACTGGAAGTTAACCACTTCGCTCCCAGCCTATAGACAAATAACCGCCAGGCGGTGGCTTTCTTATCCTAAGTGGATGTCATATGGTGTCCTCTGAGTAAGTGCCGATCTCCGGGCCATGCAGCAATGCAATCTGTCACCCGCCATGTCCACGGGACACAGCCAATGGCTGATCAGAGTACTGGCTTGCTGCCGGTACCATGTGACCATTGTGACAAATCATAACAGGTCACGTGACAGTTGTACACAATAGATAGCTTCCTTTCATGCCATCCATTGTGTACAATTGTGTTGCTAGCTGTGATTGGTCAGTTTGATCACATACAGAGCAGGCCAATCACAGCCTATCTGTACCATGTGATTAGCTTTGACCAATCACAGCTAATCACAACAAAACAGACTGACTGATTCAGTTTCATTCTATAAAATGATTGTCTATAGCAATGCAATGCACTGCTATTAACAAATAAAATGTGTTAAATAAATAAAAAAAATAAAAATCCTGATCACCCAGAGTAGTACAATGTTACGTTGGTAACATTATATTGCTCTGGTCACAGTGTGTTAAAAATTGTCAAAAATTAAAAAAACTATACCATTTCTTTCCTTACTGTAACCAGTCAGTGTCCCTGATCACTGCCAAGCCAGTTATATGATGATGCTGTACTGCACTGGTGACAGTATGTAAAAAAAAAAAAAAAAAAAATAGGTATTTTTTTCTTAATTTTCCAAAAAAGTATGACAAAAAAATTACAACTTCAAAAAACCTGCCATGTCTCTTACTAAATACATTGGACTGACAAAAAAAGGGTAATTTGGGGGATATTTCTACTGTTCTAGCATTTTAGGGTCTCAAGAAATGACATCAGGATTGATACATTTTCAGATACACAGTATATACCATAGTTTGTAAACTCTATAACTTTCACACACACTAAATAATGTACACTGGATTTGGGTTATTTTAACCAAAGAAACGTAGCTGAATTTATGAAGAACATTTATTTGCAAAATTTTAGAACAGAAACAAAGAAAAACACATATTTTTTCACAATTTTCTGCTTTTTTTGTCTATTTAGCAAAACATAAAAAAAAAAAAAACAGTTTGGGTACAGTGTTTCATGACCGCTCAATTGTCATTCAAGGTGCGACAGCACTGAAAGCTGAAAATTGGCCTGAGCAGGAAGGGAGTAAAAGGGTCCTGTATTGAAGTGGTTAAAAGAAACATTTCAAAGCAAATGAAAGTCTGATCTTAAACAGTTATCCCTGGGGGCGTGGCCAGCCGGCAAGAGAGATGGACGCTTAGTGCTGAGCTCTGCTGTGAGGGAGACGAACCGGAACGATTAGGGACCGCTGGAGCCGGTATTTTTGTACAAAAACTTCCCCACATTAGTCCGGTAGTGACCCACAACAATGTCCCGTAAGAGAACTGGGGACCACAAGCCCCAAAAGCTCACCACACTTCTGTACCCTCCTGAAGCGCTGGTCAGTCAGAATCAAAATGGAGCTGAAGTCATAGCAGCGCCTCAGACTAAACATACAGAAATCCCTAATAACATTTCTGGTGACTCACCAAACAGGGAGATGTCTAGCTCCCATGACAATGACACAGAGGGGGATCCCTTAATGAACAGCCCAGCTAAGGCAAAAATGAGAATGGATGCTCTAGCACAGCGGCCACCTCACTCAGAAATTGAGCCCCAGGCTTTAATTCCACTACAATCTAACCAGGCCTTACATTCCTCAATGGCATCCTTCCCAACCTGCGGTCAGCCTGTTATTGACACTACACTGAAAGAGATGTTAATATCACTGCATTCCTCTCTTGTGACTGATTTATCCACTCTATTTACTAAACTCACTACAGATGTCAGTCTAATAGATAACAGAGTATCCACTATTGAGAAAGGTATGATGAAATGCTCCTCCACAGTCAATGACATCATTGATTCTATTGATGAGGTAAAAGATGAACAAGAGTGGATAAGGGGCAAATTAGCAAATTTGGAAGACCGCTCTAGACGAAACAACGTCAAGTTAAGGGGGGTCCCCGAAAATATAACAACTCCAGAATTACCCAAATACGCCAAAGAACTTATACGCACTATTCTACCTGAAGTTACGCCACGTGACATTATAATTGACAGAATACACAGAATTGCAAAACCTTCACACCTGGCTGCATCAGTGCCTAGAGATTTTTCCATATTAAAGAAAAAATGATGTCAGAAGCCAGATTGAAAGGCCCTCTACCACGTCCGTTTGAGGGTGTTCAAATATTTCCTGATTTATCAAGATATACGCTTCAACTACGTAGAGATTTGAACCCCATAACTAAAGGAATGCAAAACCATAAGATTCTATACAAATGGCGCTACCCGGCCACACTAATTGTCTCCAAAAACGGATCCACTCATATAATAAATGACCTACACAATGGTTTGAAGCTTTTGAAAGAATGGGGAATAATCCCGGAATACCACAAAGATGAAACTTCGCTTCTTCCAAAACGTCCTTCAACATATCACTACAATCAAAGATCCCGGAATCATCAACCTATGGAAGTATCTGGCTCCTGAGCGGTCCGCTAACTACGTTTATAGCGTCCCCTCCAGGAATTTTGTTTGATCTCACTTGCCTTTGGTATTAACTGTTCCACACTGCAGCAGTAAAAGCTGACTCTTTGCTTTTTTTTTTGTGCTTGACACAAATCTGCCGCATCCTGTTTTCATATCTTTTGCTATATTTTTTAAATAGCTGTTATATATAATTGTAATTTCATTCCAGGTTTTATAGAAATACATCTAGTTACAGAACCCAGGTGTCCTGATAAGCCGAAAGGAACTGAATTTACTGTATACACCAAGAAATATCTGCAAACTGTAAGTGTTATAGTCTCCCACGATCCATCACTTAGCCACAACAGGAAATATGCCATTCACGATAGTATCCTTGAACGCCAAAGGTCTCAACCACCCAGCAAAGAGACAATCTTTGTGGCATACTGCTGAAAAGCTTGATAGTGATATCTTATGTGTCCAAGAGACACACTTGACCCCACTTTCAGCCACTTTATGTCGCAGTAACAAATTTCCCCATATTTTCTATTCTAATTTCTCTTCCAAGAAGAGAGGAGTGCTTGTAGCGATCAAGAAAGACACTGACTTCCACCTCATAAAAGAAATAGGTGACCCCAATGGTCGTTTTCTTATTTTAATCTGTATGATTAATGGAACTAAATATACCTTACTCAACTTGTATGCTCCCAATTCTAGACAGGCAAATTTTGTCAAAAAGACTTTGACCAAAATTAAAGAGTTACAACAAGGATATCTCCTTGTATGCGGAGACTTTAATATGGTTGCAGATATTTATATGGACACTACTTCAGCGGATAAGAGAAGACCCTCTCCCCTGGGGCAAATCCTGACATCGTCTGATCTTTACGATGTCTGGAGATGCCACCATGGATCAGAGAGGGATTATACTTATTTCTCCCCGCAACACAAGTTGTATTCCAGAATTGACATGTTTGTTGTTGATAAATTGTTATTACAAAAGGTGACTACCTCTGTTATCCACACCATGACATGGTCAGACCACAACCCAATTTCGATAATTATTGATGATACGTCTCCTCAACGGAACTCTTTTCTCTGGAGAGCCAATAATTTCATATTACAACATGCTACATACTCCAAAGAAATTGCTACTCATTTGAAAGAATATTTTGAATTAAACGCTGATTCAGTGGGGGATCCTGCCGTGGTGTGGAACGCGCATAAAGCGGTAATGAGAGGTGTTCTTATAAAACTGGGCTCCATTCACAAAAAAAAAAGAACACAACAAATAGACTCCCTTACTTCCCAAATTGCTCATTTGGAGGCAGACCATAAGTCATCTGCATGTCCCACTACACTAGCACAATTAATGTCGCTTAGACAGGAACTCAGGCTGCTTCTTCTCCATACATACGAACATATGCAACGCAAATTCAAAGCCATCTCTTATTCCACATCCAATAAGGCAGGAAAAAGATTAGCACAACGTATCAAAGGGGCTAGAGTTAAATCTAAAATTCCCTTCTTATTCCACCCACACTCGAAAGTGAAGCTATCTAATCCACAAGACATTGCGAATGCTTTTAGCGATTACTATAGTGACCTATATAATCTCAAGAATGACCCTACAACCCACCAACCATCCCCAGAGGAAATTGATGACTTTCTCCATAAGATAAATTTACCGACTCTGACAGAAACACAATTGTCTTATTTAAATGCTCCTTTTTCAGCACCAGAACTTCTAGCTACCATCTCATCACTGCCTTGTAACAAAACACCAGGCCCGGATGGCCTTACAGGGGAATACTTCAAACAATTCTCTACCTATTTGATTCCACACTTGCTGAAATTTCTTAACCAAGCTGCATATTCTTCCAAATTCCCTGTAGAATCGCTAAACGCATTAATTATCACTCTCCCAAAACCTGAAAAAGATCCGACTGCCCCACAAAACTTCCGGCCAATCTCCTTACTTAACCTTGATTTAAAAATATACGCCAAAACTATTGCTAGACGCTTAATGAAGATTATGCCAGACCTGATTCACAAAGACCAAACAGGATTTATTAAAGGGAGGCAAGCATCCGATGCGACGCGTCGCATGATTGACTTAATCCATTGCGTAAATTCCAGTGGAACACCTTCTCTGCTTCTTTCTTTAGATGCAGAGAAGGCATTTGATCGGGTGCACTGGACCTATCTACAGAAAGTTCTCATGAAATTTGGGTTTAAAGACAATATTTATAATGCTATCATGGCACTATATACTTGCCCAGCTGCTCAAGTTTTTTCGGCTAATATGATATCTCATCCATTCCAAATTTCGAACGGTACCCGTCAGGGTTGCCCATTGTCGCCCTTAATTTTTGATCTAACTATAGAACCTTTAGCTGAGCACATACGCACGAACTCGAACATCTCAGGCATAACTGTTGGCAACACTACTCATAAGATTAGTCTTTTTGCTGATGATGTGATTTTAATATTATCAAATCCTACCTCCTCCTTAGCAGCAGCCCGAGACGTTTTAGATTGGTTTGGACGAATATCATTTTACAAACTAAATGTCACCAAATCACAAATACTAGATCTCAAATTGAATTCCACCACTAAATTACTATTACAAGCCCAATACCCCTTCACATGGTCTGAACACAGCATTTCTTACCTAGGTATTCAACTCACTAGAACCACTAAACTCCTCTTTTCATCAAACTTCAAGCCTCTCTTAGATAAATTACGTACTGAATCTCAGAAATTAGCTAAAATGGAACTGTCATGGTCTGGCAGATTAGCGGCGTTCAAGATGATGCATTTACCTCAAATTTTATACCTGTTTTGGACCATTCCTATTCCTATTCCTAAATATTACTTTAAGTCACTTCAAACGATACTCAACCGATGTATTTGGCACGGTACAAAACCTAGATGCGCTCATTCTATACTTAGGATACACAAATTAGCGGGAGGATCAGGTTCAATAGATTTTACAGATTATCACACTGCAGCGATCATAGCTCAAGCAACTGAGTGGTTTCAGCAAGATCCGAATAAAAACTGGTGCAATATAGAACTTTCCTTACTATTTCGTCCTAGTTTAAAAAATTGGTTGTTGAGCACTCCATTAGACGCTAAAATACCAAAAGCGATTCCCCCTACCATGATAGCCACGGTCAGAGCATGGAAAATTCTAACCCAAACTATCCATCAAGAACCCACTACTACACAGATACCGATACCTATAGAAGTCTTAAACCACATCTCACCTGAATTATCTACATCCCATTGGTCTAACCGAAAAATCTCATTCATAAATCAACTATTTCATGACTCAAACCCAAAATCCTTTTCAACCCTCCAAAATGAATTTCACTTGCCTGAATCAGACTTTATTGCATATTCCAAACTTCTGAAATGCCTTAACAAAATCAAACCTCTCTTATATACAGTTTCTTCAGTAATATGGAAATACCTGCACTTTGAATTTCCTAAACAGAAGGGTATTTCACTTGTATACAACACCCTGAACCAAAAGCGTGTATTTACTAAATCCACACCACATACACACTGGGAAAATGATCTAGCAACGACTTATACAGAATCACAATGGGAACAAGCTTCACGAAGTGTATACAAATCTACGAAAAGCTCTGCGTTGTGGGAACTCACACAAAAATTGTCCCTTAGATGGTATTTGACGCCTTCTCGCTTGGCAACATTCTATCCCACATTATCTAATAAGTGCTGGAGATGTAATTCCAACATAGGAAGCATATTCCACATATTTTGGGAATGTACCCTCATACAGGAATACTGGAAAACCGTTTTTCTTCTCTTAAAAGATATATCCCAGATAGATATACCAATGTCTCCGGGTCTAGCTATCCTGAATTTATCCATTGAAGACATACCCTTTTCATTTCGTCATGTGACGACACATATCCTATTGGCAGCTAGGTTAACTATAACCAGATTATGGAAGTCAGATACAACTCCCTCTATCACTCACCTCTTAGATACCGTAAACCTACATTATAGTTATGAATTAATGATGGCATCCAGTGAGGGTAAATTACCCAAGGAAAAAACCAAGTGGGCATCATGGGAACAATGGTCGACTATTACTAACTTTTTGTAACACTCATATCTAACAGATTGATATACACTTTTGACTCTGGGTTCTAGAGTATGGACACAGGTTCCTGGATAAGTTCTATTATTGTGGCAATGTTCTCCTCTTAGACACAGTGTAGTCCCCATGGGGGTGTCTAGAGGACATATACTTCTATTTGATCTTATGTTACTATATTGATCTTATATTTCTATATTGAATGTATTGCGTTTTGTAGCATTTTAATAACAGTAATTCTTGTTCTGTAACACTTCATTGATAATTGAGTTGACATTATATAAGTGCTATTCTGAGTTAATTTATTTTAACGGCATACAATGTGTAATTTGCATCTTTACTGTATGTTATGAAATTCAATAAAAACTGATTGAAAAAAAAAAAAAAAAAAAACAGTTATCCCTAGAACCTGAGCGCATTGCTGTGTTCCTGGTGTGAGCAGGCCCTCATTCCATGAAATGCTAAGTGTTTGTAGATTGCACTGCAGGTCCATTTTGAGGCATCCTACACTCCCAGTTCTGCTCAGTTATCTGGTGCATGGGCATTTCTGACCATGGAGTATAATTACATATGAATCAGCATTATATGGTACCACCAACTGCAAGCTCCAGAGACCAGAAGCACTGCCTTGGGAAGACGAGTTTGTATAACGTACAGATTATTGGCATTTTAGGTAAAAAATTCTACAGTATCTCACAAAAGTTAGTACACTCCTCACATTTTTGTAAATATTTTATTATATCTTTTCAGGTGACAACACTGAAGAAATTACACTTTGCTACAATGTAAAGTAGTGAGTGTACAGCTTGTATAACAGTGTCCATTTGCGGTCCCCTCAAAATAACTTAACACACACCCATTAATGTCTAAACCGCTGGCAACAAAAGTGAGTACACCCCTAAGTGAAAATGTCCAAATTGGGCCCGATTAGCCATTTTCCCCTGCGGTGTCATGTGACTCGTAAGTGTTACAAGGTCTAAGGTGTGAATGGGGAGCAGGTGTGTTAAATTTGGTGTTATCACTCTCACTCTCTCATAATGGTCACTGGAAGTTCAACTTGGCACCTCATGGCAAAGAACTCTCTGAGGATCTGAAAAAAATAATTGTTGCTCTTAACAAAGATGGCCTAGGCTATAAAAAGATTGCCAACCCTCATATACTGAGCTGCAGCATGGTGGCCAAGACCATATAGCGGTTTAACAGGACAAGTTCCACTCAGAAAAGGCCTCGCCATAGTTGACCAAAAAAGTTGAGTGCACGTGCTCAGCGTCATATCCAGAGGTTATCTTTGGGAAATAGACATATGAGTGCTGCCAGCGTTGCTGCAGAGGTTGAAGGGGTGGGGGGTCAGCCTGTCAGTGCTCAGACCATACGCTGCACACTGCATCAAATTGGTCTGCATGGCTCTTGTCCCAGAAGGAAGCCTCTTCTAAAGATGATGCACAAGAAAGCCAGCAAAGTCTACAGTCAAGCAAGGTGGTGGGAGTGTCATGGTGTGGGGCTGACTGAGTGCTGCCAGCACTGGTGAGCTACAGTTCCTTGAGGGAACCATGAATGCCAACGTGTACTATGACATATTGAAGCAGAGCATGATCTCCTCCAATTGGAGACATGGCCGCAGGGCAGTATTTCAACATAACAACCCCAAACACACCTCTAAGATGGCCACTGCCTTGCTGAAGAAGCTGAGGATAAAGGTGATGGACTGGCCAAGCATGTCTCCAGATCTAAACCCTATTGAGCATCTGTGGGGCTTCCTTAAACGCAAGGTAGAGGAGTGCAAGGTCTCTAACATCCATCAGCTCTGTGATGTCTTCATGAAGGAGTGGCAACCTATGAAGCTCTGGTGAACTCCATGCCCAAGAGGGTTAAGGCAGTGCTGGAAAATAATGGTGGCCACACAAAATATTGACACTTTGGGCCCAATTTGGACATTTTCACTTAGGGGTTTACTTTCTTTTGTTGCCAGCGATTTAGACATTAATGGCTGTGTGTTGAGTTATTTTGAGGGGACAGCAAATTTACACTGTTATACAAGCTGTACACTCATTATTTTACATTGTAGCAAAGTGTAATTTCTTCACTGTTGTCACATGAAAATATATATAATAAAATATTTTCAAAAATGTGAGGGCTGTACTCACTTTTGTGAGATACTGTATTTAGAAACTTAATTGGGTGAAGGGGGAGGGTCTGAAGAGTGCTTTTAAAAGAAAATCTCAGTCAGTGAAAACTGCTGATTCCATATGTGCAAAATTTTCCCTAAATTAGTCTAAATCCTCAAAATATAGTTTTGCATTTCTAAATTAAAAAAAATGATTTTGCTTTACCGATGTATACCTCATGATTGCAAGTGTTGGATTGCTTGAATATTTATCATGCACCTGGTGTCATGCCAATGAAATGTATAGCTTATACTAACCGTTATCTGTGTATGCTGCATGAATCATTATTTTATTTTGTGTGAATTTATATAGAAGAATAAACCAAACCAAGAAAACATTTATGGAAACTGAAGTAAGTTTAGGTAGATAATGATATATTACAGTATAGTCAGTATGTGATTATACATTTTTTTGGATAGTTTGCAGACTTTCCAGTCATACTCAGAAACCCATCATTGTCCCAGGCTCTGGTGGGAATGATAGTATATTCAGTATGTCAATCAAACATGAAATATTTCCCCAGATATTATATACTGTATAAGATCATGTGGATTTTTCCATAATCAACATATGCAAATTATGTACTGTATTGCGTTTACTGGTAGATACAGGCAAACATGCTGCAGTGACAACAGTCTAAAGCCCCATACACACGGTCGGATTTTCGCATGGATTCTGTCCGATCGGACAATGTTGTTGAAAAATCAGACCGTGTGTATGCACCATCGGACAGTGTACGTCGTATTGTCCGACGGACAAAGTCCTATCTCCTGCTGGATAGATTTTCCGACAACACGGTCCGATCACACCAAATCCGATCGTGTGTATGGTAGTCCGACCGGACCAAGTGCTATGCATGCTCAGATCACATTACAAGACCAAAGCTATTGGCTACTAGCCTCTACATAGTCCCGTCGTAGGCAACAAACGTCACCACGTTCAGAATGATCGGATTTTCCGACAACTTTGTCCGACCGTGTGTACGCAAAACCAACATCAGACAAAGTATGACGGACATGGTCTGACGGACCTGGTCCTCGGATAATCCGCTCGTGTGTATGGGGCTTTGGACCTACATCCATTTTGACAAAGGTATACCATCTATGCATATAATGTTTGAAATCTTCTACATGTTTACTGTTTATAACCCTAACCAACATAACCCTAACATTTTCTTGGATTTGCAAATTATCTGCTCCCTACACTTTCCCATGTTACCACCTATCACTCTTTCATCCAAGACATCTCTTGTGCCTTCCCTCTTACTGGAATTATCTCCATTATTTCATAAGTGTGTCTTCTAATATTTCTTTAATTAAGTGCTTCTTGTTTCTTATTTCTCTTCTAGGAAGCCCATCATATTCCCTAGTCATCAGTAAACTTAAGTCACTCAATTCCATTGCTTTCACAATTCCATTCATTATTTAATTTCCTTTGCTTACTTTTTGGTGTGTACTTATAATTCATGAACTGTATAATGTTTCTGATTCTGGTATCTCTAGCACAAATTCTTATGAGCATTTTATCACTGCATGGGAGGCTGATTCTTGACTGCCTAGGACATCTTTTTTTATTATATGTGTCTGGTCATTTACAGTATATGGCTTAGACTATTGTAATATACTTTTCTGGCTTTTATGTGATGTCTCTTATCTCCCATTACTGTATATCCTACTATAAAAATAATATGCAAAAAAATATTTTCAAGAGATTTGATATCTTTCAAAGCTCTGGCAAGGAACTTCCCACTCTTGTCATCATGTTCATAAAAAAATGCATGTTTTAAAGTAAAGGGCGTGTTTGGATTTTCTATTATATTTTGTAGGGCCAATCTCGCTTCCAGTAACTATGTTGCAGATAGGATGGAAAGAGAAAGTTTATGTAATGACTTTAATCTAGCGATTTTAGCAGAAAGATTGAATATTACTTTTTCTATTTCTCGTTTACATCTAGAACCCCACTTGCTTAGTTCTCCTCTTATCACACATTTGTGTGCCTCCTAAATGGTTAATGGTGAGAGTTCTATGCAGGTGTTAAGAGAGGAGTACGTCTTAATCGCCTCATCAACTGACTTGAAGACATCTGGGTCAGTATTCAAAGAAGGGTTCAGTAGAAGGTCTGATCTGTCTATCTTTCAGTTTAAAATGTTTGTTAACCCCCCAAAAAATATGGATCCTGCTCCTTTAAAGGATTTTACACAGCACAGTGCTAGTGCTGTATAATTTGGACCCCCGTAACACCTAAAAAACATGGCTGATCCTGCCAGTTTCTCCCCTCCCCTATGTAAACTGGCCATGATAATCATGGCTGCTGAGCCCCTGACATTGTGGTCTGTTTATGTGCCTCCGTCATCCGCAGCCTGCTCTTCTGTGTGTGTGTCCTCCCCCTCCTCCCTCCTCCCTCCCCTCTCTGCACAGTGCTGCCCCATCCCCCTCCTGCTGCAGGAATACGCAATATATTGGAATACTATCCATTTTGTCTAGTAATACAGTGCCCCCCTGCTCCCTGCGATCACGTGACCCGCCATGTCTCTTCTCTCCTCTCCTCCTCGCGCCGTGCTGAAGTCAGCGAGGAAACCTCGGCCCCGCCTGCTGCTTCTGCAAGACGGGTAGAGAGGAGAGACGGCCGGTTACATGAGTGCCGGGAGCCGCCGTGAAATACGGAGGATGTTTTTTTTTATAAAACACAGACAGGGAGGCACAGTATTAGGAGACAAAACAGATTATAGTAAAATGTGAAAGTGGGTTAACAACCACTTTAATTGATTGGGAGACTTTGACCATCTTTGTATACCTACTCAGATTTATATGGAATCTAAAAAACCTAATAAAAGTTATATAGTTAAAAATAAATAATAGTGGCCCTATATTACATTGGACGAACATCAGCAAGTTTATTTAATGTCAGTACAAAGCACAATGATTGTGTGTGTGTGTGCAATACCTGATTTTGATAACCAATAACTACTAATTATATTTAGTTTTTTCCTGTGTAACTTAGGTAGTCTCATGTACAAAGTAACAATGAGATGTAAATTTCTTAGGTTGTCCAATACAGCACTTGGCAAGTGAGTACTGATTTGGGGAAATAAGCAAATGTATTGGGACAGTAGAACACCTTTAGGATGAATTACAAAGTTGTTCTATCGGTGGTCAGGACTCTGTGCAGGCCAGTCAAGTTCCTCCTCCAAACTCGCTCATCCAAGTATTTATGGACCTTGCTTTGTGCACTGGTGCGCAGTCATGTTGGAACAGGAAAGGGCCATCCCCAAACTGTTCCCACAAAGTTGGGATTATGAAATTGTCCAAAATATGTCAGCAAGATCCCTAACAGGGCACTCAGGAACCCGGGACCTCCTGGACTCATACTGCTATTGACGCTAGTTGATATTAGACGGAGCCATGTACTATTTTGCACCTTAGCTTGCCCTCCCACATCCATGTTTAATGACTGTAACTATTCTAATGCATTACATACTGCTATACTCTGTTACTTTCACTGTTTGACCTTGTAATTACCTGTGTGTATTTACAAGCCTGTCTCTACTTTGTTATTGCAAAAAATTTTCAATAAAATTGTTTAAACTAAATTGTCCAAAATATCTTGTTATGCTGACATCTTAAGTGTTCCATTCACTGGAACTAAGGGGCCAAGTCCAAACCCTGAAAAACAACCCCACACCATAATCCCCCTCCACCAAATGATTTGGACCAGTACACAAAGCAAGGTCCATAAAGAGCAAGTTTGAGGTAGAGGAACTTGACTGCCTGCACCGTCCTGACTTCAATGAGCCTAAATATGCAAAAGGAGGGGTGCAACTGCGCAAACCAAAAAAAGGGGGGGGGGGGGGGAGGGGAGAGAGCTGAAATGAATCAGCTACACAACAATAACAACCAATGCCGCAGCCACCATCAGGGTGATCACACACCGACAGTACATGGGAATAAATATATAAATAAATATATAAAATGGGGCGCCAGCATAAGTGGAAAGGTTAATAGAATAACAAGAGTAAATTAAAATAGATAATCAGATATAAATGTGGCGCTGATACACGTCTACCACTCCAAGGGGGATCATCCAGCCAAGGTGGCTCCAGACACAGCGTCCAAAGGAATTAATGGAATAAAAGAAGGAGTATAGCATCAAATAATAAATAAGGCTATACAGACAACCTCAAGTGGGTGAATCAAACAATATAAATAAATAACCCTTGTGTCCAAGAAAAATAAAAATAGTGCAAAGTAAGGACTAAAAGTGGCAATAAATAAACAAATATACAATGGCGAATAACATGCATAAGCCACAATTTGATTAAAAAATATTATTAATAATGCACAAAGCAAACCGTGAATAAATGCACCTGTGTGTTAAAAACAAACAGCACAAATAAACATGTGTTGAAATATATATAATGACGTGAGTCCAGGATAAAAGTGTATATATAAATAAATAAATAATGTGTCCTTTGAGAAGTCATGTGTGCGCGATGTAACGCGTAAGGAGAGTCAGAGCCTGGTGACGTTTAGCTGTGTGGGATCTCGGCCGGGAGCCCACACTGTGTGTTTTTTCATCCACCGCTGCATTAACTCTGCATGTACTGTAAGTTATCTATTGCTTATACCTATTAAACCTTTTGAAATACTACACAATGGATTGCATCTATCTGTTTGCTCACATGTCCGCCTGAGAGGAGCTGGCAGGGATCCAGTCAGAGGAACAGATCCGGAGGAGCCCAGTAAGGTTGTTTTTCCTTACCTTTAAGGTAAGGGGTTGGGGGAAACAGCCCAGGACACCTGCATGTTAAGGAGCATCACTTTTTTCTCTTAAAGACTATCACAAATACCATATCCACCACCTCACCTGGAGATTGTTTAGGAATTGTGCACCATATATGGGAATATCCGCTTGATTGCACAGGACTTGTTGTTTATTTATTTATTTATTTATATATACACTTTTATCCTGGACTCACGTCATTATATATATTTCAACACATGTTTATTTGTGCTGTTTGTTTTTAACACACAGGTGCATTTATTCACGGTTTGCTTTGTGCATTATTAATAATATTTTTTAATCGAATTGTGGCTTATGCATGTTATTCGCCATTGTATATTTGATTATTTATTGCCACTTTTAGTCCTTACTTTGCACTATTTTTATTTTTCTTGGACACAAGGGTTATTTATTTATATTGTTTGATTCACCCACTTGAGGTTGTCTGTATAGCCTTATTTATTATTTGATGCTATACTCCTTCTTTTATTCCTTTAATTCCTTTGGACGCTGTGTCTGGAGCCTAAATATGGCTGTAACATGGTGCAAAAGGTGAACTTAGCCTTTAAATCTGACTATGTTTGGCTTTTTTTTCATTTTTTTAAATTTGCACATAGTCTTTGCACTTAATAAATAAGCCTATGTAATGCAAGTTGATGGAGTTTTCAAGGCATAAAGGGCATCATACCCTTTGACTTAAAAGCTACCCAAGAATTCTATATTATCAATCATGTTTTTATTTCAAGTCTTCAATTATATACTTACAGAATTGATATAATATTGATTCTATCATCTTTCCTAGCACCACATCCTTAATACATACAATAGTACAAAGGAAAAATAATTCCAAACATGCAATCAGGGAATACTTTTAGGTGTTAAAAAACAATATATTTATGGATGTTTTCCAAAACCATCCTAAAATGTTTTCTAGACATATTCTGGACATACCATAGTCTCAACACCTCTTGTGCCTAACACAACAGTTGTATTCCTATATTATCATATAGTATGCATATGCCACTTCATTCAGAGATTACAACAATCCAAAAAAAGTGCCTTGAAGGGTCTTAATGTGTTTCATGAACAAAATTCACTTCACATTAAGAAAGTCCAGCAGGATATTCCCTGATTACATGTGTGGAATTGTTTAGTTCACTTATATATACCCTTTCCCAGGGACAGGAGTTCAAAAAAACAACATTTGACATTAACTTAATTAAAGTAACCTATTAATTCTCCATGTGTGAAATGTACAAAAGTTTCTATGGTGGGCTAAACTTAATCCCCCCAATTTTGAATTTTTGTAGCAGCGCTATTAAGGTGAGCTTTCTCAAATAAATGTGAGAGGCTAATGAGATAAACACGCTAATCAAGGTGACCGTGAATAAAATAAATAAATACATAAATATCAGAGTGACCATAAGTGAATGTCTGAAATATATAAAAATATAAAAATAAATAAATAAATCAGTCCATATGCGTGAAATCAATAAATCGATAAATAAAAATAAATACAAATTCAAAGTGGATCACAAATGGTGAGTAAACAAATCTATGAAACCAATTCCTAATTTAGAAATTAGTATTTGTAGTCCGTATATAAACGGGATTTGCTCATCAAACGAGCCAGTGGAAAAATGTGACAGTTCAGAATTGATGTGAGCAACAGTTCTAAATAAATATTTCTTGAGTGATCTGTCCACCAAAGCTTTCACCACGTGAGGGAATCGTCCCCTTCTGGGGGTACACTCACCAGAAATCTACTTTAAGTAAGCCTGTAGTATAAACCAATCTGGACCTTCTCCTCCAACATCACCAGATAATTACCATCCACCAGCGCGGTTATTGGACCAGAATTTCAGACTTTATATCCAGCATCCCTTGATCATAACTCCACCAGCGCGGTTGTATCATGTGTAAAAATAGATGGAGGGCCACATAGTGTGATATTGCTAAACACTTTTTATTTAAAACAGTTTCCCTTTAATACAAAAGTTCCCCCCCAAACGATATCTGCGTACCAAAATTTATAAGATAGTTAGCATTCGGATAAACATAGAGCGGTACTGTGCCTGTGTTCCTTTCTGTCAGTAGGAAGTGGATCCTTCAGTTCCGCTCATGAGCGGCGTCCTTTCTTCCTGTTCTCCTGTGGAACGCACCGTGAACCGCAATACGTCGTAACGTCACTTCCTGTTTACCTACGCCCTGACGCGTTTACTCACCATTTGTGATCCACTTTGAATTTGTATTTATTTTTATTTATCGATTTATTGATTTCACACATATGGACTGATTTATTTATTTATTTTTATATTTTTATATATTTCAGACATTCACTTATGGTCACTCTGATATTTATGTATTTATTTATTTATTTTATTCACGGTCACCTTGATTAGCGTGTTTATCTCATTAGTCTCTCACATTTATTTGAGAAAGCTCACCTTAATAGCGCTGCTACAAAAATTCAAAATTGGGGGGATTAAGTTTAGCCCACCATAGAAACTTTTGTACATTTCACAGTTCGATATTCTTAAGCGGCAGCTGTCATTATTGTTATATACCCACATTATATGAAGACAATAATTTATAATTTTTAAATTTCACATAATTTTTTTATTTCACATCATGCACATATATTTATATTGCATTTTGCACATATATTTATTTATTTATTTAAATAACTATTTAACACATTTGCCACTATCTACAGGCTTGGTCATCCCAGGACCACCCCATATATTGCAAGTAACATATCCTTGTAGCGCAGAGCGGTGTTTATTTTTAGGAGGGCGGCACTAGTAAACACTTACACACAGTATATTAATTCTCCATGTTTGCAGAAACCAATGCAAAATATGAGCAATTCAGCTATATACAACTTACTGGTGCATTTTTAAGCAGTGACAAATCTCACAGCACTTAGAATTTTCCAGAGTGACATGTAGCATGTCCAGCACAGTGGCTAAGTGCTTAGCACTTCCACCTAGCAGCACTGGGGTCGTCGGTTTTAATCCCAATCACGGCACTACCTGCCTGGAGGTTGCATGTTCTCCCTGAGCCTGTGTGGGTTTCCTCCCACACTCCAAAGATATACTGGTAGGTTAATTGGCTCCTGCCTAAATTGGCCCCCTAATATGGTATGTATGAATGTGAGTCAGAGATTGTAAGCTCCTTGAGGGACTGGTGTGAATGTGAAATATATATGTAAAGTACTGCGTAAATGGACAGTGCTATATAAGTACCTGTAAAAAATAAATAGTGTTGGCTGGTAGAACCTCTAATTTAATCCTTACTGCTTAAAAACCATGGTCTTCTCTACTGTTTTTTATTTTTTTGGAGCTGTTGTAATAAATGTTGCATTTTTGAAGGTTTGACAATTGACCCCAAATATTTCTAAGATCAAATTTCAATATATGTCATACAGCTTTGTACTTCAATAGGGGATTATCATTAATGGTTTCTGAGTAGGATTTCTGTAGTAATTAATGTAGCCCTGTAAAGTGTGATTGAACATGCTCACATTAATTGTGTAGATAAGTTCAAGTGGTGAATGTGTGCCTTAGGTGGGTGCTTGTAATAACATATTACATTTCAGTCTCAGGAGTTCATAATAGCAATTTCACTTACACGCGCTGCCAGTTTTTTTAAATTCTGCAAACCTTTCAATTTCTAGCATATTTAAAAAAACAGATGTATCATTGTAACAAATGACGCTGAGATGTGTTAATGTCAAAGCTATAACAGTAGAACACATGTCTAAAGAGTCTGGATAAAAAAAATAATTTGGCTACCCCGAGATTACTAATTGGATGGCTAAAGTCCTATGATAACTTTACAGGAATGATACGCATTTGTTTCATCATACAATAAAATACATAACACAAAGAAGTACCGTATTTATCGGCATATAACACGTGCCGGCGTATAACATGCACCCCAAGTTTAGGAAGAAATTTTAAGGAAAAAAACGTACAAAAGGAAAAAAACTTACATTTAAATGCCCATCAATGCAGCCTTGCACAGCGTCCATCTGCATGCTTGTCAGGGTCATTTGCAGCCTTGCAACCTTCTGAGAGTCATTTGCAGCCTTCTTAGTGTCATTTGCAGCCTTGCCCAGGCTGAAATTAAACTGCAGTGACATGTCAGTGTCACTGCAGTCTTGCAGCATCCATCTGCAGCCTCCTTAGTGACATTTGCAGCCTTGCCCAGGCTGCAGTTAAACTACAGTGACATATCCGTGTCACTGCAGTTTTAAAATTGGCGCCATTAGCCGTTCTCGCCTTTCTTGGCAGCTTTCGGCCGCCGAGAACGGCCGAAAGAGGCCGAAAGCTGCCGAGAAAGGCCGAAGGTGGCCGAAAACGGCCGAAAGTTGCAGAGAAAGGCGGCCGAGAAAGCCGCTGAGAAGGGCCGAAGGCGGCTGAAAGCCGCCCGGAGCCTCACAACGGCAGGGGATTGGTGGGGGATCAGCGTATAACGAACACCCCTGATTTTCCCCTGATTTTAAGGGGGAAAAAGTGCGTGTTATACGCTGATAAATATAGTAATTTCATATATGGGTAATTTAAACAGCTTCCAAATATTTAATTGGCATCAGATGCTTGATTTGCCAGAACTACTAAATGAGACTAGATACTGGGTGTAATGTGAAGCCACAGAGAGCATGACTTCCTTGAACCCCACTATACTGCTATATTTGAGTTCCCCTGTACTGTGCTAGCTTACGCTTTTGCTTTTTCATCTTTGAATAGCGAGGCCAATGAAGTTGCCACCATCTAGGCAGATAATGTTCACGAGACTATGAACAGCCTATTAATTTTTATGTTTTTTACAATCTGTTTATAAACAAATTTTAACAATCTGGAATGTACTACAAATTGCTTTTGGCATGTGCATTCCGCATTCTGCAGATCTCAGTTTAAAAATCTTTTAATGTCCTTGTTTGCTAAAGCACAACTTTACAGATGTAGGGAATGTAAATACTCTTATGCCACATACAAACGAGCAGACTTTTCGGCGGAATAGGTCCGTCGGTCTTCCTGATTTTCGGCGGAGTTCCGACGGACTTTACGAACTAACGGACTTGGCCACACACAAGCACACCAAAGTCCGACGGATTCGAACGTGATGACCTACGACTGGACTAGAATAAGGAAGTTCATAGCCAGTAGCCAATAGCTGCCCTAGCATCGGTTTTCGTCTGTCGGACTAGCACACATGAACGGATTGTTTGACCGGACTCGAGTCCGTCAGAAAGATTTGAAACATGTTTTAACTCTAAAGTATGTCTGATTTTTAGACAGCAAAGGTCCGATGAAGCCCACACTCGATCGGATTGTCCGGCGGATTCGTTCCGTCGGACCTAGTCCGTCGAAAAGTCCGCTTGTGTGTACGCGGCATTAGGCCCCAAGAGTGGAGGTTGATGGTGGTGTTTCGTAAGTCATACCACGGTAATTCAAATAATTTTGCTACCTAAGTGTTTGTTTTGTTATTTATAGGGCTCCCCAATTATCCTAGTGTTCTCTGACTCAGAAAATGAGCTTTCCTACTGTCTTCAGCAATTTATTATCATTTGTAGCACTCTCCTAGATAGGTGCTAGGATTAGACAGATAGATTTAGTGTTGGCTCACTCTGTTTGTGGAGCTGTGTTTTTGATAGGTAAATTTAGCTTGTCACTGTATTCAGTGTGGCTGCAATTGCTGTGTTAGGTAGATTTAGTTGCTCACTGTACTCAGTGAAGCTGTCTTTGACTAGATAGACCTGCACAGTGTTCTCAGATGCTGCTAGTCTGTCTACTTCCTCTGCTGTCCAGAAAAGCTGTGAGAACTTTCTGGATCATGGGTGTGGGGCTATGCAGATGGCAGCATGAATATTTATACAGCCCTGGCCAATCCCAGGGAAAGGCATTCTGTGAGACTGTATATATTCTCTGAGCACACTGAGCTCTGGGTCTTTTCCTGGAGAGGATCAGTCCAGCATGAAGGGCTTGCTGCCATGTGCTTGCTGTTCATGAGGCATTAGCTGGGCGACCTGTGGGCCTGGATGCTGAAGCTGCTGATAGCTGCCTGAGGGGTTTTGTCTGCTGAAGATCCACTCTGGTATCACTGGAGAAAAGTCTCTCTTGGAAGTTGGAAGGAGGCAACCAATTTTCCTGGACATTTTGTGAGTACAGACTGCTGAGAGATCTTAGAGACTTTTGGACTTCTACCACCCCTCTTGTGCTAGAGAGTCGGCTATGTGTTTGCTAAAGGGGACATCAGCTGTTGTCCTAAAGAGCTTAATTTATCTAATTCCTTGTGAAGGGACTATGCTCTTATTACTCTAAAGAAAGAAGCCAGCTTGAACTGCTTATGTTACAAGCCAAATCCACATTTGCTATATGCAAGGACTTTTGCTTCAGCTCTACATTTAACTGTCTCTACCTCAAGCCAAGTCCAAAGTTTGCTATATGCAAGGACTTCTGCTTCAGCTGTACAGCCATGAGTTCACTGTCCTCAATCTGTACATAGTTTCTGTTTTTGGAGTATCCCACTCAATTTCCTCAACCCTATCCAAATTCTCCAAAAACAAAAACAACAAAAACAACATCCTTAGACTGATTACTGAGGAAAAGTGTAACTGAGATTGTGTGCTTGGTTGCAGGGCAATCCACTGGGAAAGAACCTGATCACATTTCCAGAGGCTCATACAGGAGTAAGCGCTACATATGGCTGAGGTGAATGGACACCACTTACTTCAAAATGTAGAAATGGTTGACATTTTAGGTAGTGTGAAGTAGGAAAAGGATTGATCAGATTACAAGTGGCTGCTCGTAACCACATAATTTACCTTTACCTGAATTATCAATTCAGCAATTCACATTATTTCACAAATTTTGAGTATACATAGCTACCGAGTTGCTGCAGTGCGGTGTTCTCATCTTTATCTTAAATAGGGCTAGGCATTCTGTAATTAAGACGAATGTGCTAGTCACCATAGTGCCAGTCATTTTTCACATTGCCAGCCTACTTTGTTGTATGTGTTGATTTAAAAAGTAACTCCACTTTTTTTGGGAAAGAACATTCCCCTCTGGGTGATCTAATTACATTACAAGGATTTTAACAAAGTTTGTTCCAAATTCCTACCTTTTGTTACTCTGAAGAAATCCATGTTTATTTGTCTTTATCCATGTGGAAAGTAAATCTAATGGGAGTGGTTTCATAATCATCAATCAGCTACTGCACTTGCCAGGCTTCAATTAGCCAAATTGCAGAGTCTGCATCCCTTTAGACGTGATTTCCTATTAGGAGTATCTCCCCAAAAATGACATTTTTGTTACAGGGGATGCCAGAGATCTATCTTTTATCTTGGTGTAGACTTCTGGAAAAATCCTGTACGTTACTGTACATTCTGTGTACAGAACACATCCAGGTAGCCATATTGCATTGAATTTTTCAGAAAATTACAGAGCTGTAGAATGAAAAGGAAAGGTAATTCTTAATAACATTAAATTACAATATAATTTGAGTCGCAAGTGTATACGCTACACCAGGGCTCAAAATTTCAAGTCCTGAGCTACTAGCCAGGCCTCAAGGGTTACTCGCCACCAGTTGCCCCGCCCAACCCCTACCCTGCCCCGCCCCTAAACCCGCCCTCAAATTATCTCATTAAATGACACCTTTAATGTTTTATGCAATTAAGTTATAAAAATATTAACAACTTTAATGTTAATGCAGCCTGTGCCCCCCCCCCATGTGCAACCTGTGTCCCCTCCCCCATGTGCAGCCTGTGCCCCCCCCCATTTGCAGCCTGTGTCCCCTCCCATGTGCAGCCTCCCCCCCATGTGCAGCCTGTGTCCCCCCCCATGTGCAGCCTGTGTCCCCCCCCATGTGCAGCCTGTGTCCCCCCCACCATGTGCAGCCTGTGCCCCCCCCCATGTGCAGCCTGTGTCCCCCCCACCATGTGCAGCCTGTGTCCCCCCCCATGTGCAGCCTGTGTCCCCCCCCATGTGCAGCCTGTGTCCCCCCCCCCCATGTGCAGCCTGTGTCCCCCCCCCCATGTGCAGCCTGTGTCCCCCCCATGTGCAGCCTGTGTCCCCCCCCCATGTGCAGCCTGTGTCCCCCCCCCCATGTGCAGCCTGTGTCCCCCCCCCCCCCCATGTGCAGCCTGTGTCCCCCCCCATGTGCAGCCTGTGTCCCCCCCCCATGTGCAGCCTGTGTCCCCCCCCATGTGCAGCCTGTGTCCCCCCCCATGTGCAGCCTGTGTCCCCCCCCATGTGCAGCCTGTGTCCCCCCCCCCCCCCCATGTGCAGCCTGTGTCCCCCCCCATGTGCAGGCTGTGTCCCCCCCCATGTGCAGGCTGTGTCCCCCCCCCATGTGCAGGCTGTGTCCCCCCCCATGTGCAGGCGGTGTCCCCCCCCCATGTGCAGGCTGTGCCCCCCATGTGCAGCCTGTGTCCCCCCCCCTATGTGCAGCCTGTGCCCCCCCCCCATGTGCTGCCTACCTGTGGAGAAGAGAGGAGAGCCGCCTCTGGGAGATCACAGCAGGGAACATCACTGCTTTCGTTTCATCATAAGCTGTGTGTTCCCCCGCCGCGCGCCGTCACATAAGCCCCTCCCCTTGTCCGGGGAACTTTGATACATGTCACCCGTCCTAGGATTGGACGGGTGATCTGTCTATCAAAGTCCCGGAAAAGGGGAGGGGCTTATGTGACGGCGCGCGGCGGGGAAACACACAGCTTATGATGAAACAAAAGCAGTGATGTTCCCTGCTGTGATCTCCCAGTGGCGGCTCTCCTCTCTTCTCCTCGCCAGCCCTCAAAAATCACTCGCAAAATGCGAGTGTGCGAGTGTAATTTTTGAGGGCTGCGCTACACTATTTTCTTTAAATTTGCAATTTCTTTCCCACGAAAGCGCCGTTACCCTTTAAGTCTACATTTAGTAGAAAAAGACAAGTTAGCACAAAGAATATGTGACCTTTCCTTTGTACTGCTATCTCCTGGTTTAGACGAAGTCTTCCAATTCCAATACAGCTATTGGAAGCATATTTAATTTTGAATCCTTGAAAGTTTTTACTCTACATCAGTTACAATAGTTCAAAATATCTACCCACATCTGATTGGAAGGCGCTTCTATTGATTAACCTATTGTTTGTTTAGGTGTTGACTGTACCTGTCCACCAGATGGTGCTCTAAGACTAGAAATTTCTATTTTAGGTTATCTGTAAATACAACTGGATATAATTAAATCAACCCTATATGGGGCATTATATTTTTATCCCTGGGTTAAACCGAGATATAGTACCTTCATAATAGTCGAAATACAGTAGATGAGGTCCCCAGTGTGGATAATATTATTTGTGATCTTAAAGTGGAGTTCCAACCATAAATAGTACTTCCGCTGATTGGATTCCTCCCCCTCTGGTGCCACATTTGACACCTTTCAGGGGGAGGGAGGAGCAGTCCACACTTTGTATGGCGAACTATGCAATATCCTGCCCCTCCTCCTTCCACCCCACTGTCTACTGAGAGACACACAGGTCTCGGAAGACAGCAGGAACCATTCAAAATGCGCAGTGTGACTTGCACATGCACAGTAGGGAACAAGGAGTGAAGCTGAAAGTCTTCACTGCCTTGTTCCCTTACCAGAAATGGCAGCAGCAGCACCCGGGAGTCGATCCGAAGATCGGCTGGGGTGCCGACATAGCGGGATCCCTGGACAGGTAAGTGTCTTTAAAAAAATTTCCCAGGTGGAACTCCACTTTAATTTTGTTGTTATATTATTTTAATCATATGACATTTGCTAAAGATATGTGATTTATCTAGAGATCAATTCTAAAGTAGCAGTTCATAATCCTCAAAATACATCTTGATAAAAAAAAATCATACCATCATTTGCCATCTCACTTCCGAATCATCCATATTATGAAAACATACTTATTTCTTATTTTATGTATGGTAATAATTAGGGATGAGCTCGATGTTTGGGTCGAACATAAGTTCGACTCGAACATCGGGTGTTCGCCCATTAGCAGGACAGCGAACATTATGGGGGGTTTGTGGGAGATTTGAGTGCCGCTGAACGCCCCATAAGGCACTGCGAGATCACAGTGCATTGCTGTATGATGATTGGCCAAAATATGCACCTAACCTGCATGCTTTGGTCAATCACAGCACACTCTGCTGAGAGAGCCATAATTGCCGTGTGTAGTGTTGTTGGCGTGGACAGAGAGATAGCTTGAGTTAGATTAAGCAGGCAGGTTATTCAGTTAGTGGCAGTGTATTTGATATATATATATATATATTATATATATATATATATATACAGTCAGTCTAGTGTATATATATATTTCCTGGACCTCCCCATGTCAGCCTACTATGGGGTCAGCTCCGCCCCCTCTTACCCCTCCAGGACCACCTTTTTTCTAGCCCATAAAGGGCGGCTGTCTGCCCACACCAGTGTTCTTTTTTCGTCCTCGCTCCAGACGCCTTTTAAAGTTTAATTTTAGTTATTTATTTATATATTTTTTTATTTTATTTATGTATTTATTTATTTTTTTCTCCATCCACCATCCATCCTGTCCGGGTTAAGCCTCTCCCGGATCAGAAGACCCCCCCAGATGGGCTGTAAATCTCCCGAGGAGTGTGGGTTCCCGTGGTGCTGGGATTGTATGGTACAGTATAAATGACTGTGTATTACTGGCAAGGTCACAACAGTGTAAATTACTGTATACACCTTCGTTAGGCAGGTGCTGGCACTCTCTCCTTCCATGTTTTTGTGCATTCATGCAGTGGTTTGGCTCGCTGGGACTTGCAGTTCACCACCTCCACATGTATTCCTTTCAGGAAGCACATAGTTGAGCAGGTGAGGTCAGAGGTAGCTTCCTCTTGGATTGCTTAGCAAACACCAGCATGATCACTACTGATTTGCAGCAGGCTGTGTCCTTTTAGGCTAATCTCAGTCTCCAGCTGATCAATCTGCCACTCTGCTCTGGTAAGCCTGACTTCTATTACTAACTGCTGTGTTACTGGTCTGGAGTGTTTTTATTATCCTGTGCCTTTATAGATCTGGGGAGTTTTGCCTGCCTGCCTAGCTGCCTTAGCACTGAAGATTCGGATGGAGAAGTTTATTTTATTTTATTTTGGTAGTTAGTTAGTTATTTATTTATTTTTATTTTTATTTTTAAAAAAAGAGAGCACATCCTCTGTTTTACAGAGAGAAGGGCCCAATGCGCGCTAAATGCCCGCAAAGAGGTTCCACAGAGAGAAGGGCCCGATGCGCGCTAAATGCCCGCAAAGAGGTGCCTAATCAGCACTCCAGCCTCAAATGAGTAAAAAGGAGACTGGACATGACAAATTGCAGAGTCGCATGCAGCTGGATAGACGCCTGTTGTCGCTGCATTCCAGATCTCCCTCACCCTTACCTCACTTAAGTCGCTCGGACTGGAGCCAAGAGAGGTCAAGACATCAGAAAGCCTCTAGAAAGAGCATATCAGACAGAGAAGAAGATCCTCTTCTTTGGATAGATCTTTATCGCCAGCCCAGGAAGAAGAAGGATCCTGTTGGGCCTGCTCAGCTGAGGTCATCAGAGGAAAGTGGGTTTGTGTATCTTGCTTCAAGGAGGCGGCTCAGGACAATGCTGCAAATGCACGCCAGGTTAAATCCTACATTAAGGACACAGTCAAGGAAGGGTTAAACAGCCTTTCAAGGAATCCTGCTCATCCTGCTGTATCTTGAAGCATCTGCAGATTCAGATCATGTGTTTTCAGTGCGTTTTAACTCCTGAAGTCGATAGCGATTCGGATCCATCTGAGGCTGTGATGGTCTCGGAATCACATACGTTAGATTTCTTGCACTGATTCCCCCCTTGGTGGAGGCTGTTAAGGATGCGATGAAGTGGCAGAAAGAATTGTCACCTCCAAAGAAACAGCAGAGATACTACCCGTATTTAAAGAAATCATTACCTTCCTTCCCATTCATTTCTGAAATTAAAGAAGTATTTGATGATGAGTGGGCGGGGCCTGAGAAGGGGCTCAATGTGCATTATAGACTATCGAGGCTGTAACCCTTGGGGCACTACGCCTAAAGTGGATACTTCATGGCGTAGATTCGCCTGCCACATTCCACTTCCGCTGGAGGATTCTGATGCCTTTAGGGATCCTATGAATCGCAGAATAAATGCAGACCTGATAAAAAAAAAATTTGTATAGTTTGGCCGGAGCAGCCTGCAGGCCGGCGGCGGTAGTGCTCACTTCTGTGGCAGAAGCACTTGGGGTGGATTCACACCTGTGCGTTTTTATTTATTTATTTTGGTGCTTTTTGCAGTTTTGCTCTACCATTTATTTACCGTGGTCTCCTAGGGGACGTGTTCTGTGGTGCGGGTCTGCGGAATACAGGGATGCATGGGTGTGAATCCAGCCTTAGACTGGGGGTAGCGAAGCTGGTGGATGGATGTTCAGAGGAAAGTCTGAGAAGTGGCAGTTCTTCTCTTTTGCAGTTTTCAAGACTGTTTTAGATTTTGTGGCTGAAGTGGCTGTTGACCAGGTCAGGGAGCTGGTTCAAAAATGAAAGCAAAGATATTGGCTCATTCCGTCACAGCCCACAGAGCCTTATGGTTGAAGCATTGGTCAGCTGATAAGGCTTCTAAGCACAGTCATGTTAAGTTCCATTCGGCGGGAAGCTACTATTCCGGAAGACAAAGGCCGCGTACACACGAAGGGACAATCCGCGGGATTATCCTCTGGACTGAAGTCCAGCGGATAATCCCCTCGTGTGTGGGCGCCGGCGGACTTTTTGGCGCCAAAGTCCGGCGGACCAAAGTTTTAAGTTTGGTTTTAAAATTATCCGCTGGACTTGGCAGTCCGGCGGACAATCCCGCCGTTAGTAGGCAAGTCCGCGGGACTTTTGAAAATGAACGGACTTGCCGCTCATCGGCAAGTCCGTTCATTTAGCACGTGACTTCAGGTTACGTAGCTAGCGTAGGCAGTAAATGCCGCCGCGCTAGCTCCGTAAGCTGGCATGGATTTAAAGGGACTCCCCACGCCGAAAAACGGCGTGGGGGTTCCCCCCAAATCCATGTCAGACCCTTATCCGAGCACGCAGCCTGGCAGGCCAGGAAAGGGGTGGGGACGAACGAGCGCCCCCCCTCCTGAGCCGTACCAGGCCGCGTGCCCTCAACATGGGGGGGGGGTGCCCTGGGGAAAGGGGGGCCGTGCGGCCCCCCACCCCAAAGCACCTTGTCCCCATGTTGATGAGGACAAGGGCCTCTTCCCGACAACCCTGGCCATTGGTTGTCGGGGTCTGCGGGCGGGGGCTTATCGGAATCTGGGAGCCCCCTTTAATAAGGGGGCCCCCAGATACCGGCCCCCCACCCTATGTGAATGAGTATGGGGTACGATGTACCCCTACCCATTCACCTAAGGTGTAAAATGTAAAGTACAAAAACACACAGACTTTTGAAAAAATAGTTTATTGCACTGCTCCGGGGGTCTTCTTCCGCCTTGGGGGTCATCTCGCCGGACTCCCCCGCCATTTACCAAGCTCTTTTACCGAGCGGGGAAGTCCGGCTACCTTCTTCGTCGTCGCCGCCGTCGTCTGGGGGTCTCGATCCGCCTTCGGGGGTCTTCCGGGGTCTTCCGGGGGTCTCTTCTGTTCTTGCGGCGGTCGTCGTCTTCCGCGCCGCCGGCGCCTTCTTCTTCTTCTTCTTCTTGTCCTTCTTCTTGTTCTTCTTCCGATGTTGACCCGATGCTCTCTCTGCCAGGAATGGCAGAGGCGCGCTGCGCTGGGACTTATATAGGGACATGGGGACAGGGTCACATGCTCATGTCACATGGTGACCCCGCCCCCTTGTGATGTCACAGTCCCAGCATCCTCCCCCATGTTGAGGGCACGCGGCCTGGTACGGCTCAGGAGGGGGGGGCGCTCGTTCGTCCCCACCCCTTTCCTGGCCTGCCAGGCTGCGTGCTCGGATAAGGGTCTGAGATGGATTTGGGGGGGACCCCCACGCCGTTTTTCGGCGTGGGGATTCCCTTTTAATCCATGCCAGGTGACGGAGCTAGCGCGCCGGCATTTACTGCCTACGCTAGCTACGTACCTGAAGTTACGTTCGAAATGAACGGACTGCTCCGTGTGTGGGCAAGTCCGTTCATTTTCAAAAGTCCCGTGGACTTTGGCCGGCGGATTATCCGCCGGAGAAGTCCGTGCGTGTGTGGGCAAGTCCACACGCTCGGAAAGTCCGGCGGACCCAGCTGGAAAGTGCGGCGGATTGTCCGCTGGACTAAGTCCGCCGGCAAAAGTCCGCACGTGTGTACGCGGCATTAGAATCAGCAATTCAGCGGGTTTCCAGCGGCAGATCTAGCCTAATCCTGCAGAAAAGAAAAAGACAACAGCAGCCCTTTCGGTTTAACAAGAGATCCAAAGAAGGATTCAGAGGCCAGTGCTTACAGACAGTTTTTCAGACAGTGGAAGCGAGCCGGTTCATCCTTCCAGAAACCTTCCAAGCCCAGGGCCAACAAAGCTCCTAAGGCTTCAAATAGGTCCTTCCGAAGGTGTCTCCACTTGACCATCTCGAGTAGGAGCAAGACTAGCCCAATTCGGGGGGGGTGTGGGCGGACAAATTACAGGGTGCCTGGATTGTGGCCATCATTTGATAACATATCATCTCAAGTTCAAAACAAGGCCTCCTCAGACCTTGTTCGTAGAAGCTGGGCTTCCTACGGATGTTTGTGAGGCTATATAGGGGAGTTGTTGGCAGCAAGGGCCATCCTTCCGGTTCCAAGGCACAAATTGGGGCAAAGAGTATGTTCCCCTCTGTTTTTGGTCCCAGAGGCTTCAGGGGGCTTCAGAATTCTTACATGAAGGTACCACTATTCAAAATTTGAGTCATTGGACCCAGGAGACTGGATGGTTTCCATCAATCTGGTGGTGCGTATCTTCTTGTTTCCATAGACGCATCTCACCATCGATTTCTCAGGTTTTCTGTGGAATGCTCTAATTTTCAATTTTAATGGCTCCCATTCGGTCTCTGCACGACTCTGAGAATGTTCTCAAAGCTTCTGTCTGCTGTCATCGTGACTCTCAGGGTCAAGGGAGTGCAAATATTCCATTATCTAGACGACATGCTACTTCTGGGTCCGTCAAATGAGCTCCTTCTACTTCATGTGAATTTCACCTGTAAAACACTAGCTTGTTTTGGTTGGTTGTTCAACTCTCGGAAGAGCCAGATGCATCCGACCCAAATGTTGGAGTATTTGGCAGTACAATTCCACACGGATCAGGGTGGTGTTTCTCTTCCTCAGAGGAAGGTCCAGGAGATTCGGTCTTAGACAAAAGCAGTGATAGCCAGGCCGTCTATGATGGTGAAGCAATGCATGCAGTATCTGGGGGTTCTATCAGCCACAGTTCCAGTAGTCCCGTGGGTCAGGTGGCGCAAAAGGAGGTTTCAATGCAACTTTCTTCTTCAGTGGGATCGTCACTCCTTGTTCCAGAAAATCTATCTGCCAATTCCGATAATCTGGTCCCTGGTTTGGTGGTCAGTAGATCGCAATCTTTCCCGCGGAGTTCCATTGAACGCCTCAGAACCAATAGTGGTGACGGCCAATGCCAGTCTGGCAGGCTGCGGGGCACACTGCCTGGGACACCAGGTTCAAGGCCGATGGAACTTTTGTGGGGTGAAGAGTTCAAATTTCCTGGGATTGGATGCTGTCAGACGTGCTCTCTTAGCGTTCCAACCTATGTTGCGAGGTCGAGCTGTCAAGAGTCTTTGAACAACTACGGGGGCTTATGTGTCTCATCAAGGGGGCACAAGAAGTCACCCTCTCCTTCAGGTGGCATGTCAATCTACCTATGCGCAGAGAAGAATCTCGGCTCTCTTACTTCATCTTATCTCCCAGAGCCTGGGAATGTTTTAGCAGATCACTTGAGTTGAGGCTTTGAGGATCACAACGAACGGGGCCTCAATCGATAGATCTTATGGCATTGGAGGAGAATTGTCAACTGCCTTGCTTCTCCTCCCGGACCTGGCATCCAAAGGCGTTGGGTCGGGGTGCTCTGTCCAGGTCTTGGAATTTCCCCTTGGTATATGTGTTCCTGCCACTTCCATTGGCTCTCAAAATCCTGCTGAAGATTCAGCAAGAAAGGATCACAGCAATAGTAGTCTTACCTTACTGGCTCAGGCAGCCGTGGTTCCCTCTGGCTTTGAGGATAAAGTTGGGCTCACCAATCCCACTGCTTCCTTGTCAAAATCTCCTTTTGCGGAGTGGGGCCTGACACCCGAACCGCAGGAGGATGAAGTTAATAGTATAGTTTAGCAGTATAGTGGAGACCAGTGGCGGAACTACCGCCATAGCGACCCATGCAAGTGCTATGGGGCCTGCAGCCGAGTGGGGCCCTGCAGTGCCGGCAGTGGCGTACTAACTGGGGGCAGTCCGCACCGGGTGGCACACGCTGAAGGGATGTTAAGCAGCGTGTGAAACAGTGACAACGGGCAGGCTTGATACTAGCAGCAGTGGCGATGTGCGCAGGGAGATCCCAACTCAGGTGGACTGACCCATCTGGCATAAATATAGGGATGTTGGCCGTTCTTGACACAATGCTGTGCATTCTACATTATGTTCTAACAGCCCAGCAAGTACAAATCCTCCCCGCCTCCACAGAAATGGGCTCTGCCCCCTCCCTCCCCTCTGTTCCTGTGTCCATCCAAGCTCCGTACAGTGTGAACTGTGTCTGAAAGGAATGTGGGGGCGGGAACGTTTACACAAGTAGCCGACAGCTACAGAAACTAGTGTGAGCATCCTGGGAACATCCAAGTGAGTTAGCAGCACTGTCCCTGTGTCCAGACTTTGCCCTCTCTCTCTCCCGAATCTCTTTCTCTCCCCCTCTTTCCTCTGTTGTCCTCCAGCAGAATCGTTCATTAACTCTATCCAAAGCATTTTCTTTTAACCAGCCCATACTAATAGATAATCACATCATGTTCCTTTAGCAGGGTTTTCACTAGTACGATCAGACATTGCATGTGATTCGCACCGCATTGCTGTGCAAATCACATGCGATATCTGTGCGATGCCAGTTCAGCCATACAAACTGTATGGCTGAACTAGCATTGCATTCACTCCAAAATGGTGCAGGAGGACCCTTTTTTGGTCCGCACTGGAATCGGATCGCATGGGCGTTCACACCTATGCGATCCCATTCCTGCACTATTTCACAGTTCGCACTGCGATCTGCAAACTGATTTGGGGATGTCATTAACTTTACATTGACACCCGCAGCAGTTTGCAAAGGGCAGTGTGATTGCCAGCAAGCAACATGCAATGCAGGAATCCACACTAGAATCATGATGATTCCTGCATCGCATATATGGGAACCAGGACTGTGGTTCAGTTGCAGTACTGGTGTATACACAGTTTTCCTGCATTTAACTCCATTTTCACTACAGTCCCACAGACTTCTATTAGGTTACACATTTTTGCAACATTTTCTGAAAGCGCACCAAATGTCCTCTATACTGCAACTTTGGTGTGTATTCAGAAAACACAGTAACATAATACAAACTAATAGAAGTCTGTGGGACTACAGCTAAAAATGGGGATAAAATCCAGAAAAACTGCATATACCCTAGCACTGCGACAAACTCCAGGACACCAGTGTGAACCCAAAGGCTTCAGGGTGCAGGGGGTTGTGTAATGTGCAAGGGTTGTGTAATGTAAAGGGGTGCAGGGGGTTGTGTAATATAAAGGGGTCCAGTAGTGCAGGGGATTGTGTAATGTAAAGGGGTCCAGAGTTGAAGGGTGCTGTGTAATGTAAAGGGGTCCAGTTGTGCAGGGGGTTGTGTAATGTAAAGGGGTGCAGGGGGTTGTGTAATGTAAAGGGGTCCAGTGGTGCAGGGGGTTGTGTAATGTAAAGGGGTCCAGTGGTGCAGGGGATTGTGTAATGTAAAGGGGTCCAGTGGTGCAGGGGATTGTGTAATGTAAAGGGGTCCAGTGGTGCAGGGGATTGTGTAATGTAAAGGGGCCTAGTGTTGCAGGGGGTTGTGTAATGTAAAGAGGTCCAGTGGTGCAGGGGGTTGTGTAATGTAAAGGGGTCCAGAATTGAAGGGTGCTGTGTAATGTAAAGGGGCCCAGTGTTGCAGGGGGTTGTGTAATGTAAAGGGGCCCAGTGGTGCAGGGGATTGCATAATGTAAAGGGGCCCAGTGGTACAGGGGATTGCGTAATGTAAAGGGGTCCAGTGGTGCAGGGGATTGTGTAATGTAAATGGGTCCAGTGGTGCAGGGGATTGTGTAATGTAAAGGGGTCCAATGGTACAGGGGGTTGTGTAATGTAAAGAGGTCCAGAGGTGCAGGGGGCTGTGTAATGTAAAGGGGTCCATTTGTGGCGTGGAGGTACAAAGTAGTGACAGAGATATTGGGGGATGCAGGGGGCACAGTGGGGTATTTTTACATTTTAAAGTTGGGGGGATGGCGATATAGGATCCGCCCCGGGTGCCAAATGCTCTAGGTAGGTGCGCCCCTGGGGCCCGGTGAGGATGAGGAATGTAAGTTTACTGTTAAGCCTCCTGGGCCCCGCAAGTCTGGCCGTGTCCCGACACATGCAGCCGCATACAGCAGGAGGCATGAGCAGAGTGGGCGGAACAGAACGCCGAGCGCGCCTGTAAAGGGACATTGTTTTTGGCACATGAGGATGCTCTGGGGTCTGGACAGGAGGTAGAAAGGGAGTGGGAGACTGTCATCTGTTTTGCAATTTTTTTGGGGGGGGCCCATACAACATTTTGCTATGGGGCCCTGTGATTTCTAGTTACGCCCCTGGTGGAGACATTATGTCATGTACAAGATATGCTCTACATCAGTTGCTGATCCAATTTTTAGGGGCAGCCTTAGAAATTAGACATCCATTAAAATAGTTTTTTCCAAAAGAGGACTTAACACTAGTCTTGGGAACATCGCTGGTTCCTCTGTTTGATCAAGCTTTCTCTTTTTCATTATTACTTTTAACAGTTTATCTGTTTTTTTACTAGCCGTTGCCTCGGCCAGAAGAGTCTCAGAGTTGTGCGCCTTTTAATCTAAAGAACCATATTGTTTGGTGCGCCCAGGCAAGACAGTCCTTAGGCCGATACCAAGCTTACTACCTAAGGTTGCCATATAATTTCGTAGGAACTGGGAGGTCATTCTCTCAGCCTTTCCGGCGGATACAGCTGATGAGCGGAGTAGGTTAGACCTGGCCTCTGCGGTTTCAACATACCTGGAATGGACTAAAAGCAGATCAGCTGTAGTTTTTCCCAATGGGCCCTAAAAGGGTATACAGGCAACATCCATAATTGTGTCTTCCGGATTTGTCAAAGACCATACATATTGCATACAAAGCGCTGGGCCTTCCTCCTCCTTCAGAGATCAAAGCACATTCAATGAGTGGTATGGCAGCATCCTGGGCAGCATACGTGGCGGGGCGGGTATTTTTTGAACACTGGTGTGGACAGACAGCCGCCCTTTATGGGCTAGAAAAAAGGTGGTCCTGGAGGGGTCAGAGGGGGCGGAGCTGACCCCCATAGTAGGCTGACATGGGGAGGATCCAGGAAAGGAAAATTACGGTAAGTATGGGCAACAATTTTCCTTAATATATATATATATATATATATACTCTGCATTTAGCATAGACAATATATTCAGTGTTTACTCAATATTTAGTCAGTGCAGGCAATGTATTTATATATATATATATATATATGCATTCTTTGTAGCCTATATCTACAGTGCACTTGTGGTGTATTGTTTCTAATACACTTCAGGCTGGTGTATTAATAAATAAATATATATATACTCTGCATCCAATGTAGCCGATATCTACAGCGCATTCAGTGGTGTAGTGTTTCTAATACTCTTCAGGCGGTGTACACAGTATCTAATACAGTTTCTACTACTTTTCTGGTGGTGTGCACAGTATACAATACAGTGCGGCCATTGTACAGTTTCTAATACAGTGCAGGCAGTGTACACAGTATCTAATACAGTGTGTACATTTTCTACTACATTTCTGGTGGTGTACAAGGTATCTAATACAGTGTGTACAGTTTCTACTACATTTCTGGTGGTGTACACAGTATCTAATACAGTGTGTACAGTTTCTACTAATTTTCTGGTGGTGTACACAGTATCTAATACAGTGTGTACAGTTTCTACTACACGTCTGGTGGTGTACACAGTATACAATACTGTGCAGCTGTTGTACAGTTTCTAATACAGTGCAGGCGGTGTACACAGTATCTAATACAGTGTGTGCAGTTTCTACTACACTACTGGTGGTGTACACACTATACAATACAGTGCAGACATAATACAGTTTCTAATACAGTGCAGGCAGTGTACACAGTATCTTATACAGTATGTAGAGTTTCTACTACACTTCTGGTGGTGTACACAGTATACAATACAGTGCAGCCGTTGTACAGTTTCTAATACAGTGCACGCGGTGTACACAGTATCTAATACAGTGTGTACAGTTTCTAATACATTTCTGGAGGTGTACACATTATCTAATACAGTGTGTACAGTTTCTACTTCTTTTTTGGTGGTGTACACAGTATCTAATACAGTGTAGTGTGGTGTTGCAAAACAAAAAATACATCATGCCTGGAAGGCCACCAAGGAGAGGTAGATGCTCACAGGCCACTAAAAGAGGACAAGCAGCCTCTGTGTCTACAGTTAACAGTGGTGGTTGTGGACATGGTTCATCCTCTGCAGGTGGCTGTGGGGCACGCTTGTCCTTTCTTTCTGCTGCTGGCCATGTTATTGAGCTACAACATGCAGAAGAGTTGGTGGAGTAGATAACAAAACCGTCCTCATTCTCCTCATCCTCTGTCGCCCAGGCTCAGAGTAGTTTGCCTTCCAACGCAGATAACAAAGCGGCCTATTCCTTGTCCATAGTCACTCCTTCCATAGCCCCACCATCATGCATGGAGGAGTCCCCAGAATTATTCGACCACAGTGTCGGGTACATGATTCTGGAGGATGCACAGCGATTTGAAGGCTCCAATGTTGGTTCCCAGGTTGAGGAAGGAAGTAATGTGAGCCTAGAGAGAAGGGGTGCCACAGAAGGACAAGAAACTGGCAGTCATGTTCCCCTAGCTGCAGCATACTGTCATGTTTGCTCCAGTGATGAGAAGGGCGGGGATGATGAGGTCACTGACTGTACATGGGAGTCTGAGAGAAGAGAGGAGGAGGAGGAGGCACAACTCCAATGAGGCAAGATGTCCTCTAGGGGGCAGCATAAGGGCTTCCACCCTATTGCATCACACCGAAGAGTTCTGCAAGTGCAGGGCGCTGCTGACTCCCCACTAACTTTTAAAAGATCTTTGGTGTGGGCCTTTTTCGACATGTGTGCAGAAGATTGCACCATTGCTGTTTGCAATCTATGTCTGAAGCGGATCAAGCGTGGCCAGAACAGCAGCCGCTTGGGCACCACTTGCTTGACCAGACATATGACCACCTGCCATGCAGTCCATTGGCAACAGCACTTGAAAGACCCACATCAAAGAAAAAGGCAGACTTCTCCTTGCTCCTCATCTGGGATCTCCAACCCTACTATGCCTCCATTCCTCTCAAAAACCTGCACTGGGAGGAATGACGTTATAGCAATAGGTGTCAGCCAATCTGCTAGCATTACACCACAAATTGATTTTAGCAGGCAAATTTCCCTCCCCAAGTTGCTGAACCGTGAAAAGAAATTTGGTCCCAGCCATCCACATGCTCAGCGTCTAAATGCTAGCTTGGCCAATTTGCTAGCACTGCAACTACTGCCTTTTCAGTTGGTAGACTCTGCCCCATTTTGTGAATTTGTGGAATGTGCTGTACCTCAGTGGCAGGTACCAAAACGCCATTTCTTTTCACGTAAGGCCATTTTGGCTCTCTACCGGCATGTGAAAAGCAATGTTTTGGCCTAGTTGGACAGTGGGCCCGCCAAACACACATGAAGAAGCGGGGGAGGAGGATTTTGTCAGCATGGATGTAAAGGATAGCACGCAGCAGCAGTATTCAAGGGATGGTTTTCAGTCCCCAGAAACCCATGGAGTTGTACATGGCTGGGAGGAGGTAGTTACGGATAATGTGATCCTTAGTGGCTCAGAGAACTCAGAATCGAATGCCCTTTGCAAACTTACACTGCATGGTCTCCCTGATTCTGCAAAGCCTGCAAAAGGACCCTAGGATTTGTGGTATCAATGAGAGGGATCATTACTCGCTGGAAAACCTTCTTGATCCACATTACAAGGGTAAAGTTTCAGAACTCATCCTGCCTTTCTTCAGGAGGCCTTGAAGAAAGGTTTGTGTAACACATTTCCAGAGCCTGGGAGGTTACCTGGACAACGTGTTGCTGAGGCTTCGTTCAGTCAGAGGAAGAGCGGTGGAGAAGGGGGCCAGCTGACTGATGCCTTTAAACAAATTTTCAGTCCTCAGCGCCAAGGCCTGATTGGTTCAAGCAACCATCGCCAGCGTCTGCATTATAAGATGCAGGAATATCTAGGGACGAGAGCAGACTTTAAGACCTTTACAACTGGGTCTTGAGGATGGACCACTGGTCAGAACTTGCTCAATTTGCAATTGAGCTACTGGCCTGTCCTGCATCCAGCGTGCTTTATGAAAGCACATTCAGTGCTGCTGGAGGGTTTGTAATGGATCAAAGAGTGCGCCTGTCCACATACTCGGTTGATAGAATCACATTTATAAAAATGAATCAGTTTTGGATCAGCAGCTATCAAGCACCTTATGCTGATGTAACTTATTGATTTTGCTATGGATCTGGGATCCCTTGAAGACTGCCTATACTGACTATCCTATGCCTCCTCAATCTTGATGATGCTAGCTTCCAACAATATTTTTGGTTGAGGGCACCACCACCACCACCCAAGGCCCAATTTTAATTACAATTTTGGATATAATATTTCTCAGCAGGGCCCGTTCCTGTGCCCAACAAGAGTATCTGTGAGGGGTTACAGTGTTGTGGCACCACCACCACCCCCAAGGCCCAATTTTTCAGCCCCTGTTTAATGGGGGCATGTAATTAAACTTTATGATACAATATTTCAATGCAGGGCCCGTTCCTGCACCCAACAAGAGTAACTGTGAGGGCTTACAGTGTTCTGGCACCACCAAAACCAAAGGCCCAATTTTTCTGCCCCTGTTTAACAGGGGCATGTAATTAACATTTTTGATATAATATTTCACAGCATGGCACGTTCCTGCGCCCAACAAGAGTAAATGTGAGGGGTTACAGTGTTCTGGCGCCACTAAAACCAAAGGCCCAATTTTACTGCCCATGTTTAATAGGGCCATGTAATTATAATTTTTGATATAATATTTCACATCAGGGTGTGTTCCTGCCCCCAACAAGAGTAACTGTGAGGGGTTACAGTGTTCTGGTACCACCAACACCTAAGGACCAGTTTTTCTGCAGAGTATATAGGGCAGGCCGTATAGTATATATACCACTGTTCAGAATATATAGTGCCTGGGGACCCCTGTGGTATTTTTAAAAAAAAAATTGGTGCTGGGTTCCCCTTAATATCTATACCAGACCTGAAGGTTTTTTTTTTTGTATTTTTGGCAAATTTATCTATGTTGCCGGGATCTGACAATACATTACAGCCGCGATCAGTTTTAAATGACATTTTTTCCTTTAGAAATGTTATTTTTATGTGGTACTGTAATAAACATAGGAAAGATGGGCTACTTTACAGGCATACTAAGGAAACCCCTGAGCCATGATATATAAAGGAATATTTCATTTTTATTGTTTCACTTTAAGCATTATTAAAATCTTTGCTCCTGAAAAAACAACTATTTTTTAAAACCTTTTTTTGCATTGGTACATGTCCTCTGGGGCAGGACCCAGGTCCCCAAACACTTTGTGTGGCAATAACTTACATATAAGCACTTCAAATTAGCACTTTTGATTTTTCACGTTCGCGTCCCATAGTCGCATGTTCACACAATTTTTTTTGCCTGTGCGCTTGTATTGCTGCGAACAGAACCGGGGGGTGTTCGGCTCATCCCTAGTAATAATGCATATATATGGTACCACTGTTCTTGTCATAATATAGTTCTTTTAGATAGTTGAAATGTGTTTTAATGCTTTATAGTTTTTCTTGATTCCAATGATATCCATAAGGCCTAAAATTGTTTTGTGTTATTCAGAAATGGTTTATAGTTAAAATAGTGAATTAAAGTCTATTGACCCCTTTCTGGATTCTTTATCTTTATTAGTAGAGACGACTCATAGGGTCCCATTATGTTAATGATTAGTTGTGTACCAATTTAGTTTGTTAGAAGTTCTCAACAGAGAAACAATGGAAGTCTCTAATATTATGATGAACATACAATAGTGTTGTTCCTCATCAGCTGGATAAATAGACTTCATATCTTTCAAGTGTTAAAACTGGTTGTTTCTCTTTAAATACCTAGACTATCATTGTCCATCAGCTTTGAGTGTCCTTGGTTTAACCACTTCAGCCTAAGTTTGCCATCTTTACTTCAAGCCAAACCTGAACACTTTAGCGCACGGCAAATATTTTTTTTGTGTAGTACATTAAGTTCATGGAAATGGGAAGGTTCCCCTAGGGGGGGGGGGGGGGTTAGGCAGCTAGATGTAGGTAATGAGAAAGATAAACGTTTGGTAAAGAATAAAAATTGCTTTATTGGAAGGTGAAGTAAGTTGTTACATGAGTGTTAAAATATGAGCTTGGATGGGAATACACCCATGCCAAATACAGGAAATAGTAAACATGGGGGTTATACACAGCATATAATAATGACTATTGCATAACATTAGCTGACACGTTTAGATCCATGATGTTTGGGGTCTCTTCAGAGGATGAGTTTGATAAAGGAAAGGAGATTTATAATAATATATCAAATGTGTTTAAAAATAGGATATAATATATGCAACAGAATGTTTAGTAACACGTAGCACATAATTACCACTGCATTTGGAGATGCCCCTCAGTCAAATAGTTAAAAGCACTGTAGAAAAAACGCCGGCCGGCATTCTAGGATCCCTTCCTCCTTTGTAAACGACGTGGTGGCGTACAGTGAGGTCACTGCATTGTTTCCAAACGAGAAAGGGCTCCTAGAATGCCGGCCGGTGTTTTTTCTACAGTGCTTTTAACTATTTGATTTTTGTAATTATAACTTACATTTTTTAAATAAATTTATCGTTATTACGGTATCACGCTATGGTCCTCTTCTTGTTTATATGACTCACAATGTCACGGATCATATGATTTGCTGAGTCCAAACATCCTGATAATCCTGCGAGGGTTACCTGGAGGGACCCAATTTGAACATCAAAGGCCGTGGCTGGGTTATAGCCAAACGCTGTTTGTGCTTACCCTCTGTTTTTTCGCTGCTTTTCAATTGGTGGCGGTATTCACTTATGTTGTGGAGCACAGTGGTGGTTCATTCAATTCTACTAAAGACACTGACACAACAAGAGACTTTTTAGTTTATTTTTATTGTTCTTTATTTTTTTCAATATTCATTTTTTGGACACTTCAATCACTGATTTACTATGGACTTTGATGGTTTTATTAGTGGCGCAGTTTTTTTTGTCATCACAGGGATTTGTGTGTTTGCACACACAAATCCCTGTGCTGGCGCTCGTTCACATGATTGCGAGTTGCCAGCAGCGATCGTGACCACCGGCCACGCGCATCAGGTCACCTGCCGTGCAGTGCCGTCTGCTGCCCGAAAAGGGGAAGGATGTACCCATACAGGATTTCGCTCAAAAGAGCCATTCTGCCGCATTATATCTGCGTGAGCCAGTTGGGAACAGGTTAAGCTTTCTACATGTCTCAAACCTCAGTCCTTCAAGGCCTTGATTTTGAGATTTATAAACACCTGTTATACTTCGTTCATATGCGGTCAGGCTGCATATTTCATTAATGTTTCCATGATTCACAACATTCATACCAGAAAAACCTTGACATTACCTTACCAAGCCTTACCCAGCTTCCTTGTGTGGTGCCTTGGTGAGGATTATGACACCATCCTTTTGGTAGGACCTGAGAGAATGCCAAATAGTCCAAATCCAGAGAGCAGACACTCCAGCACTATGCTGTGTTTAATCAAGTCAGATTTAGGGTGTTTGCCAGGATGTTGTTGGAAGAATAAATATAAAAATGACTCACTGTAGTATCGAAGTCTTGGAGACCCAGGTAATTGCAAAGATCCTAGATGGGGAAGTCAGTCTCCTTCTTGCAGCATCATTTGAAATAGCTAGGAAAGCTAAGTATATAAATAAACTTCCCTGAACCCCACAGAATTTTTTTTTCTTATAATTTGTGTTCAGCGGTTTCATGAGGCATAAGTGTCTCTAAGTAAGTAAGTGGACCTTGCTTGAAATGTATGCCAGCTTTAGGGGTTTTATTTTCGAAACAATGAGATGGATAATTGCCAAAAGCATTCATCAAGCTGAGACAAATTTGGCCATATTTTACAGTATATACTAACTACGGTAGCTATGATCGTCAGAACCATCTAGTGGACATAATGTTTTATTTTCATGAAATATCTCAATAAGGGAATATACCGCATTATGGCCAGTAAATGGAGCTATCATTGGAAATTAATATATAAAGTAAAATACAGTCAAATTTCATCTCAGCTAAACAAATGCTTGTAACATTCTTCCAAAAAAATATTTATACATAGAAACCTTAGTGTAGTGATTACTTATTCATGGGATCACAGTACTCCTTCTGACAAGGCATTTGCCATTGCCATCTTTCAGGCAATAACCAGGGTCAGGATCTACTTCTGGGACTAAAATCCTTCCGCCTGGGGTTCCCTTTATATTCATGTAAATACCATAATTGTTAGAAAGTAGAAAAAGGCATTTTAGGTTGAAATAACATAGAATATTTACAAATCCAGGCACATCATGTTACCTTGATTCACTGCACATTTGGCAGTAACTAAACAAATTTTAATTTGCTGTTGATGAAATATCAGTCCTGCAATTGTGGCCTAAAGTTTAATGTACAAGTAATGCAACACCAAGTGGGGGGGACAAGAGGACAGCATCTCCAGCATGTCATCTGCTGGAGTGCTGGGGCGACCATGCGATGTGTGTACATAGCAGAAGGTAATTCATATAGTTATTTTCTCTAAAGTCTTCCTTTATCAGAATGCACCAGCAGTGTTGTGTTCACAGCCTGCATGTTGATTTCGTTATTGATGGAGGTATTTCTTACCAATTGTATATAGACTAAATCTAGTGACAGATTTGGTACACTTGGCGATACCTATTTTAAGGCATCAGCCATAATTGGCGGTATAAGTTATAAACTATTGTCTACAATTTATAGCTTTTTTGCTTATGTGTTGAAATTTTCTAGTATGGCGGCATTATGTTAAACATACTATTTCAGGCTATTTTCTTTTTCCTTTTTTTCTTTTTTCTTGTTTTTTGTTGTAGGGGCTGCCTTATGGTAGTATTAACCTCCGGTTACCGCAGTTATAAATGGCGCCTCCTAAATACTCCCTGTTAATATCAGAGTGCCAGTAAGTAGTAATTGAGGCTATGTTAGCCCTGGATTGGACCCTGTTTTCTGGGTCCAATGATTTTCAAGATATTGATAGTTCATTATATTTTCTTTAGCTTGGTCCGCTTGTGTCCCCTGTGACTGCACAGAACCTCCCCTTCATATTACTGCAGATTCACTTGGTGGTGCTCCCTGACCTTCCTTTGGGTGAGTTTTCTAAAGGGACTGGACAGAATAAATAACGAATTCTCTATTATGTATATTGATTATATAGCTTCATAGTAACTTGTGAATAATTAGTGTTTGTGCATATGATCTTATTTTTATTAGAGTTTTGTGGAGTAGTGGTGACATGCGTATACCCTGAGGAAGCCTATTTTGGTGAAACATGTTGGGATCCGAAACCACATCTTGATCATCTCTATATATGGACATCAGTGACCATCGTGATATGTACAAATACTCTGGTTTTTATTGAACCCTATTTTTTTACCTTACGTGAATAAAAGGTTACTGATTTTATAAAGTGTGTTTCTCTCTTATTATGGGCACCGTTATAATCCCACTATGTCCTGTTGCTTTTACTTATGATGCAACACATATTTTAATTCATTTATATAGTACTTTTCTCCCTGAGGGCTGAAAACATTTTATCTGCAGATGATGAGGCAGCCATATTGGGCCCACTCAGCAGATTATCACATTCCAGGCATGTTTGAACAGTAGCCAATAAGCCTACCAGCATGTCAATAGAGTGTGGAAGAAAGCACCAGTAAGCACAGGCATGACATGAAAGCTTATGCAGATAGTGTCTCGAGCAGGACAAGTGGGGGTGTCAACATGGAAGAATTTGGTTGCAAACTACTGCTCGATCCTCGGTGAAGTGCATCAAATACTAAAGAGTTTAAAAAAAAAGCTAAAAAAGGCCACAACTATCCACAACTAAGAAAAGTCTCTGCTTTTTTTCCAATGTCCTCATTATAATAATTGGTAAAGTAATACTGAAAGACTGAAACGTGGTCATATTAATGGTCAACTCTACCAGTAACCTTCTGCATACCAGTTTATGCCTCCAGCTATACCCACAAAACCATAACAAAGGTTTCACTCTCTTGTAACAGGACTCTTCAATTATGCTTTTATTGTAGAATTTAGAAAATCCCATATTGTAGCCATCATTTAACCTGGTAATGACTGTGGTAGTTTAAAAAAATTACTTGAAGAAAATGAATTCCTAAATGGTAAATTAATTAACCATTTCAGCCCCGGAAGGATTTACCTCCTTCCTGACCAGAGCACTTTTTGAGATACGGCACTGCGTCTCTTTAGATGACAATTGCGCGGTCATGCGACGTTGCACCCAAACCAAATTGACGTCCTCTTTTTCCCAACAATAGAGCTTTCTTTTGGTGGTATTTGATCACTTCTGAGGTTTTTATTTTTTGCGCTATTAACAAAAAAAGAGTGCCAATTTTGAAAAAAAAGCAATATTTTTAACTTTTTTGCTATAATAAATATCCCCCAAAAATATATAAAAAAACGAATTTATTTCTCAGTTTAGGCCGATAAGTATTCTTCTACATATTTTTGGTAAAAAAAAAATCACAATAAGCATATATAGATTGGTTTTTTTACAAAAGTTATAGCGTCTACAAAATAGTGGATAGATTTATGGCATTTTTATTATAATTTTTTTTATTAGTAATGGCGGCGATCTGTGATTTTTTATTGTGACTGCAACATTATGGCGGACACATCGGACACTTTTGACACTATTTTGGGACCATTGTCATTTATACAGCTATCAGTGCTATAAAAATGCACTGATTACTGTGTAAATGACACTGGCAGGGAAGGGGTTAAACACTAGGGGGCGATCAAGGGGTTAAGTCTGTCCTAGGGAGTTATTCTAACTGTGGGGGGATTGCCTCACTAGAACATGACAGAGATCACTGCTCCTGATGACAGGGAGCAGTAGATCTCTGTCATGTTGCTAGGCAGAACAAGGAAATGCCTTGTCTACATAGTCATCTCTCTGTTCTGCTGCTTCATGACACAATTGCGGGCCCCTGGTGGACAGCGAGTTCACGGGACCCGCAGGCACGGTCACGGAGTATGCGGTGCCCACAATGTTGTGATTTAAAGGGGATGTACCTGTACGCCCATTTGCCCAGCCGTGCTATTGTGCCGGCGTATATCGTTGTGCGCTGGTCGGCATGTGGTTAAAGTATATCTATGGTGAAAATGTAACATCATATATTCATTTCCACATTGTAATTTAATTATGGATAGCTTAATCCTATTATTCTGAATGATCTTGAAGTTTGTAAACTTACCTTTTGACGAATCCCACCCATTTATTTCCTTGACCAAAAAAAACCCCTAAATGGGACTTTGACAGACCACCAACACTTGCAGCAAAACTATGAAATATAGTATTTATTAGTACAAAAAATGATAGGAAGGAAGGAAGAGAGCAAAGATCAGGATCCTAATCAAACAGGGGATTTCCTGTGGCCTATATTTAGGGCTTATTCTACCCCCTTTAATACGTGGGGTAAGTATACATTAGGCACCCACACTCTTTGCTCCCTTTTTTTTCTGGCATGTTGAGATCCTTTTTGAGCGTTTGAGGTCTTCAGGTGTTCCTGTACTTAAGGTGCTATACTCAGCCTATTATCTACCCTCCTTTTGCTATACACTGTTTATGTTTCTATTTCTTAACACCCGGTGGTGTTTTTTTTCAGGGATTTTCTGGGGGTTTTCTACTGTTTACAGTGGCTACATAGCTGCGTTTGACAGTATCTACATCATTTTGCACCCTCTATGGATATATGTGCCAACCTATATGGCTGACACTGAAGGTCCAATGCTAAGGTCCAGCTGGGCCCATGACTATTTGATATCTTTATCTTTCGTTGAATATTGGCTTCATCGCGGTATGTAAGTTCCACATTGACTCATGTGTGCAATTTTCTTGGGGGGCTTTCTATAAGCTCCTTTGGGCGAATGCGGGACATGACATCAACTGTTGTTTGTTTTTCCACCGATGCTGTATCACCCCTCTTATATGTCTGTTTCTCATTTTTAGAGTGATTATACTGTACCTTACCTCACTCTCCACCCCTGATGAAAGTTCACAAGAGTAACTGGAAACGCGTTGGGTTTGGGGATATCCAATCCCCTATGAGAGTTTCAGTGTTATTTTATTGTTTTATGTTTTTTTTGTCTCTTTTTCTGTACTGTATTGCATATTGTTACCATCTAGATGCTAGTCGTCTGTTTTTATCATTTTTTGTACTAATAAATACTATATTTCATAGTTTTGCTGTAGTGTTGGTGGTCTGTCAAAGTCCCATTTAGGGGGTCTTTTTGGTCTGTATACAGGGATGGGACCACCACAATGCCATGGTTGATACAGTGGGAGTCTCTCTTTTTTCTTATCCATTTATTTCCTTGTGTCACGGTCAGGGTCCGGCTTGGAGACCAGTAGCTATTATTATAAAAGGCCACAACTCTCCCAATTAACCGCTTTAAGCATTATTAAAATCACTGCTCCCGAAAAAACTGCGTTTTTAAAACTTTCTTTGCATTGATACATGTCCCCTGGGCAGGACCCGGGTCTCCAAACACTTTTTATGATAATAACTTGCATATAAGCTTTTAAAATGTGCACTTTTGTTTTTTCATGTTAGTGTCCCATAGACTTTAAAGGTGTTCCGCAGCTTTCAAATTTACCACGAACACTGCATATTGTTCGTTGTTCCCCCAATTCTCCGAACAACCAAAGTTCGCCCCGAACTTATGCTCGGGCCGAACCGTTCGCCAATCCGTAGTTATAGTTAAGCTGAATAGTACAGTGAATAGTACAGTGAACGTGTCTGATGCTTTTGCTTTAAAAGTAGGATACTGTAACCTTAGAGAATGCTTGATGAATGTGTTTATACAATAAATATTTCATTTCATATTATAAAGTATTTTAACAGGTGATCAGCTTGCTTGAATAAATGTATAAATGGAAAATGTTCACAATAGCCAATTCATAAACGTGTACTCAAATGTATACACGAGCACATATATGCAGAGAGAGAACCATGTCAGATGCCTGCATTTTTGTTTTTGAATACTGGGTATATACCCAGCAATCTTCCAAAAAGAAGCAAATACAGTATGACATATAAAACAAATCCAAATGTATGCAACTGAGCTATAATATCCTGTGTCTAACCTAATCACTTCGTACTTACAATTATTAATTTGTTAAAATACCCACTGGTTACAATATTCTTATTTTGTTGTTTATGCATTGATTTTCAGCCTAGCAGGACAAGAAAAATAACATTTCAGATTAACCTGTCAATAGATGTAATTTAAAGAAGTTTAACATATTGTGGACTAAAGTGGGTCATCATATACTGAATGATGTTCCCATGACTACGTCTTCCTACAACTTCACTTTTACTCATGTCACTGCTAGACTTTAATGACAAATGGCAGTTCAATTAACTACATGCTAGAGAAGCTGGAGGCACTGTGTTTTGTAATGCATCAGACTGAATGTACCCAGTTAACCTGAGAAGTGAAAACTATGGCATTAAATTCTCCCGGCTCATTTCAGCCATGTAGAGTTGTTAATGTGTATCTTAGTATATACTGAATAACTCTTGCTCATTTGAGAAACCTGAAGAAAAGTCTCTGCTTGTTATATTTCTTTTCCAATCTCTTCATTATCATAATTGGCAAAGTAATACTGAAAGACTGAAACATGGTCATAGTAATGGCCAACTCTACCAGGAACCTTCTGCATGGCAGTTTAAGCCTCCAGCTATACCCACAAAGCCATAACAAAGGTTTCACTCTCTTGTAACTTGACTCTTCAATTACGCTTTTATTGTACATGATATAAAATCCAATATTGTAGCCATCATTGAACCTGGTAATGACTGTGGTAGTTTAATAAAATAGCTTGATGAAAATGAATTCCTAAATGGTAAATTAATTTAAGTATATCTATGGGGAAAATGTAACATCATATGTTCATTTCCACATTGTAATTTAATTATGGATAGCTTACTCCTATTAATACTCCTAGTATTCTGAATGATCTTAAAATTTGCAAACTTACCTTGTGAAGAATCCCACCCATTTATTTCCCTTTGTCACGGTCAGGGGTCCGGCTTGGAGGCCATTAGCTATAGCAGTAGAGATGCTCCCTCCAGCAAGCAAGATAGGTATACAAGCAGGTCAACTGCTAGTTAAACAATTATCTTAGTGAAATAACAGGTGTAGACTCCAAAAATAAAGATACTAATTTACAAAGAAAATATTGAGTATAACAATGATGATCAATCACAACATTGAACAGCAGTGGTAATAATAAAGTCCTAATTAAAAAAAGACAGCCACAATTCTATTGCAGACAGAGTTATCTTCTAGGTGTGTATAATATCTTCTGTGTAGATAGTGGGAATTCCTTCATCAAGAAGTAAAAGACACCCCACAGTATTTAGTAAGTGACATATGTTCTAGAGTGCCCGTGTTCTTTGCAATATGTGGATAGAACCACACAACAGTTAAAAATTAGAATAAATGAACATCTTGCAAATATCAAAAAAGGCTATCCCAATCATAGTGTCTCCAGACATTTTAAACTCTTCCATAATAGTGATCCAACACTTTTAACGTTCTATGGTATTGATAAAATATCAAAACACTGGAGGGGTACCCATATGAAGAGATCTATATCCCAAAATGAAACCCACTGGCTATACAAACTACATACGATGCAGCCCTTTGGGATGAATATTGAACTAGACTTGAATTGTTTCCTGACAAACGATTAAGCCACCTAGGTGTTTTTATCGCTTCCTCCAACATTCTCTATCCCTTGTTGGCAATTAGGCACCCCCCCCCCCCCAGGGTGTACCTGGTTGTGCCAATTATTCTAATTACTGCCACTATGTTGATTCCTATTGGCAATTAGATACACCCCTTTTAGGGTGTCTCTGATTTTCAAGATTCCCTCACCATTGTTACTAATAGAGAGGGAAATTTCTTTCCATATATTTTTAATATTTTCTTTTTCTAAGTTATTTTTATTTAAATTTTTTACTTCTACTAATTTACTTTCTTTATATAATGTTTCTGTAATTTATTTTATATATTTTCTACAATATTTGTGCTAGTGGTTATTGACTTTATTCCCCATTTATATATGACCATTATGGGCTATTTTAGTATTGGGATTGTATGTAATGGGAACATTATTAGCCATGATTTTGAACCGGCACTGTGGCTTCATACTATAAGTCTCCCATGTTTTTTTTTCGTTATAATCAAGTGTTTAAATCAACTAATTCTTCATTTTTATATTTCTGCTATTTCAATCCAAATTTACATATTTAAGCTTTTACTCCTTACAATTAAATCAAAGGTATATTTAATGCTACACGAGCTGTCAGCAACGTACGTGCGTTCACGCAATTATCATATCTCTCTCGGTGTCTATTACCACGCCCATTAGTCTGCCCCTTTTTACTACAATGGACTGTTTCCCAGTGACCAAGGTACACTTCCCTGAAGACGTTATTACGAAACATAAGTCGGAGCGGTACCTGGTGACATGACTTTATCCAACTTCCGGTTCCTCTGGTTGTTGCTAACGTAAGGTGGAATGCACGCCGACCACAGAGGTGGTGCACGGCATCCATGTATAGACCAACTACCGATGAGTGAGCAGCCCCAGTGCCGGGTAGGCACAAACACATGTAAGGGACCTTTTGGGTATAGTATATGCTTTTAACCTTTTTAATAAACTTTATCACGCTAGGGAAGCATCCATTGTTTTTTCTATGTCCCATGGTAAACCATTCGGGGAGGACGTTTTTTTCCATTGATATCCAGTCTCCATATGTGAGCAGGCACAATCCTGCACAAGCGTTTATGACTTTCTTTTTAATTAAAGAAGTCAATTGTATCTGTAAAGCAGATTTTATACTCAGCACTGTGGGGTGTCTTTTTTACTTCTTGGTGAAGGAATTCCCACTATCTACACAGAAGATATTATACACACCTAGAAGATTATTATTACCACTGTTGTTCAATGTTGTGATTAATCATCATTGTTATACACATTATTTTCTTTGTAAATTTGTATCTTTATTTTTGGAGTTCACACCTCAAATAATTGTTTAACTAGCAGTTTTCTTTCTCACCATTGATATTACTGTTTACTAGTTTATTTACTAGCGCCCTCTACCTACTACCAATTCTTATTGATCACTTTTGTGCAATCAGGGGAGCAGCTTTAATAATATTTTTTATATTTGTGTTTTTTTATTATTTTTAGCGCAGTTTATTTTTACACTATACAAGCAGGTCACCCTGGAGGATAATGTGGGCTCACCCGAGGTGCACAGTCTAAGCACTCACTGGTATTTACCAGATCTCCTGATGGTACAGATGGGTTTTTCTGCATGTTAGTACCAGGTTGTGGTCCGCAGGATTGCCCCACCAGGAGGAAGCACAAGCATAGTCAGTAAACAAGCCAAAGGTCGGTAACAAGGGGTTGCAGGTTGGTTTTAAGCAGAAGCATAGTCAAGGAACAATCCAAAGGTGGGCAACAAGTGGTTGCTGGTTGGGATCAAGTGGACATATAGTCAAGGAATGGTGATCAGCGAAAGAAAAGATAAAGACGGCACCAGGAGTGACAAGAGCGAGATATTGGCAGGAGAGAGCACAATAATCTGGTAAACAGGAAGCACAAAGGCATGACCTAAATAGGAAGCTCATGGGAAGAGCAAAGGGTTCAAGGTTTAAGAGAAACAAGATCAAAAGTAAGGTTGTCTATGGAATCAGGCAAGAGCTGTCCAACGACTAAGGTGGCTTAGCAAGAAGGGACACTGCTAGATACAGCAGAGGTCACAGGTTGAGATCTGGGCCCTGACACCTTGAATTCTATGACACATATTCACCATGCTCTGTGTGTAGGCACTGCTGTGTCACACATTTTACAGAGCCTGCCTTATGAACTACAGAGGTGCTCACAGGAGGAGGTAGAGTCAGTACAGTAATTACTGCTTACAGGCAGAAAAATACTATTAGATATGTAGCCCTTTGAAATTGAACATCATATGCATGAGTGTTTCTCATACATATACAATAAATCATGCAAAAGAAAAAGAAGCTCAGAATATGGTGGCCACAATACCATATTTCATATAAAAAGGAATGAATAAATGACTACATGATGTAAAATTGATTATTACATCATGTAAATTTAAAATGTTGGAATTCCTTTCTTAGGAGCCATAAGGAATAATGTGATAATATTTAAAAAGTTCTATGGTCACAACATACAACTAAAATGTTAAAACATCACCATTGTAATAGTAACACAAACAATAGTTATATTTGACAAACCAATATAAGCCTACTTTAAAAAAAAAAAAAAAAAGCATTTTTTAGGTACTACCTACAGTATCAGCTTATCATCTCATATGCACTTGTATTTTATCTATAGTTATGGTACAGTGAGTGAGCTTTACTATGCTAAGACAGGAATTGTGTTATTGGCACAATTATCAGATGCAAAGAAATAAAATAGATCTTAAAAAAAAAAAAGTAATGCGAAAACAACATCTAGGGACTGACAAGTTGTAATATATTGTTTTTTATTTTTAGGTTTAGATAAGCTTTAAGCATTCTCATTAAGTTAAAGTAGTAGGTATCTGTAAGCAGAATATTCTACATTACTAATCAATTACCGTATATACTCGACTATAGGCCGTCCCGAGTATAAGCCGAGGCCCCTAATTCACCACAAAAAATGGGAAAACTGCATTGACCCGTGTATAAGCCGAGGGTACAAAATGCAGCAGCTACTGTAAGTGGAAAAGAGGGCCAGCAATGCCCATCTGCAGCTGCCTGTCCCCTGTACAGACCCCCCCGTGTCCCCATTGCAGCCTACCTGTGCCGATCTGCGGGTCCTGTGCCATCCGTCCTGTGCCCTCTGCCATCGGTCTTCGGTCTTCGGTCCCCGCTCTCCGCTCTGTCCCCGCTCTCCGCTCTGTCCCCGCTCTGTCAGCGTGTACGGCGCCATTGTAAAATTAAAAAGCCGCGCCTCCTCCTCGTCCTCGTCCGTGATAGGAGGAACGCTGTTTTCCCAGCAGTCAGTGTACAGTGTTCCGCCTATCACGGATATTCTCTCATCCTCGTCCATGAGATGAGAATGACAGGACATCCGTGATAGGCGGAACACTGTACTGCTGGGAAAATTAGTGTCCGCCTATCACGGACGGGCGGGAGGAGGCGGCGCGGCGTCTTTTTAAAACTGCCGTCTGTCTGCATGACAAGCTGTTCATGTAGGCAGACGGCGGTGACTCGAATATAAGCCGAGGGGGGGGCTGAAAATCTCGGCTTATATTCGAGTATATACGGTATCATACTGTATTTTATAATTAATCTTCACAACACATTATGAGTTAGTTGCTCAAAAGTATCTCTCAAAGAACTCCCCTGAAAATGTTTGGGAGGCCAATAGTAAATCACCGGGAGCTGCTGGGATACCAACTGAAACTTATAAATTGTATGGGGCTGCTCTTTTGCCTGCCCTTTTAAAGATCCTAAATGAGGCCCTTCGAAATAGCTATTTACCTATATCTATGAATGAGGCTATAATAGTAGTTATCCCTAAAGCAGGAAAGGACCCATTACAAACAGACTCCTATAGGCCTATCTCTTTGCTCAACACGGATGTTAAACTGTTGGCACGGGTATTGGCTACTAGACTGGTGGGCGCTATTGCAGACTTGGTGCACTTAGACCAGTCTGGCTTTTTCCCTGCCAGTTCTAATGTGTTAAATATCCAAAGGCTTTTCTTAAATATTCAAGTCCCCTTGCATAATCCGGGCAACAGAGATATTTTCTCCCTCAACGCTGCCAAAGCTTTTGACAGAATCGAGTGGACTTCTCTGTGGGAGGTGCTTCATAAATTTGGCCTAGTAGAGTGATTAATTTCTTGGATACAACTTTTATATACTGAACCCACGGCAAGAATAAGGGTTAATTATACCTTGTCAGAATCCTTTCCTTTGTTTCGCGGTACACAGCAGGGGTGGCCACTGTCGCACCCGTTTTTTGCCCTTGCATTGGAACCCCTGGCTGCTATGGTACAAGCTTCCCCGTCTATTGTGGGCTTTCAAAGGGGACAAAGTGATGGCATAATCTCGCTGGGAGACACTGAGGGTTCTCTGACAGCAGTGATGCAGCTTATTGACCAGTTTGGGCAGTTACTTGGCACAAATCAGTTCTTCTCCCGCTAGTTCCTTTACCTGCTGCCTTACCGGATAGTCACATAATGTACGTACTTGGGTATAGTGATGACTGGAGACCCATGGGAGTATATATCTTTAAATCTCAAATCAATTCTTCAAAAATTTAAGCATAAGTGTGTCAGTTCATGTAAACTGCCACTGATGGTGACCGGACATGTAAATCTCATTAAGATGATTTGGGCCCCACAATTACTATATATTCTAAACAATGCCCCAATATGGATACCTAACTACTGGTTCCAATGCATAGACTCGCAATTTAATACTCTTATTTGGAAGAGCGGATTGTCTCATAGAAAAACTTGCCACTCTGCAATTGCCTAAGGGTCAGGGTGGACTAGCTGTCCCGCATCCACAAACATAATACTTCGCGGCACAACTACACCATTTTGCAGACTGGGATTTGATTACGGTCACAGACTCTTCCAGAGATTTACTAATTAGCCTCAACACAAGCTATACAGCTTTGTCCTATATGTAAATTGGTTTTCCTATGTCCCCATCTCATTGTCCCACAGTTCAGCTGCTGATGAAACTTTGGGGAAGTGTCAAGCACAGATTGGGATTAACGGGGTTTCTATGTCAGACGCCTATTTGGCATAATCGATTCTATAAAGACGTAGCAAAGATAAATAAACACCCAGTATGGGAGAAGGTGGGGATCAGCTACATCACTCAAGTTAAATAATTCAATTATGAAACCATACGACCAGATGGTACTGGAAGTTCCGCTGCTGAAAGGCTATTACTATCAATATATCCAGTTGCATCATGCTGTACGATGTCAAAGCAGGTATTCTACGCTAAGGTTAGAAGAATCCACGTTCTTGAAGTCCATATACACTGATGCTGAGAAAAATTGTATTATCTCTCGAATTTACACACATCTCTTATCTTATATACAAGCCAATGATCTTCTGCCCTGCTGAGAAAAATGGGAGAGAGATATCATCCCTATCGATGGTGAACAATGGGATCAAATTCTTGGGGTAGAACCTTTGGTGTTGATATCCGCAGTGCAGAAACTGTCACACCTGTTTATTTTGCATCGGGTATACCGCACACCTGTACAGCTGCATAAATGGGGCAGGAGAGAATCTCCTATATGCCCTAAATGTCAGGCCCATCCTGGTGATCTTATCCACATGCTCTGGAGATGTCCCAAGCTTGTGAGATATTGGAATTGAGTTATTATAACAATCGATATATCAGGTTCAACTGATTATGGATCCGCTGAGGTGTCTGTTGGGTAGTCTCAATGAGTAGCAGTATCTCCCTCTGGTATACATTGCTCTTACAATACTTGTATACCTAGCCAGAAAGCTGATTGCTCAGCTTTGGCTTTCTGCACAACCACTGAATGCGCAATGGATCCAGGCGGTTAATAACATACTTGTGCAAGAAAGAAACCCCTATTATCATAGAAATGCACCAAAGAAATTTATAAACATTTGGCAGAGCTGGTTGAGAACTCCAGAGGTGGCACCCCTGCAGCTGGTCCTAGATAGACTATTACTAGACTAGACAGATGAATGCCTTAGATTTTGATATGTAGCTATACAAGACCATTCACAGACTAGATAATTTGTTCAACATTAAGGTCTATTTACCTATGAAATGTATTAATCACAACCTCTTTACTACAGGTTCGTTATTGCTAGCTTCCAGTTGTTTTTTTAATTGTTTTAGGCCCCTTTCACACGGACGGTCCGACCAGGTCCGCCTGTCAGTTTTTTTAGGCGGACCTGAACGGACACTCCATAGACCTCTATGGAGGGACGGATGTCAGCGGTGACATGTCCACTGACATCCGACCCGCTCCGATCTGAAAAAGTGTGATGGAGGAAAACCCTATTTTTCCATCCGTCTGCGGATCGGATCAGGTGACGATGGACTTTACGGTCTGTCATCATCCGATCCCCCATAGAGGAGAGCGACACTCTGACAGGTCCATCCCTGCACAGAGTGCAGAGACAGACCTGTCATCTGCCTGCTCAGCGGGGATCAACGGAGCAATCCCCTGCTGAGTAGAGTTGGCTCCATACACGGACACGTCCGTGTGAAAGAGCCCTTACTCTTCTTTGCCAGTAAATTAAATCTAAGGTCTTATTAGTTATTGCAAATAATTTTCTGTCTTGCTGATTACATCTCCTGTTTTTTATGGACTGTATGCTTATTCATTTGTACTTTGTAATGCCTTATGTTGTACTCAATAAAATTATATTTTGTTGATTGAAAAAGAAAATGTTTTGGAGGCCCACACTGCTTATTTAGCTTAATTCTTCACATCCTGATAAAACATTGAGGCTTCCTTAAGTGCAATTTATTATTCTGAGACTGGCAGTATAACAAGCTCCTCTCCAGTAGCACAAAACTGTGCAAAAATGCATGTATCTTATGTAAAAGAGCCCTTAACATTATTCTCTCATGAGAGAAACAAGGAGAGTGCCATAGCAGAACTTGTATTCTAAAAATGCTAGTTGCCTCATTGTTGATCCTTTAATTGATTGACTTCATTGACTTAAATGTGTGCAGATAAGAATGTGTGACATTTCCTTCATCTGCATACTGGTTTTGGGTCAATGAGCCCGTCGATAAGTATTTTCAGGAGATTATCAGCCTCAGCCCAGATATTTCTGTCATGATAAGTTCCCTTTAATATTGGGAGTCTGGCTGATATCAAGGGCTGTGTCTTTCCTTTTGTATACCCCAAGGTATACTAGATTTTACAACATTCAGAGCATTTGCATCTAAGATAACAAGCATGTATACATTTCAGGTATGACAATACATAAGACAGTTTTGTTATCAGTAATACAGTGACTTGAGAAGCAGAGAGATAATCAGTAATACATCTAGCTATAGCTGATTACTCCACAGGAAGCCGTATAAGTGCACCTAAGATTTAGATCTGTGATGTCATTCCTTCTTACTTATGGTCGCAGGTCTTAATGGATTTCTACTAGATATAGTTTAAAGATATGTATCTTTTTCAGTGATCAGATTACTTATATTTTAGAACTATTTATCTGTTAAATCTCAAATAGATTCTATAGTTTAATGTAAGTTTATTTTCTTTAAAGCACATTGAATTTAAGATATACTGTACTATTGTTTGTATTGTTTGTAGGTATTTAAAAAAACGAAATTACTAGCTGTAATGCTTGCAACATGGTTAAACTAGATTATAGAAGTAATAATCAAGAAATCAGACCCTGGTACCTAATAAAAATATGTTTATTAAACAAAAATGAACATACAGTATGTTCACTGAAATTTAAAGTTGAACTCCGTTCTGCTTAAAATAAGAAAATAAATCTGTATGCCCCCCCCCCAATATATGCAGAATATAATGCTGTTAAGACTGTGGGGTCTAATAGTGGGAAATGTTTACTTCTGTGGCAGTTGGTGCTCCAAACTTTTTCTCTCTTTCCCTGGGACATGGTTGCATACAATGCAAGGCCAATGGTTGGAGCTGGTCCTGCATTGTATGTAATGAATTAAAAAATAGTCACCAGCAATCTTCAATTCCAACAGTGCAACATATAGAAATTTATGTTTTTCATCTGTATAGGGTATCAGAGTACAGAATTATTCATACATCAACAGCTAAAAAACACCTTCTAATGTTCAGTCGCTGCTGGTACTGGCCTTATTTTTTTAATCCATGTACAGGTATCAATCTAACATAACCAATTTTTTATTTATATCCAGTTTTAATGACCATGGTGCTTACAACAGCACACTTACAACTTATGTTATCAATAGTGTGCACAGGTGTGATCTGCAGTAGACATTGTGCATGCATATGTATTCATAGTTCCAAACGATCCTAAATGACACCAAAATAATTGTGGACTCCTTTTGCCTGAACAATGGTCAGTGCATGTGACTCCAATTAGAATTTTCTTAAAAGAAAAAAGGGAATTATTGAATGAGGCCGGGTTCACACTATTGCGAATTGGATGCAGAGAAAACTGCATCCAATTCGCATAGCAGGAGATTGTGACCGGCTCTCTGTGGAGCCAGCTCACACATCTCCAGTGCGGCTCAGGTGCGAATTGCACAGAAGTCCTGTACATCTTTTGGTCTGTTTCAGGTCCGAATTCAGCCCAAAATTTGGGCTGAAATTGGACCTGAGCCGGTGAATGGAGACGCACCAGACCCCCTGCTGTGAGCCTCTCCATGCTCTAGTGTGAACCCAGCCTTAAGTTGGAAACTCCTTTAACCACTTTCAGACCGGACCATTTTGCTGGCTTAAGACCAGAGCACTTTTTGCGATTCAGCACTTCATCGGGAGCAGAGATCAGTGTCACTTGTTGCTAGGCAGAACAGGGAAATGCTGTTTACTTCTGCATCTCCCCGTTCGTCCTCCCCGTGAGATGATCGCGGGTATTCCCGCAGCGATAGATTTTGCGGGACCCGCGACCGGACTCACGGGGCTCCCAACAGGTGCACATGCACGCCGCCGGTGGCACGCACGCGGTGGCACAGTGGCATATTCAAAGGGACGTACCTGTACGCCCTTATGCCTGTCCGTGCCATTCTGCCGAGGTACATCGTCATGCGTCGGGAAGCGGTTAAGGAATGAGACTTATCTGTTCTGTCACTGTTTCTGGTAATTGTTTGAGAGAGACTGGAAATAGGAAAACACATCCTTTAGAATTCAATAAGGGCACAGACCCAAAAGTGTCGACGCTTGCTCTCTTCATGTACCTGTCGAAAACAGGTACATGAATTTGTTAGTGTTTGCACAGGGGAAGGAATGTCTACATTGCACACTCCATCCCCAGTGCACTCTCCCCCTCCCATCCCAGCCATTGTGTCCGTCATACTGCCCGGCCTACAGCAGAGGATTTTTATACTAGGGGTGGGTGGAGCCTTATGGGGAACTGAGAGACTAGTTACACATCAGCTCCACTTCACTTTTGAGTGAGACTTCATAACAGTGGGCGGATCTATAGTACTGTTCAAAAGACTCATTATGCCTCATAGGTTATACGTTGGGGTGTTTGCTTTTCAAAATGGGGTAATTTGGTGGGCAATTCCATTGTCCTGGTGCTCCAGGGCCTTCAAAAATGTAATAGGTCATTGAGAAATGAGATGTGTCATTTATGCTCCTAGAACGCCTGAAGGTACTACTTCAATGTTAGGCATTTGTATGTGGCCAGGCTGTGAAAAAGTCTCACACATGTGGTATCGCCATACTCGGGAAGAGTATCAGAATGACCGTATGTCCGTTTTTCATCCTTCCGTTTTCGGATGAAAACAGACATAGAGGTATCCCTATGGGATAGCGGGTGTCAGCGGATGAGCATCCGCTGACACCCGCTCTCGTCCGTGCCCCCTATGCTCCGTTTCTGCAGACGGAGGAAAACCCCATTTTTTCATCCTTCTGCAGAGCGGATCGGATGACGACGGACTCTATGGTCCGTCGTCACCCAATCTCCCATAGGGGAGAGCGGCGCTCTGACAGGTCCATCCCTGCACGGAGTGCAGAGACGGACCTGTCATCTTCCTGCTCAGCGGAGATCGCTCCGGCGATCCCCGCTGAGCAAGCGGCTATCCGCGGGGCGGATCTGCACTGATCCGCCCCGTGTGAAAGAGCCCTTAGTGTCTCAAGAAATGAGATACACCTGATGTACTAAAGGCCTGATCAGATGTGATCAATTTTCAGTGATTGGCACCATAGATTTAGACACTATAACTTTCACAAAGACCAAATAATATGCACTAATTTGGGTTATTTTTACCAAAGCTATGTAGCAGTATACATTTTGGCCCAAATTTATGAAGAAAAATTACTATTTTGCAAAATTATATGACAGAAACCAAGAAAAAGAACGGTGTTCAAACCACACATGTGAGGTATCGCCACGATTGGTGGGGCGAGAGCAATAATTCTAGCCCTAGACCTCCTCAGTAACTCAAAACTGGTAACCTGTAATTATTTTTAAACATCACCTAAGGAGATTTTTAAGGGTCAAAGTTTGTCGCCATTCCACGAGCGGGCGCAATTTTGAAGCGTGATATGTTGGGTATCAATTTACTCGGCGTAACATTATCTTTCACAATATAGAAAAAAAATTGGGCTAACTTTACCGTTGTCTTATTTTTTATTTTTTCCAAAAAAATTGCTCTTGTAAGACCGCTGTGCAAATATGGTGTGACATAAAGTATTACAATGAGCGCCATTTTATTCTCTAGGGTGTCTGGGGGTTCTAAGTAATTTTTTAGCAAAAAAAAATGATTTTAACTTGTAAATAACAAGTTTGAAAAATAGGCCTGGTCCTTAAAAGGTCTGTAAGGTGAACTTACACAGGACCCCCTCCTCGCCCCCCGGTCCCGCTGATCTGGACTGGACCGTGGCAATCTCCCGTTCTGAGCCCTGGTATATCTGTGCCAGAAGTCCAGGGCTTAGAATTCCCCTCTGCATCCACACGTCTTATTTCCAGCTGATAGGATGGGCCATGCATCTGCTAAATGGTTGGTGCCGCCCATGTGACAGTGCTGACCAATTAGAATGCTCTGAAACTTCCCCCCTGACAAAGTACATTTTGGACATTCAGCTGAGGGGATTTCTAAGTTTCGGACTCCTGACGCGGATATACCAGGCCTTAGAATGGGAGATTGCTGCTGTCCAGGTCATTGGGGGAGAGGAGGGGTCATGTGTAAGTTTACCTTTTAGATTTTTCTGTAAAGGTGAACTCACACTTTAAGAAGTTAAAGAAGCAGTGAGTTTAAAAATGTTTAAAGTGAAACAATAAAAATGGAAAATTCCTTTAGACATAGGGCCTGGGGGTCCCTTTAGTCTGCCTGTAAAGTTGCACATCTGTAGCATGTAAAGAAAATGCTGCAGCAAAAATGTAATTTCCAAAATAAAAAACAAGTTAAATCACATTTAAATTGACTCATGCTTGCAGTTGGTGGCACCCGGCTATTTAAAAAAATGAAGAAAATACCAGTCTTGGGTCCTCCCCAGTCTATACCAGGCCCTTTGGATCTGGTATGGATTTTAAGGGAAATCCCACACCAAAAAAGAAAAAAAAAAGCGAGTGAGCGCCCCCCCCCCCCTCCTGATCTACACCAGGACACATACCCTCAACATGGGGAGTGCTTTGCCCCCCCACCCCAAAGCACCTTGTCCCTATGTTGATGGAGACAAGGTCCTCTTCCGTACAACCCTGGACTGTGGTTGTGGGGACTGTGGGTAGTGGGCAAGGAGGCTCCCAGATCCCCCCCCCCATGTGAATGAATATATGGTACATTGTACACCTACCAATTCAACCAAAAAATTGTAAAAAATAAATAAAAACAGTAGATAGGTTTTTGACAACTCCTTTATTTAAAAAATGTCCCCCAATGTAGATCTGATGTCTGCCACCACCAGACCTGAAAAAAGAAAAAGCCATGCCGTCAATGACAGCTGACCGCCTACTGCAGGCTCTGGTGTTTGACAGTTCCTTTATAGGCAGGGATCCACCCGCCAATGTCACCTGGTGGCCCCACCCCTTGTGACCATTGCATGCTAGGTCGGTGATCACACAAGGGGCGGGAGCACCAGGTGACATTGCTAGGTGGTTCCACCCCTTACTATATAAGAACTGTCAAACGGCAGAGCCTGCAGTAGTCAGTCAGCCTTCATTGATGGCGGAGTGTTTTTTAATCTTTTTTTTTTAAACTTTAATAAAGGAATTGCCGAAAACCTGTCTTCTGTTTTTATTTATTTTTGACACTTTTTTTGGTGAATGGGTTGGGGTACAATGTAGCCCATACTCATTTACATAAGGGGTGGAATCTATGGCTTCCAGATTCCGATAAGCCCCCTGCCCACAGACCCTTATCCCCATCAAAATGGTGCTCTGGGGTCAAGCACCCTACCCCCATGTTGAGAGCATGTGACCTGGTATGGTTCAGGAGGTGGGGAGGCACATGCTCAGATAAGGGTCTGGTATGGATTTTGGGGGGGGACACCATGGCGGGGAGTCACCTGAGCACCGAGCAGCGCTCTGAAATAAGGTACATAAGGGGCACATAATGTAATCTAACACTGGGGATTCTAGTAAGCAAACAAAGTGGATTTACAACCACTTTAACTTAGATTTTTCATCTGTTCGATAACGCTACATTTGTTTGATTGATTGATAAACATATAAAATATATATTTTTGAAAGGATTCTCTAATACAGATTTTCATTTGAAGATTCATTCAATTTTCTAATCGTTAATGTGGTCCAATCAAAGTTAATTTTTGACCACAGTGATGGGAAAATTCAAAGGAACAGAATAGAAAACTTTTCTAGATCAAACACATTTTTAGACAATGTATGTGGGTTACATTAATTTCATTTTTGAACGACATTCGTCCATTCATCGAATGTAAAAATAATTTTCATACAAATATTCTCATCTGAAAATCTATACGTGTATGGCCAGCATTACATTACATTATTTTTTGATACCTGCCTAAAACTTTGCCTAAAACTTTGCACAGTATTGTACATAGGGACAGCAAAATGTTGAAGTCAGATATGTATTTTAAAACTTAGAATACTTCACATATTCTGAATAAACCTTAATAATACAAAGAAGATTAATGTGTCAAAAATCAAACTGTTAATATTTCTGGTGAATGAATAATTTTAAAATTATTTCTGTTCAGATCAACATATATGCCCTAAAGAAATATTTTTTATTAAAGGTTTAAGTTGGCCATAGATGCTGCAATTTCTTTTCTGCAACAGGGGGTTGCAAAGAAAGGAAATCACTTGATTCCCCCATAAACACAGTCAGTGTTGATGGGGAATCCCTCCCATGAAGCTATTGTGTTCTCCTGGTTTTATTTCGCAAATAAAAAAAAAACGGATTAAATACCACCAAAAGAAAGCTCTATTTGTGTGATAAAATTATGAAAGCTGAAAATTAGCCTGGACAGGTAGGGGTACAAGTGTCTGGTATTGAAGTAGGCAAATGCAGTGGTCCGGATCTACTATGCACAAGTACCAAATATAAAATACGAATCTATTGTACAGTACATATTCAATCCATTACCATTACCAGAATTTAACTCATTGGATCTTGTTAAATGACATTGTATATGTATACAAACCCTTTAAGCCCCATACACACGGTCGGACAATCCGCGGACCAGGTCCGTCGGACCATGTCCGTCATACTTTGTCCGATGTTGGTTTTGCGTACACACGGTCGGACAAAGTTGTCGGAAAATCCGATCATTCTGAACGTGGTGACGTTTGTTGCCTACGACGGGACTACGTAGAGGCTAGTAGCCAATAGCTTTGGTCTTGTAATGTGATCTGAGCATGCGTAGCACTTTGTCCGGTCGGACAACCGTACACACGATCGGATTTGGTGTGATCGGACCGTGTTGTCGGCAAATCTTTCCAGCAGGAGATAAGACTTTGTCCGTCGGACAATCCGACGTACACTGTCCGATGGTGCATACACACGGTCTGATTTTTCAGCAACATTGTCCGATCGGACAGAATCCATGAAAAAGTCCGACCGTGTGTATGGGGCTTTAGACTGTAAGTTCCATGAGCAGGGCCCTCCTATTCCTACTTATTGAACTGTTTTGTAATTGTTCTGTCCCACTCTACATTGTAAAGTGCTGAGCAAATTGTTGGCGTTATGTAAATCCTGTATAATAATAATAACAGGGCTCAAAATTTCAAGTCCTGAGCTACTAGCCAGGCCTCAAGGGTTACTCGCCCCCAGTTGCCCCGCCCAACCCCTACCCTGCCCTGCCCCTAAACCCGCCCTCATAAATTATCTCATTAAATGACACTTTAATGTTTTATGCAATTAAGTTATAAAAATATTAACAACTTTATCCATGCCTGCCAATGCAGCCTGTGTCCCCCCCCATGTGCAGGCAGCCTGTGCCCCCCCCCGTGTGCAGCCTGTGTCCCCCCCGTGTGCAGCCTGTGTCCCCCCCGTGTGCAGCCTGTGTCCCCCCGTGTGCAGCCCGTGTCCCCCCCCCCGTGTGCAGCCTGTGTCCCCCCTGTGTGCAGCCTGTGTCCCCCCGTGTGCAGCCTGTGTCCCCCCGTGTGCAGCATGTGCCCCCCCATGTGCCCCCCTTTAATACATGTAACCCGTCCTAGGATTGGACGGGTGATCTGTCTACCAAAGTCCCGGAAAAGGGGAGGGGCTTATGTGACGGCGCGCGGCGGGGGAACACACAGCTTATGAAACGAAAGCTGTGATGTTCCCTGCTGTGATCTCCCAGTGGCGGCTCTGCTCTCTACTCCTCGCCAGCCCTCAAAAATCACTCGCAAAATGCGAGTGTGCGAGTGTAATTTTTGAGGGCTGATAATAATATATGCAAAGTATACTCATTTTAATGCTCCTTGTTTCCCCCCAACCCTATTCTGGTGGCAGTGGATGGTGTGCACAAGTGAAGGCATAACATGACTGTAATGACTATACTCAACTTTATTGTTGATGCATGTGTGTCTTGAGGTATACAAAAAGATTTTCATGTTAGTAATAGTAATTAAACTTTTATACAACGTATAAAGTTGCTGCCCTAACTTCCAATAGAAAAATTTTGTGGTATTTCATGAATAGCATCAAGGTGTTTGGGGTCCAGCATGTTGATACTCTTGTAGTTCAACAAATTATAATGATAACTTACCTATAATTTCATGTTACATATTCTGTTGGGCCCATAATCGAGGCTTTCATTTTGTGAAAACGTATTTTTATCAGGTAAAATGGAAAATATAAGTAGCACCTAACAAATTTTCTGATATTCAATTTAAATCAAATACGGATGACAACTAAACGAAAGCTAAACGAATAACAAAAACAAATGATTCTAACATAACAAATGATAACCAAATTAAATTTTGTAACTTAATCACTTGCCTAGTGGGCACTTTTAACCTCTCCCTGCCTAGGCCAATTTTAAGCTTTCAGCGCTGTCACCGTTTGAATGACAATTGCGCGATCGTGCAAAACTGTACAGATATGACATTTTTATCATTTTTTTTACACAAATAGAGCTTTCTTTTGGTGGTATTTATTCACCCCTGGGTGAAAAAATAAAAAAAAATTTCTTAGTTTCTGTCAGTAAATTTTGTAAATAAGTAATTTTCCTCTTTCTGATGTGCGCTGATGAGGCAGCACTGATGGGCACTGATGAGGTGGCACTGAAGGGCACTGATTAGGAGGCACTAATATACCACACTGATGGGCACTGATAGGTGGCACTGATATGCGGCACTGATGGGCATTGATAGGTGGCACTGATGGGCATTGATAGGCAACACTAATTGGTGTCACTAATGGGCACTGATTGGTGTCACTAATGGGCGCTGATGGGCACTGATGGGCACTGCTGGGGCTGTGCTGTAATCAGGACACAGATGATCAGTGCCCTGATTACCCCCACATTTTTTTCATTCTGCACATGTCTATAAATACATTTTTAACATATACTTCTCAATTAATATCTGCTTATTACAAAAAAATCCCAACTTTTTCAGTAAATGTCCACCGTTTGGTTTCAGTGTCACACAAATTTGCATACAGTGCTCCAGTGCTCAGGTGATATACATGCATGCATAGCTTCTTACCAAAACAAAAAGATCTCAATGCCAGGAGATCTATTAACACTTTGTAACATAAGTGCAAACTCCCTAGGCTGGCTCTGGATGTGTACCCAAAAGAAAATCACACTGGAATACTCGCCAACCTCAATAGTTGCCATCCAAATAAAAACGTATTATAAAAAGCAATTTAATAAAAACAGAATATGCACTCACAAAGGAAGCAGAAAGTTTTGTCTGATGCGTTTCCCCTAAATAGGCATTGACAGGAAAGGAGGCTGATATGCACATATATGCATATCAGTATTCAATACCAATCAATCTATGAGCCATCTGCACATGTGTGTTTGTGTGTAAAATTAGGAAATAAAAAAAATATATAGGTACTGCCCCTCCAGGCACAATCAGTTTTACCTTAATGCTTTCCAATGTAGAAAGTCTTGCTTTTTTAATATGAAGTATATGAAATGAATATCCTCCCATCAGTCCAGCAACTATACATTTCCTGTTCATTATAACAAAGAGTATGAGCAATTGTAGAACTGCATATTATAAAAAAGCAGTGTATATATGTTTCATTATGAACAGCAGAACTGCTTAAAGCTAAGGGATTAGTTAGATTCTTATACAACCACAATTTAAAATAGAAGAATGGGCTAAAGTGCAGACTGAGATTCCTATAAAACCTGTTTTTTTTTTTAATGCTTTGTAAAGACCACAAAGGCAGATCTTGTCACCAGTGAAAATAGAAAGATCGTTAAAAAAAGTCCCACATAGCTATTCTTGAAAAGTCATACCAAAATTTACATGGTTGTCTGCTGAATTTAACTGATTATGAAGAAAACAATAAATCTGCGTGTCATCTGCATAACAATGATATCAAAAGTTACGCTTTGCAATTTAACATCTGCCAGTGGAATCATGTCATATAAAATGTTACAAGTCACACAGCTCTGGCTGACAGAGGAAGTCTAATAATGAAATTCAGAAAGACTTATGGTAAGTTATGCAAATTACTGACACGTTGATATTGTAAAATATAACTTAATGAGTCGCAATTAAAACATAATGAGAAAAAAGTAAAGAAATGACAGCACATTCACAGATGAATGCACACATCTTAAACAAAACTTTTCAGGGATGTTTTTTTCAAAAAGGTATGACCAAAAAACATTTTCTACTTATAGGTCTGCTGTTTCTTTGGGATTATCTTTTTCTAGAGTTAAAAAGCAAAAAGTATATAAAATATCTCCTTTTTAAATTTACTCTTTTTTAATCTGCAAACTTCTGTGTTTTGTTTGCTCACTTTTCTGTTTTTCTTTATCTATATCATATAACAGGACCATATTTAGTGGTATAAGGAGCTTCTAGGCAAAGAATATTGTGAGTGTTCATTTAAAAAGACTCTCCACCTAAAAATATGAACTAAAGGATCTTTCTGCAGAGAAGAGAAAAGTAGGTCTTAAACAGTGTTGGTCATCTTACTTTAAAAAAGTAATTAGTTAAGTTACAAATTACTTCTCCCAAAAAGTAATTGCGTTAGTAACTCAGTTACTACATCGGAAAAGTAATTAGTTACTCAGCAAAGTAACTGACTTTTTTTTTAAATATTCTATTTGTGTAACTAAGGGGCGGGTCTAGTATTACTGTTACCAAGGGGTGCATTTATTATTATTGTTATATATCGTGTAACCAAGGGGCTGCTCTATTATTACTCTAACCAAGGGGCAGATCTGTTATAGCGTGTAAGCAAGGGGCGCGTCTATTATTATTATATCGTGTAAGGGGCGGATGGCTACAGAAGAGGGCGAATGTTAAATTAATGGGCAGAGCGCGATATATAACAATAATAATAAATGCGCCCCTTGGTTACAGTAATACTAGACCCGCCCCTTACTTACACGATAGACGCCCCTTGCAGAGTAGCACAAGCATCAGGAGCGTGCGGCATCGCCTCGTACAATTACATGTTAACTGCACCTGCGCGGTGTAGAGTTCACTCAGAGCTGTTTAGGTTCGGCAATTTTCGGAAGCTCCGTAGTCCTTCGTACTGCGCAAGCCCTGCGCCTGCGTAGTAAAGGGGGTCCTTATCCGGCGGGGGAACTTTTTCGGCAGGACACCGGAATTACACTACTGCCATCTAGTGGCGGTAGATGTAATTGGGGTAACTAAGCCAAAGTAATGGGAACTGAGTTACCATGAGGGGAAAAGTAATCAGTTAGATTACTAGTTACCCTCTAAAGTAACAGCGTTAGGTAACTCAGTTTATTTTAACTCAGTTACTTACATCACTGGTCTTAAAGAGCACTTAGGATTTACATCTACTTGAGAGAGGAGACCCCTTGAGAAAGGAGCTGCTCTAGAACAGTGTGTAGTTTTGCTAATCTTTGCAGGGATGTCTGCATGTTGATATATGAAGCTGGGTGGAGGCAAAGACTAAAGCCTAGTAAACACTATGAGGGGGTGCTGATAAGTATTGAGCCTTACCCAGAAAAATTTGAGCGAGGAAGCTGTAAATTGCAGGGTATACTGGCCAATGTGTCTATATTCAATGGTGCTAAAATCAACCTATCACTTTAACTTATCTTTCTTTTTCAGGTTCAAAGTGAACATGGCAGCACCTCCAGAAAAATTCAATATGGAAGAGCATAAGACCATAATCAAGTTCCTGTTTCTCCAAGGGAAATGTGTGAAGCAGATCCATGATGAAATGTCACAAACATTGGGTGACAATGGCACATAAAATGGTGTGCAAAAACAAATGATCCACACAAGTGTGTTACTGTTTGACATTTAATGGTAAAAAAGGGGGTTTACACTTACAGCAAATCCGCTAAAACAAGCTTGTAATTAAAATGGAGTATAGGCAATGATTCCAAGAGCATCTGGATACCCAGAACCCTCTTCCGACAATTAGACTCCCTAATAACCTCCTTTCTGTGGCAATCATATCCGGTCAGATTTAGAAGGGAAACTTTTATGCAGGCCCTGGACACAGGGGGGACTTGCTTGCCCCGATTTCCATAAGTACTATTTGGCAGCGATGCTCACCCATGCCCACGGTTGTCTGGTCTCAAAGGACACCAGTGCATCAGTAGTCCTTGAGGCAGCAAATCTGGGATCTTATGAGGCTCTTTGCAATGCCCTCTACAGGGGTATAGGAGGTTCATTGATAATCTTAACACATGCTATGAAAGCGGTTGTCAGGGCTTGGTATGCAGTGGTAGTAAAGCCTAACCTGGTAAAAGGCATATGGTCCCCTGACACACCGCTTTGGTGTAATCCCAGGCTGAAAGAATCCAATTCTCTACAAGACCCCGGCCTATGAGCCGGCAAAGGCATCAAATATCTGAAGGATATATGATGCTTTGGGGTTATTTAACTTTGACAGACTGTAACACAAATTCCAGCTCTCAAATTATTTCTTTTTCAGGTTCCTGCAGCTCCGTCACGCCTTTGACTCACAGTTTAATTTGGTTCAGCTCCGGATGGAGCATACGATCTCGAAACTCTGCTAAACAATACTATCTCTAAATCATTATCTCAAATATACCGGGCACTGCTACCGTCCGTTCAGGTTGGATTGGACGGGCTGCGGGACCTGTGGCGGTGCAGGAGATGGACAGCGAAGACTGGGAAGACATATGGGACTACCCACTACAACCATTGGTCGCAACTAGGGACAAATTGATACAATTCAAAATCCTGCACAGAATATACTATACACCCCAACGCCTCCATCGCATATACCCAACCTCATCGGCTGCTTGCTGGAGATGCTCTGGTGTCCCTGCTGGTTTCATACATATATTCTGGGATTGCCCACAGATTCAGGAATATTGGAAGGAGGTAACCCAATTTATCCACAGACTGACCACTGTACCTGTTCCTCTGACAATTATTGTCTGTCTCCTAGGCCTTGTAGAACAGTTAGCATTCGCTAAAGCAATCCGCACCCTAATAGGTATCCTATTATTTTATGCAAGGAAAACCATAGTACTAAAATGGAATTCGGCCAACCCACCTACCTTGTCATCGTGGAAAACATTAGTTAACAAAATGATACCCCTATACAAAGCAACATACCTATCTCGAGGGTGCCCCAAAAAATATGAAAAAATATGGCACCTGTGGATGGACTCAGAGGCCACGACAGATGATCAGGCTGATGGGGACTACCCTGGTTAGATTCCCTGAATGCCCAACTGATCCTATAGAAATTTGAGGTCCAGGCCCCAAGCAAATGAGTTGGGGTATTAGTCCAGAGGTCGACTGATTCCACTCAACACTAGCTGTCCTTGCAATATCCGTGTCTGAGGGATGAGAGGTCCTACAGGATTAGATATATCCTGTCACTATCCTACCATACTGAAACTGGGTACTTGTTACTAGTTATGTTGTTAGTAATGTTGACTATAGTTAGTTATGTTTGGATGTGAGATGTACGTTGTTATGTACGTAACTGTGCACCAATTGGCCGGGGTATGCCCCAAGGTCCTGTTGTGTACCTTCACAAAAAACCTTTTCAATAAAAAGAATTTTCACAAAAAAAAAAAATTATTCCAAGAGCATCACCCAACATGTTTTGTCTTATTGGACATCATCTGTCCAATTGGAGGTCCAATAGGACAAAACATGTTGGGTGATGATCTTGGAATCATTGCCTATACTCCATTTTAATTACAAGCTTGTTTTATTTCAATTGCTGTAAGTGTAAACCCCATTTATACCATTAAATGTCAAACTGTATCAAACTATGTGAAGATCATTTGTTTTTCTTGCACAGCATTTGATGTGATTCATCACATGTTTTGGAGTCCATCATGGATATCTGACAGTCCTCATATAACTTTGGGTGGAACCCTTGTTACGGTTTTTTTAAGTGGTGGGAGCTCCTGTTTGAGGTCATTCCCACAAGAGTGCCTGTTTGACCCACGTGCTCTACGGTACATGTGTCCATCGAATCTGGTAAGCGTGAACACTTTACCATTTTGACTGTATTTTCAAGATTCATCTTGGATTATCCAAGAAAGACCTTTCACATTATTCTGCACCCTAATGGACCTTCTATAGATGTTTATTATTCGCTTTAGACTTTTATGTTTTGGCTTTGTTCACATTCAATTTTGCATTGCCTATTTTACCCTTCCAGGTTCACACGCTATTCACTTGCTTTTTAATCTCTGTAGTAAGCTGGTGGAACCGCCAACTTTCATTCCTGGCTCGCCGCCAGGATGGTAGAGCCCAGGGAGGCACCGGCGGGAAGGGGGAACAATCACTTAAAGCCAAATTACGTATATGTACCTGATTTGGCGTTAAGTGGATATAGCAAGTTGATCACCACTGCCGTAGATGATTTAATTCTGATTCAAATGTTGCAATGCATTGCTGGATTGGGAGGGCAGGGCCAAGTTCATTCCAGGCAATAGAGGTTTGATACAACATAAGTATCTACTGTGCTAAGTGAGAAATGTTTAGAATTTGCTTATGGTCCTGGCAGGGGATGAATATGGTATAAAATTGTCTACAATTTTGAAAGTGTAATGTTTGTAGACAGCTACCACAAGCAGAAATTGGCCTTTGGGCACCGTGGATACATCAAGGGGTTATGCAGGGATAGAGATGAGTAGTGAGTACCATGTACAAAATCAATTATTTTACAGCCCTGCGTTGGAATATTGCACATAACATTAAGGGACACAGACATAGTATTATACTTTAAATAAATTAAAAGAAAAAACATCAAATTTGTTTTCTGCAGCCTTCAAGAAGAAAATTCATACAATAGCAACAAAAGAAGTTACATGCTCCAATGGTATTTTTCTAACTACAACAGACATTTTAAAAGCATATTTTACCTTGTATTAAACATTTCTTTTTACTATACCAGATGTACTTTGAGCAAACTCTTCAGATATATGACATTTATTGTAAAGAATGAATGTTGTCTTTGTTAAGCACATACTTTTATGATAACAACTTCCAGAGTCTTTTTCAGGTATGATTGATAGAGTGAGTGTTACGTTTTTTTTTATGCTAAATAAAATGTATGCACTTGGCTGTGCACTAAGTTAAAGTTGCATTATAACATTAGTTTTATTCTGCCAGCGTGTGATTTATTGCTTTGGTGATTAAATAAGGTATTCTGATTCCATCTTTCACTGTAATTAGTAGGTTGCAATGGTTTTGATAACATAACCATCATTTATTTTGAATCGCTGCATTCTAGAACATACATTAATGCTGAACTCTGGCCAGATATAAAAGACTAATTTTGATGCCATTCTGTATTTTTTTTTCAAGTCCCTGTACATGAGAGCTAAAGTGTGAGAAGAGGCAGCACAATGAGCCAATTAATTAATTTGTTAACAAGGAGCATGCTGATAGGAGGAAAAAGCGCAGAGATTAACTTTTTGTTGTGCTTCTTTTCTTTCCAGTTTTCAATCACAGGATGGGACAGTGTTCATGATGACCTGAGCTCAGCATAAGTGGATTTAAACAAACAGAACATACTGCAGAGGAAATCTCTGGATTGATATTGAATATTGCAGCAAAAGCTGGTTTTGTTATTTTTTCTTTTAATTTTTTATCGTGTTATTTTTGGCTGGAGTATTTTCTGTTTTCAATGTGATATTTTTTCAAAAAACACACAGCAAAGATACTTCCCAAAAGTACCAAAAATAGATACATTTAAAGTGGAACTCCAACCCAAACTTTTTTCTGGTTTTACAAAGAGGAATAGAGGAGGGGGAGGTAGGTTAAAAACCTTGCCTTATCTTGCTATCCAGTTTAAGAGCCTGACATAGGTTTCCAACACTTTAAAGCGGAGCTTCACTCAAAAGGGGAGGCTCCGCTTGTCTGCCTCCTCCCCTCTCAGCTACTACATAAAGCACCTTTGGGGGGAGGGGCAGGTACCTGGTTTTGCCACGGCGCACTGAGCTGCAAGTTTGCCCCCCTCCTTTCCCCACAGCCAGCCCATTCACAAAGCTCAGCGTGCTTCACACATGTGCAGTAGGAAACTGGCAGTGAAGCCACAAGGCTTCACTGCTGGTTTGCCTTAGTCAGGATGAGCTGATTGATAAATCGGCTCATGTGAGGACTCCACTGGATTCCTGGACAGGTAAATGCCCTAATATTAAAAGTCAGCAGCTACAGTATTTGTAGTTGCTGACTTTAAATTTTTTTCTGAAGGAGTCTGGCACTCCTCTTTAATTTGTTCCCTGGATTGACTCTTTAATAATAACACCATATCATCAAGTTAAAATGAGGTCTCCATGATCATTACTCTACATTGTTGTCGTATTTATCCCTGGTTCCTCATGACCATGCTCCATACTTCCATATTTTCTGTTGTTTCATATGAGGTGCCCAACAGATAATGCCAGGTATCACTTGCGCAAAGCAAGGTAATACAAGATTTCTTATGAAATGAATAAGCTATTGCTTTGACTAGAACCCAACCGTCATTTAACAGGGCACATGAGGAGAGTGGTTGGGAACACCAGGTGAAGTGGATTCAGCTCCTCTCAGAATAAGCCCCTGTACACACGGTCGGAAAATTCCGACCACAAAATCCGTCCGATTTTTTTCCGGTGGATTTTGTCTGAAACTGGTGTTGCATACACATGGTCGGACAAAGTTGTCGGAAAATCTGATCGTTCCAAACGTGGTGACGTTCGTTGCGTGCGACGCAACTACGTAGATGCTAGTAGCCAATAGCTTTGGTCTCATAATTTTATCTGAGCATGCGTGGCACTTTGTCTGTCGGAATTCTCTACACATGATCGGAAAAAGTCAGATCGGATTTTGTTGTCGGAAAATTTGAGATCCTGCTCTCAAATTTTTTCCATCGGAAATTCCGATGGAAATAACCCGCTAGAGCCCACACACAATCGGATTTTCCGACAACATAATCCGATCTAACTTTTTCCATCAGAATATCCGACCGTGTGTACGGGGCATAAGTCTTGAGATCCTGTGCACATTTAAAAAAAAAAAAAACACAAATGGGCGCCTTGATCTAGGTGTAGCGATTTATTTAAAAGAATAAAAGACAATAAAAATGTGCTCACTAGGTAAAAGTTGATCAAGACTTGTCATAAATCCATATAGACCTACACAGGATCACTGTGAGGCTGCAGAGCTCTGTAGGCATGTGGCTAGCTGAAGTAGCTGAAGCAGAATTCTTGATGGAAGTACAGCTGTCAGGCTTCAGGCTGGAAATAAGCAGCATAAAAACAGCAGCATCCAGAAGTAACAAGGTGGCTTCGGCTCCAAACAGCACCTACCTAACGGCTGGGTGGTAATGACAGGAAGTGTGTGTATGGGTGGGGGGGGGGGGGGTGGCTACATGTTTCAGGGCAGACAGGAGCACCCCTTTATCGAACCATAGTTTGACAGCTGTACTTACATCAAGAACTCTGCTTTAACTAGCCACATACCTGCATAGCTCTGTAGCCTCATAGTGATTGAGGTCTGTATGCAGTTTCTGACAAGGCTTGATCCACTAGTGAGTGCATTTTTATTGTCTTTTATTTTTTAAATAAGGCGCTACACTAGATGATCTCTAAAGCTAAATGGAGTGTAAAATAAATGTATTGTATGTTATTTACAAAGCTAAAATGTTAATTTTTGTTCTATTTTGTTCTGCAAATAAAATAAAATGTTACACAGTCGTTTTTTGCTTTCTATTTTATTCTCGTGGTGGTGGGTGGTCTTTTTTTCTGTCCTGAGTCCAGGCTACCCCTAGGGTGTCCATTATGGTCTGAATTCACAGGAAGGAGGTTGAATGGATGCTGGCTGTCATTCAACTCAGAATAGGAGTGCTATCTCAAAGAATAGAAGGTGAGCACATAATGAAAGGTTACATTTTATATTTAATATTGCTGGGAAGCATGCATAGGTGAAATTCAGATTCCAATAGACTACTTATATTTCATTAAAGAGATGATGATGATTTCTGTCCTAGACCTGCTGATCGGTTCTGACGAATGAAATGCTTCCCCTGCCTGTAAGTGTAAACACAGGCAGGGGAAGTGATGTAATCTCCCCTAATGGAACTTTTTTCTGTTCCAGAGAGAGTAGAGAGGACATCTAACTGAGTTGCACCAACACTACACTAACACCAGTACACGTAGGCACACTTGTCACTTGTTGACAATCAGGTGCTCTTTTTGCAAGAGAGTATCACTAGTTGTACCTTTAAATTTAGAGGCCACAATGTCCAATTGAAAGTAGAAGGTAGTGAAGAGGCCTACACGTTTCTGAGCATGACAGATGAGGGTGAAGAGGAAGTCACCTATCTTTCAGATTCAGGCTCAGAATACGATCCAGTAGACAGTAGCGGCACCCTGACAGATAGCTCTGAAGACAGAGTAGTATTCCCTGCCAAGGTCAGGTGTACCCAACCCTGTTCTTCTGCTGCTGTTGAGGTGCAGGAACCGCAGTGCTCTCGTATGGAGCAGAGAGCCAGTACTAGTGCCGCTCATCCTTTTGGTGAACTGGCAAGCACCAGCGGCTTAGGACATACTGGTCGTACATCCAGCATTGCAGTAAAACATGGTGACGTGGCGAGTCCCATAAGTGTAGTTTAAGCTGGTGTGTTGGCTAGCACAAGTAGTGTCTCACAGCCTCCAAGAAGACAAACTCAGGCCCATCAAGCCCATAGTGTCCTTCCTGCTGCATTTGCCAATCTGAATTGGGAGCCCACCACTTCTGCATCACCCGTACTTCCCACATTCACTGGCCAACCCGGAATTCAGGTGCAAACAGTTGATTTTACATCTCTTGATTTTTATCCGCTGTTTTTCACAGAAGATCTCTATAGATCTATTGTGGACCAAAGCAATTTATATGCTGGTCAATTCATCGCCGCTAATCCCAATTTGACCCTTGCCAGAGAAGAGAAACCTATTACGGTTTCCGATTTTAAGACCTTTCTTGGCCTATTCCTCCACATGGGCATAGTTAAAAAAGTGAGCTGTGGTCAAATTGGTCCACTGACCCAATTCACCATATGCTCATGCTCTCTGCTTGCATGACCAGGACACGATACGAGCAGATCTTGTGGTTCTTGCATTTTAATGACAATGAATGCTGTCATCCTCGGGATGACCCTGAATACATTCGGCTCCACAAAATTCGGCCCCTCATAAACCACTTCAACCAACAGTTTGCAGCCATGTTTACTCCTGATCAAGTTGTCTGCGTTGATGAGTACCTGATTAAGTTTTCTGGCCGCTTGTCATTCAAACAGTATCTTCCCAGTAAGCATGCCAGGTATGAGGTCAAGATGGATATGCTCTGTGACAGGGCAACAGGCTATACATATAGTTTTATGGTTTACGAGGGAAAATATAGTCACATGGAGCCCGAGAACTGCCCAGACTATACAGGGAGCGCTGGTAAGATTGTGTGGGACTTGGTGTCACCCTTATTCGGAAAGGGGTACCACTTGTATGTGGACAATTATTACACAAGCGTGCCACTTTTTAGTCACTTGTTTGATCATGGAACTGGTGCATGTGGCACTGTGTAATTTAATCACCAGGGCTTACCCCAGTGGCTTGTAGAGTCCCATCTTTCACTGGGGGAGAGAGCCTGCTTGAGAAGTAATAATTTGCTCGCAGTGAAGTGGAATGATAATCTTAAATATTTTGTTCTGTCCTCCCTTCACACAGATACGACAGTCCAAATTCCAACGGTGACTGGTGTTGTGGAGAAACCCCTCTGTGTCCATGAATACAACTGTAATATGGGAGGGGTGGACCTCAATGACCAGTTGATGGCACCATACTTAATTTCCCGTAAGGCCAGAAGCTGGTACAAAAAAGTGTCTGTATACTTATTCCAATTGGCTCTGCTGAACGCTTATGTGCTATACAAAGTGTCAGGATGAACTGGATCCTTCCTTAAATTCCAGGAAGAGATCATCACAGCCCTTCTGTTTCCAGATGGTGCTGTGGTCCAACTTTCCAACACAAATGCAGTGAGCTGGCTGCATGAGAGACATTTTCCGTATGTCATTCCTGGTACCCCTACTAAACGTTCACACCAAAGAAGATGTCGTGTCTGTAGAAAACACGGATATAGGCGTGACACCCGCTATTATTGTCCCTCCTGTCCTAACCAATCTGGTCTTTACATCGGTGAATGCTTCGAACGCTACCACACACTAGTGGAGTATTAGCGTAGGGTACAGCACTGCAGTCATAGGACACACTTTCACAGGGTCTCCAAAGATGCCATCGCATTTTGAGAGACCCGAACCTTAAACCGTTACAGTTACAAATAAAAGTGTAATAAAAATTATTTAAAAAAAATACTAAACAAATAAAAAATAATAAAGCCAAAAATAGTTGTAGTTTTATTGTTCTTCTTCTCTATTCTCTCTCTATTGTTCTGCTCCGTTTTACTGTATTTTATAACTGCAATGTTTTATTGTTACTATATTTTATCATGTTTGCTTTTTAGGTATATAATTATTTTATACATTACTGTTTACTGTGTTTAATTGTTAACCTTTATTTTCTTTTCAGGTACGCTATTCAGCTGCATCACTGATTTATTTATATTGATAGCAACAGCGATTGACCTCACAATACATAAATCAGCAACTACAGCGCTGTAGGTGATTTCACCATCACAGAGTTAAAAAAAAGCATATATGCTGAAGCATGGGGGCAGGGGTGGAGGGGCGATTTGCCCCTAACATTAGGGGCATATTGCCCCCATGCTTTGACATATATTTTTTACTCTTTTTTTGGCACAGATTGTTGTTGTTTTATTGAGTTAATGTTTTATTGTTACCATTCTTTGCTTTTCATGTACACCATTCAGCTGCAGCACTGATTTATTTATCTTGACAGCATTTGCTCTCACGATATGTAAATCAGCGACTGCAGTGCTGTAGGAAAAAAGGTGCATGTATGCCCATCATTAGAATTGGGTGGATGCAGGGTGGTATTCTAATGGTGGGCATACCCACGATCAATCTCTTTTTTTCGTTCAGCCCACCGGCTGCATGAAAAAAAAGTACATTACAATATATGCCCAACAAGGATGTTGCTGGACTGTGAGTGGTTATACCAGAGTGATGCCTGCAGGTTTAGATATCATCTTGGTATTGTTCTTTTCAGCCAGCGGTCGGCTTTCATGTGAAAGCAATCCTAGCAGCTAATTAGCCACTTGACTGCTTTTACAAGCAGTGGGAGGGAACACCCCCCCACTTCCCAGCCACCTTCCATGATTTTCTTGGGCTCTTCTGTCCCACCGGGGAACCTGAGAATGCACTCGTTGGTTCCACCAGCTGACCATAGAGCTGATCGAAGACCAAAATGGCTCCAATCATCTCTGTGGCCTAAGAAACCGGATGCTACGGGCATTTCATGACTTCGGTTTCACCGGATATATACAGCGCCATTGGGAAATTGGGAAAGCATCTTATCACACCGATCTTGAGTCCATGGAATGTTTAATATTTTGCAACAAGTTTCGGGAAAATGCTAATTTTTTTTTCTACAAAGTTGTCACTAAATGATATATTGCTCCAATATGCCATGGGCATATGTGAAATGACACCCCAAAATACATTCTGCTGCTTCTTCTGAGTATGTTGATACCACATATGTGGGACTTTTTGGCAGTCTAGCTACGTACAGGACCCCGAAAACCAAGCACCGCCTTCAGGCTTTCTAAGGGCGTAAATTTTTGATTTCACCATCACTACCTATCACAGTTTCGGAGGCCATGAAATGCTCAGGTAGCAGAACCCCCCCCCCCCCAGATGACCCCATTTTGGAAAGTAGACATGCCAAGCTATTTTCTGAGAGGTATGTTGAGTCCATGGAATATTTTATATTTTTCCACAAGATTCGGGAAAATTGCAATACATTTTGTTTCTTGTTTTTTTTCTATACAAAGTTGTCACTAAATGATATATTGCTCAAACATGTCATGAACATATGTGAAATTACACCCAAATACATTTTCCTGCTTCTCCTGAGTACAGGAACACCACATGTGTGGGACTTTTTGGCAGTCTAGCCACGTACAGGACCCCGAAACCAATCACTGCCTCAGGCTTTAAGGGCATTAATTCTTGATTTCACACCTCACTACCTATCACAGTTTTGGAGGCCCTGACATGTCAAGATAGCACCCCCCCCCCAAATTACCCTATTTTGGAAAGTAGACACCCCAAGGTATTTGCTAAGAGGCATGGTGAGTATTTTGAAGCTCTCATTTGTTTTGGAAATTGAAGAAAGAAAAGGAAAATGTATTTTGTTTTCTTTTTTCAATTTTCAAAAATTTTCAAAACTTTGTGACAAAAAGCAAGATCTGCAGAATACTCAACATGCCTCTCAGCAAATAACTTGGGGTATCTACTTTCCAAAATTAGGTAATTTAGGGAGGTTTTGTGCTATCTGGGCATTTCATGGCCTCCGAAACTGTGATAGGTAGTGCGGAGTGAAATCAAGAATTTATGCCCTTAGAAAGCCTGAAGGCGGTGATTGGTTTCGGGGTCCTGTACGCAGCTAGACTGCCAAAAAGTCCCACACATGTGGTATCCCTGTATTCAGGAGAAGCAGCAAGATGTATTTTGGTGTGTAATTTCACATATGCCCATGGAATGTTTGCGCAATATAACATTTAGTGACAACTATTTATAGAAAATATCAAAAAACAAAATGTATTGTAATTTTCCCGACTCAACCTGCCTCTCAGAAAATAGCTTGGGGTGTCTACTTTCCAAAATTGGGTCATCTGGGGGGTTTTGTGCTACCAGGGCATTTCATGGCCTCTGAAACTGTGATAGGTATTGAGGAGTGAAATCAAAAATTTGCACCCTTAGAAAGCCTGAAGGCGGTGCTTGGCTTTCGGGGTCCTGTATGCGGCTTGACTGCCACAAAGTCCCACACATGTGGTATCCCCGTACTCAAGGGAAGCAGAAGAATGTATTTTGGGGTGTAATTTCACACATGTCCATGGCATGTTTAAGCAATATATCATTTAGTGACAACTTTGTGAAAAAAAAAATAATAATAATTATTGTAATTTTCCCGAAACATGTGGCATAATATAAAATATTCCATGGACTCAACATGCCTCTCAGCATATAGCTTGGGGTGTCTACTTTCCAAAATGAGGTCATCTGGGGGGTTTTGTGCTACCTGGGCATTTCATGGCCTCTGAAACTGTGATAGGTAGTGAGGAGTGAAATCAAAAACTTACTCTCTTAGAAAGCCTGAAGGAGGTGCTTGGTTTTCGGGGTCCTGTACATGGCTAGACTGCCAAAAAAGTCCCACTTGTGGTATTGCAGTACTCAGAAGCAGCAGAATGCATTTTGGGGTGTAATTTCATATATGCCCATGGCATGTTTGAACAATATATAATTTCAGTGACATGTTTGTGCAATTTTTTTTTTGTAATTTTTCAATCACTTGTGACAAAAAAATGTTATATTCAATGTGCTCAACAAGCCTCTCAGCAAATTCCTTGGGTGTCTACTTTCCAAAATGGGGTCATTTTGGGGAGAGGGGGTGGTGTACTGCCATGCCATTTTAGCACCTCAAGAAATTAGATAGACAGTCATAAACTAAAAGCTGTGTAAATTCCAGAAAATGTACCCTAGTTTGTAGATGTTATAACTTTTGCGCAAACCAATAAATATATGCTTATTGAATTTTTTTTCACCCGAGACATGTGGTTGAATGCTTTTTGGCCTAAATGTATGACTAAAATTTCGTTTTTTGTATTTTGTTATAGCAAAAAGTAGAAATTATATATTTTTTCAAAATGATCTGTCTTTTTTCATTCATATTGCAAAAAATAAAAACCACAGAGGTGATCAAATACCACCAAAAGAAAGCTCTATTTGTGGGGAAAAAAAGTTCGTAAACTTTGTTTGAGAACAGCATTGCATGACTGTGCAATTACCAGTTAAAGCAGCACAGTGCCAAATTGTGAAACGTGCTCTGGTCACGAAGGGGGTAAAACCTTCCGGGGCTGAAGTAGTTAAGTTAATTTTAGTGTATTTTTTACTGAAAATATAGGCTTGATAAATAGTAGGGTAAAGAGAACGTGAGACACAGACACAAATCATATCATGGCATAAACTATTGGACCTGACACTTTTTTGTTATTATACAGTGTCTCTGCTTTCAGAAAATAATTAAAGTGATTGTAAAGTCTCGTTTTTTTCCCCTATAAAAATAACAAACATGTCATACTTACCTGCTCTATTGCAGTGGATTCCCACAGAGCAGCCCAGATCCTCCTTTTCTCGGGTCCCTCTTTTGTGACCCTGGCCCCTTCCTCCTGTTCAGTGACCCCACAGCTAACAGCTTGCTATGGGGGCACCCAAGCTGAGTCACAGCTCCCTGTGTCCATTCACAGAGCCCTGACCCGGCCTCGCCCCCTCTCTCCCCTGATTGGCTAGCTGACTTTAATAAAACAGCCAAAGGTGCCTCTGCTGTGTCTCAGCCAATCAGCAGGGAGAATCTTGAATGGCTGAGACACTTGTGGACATCGCTGGACAGAGTGGGACCTCAGGTAAGTGTCAGGGGGGCCAAGGGGGGCTGATGCCCACAGAAGGCTTTTTATCTATCTATTATTTATAGAATGCATTAAGATAAAGAAAACTCCTGCCTTTACAACCCCTTTTTTTGGGGGGTTTAAATAATCTTTAGTCTCAAAATGTGCTTGTTAACAAAAAAGTCTCAGGCAGTAAAAGGGTTTCACTTGTTTAATCACTGTATATTTGAAATAGGTACACCTTACATAGGTAACCCTATAGCATTGTCATCTCACAGAATACTCTAATGTGCTGCTAATAAGTCTCTTAAGGTGGACTTTCACCCCAAAACGCAAATGATTTGCATTGGGCTCCATCTCCCTCCCTCTCCCACAACTAGATACATTTTTTAAGTGCTTTTCATTTTTTTATGCTATTGAGTTACTGATATAGCTTATACATATATGCATATCAGGACAAAACAAAGTCAAAAGTCAGCAATGGCAGGCTCTATGTTTTTATCAGGAAAGAGTTCTTTAAAATTAAATTATTATTTTTTAAGCAGTACCAATGCTTATTTATGTACAATTTTTTTTAGAACAAATGCACTTAACAAATACACCAAATCAGCTTTTCTATTTTGGCCTTGTTGAACCTTTTGATAAAAAGCTTTTTTCTGAACAGTTATTTCCAAGTATTCATGAAGATTATGCCATTACAGCCTAATGAAAATTGTATCGGCATATTTTTTTTTATTAGTGAAATAACAATTCAGGGACAGGAACATTCAGATACATAACCATAAAATGGTTTACCATTGCAAGCATGTTAATTACCTCTTGGTTCAGAAATATGCCAATGTTATATTATGCAGTGATATCTAATGTGTAAAAATAATGCATTCATAAAGGTGTTAAGCAGATTATAAAAATAAAAGCTTGGCTTAAAACATTACTACTGGATTACATTGCACAGAAGGGGAGCTTAAATGAAAGTCCCTTCAAGGGAAGTATAGAGAATTTAAAGTTACCGATAAGGCTGAATCCGATGGCTGTGAAGTCGGCTTCTTCCTAAAATAAACTTATTAAGATAACATCAGGTAATTTATGGTGAGGTTTTGCTGAGATTTCAGATAAAGTACTACCTTGTGATGTTCCTCTATAAACTTTATAAGCATATATTTATGAACTGGAGTGCCCTTATGCTTTCAATCACCTGCCTACCCTCAGTAGACTTGCAAGAATAAAACGTTATATTTTGATGGAGTTTCTCCTTGTGCATTGCTTTGGTACAATTATTTGCGCTACATATACCGTACTTCTTTAGGCTAAGAAAAAAAGCTATTTTGTTCACTTTACCTGTAAATAATTATATTCAGAAAGCTAAAGTATAATAGCATTAAACATAACTGTCTCCTCATCTTTGATGCTGTTCTTAGTTTTGCATAACTACATGCTACTTAAAAGAGTTTGCACAGATCATAAAAAAACTTTACTTCAAAATATGTGCTAGGATTTGCGTGTCCCTTGCTAAATGTACTTTATATAAATATGTCCTTGCTTTACCTTTTTAGAATATGTTTTTGTAAATGTGGTATATAATTAGATGGTAAGATAATCTTATGTATGAAGAGAAGAAGAATGATATCAGGTTGTGGATTAATGTAAACCAAGCCATTTCACATTTTATTTCATCCTGTATGATTTTTATTTTTTTGTTCTCTCTCTCTCTCTATTATAGAACAGCTATTTAGCAATCCCTCAACAGCAGTTGACTGGCAATTAGATTTTTTAAGCCAAATTTGGTTCTTACACAGTGGCTCTAATTTACAGTATCATAGAAATGATGTTTAACCATTGTGTTTGAAAAACAATTTCTCGTGTCCTGGGAAACTGCAGGTGTGTACATCCGCTAGTGGCAAGACATAAGCTATTTGTAAATGTGGAAGCCTATGTTATTTCGCCACTGCTCACTTCTGCATCCTCCTGTTTTCAAAACTGATCACCCTGCATCTCTCATCTAATACTGCTCACCATTGCAACTATTGCAGCCTGAAGTCCTCTTTCCCTATTTCTCACAGCTTACCTAAAGTGTGAGTAACTTAGAGCAGGACTTCAGCGGCACCATGAGCTATGGGGGTGTAGCAAAATGGCACAGCTATTAACCAAAGCCTGTAGGTCCAGGCTGAATAATTGTAGGAATAACAGAAATTCCCAGGAGTAATATGGCTGGGAAAGGGTTCAGCAGATGGTGAATTTGATCGCATGACAGGGGGAGGGGGTGCTCTAGGCCTGTCATTGAGAGTCGTTGCTGTAAAGCAATATGAAGGTAGCAAGCTGCTGTGCTTAAAAACAGGTGGATTCTTTGGATGTGGGGAAAAAGCACTTGTCCCTCAACATTAATACAAGGGGGTTGATTTACAAAATTTGGAGAGTAAAAAAAATCTGGTGCAGCTCTGCATGGTAGCCAATCAGCTTCTAATTTCAGCTTGTTCAATTAAGCTTTGACAAAATAACCTGGAAGCTGATTGGTTTTATGCAGAGCTGCACCAGATTTTGCACTCTCTAGTTTTGGTAAATCAACCCTGAGGTGCCTTTCATTGTGATTGGGGGGAGGGGGAGTTAGGTGAAATCTGGTACAGGAAGTAGGGACTGCATAGTCCCTTTCCTAGCTTTTCCTGCTCATAAAACAATGCCTCGATAAGAGTCTCATTTGAATTCTAAATAGGAGCCCCATGCTATATTTTTTGTTATTTTAAATGGTAATTTTAAAGAAGCACATTGTACTATAACTTCACATGCAGCTTTAAGCATCCCCAAGCATGTCATTTCAAGCATCGTGTGTATTTTCAATGTTGCCCTAAGTGGTTCCCCAATGATTCATACCAGGCCCTTCAGGTATGGTATGTATTTAGGGGAACAGCCACACAAAAATCAAGAAAGAAATCACAGGGTCTTGAGTAGTAGGAAAACTGCCCCTCTTTATGGTTATTTTTTTAATGTTTTTTTTCCTGTGAAAATAAAAAAATAAATAAAAGATAAATAAATGTTTTTTAGTCCTGGTTGAGGTTTTTAGGGCTATTGTTTTATTTGGAGTGAGGTATATTTTAGTATATTATTTTAAAAGGGTAATTTAATTTTTTTATACAGTTAGCAGTGTGAACTTGTTGGTGAAATAGCTTAAGCTGCCCGTTAATAGCAGAATATTACTACATACTTTTGTGATTCCGTTTACTACACAAAATCACCAGTGTCAAGTGCACCAATATAAATCCTGTATCCCCCTATTTCCATAGATGCTTATAAAATCAGGCAATCCCCTTATTTCTAGCATGTCTGGGAGCCCTAAAGGGAGAGGCAAATTAACTTTCAAAGTATATAATCAAGCTGCTGGGCTACCCTGCAGCCAGCATGATTTCAGAATGGGCATTTAGTGCAGTGAGTGGTTTTGTGACAGATAAAAGGATCAGTCTGTCTCCAGACACAGCTGGCTGATTCAGCTTTATAAAAAAATAGTCCTGGATCGATGATGAGTTTCAACCACTGCAAAAATAGAAAGTTCCAGTGCTAGCTGTCCCTGTGGCTACTGCTCCCAGTACCACCTCTTCAGGCACTGCCAGCCCTCCTGGCTACAGCTGCCCCTTTCCACTGCCCGTGCCACCACAATCCTCCAGACTGGCTCTGCACCCATCCCAGACTGCTGCATCTCAGTCCTCTCAGGTGTGCTTCCCAGTCCTCCCGACTGTGTGAACACTCACCAGCCCTCTTGGCTGCCTCTGTAAAACTCCTGGAGACTTGCCCGGCAGTGTTCTCCTGCTGTCTTCTCTTGCTCCTCCTGTGCCTTCTGGTCAGGACACCTCTGTGGGTTGTAAGAGGGTCCTGTCCGCACCCAAGTCCAGGCCCAAGGTTAACCCCCCCCCCCCAGACTGGGGAGCTCTCTCAAAGGCCCTGACATCCAAATACTCCATCTCCATTTTCCATCCGATCAACTCCTCCCCAGCTGGGCTGACCCTGGGTATTTACGGAGGCCTTCCCCCTGGGGATGTCAGGGCTTCTCAGAATACCCTAGGTGGCTCCACCTGCCCTCTCCACCTCTCTTTCCAGAAAACACCAGAAGATTCTGGAAAGAAGCGTGAGATCCTTGTGACACCACCCGTGAGTCACCCAGCTCTATTCTGAGTCACTCCCTTCTCACATCACAAAAACACACCCAGGCTCGGCTCCCAGCCAAGCCTGGAAATGTACCTACTCTCAAAAAAGACACTATCACTCCTAGCACACTAGAGGGTGCTACACTCACCCCCCCCCCCCAAAAAAAAAAAATTCAGCTGGGAAATTTACAAAAATGATTTCCTGGGCCCAGGAGCAAGGGCATCTCATAAAAATATACAAGTTGGATGGGGAAAAGGGAACAAACTGGGACAGGGCTTTACACAAATAAATATGTACAAAAATAGAAGATATTTGGTAAGTATTTACATCATATACTTCTCACTACAGACCTAACTACAGATCCCTGTAGCTAACAGCAACACTTTCAAACTTTGTACAGTCAGGTCAGAGCATTTTCCCCTTGGGAAAAATACTCTAAATACAGGATTCTTGACTCCAGCCGGAGATGGATAAACAGCCGTCCCTTCGAAAAGGAAACCTGTGAAGACAGAACACAACATTCTACGCTAATGACTATCTACGCACTTCAAAACACCTTCTGTTGGGAAGGAAGTTAGCATTTTGTCGACAGAAATAAATTTTCACATAGACATAGAGCACATCATCATTAGTTCCTGTATCAAGTTCTGTCAACAGAGGATTGCTGTCCTGCTGACAGAAAAGCAAGCTAAAATGTGATCAGCTCTCTTTGGAGTCTCTGATGGGAGAGGCCCCTCCCCGAACTGACAGGCTCCTTAAAACAGTTAAAGTGTGAATCAGACCTCACCCAGCATCCATTGATAGGAAAGTCCATCCATCAGGCACAACACAGGGTGGCAGGCCGGTCTGATCCTGCAAAATTCAGGGAGAAAGAAACACCAACAGTCCTTCACACATTGAAATGTGAGTCAGGCAGTCTCTTCCTACCTCCCCCTTCCTTCCTAATGGAGACAGAGTGACTCCTCACAGGACGTCCTGCCTTCACAATCACCCGGTCCCCGGCTCTCCCCAGCTGCCATTTCCTCTGATTGTCCTCAAAGCGGGCTCAGGTCTCCTCACACTCTGGCACCCGCAAAGGGTTGGGGATATGCAAGTAATCCCACACTAGGTCATCCTGCCACTCTCTACAATGTCCATAGTGTGAGGAGGGACATAAGGATAGTCCAATCCCCACTCCAGAGCAACTTTGCATTCGACCTCCCACTGAAATCTAGAAAACCTGGACAGTTCTTTCTGCTTCCCTTTTCCTGGCAGGACACAAGGACCTCTTGACCCACTGCCTAAATGCAGAGGCTCTGGTGGTGGATGGTCTGTTCAAAAAAAGTTGTCTGCTGTTGATGGGGGGTCCTGCAGCTTCTTCAGTTCCCATAGCTGGACCTGGCACATCTCCTCCCTTGGACTGGACCTCCAGGACCTGGGAACATCCTGTCTCCCATTCTTCCTCTGAGCTACTACTCCACTAGCTTCTCCAGGGACCCAAACTTGGCTTGCAATCTGGAGAAGCCCCAATCTATGGCCCTGTCCTTGCACTCCCCTTCTGGTCACCTGAGGGCTCATTCCCCTCCAACACTGGCTCCTTCTAGATGGGGTTAGTAAGGGACACAGGGGTGGACGGCATTTCAGGGACTATTTTTGGTTCCTGTTGGGCTGGACTTACAGTTAGCAGGTCCCCGACCAGGCCGCAGGCTATGACAGACTCCTCTTCCCTTATGTCACTTGTTTTCATAGGGAAGTTACAAGGCTCAGACTCCATCCCACATTTTGGCGATGATTCCAGGCCCGCTCCATCCTTCCGCAGCTGGATTTCCGCAGCTACACGTGACACATTCCTAAGTGCAGGTCCAGGTTGTAGTACTGTGGCTCCTGCTGGCTGGATGCAAGCCAATTGAGCAGTTCGCCCAAATGACTGCCCCGGATCCAGGCACAGACCGCAGCAGATAATATCCAGCATTCTGGACACAGCAGGCACAGTGGGTCCATCTCATCAATAATCCCGTGATGCTCCAACCGGACACCGGAGTCCACCAATATCTGCTCCTGCACATCAGGCAACCAGGTCAGTGCTGGAAATACACGACAACCCTCTGTCATCTTGCTCCTCCGCCTTGTGATGTCTGCTAGCAGGGAACATTGGGTCTCATCTAGGGTGTGGCAGCACCCCCTTGCTTCCAGACAGGATGGTATCTGTGAAACTGATAGACAGGCCCCCCCGACGTGCTGCTGTTGTACCCCTTTGTCAGACTAACTGAAGTTTGCAGACATGCTGAAACTAGCAGAACTTGTTCAGGCATGTCGCTCGGCACCGGCTGTGCCTGAGCAACTGAGAGCAGATGGCCACTGACCTTTACGGTGGTTGCTGTTAGCAACAATAACGTTTGTAACCAATATCTCACTGAAGGGAACACTTCTATCACAGTAGTCCCGCCCGCAGGCACCCGCAGGCTGACCCTGATCACCCCGGGCAACAGTATAACTCTAGGCACACTAAACTGTAATAAAGCAGGAATTTTAAGCAAAAGTTCAAGATGTCCAGCAATTGTAGAATGCTGGACATATTTGTAATCCGTAGGCGCGTTCGCCCGCCATGGTTACCACAGGTGACGGAACATGGTAGAAAGTTACTGAATTGCAGATTTAGCACAAGCATCTGTCCCAGCTGTGGTTGGGCAACTGGGTAAGCAGAGCAGCAATTACTTGGCAAACAGCTCCCACTGGTTGCTATGGGCAATGTAGTACTGAATGCAGGCAGAGCACATAAACCCTTCCCCTGAGTTCAATTCCTCAATTGGTGGAATAAAGTGCAGTTCCCCGACTCGTTCAACTTTGGGTTGCTAAGGGCAATGGCTGGCAGGTTACCTGGGAACAGACGTCCAGGATCGAGCTCCAAATGTAGTGGTACCCCTGTAGGGGCTGCTGAGTGTAGTAGTCTGTCTGTCACCCTAGCCAGCCAGGCACACACTTTTCAAGCATCTAAAGACATAAAAGCAGTTTCATGGATTTTATTGAGGGGAATTTAACTTGGATATGGATAGGAAATGTTTGAGATGCCCAAGTAATTGACAATCATATATGGGACCAACAATATACACCACGGTACATACAATCTCCTCTTCTCCTCCTGCACTTCCTTGCTTGCAGACTATATCTCCTCACTCCTCCAGCACATCACTTGCTTGCACTTCCTGGACCAGCTAGCACTGTAGACCTGACACTGGCTCAGCCAGGCCCAAAGCCAATGCCCTTTGTAGGCAGAGACTGCGGGCCCCTATGGTGTAGCAAAAATAAAAAGTTCCAGTGCTAGCTGTCCCTGTGGCTAATGCTCCCAGTACCACCTCTTCAGGTACTGCCAGCCCTCCTGGCTGCAGCTGCCCCTTTCCACTGCCCATGTCACCACAATCATCCAGACTGGCTATGCACCCATCCCAGACTGCTGCATCTCAGTCCTCTCAGGCATTATCTGTGTGCAGTATATTACTTATATTCTAATCTTAAAAACAAATAACATTTCCATTGTTTTTTTTTTTTTTTTTTTTTGCTAAAATGCAAAATTGGGATGTGATTTTTGACAATAAAGTCCCTTGGAAATGGGTAAAATAACACCAATGCAGTGTACTCAATATTCTTTGTTTTATATGGTAAGAAAAATACTCCTATGTGTCCTACTCCAACTGATTTAATATTGACTGTACAATATTTCTGATGGCAGAATACTAGGTCAATGATATAGAGAATATTAAAGTTTTGATTTACCGCATGTAGCTTAAAGACATCTCAATAGCATTTAATTTAGAAAAATTTGTGTTTTGCCCATCACAATTTTTTTTTTGCTTTGGCACATATCCTCCTGAACAGTGGACAGCAACCTGTGCCCTTTGTTTTACAATCCCTTGCTTATTAGCCTTGAAAATTAAGATAAGTAAATATAACATTCCCCTCACATTGACTCCAGTGGGGTTTGCATTAAAGGCTATGTTCAACTATAAGTAGAAAATAATAATTGCACATATTTAAGTAAAAAATATGTGCATTTGTCATTTTTTTCTGGAGTCTGCAAATGATTGCACCAGCGATTAGTGGATCTTGGGTGCTACGTCACAGGCTTCAGTACACTCTTTCTCTAGCTTAGAAGACGGGACTTTGAATGAAAGAGGCAGCTGTGTGGGTGGAGCTCCACATAGCTGTGCCAATTTGAAATGTGACAGCAGCTGTGGGGGACAGGAATCCTTGCCTGCTGCCTTGGTGTAGGGGGACTCAGGGGGTGAGGGTGTTTGGACCTTAGCAGTATGTTGCGTGTTACACCCTAAATAAAGGTAAATAAATAAAAAATAAAAATAATCTGTCCTTTAAAGTTTGCAATTTGCTGTTGAGCAGTATTGTGTACATGGGGATTTCATCTCCACATTTGTCTACACATTTGTCTGGCACGTATACCAACATGAGCTGAGAAGAGTCTGCCAATAGCAATGATTTGAATGGTACAGGACGATGTGGTGAGAATTGATTTTCATCTTTTATTGACATTATTATTATTATGATACATGATTCATATAGTGCCAACAGTTTACGCAGCGCTTTACAATGTAGAGAGGGCACGGCACAATTATGCCCTGTACACACAATAGGATTTTCCGACAACAAAATCCATGTTTTTTTGCCAACGGATGTTGGCTCAAACTTTTCTTGCATACACAAGGTCAAACAAATCTTGCCGGAAATTCCGAACGTCAAGAACACGGTGACGTACAACGCATACGACGAGCTGAGAAAAATGAAGTTCAATAGCAAGTGCGGCTCTTCTGCTTGATTTCGAGCATGCGTGGAACTTTGTGCATCGGAATTGTGTACACGTGATCGGAATTTACGACAACGGATTTTGTTTTTTAGGAAAATTTGAGATCCAGATCTCAAATTTTGTGTAAAAAAGTGTATATTACTGCGCGGTCCCTAATTGGAACAGATTATATTTAAATAATGTGTCAAAAAATAATAAAAAATATTGATAATAATTAAGAGACTAAAGATAATAAGGCTGCTGCAGTCACAAATGCGAGATACCCACACTAAAATGACAAAGACCAAAAGAATGACTGCGCTGCAAACAAAAACCCTTTCACAAACCAGTGATGGAGTGTGGTGGGAAACATTTAACAAAAAACAGTGATATATCAATTAATCGCAGGTGATAATATCAAAAATAGTGAACATTTTAGTGAAATCAAACATTCAGCAATAAGGGGAAAAACTCATTTAACCACGTATTAGTCAAAGGCTATTGAAGCCAGGCATAATGTGAGCATCAAAGATGAGCATCAGATTAAATGGTTAACATAATGTCCATGTATCAGATAGCCAAAAATCCAGTGTTGACACCACTCAGTATACACCATAAGGAAAAGAAGTAGCCCGATAGAAAAGATCTCCACCACCGAGAACAGCTGCCTCTTACCGAATCTAGAGATCTCCTGTCACAGAGATCACAAGGGCCTTAGGCTTGTCGCCCCAGCCACGGGTCTCAGGAGGAGGTAGAAAGATTTTCAATGGTATAGGGTAACACTTTCCTCAGAGGGCATAGGCAGATATCATGTGGGAATAGATAAAAAGAGACTCCATAGTGTATCACTCAAACAAAATAGTTTAATTAAAAAACGGGGTTTACACTTACAGAAATGTCGTTAAAAAGTAGCGTGTAGATAAAAGTAGCCGGCCGGCTCGTATTTGCTGCCCGTTGCTTCCGGGTCTAGCGCGGTAGTATAGTGACGTCAGCACGCCGCTCTCCCTACGCCGTTTCGTCAAAGATGACGTCTTCCACGAAACAACGTAGGGAGAGCAGCGTGCTGACGTCACTATAATACCGCGCTAGACCCGGAAGCAACGGGCAGCAAATACGAGCCGGCCGGCTACTTTTATCTACACGCTACTTTTTAGACATTTCTGTAAGTGTAAACCCCGTTTTTTAATTAAACTACTTTGTTTGAGTGATACACTATGGAGTCTCTTTTTATCTATTCCCACATGATATCTGCCTATGCCCTCTGAGGAAAGTGTTACCCTATACCATTGAAAATCTTTCTACCTCCTCCTGAGACCCGTGGCTGGGGCGACAAGCCTAAGGCCCTTGTGATCTCTGTGACAGGAGATCTCAAATTTTGTGTGACTGAAATTCTGATGGAAAATGTCCGATAGAGCCTACACACAGTCGGCATTTCAGACCACAAGCTCCTATCAAAAATGTTCAGTCGGAAAATCCTATCGTGTGTATGGGGCATTACAGTACAGTTCAATACAGAAGGGACAGGAGGGCCCTGCTTGTAGAGCTTACATTCTAAAGGGAAGGGGTGGTGGTACAAAAGGTAATAGATGTGGGGAATGATTTGATGGGGAATAAACATCAATGAGATAACCCCTGCCCAGCACTGCCTCCCGGCTCGTTAAGAGTTTCTAAATGCGGGCAGGCATTCTGGTTATACAACCACTGTGACTGGCTTTCACAGCAGTAACATGATCAGAAAGCTCCCGATCTCAAGTATGAATTAGGAGCTTTCTGGTCCCTGTCGGAGACTGTGCTGGGAGCACGCAGGGTGGGCACTCTCAACAAAGAAGTGTGTTTACATAGGGCCACATATATGTGGCCTTTCAGCATTAAAGCCCATCCGCTGAAGGGCTGCAAATATGTGCCATGTAGGCGGGAAGAGTTCACAATTTTTGACTTGATTGCCAAACCTGCCCTCAAATCAAACCCAAACAGATTCTCACACCACTATTCAGGAGTAGGGATGGGCGAACGGTTTGGGTCGACCAATTGTTCGGCCCCTCGAACTGACCACAATGCATTGCGGCGCTGAACAGTGCATTGCAAGCCCTGATTGACTGAAGCAGTGAAATCTTAGGCCAATCAGGGCACAGAGAACTGTCAGAGTCATGATTGGACACCCTGACTTTATCCAATCATGGGTCATTTCCGCCACACAGTATAAAAGTATTCTTTCAATGGCAGCCATTTTCAGTGTGATTTTGGCGTGGAGAGAGCTAGAACAGGGCTCTGTTCAGTGCTATCAGTTAATTAGTGTGCTATACTGTGCTATTTTGCTTCAATTGCCAGTGTAGAATATTAGTTTAGTGTCAGTCTAGGGATAGTGGGAGTGTAGTAAGGAGGACCATCATTCAGCTTTGCATAGTGTGCAGCTAGAGTAGGGACAGCTCAGATCGTTTCACTGTAGTGTAGTGAGATTGTGTCATTTATACATACATTAGTGTAGAGTAGGGACAGCTCAGTTAGTTTCAGTGTAGTGTAGTGTAGTGAGACCGTGTCAGTAATCTTGACATTAGTGTATAGCTAGAGTAGGGACAGTTCAGATTGCATCGTGTAGTGAAGGTTGAACACCATCTATTTGATTGCGTTACTGCCAGTTTAACACTATTTACTTCTGTGTGCGTTACTGCCAGTTTAACGCCATATCGTTTTACGTGCGTTACTGCCAGTTTAAAGCCATATAGTTTTGTGCATTACTGCCAGTTTAACGCCATATAGTTCTGTGTGCGTTACTGCCAGTTTAATGCTCTATCGTTTTGCATGCATTACTGCCAGTTTAACGACATATAGTTTTGCGTGCGTTACTGCCAGTTTAACACCATATAGTTTTGTGCGTTACTGCCAGTTTAACGCCATATAGTTTTGCGCACGTTACTGCTAGTTTAACGCCCTATTGTTTTTTGTGTGTTACTGCCAGTTTAAAGCCATATCGTTTTGCGTGCGTTATTGCCACTTTACCACTATATAGTTCTGTGTGCATTACTGCCAATTTAATGCCATATAGTTTTGCATGCGTTACTGCTAGTTTAACGCTGTATCATTTTGCGTGCGTTACTGCCAGTTTAACGCCATATCGTTTTGCGTGCGTTACTGCCAGTTTAACACCATCTAGTTCTGTGTGAGTTACTGCCAGTTTAACGCCATATAGTTTTGCGTGCATTACTGCCAGTTTAACTCCATATAGTTCTGTGTGCGTTCTGTGCTGCCTGCTACCTTAGAGACTTTGCTATTTCCTACACCAGTCTAACCACACATGTATTATCACCGGTGTTGGATCCTTGGCCAGGCCTTTGCTGACTTCTCTGGATACCCTATGCCCTGTATCCTGTCCACACTCCTTAAAGTGGTTGTAAACCCTTTACAACCACTTTTTGCTACAGGTAAGCCTATAATAATGGTTACCTGCAACTACCCCCGGATATCTCCTAAACCTGCACGGTTTAGGAGATATCCCCTGTATCTGCATGTGCTGATGTCATCGTACAAGCTTTGGCTTTAGTGAGTGTGCCGTCACCGGCATGTGCGGGAGTGACGTCATCGCGGCTCTGACCAATAACACTACTACTAACACTACTACTCCGGTAGCGATGTCGCTGGCCAAAGCGGGGTACGAGGACCGATGCGGGGGCTTCGATCTAAGGTAAGTAATTCATAATAAGCTATGCATACTAGCTCATTATGTCTTTGTCTTGCAGGTTTTTATTTTTTTTTTATTTTTTTTCGTGGGTTTAAAACCACTTTAAGGACTGCTTCCAGCACCTCTTCAAGTTGCCTGCAAGTGGTCATCTGCTCAAATCCTGCACATCCTGCTGGCAACCAATGCTTCTTTGAGCATTATACCCTCTGTTCCAACTTCAGGGGTATACTGCGCTCAGCCGCCAGGGGAGCTGCTCTCAGCATCTCAGCCTCAGAAAGGTATTCTGACAACAAGCCTGTGTATAAAACACCAGCGCCCATCACTAGACTCCTTATCCCTTGAAAAAGTCACGTGATCGGTGACGCAACACGTCGGGAGAAGTTGGTGATGTCACATCCGATATCTCAGTTGCACTGTTGTAATGGTGAGGAGGAGAGCAGTGTCTCCCTGATTGGCCTTACATAAAAATTATATGCTATACACAAGATGATATAACATGTGAGTGGGATATAGTTATATGCCCTTTACCTACGGCCCTGATTTAGTTACATTGTTGCGCAATGAAAGCCTGTTTTTCTCTTCCCGAGTCAATCTAGAAAACAGATGGCTTTATATTGAAGGATGCTGTGAATGTCTTGATGGTTGATGCTATTCCAGGCTGGATTATCTTAAAACACATTACTGAGAGCTTTGTATGACCCAAGGGGGTCGCCTCTTAAGGTGAGCAGGCATTGCACCTGGTGATGGAAGTTGTGGCATGGATCATATAACCAATTACTGCACTCTGTGGAGGAGCACTTTATCAATATCCATTCTATATTAACTGTATTTTATAGGACCTTTTTTATACTATTAAGTGTCAGAATTTTCACTATCAATTGATTGATTTATTTTTGCACATATCACTTTATGCAAATTATTATATACAGAATAAGTGCACCATTGTTTAAGAATTGTATACTTTTGATGCTTGAGATCATTTTGAATGGTGCAGCTGTTCTGTGTTCATCTCATTAATATTAACGTATACACCTAGCAGTGCTTTAGTATTTTTTACACACTATTGGAATATTGTTTACTTCTAATTCAGTAGAGATAATTGGTACTAATCTGCCCAAACCTAGGGAGGATATACATATGAAAATTAGATGCATCCAGTATTTGGAGATCTCTTAAAGGAGAAGTATGGCCAAAGCTTTTTTGGTCATACTTCTCCTATGGGTCACAGGAATGCAGTTTGTTCTGCACTCATGTAACCCAACGTCACTTAGCTGGTCCAGGTTCTGGAAAGGTCCTGACCATATGGTTGCGATCTCTCCACATGCCTGGACCTGCACCTGGCTTAGCTTCTCAGTGATCTGCTAAGAGCCTAAGCCAACCCCCTGCCCCCTTCACAGCCCAGCACTTCAGTGAGCGCTGGAGGGGAGAACAGAGAGTCACTGACTGACAGTCATGGCTCTCTACTCAGAGTGGATGGGGAGAACTGAGTGATCATCAATGTTTGATCGCTCAATTCTCACTGCAGAGCTGGCAGGGGACAGATGCAGCATCACATTGATGCTGCATCCACCTCGGTGAGTATAATTGTTTTTTTTAAATTCCAGACTTCTCTTTAAAAGTAAAACAACCTAGTCATTCTAGCTTGCTAAATAGTTTAAGGTTCGTCCATATGGAACCCAAAGTAAATCCCACTCTCTCCATAACACATTCCAGTGTCTACACTCCTCTTTGCTGCTACTCCATTGCAGCTTATTTCCTGAAGCTTATATTCTTTCATCTTCCCTGCAAAGTCGATAGAAATTCTCCACAGTTGCACACTGAATCCTATGCTCCTGTTAGACAGAAACCACTCTGAAACAAAGCCTAACTGGCTCATAGTGCATAAATCCCTATTGTTCATCTAATCACTGCTGTGCAAGAAATCATTGAAGAGTAATAAAACAAAGTGTTGGCATGGGTCATAGTGGTAGAAACATTTGGCTTTGCATTTCATTAATCAGTACAGTGCTCTGCTTCAAATGACAAATTTAAGCATTGACATTCAGTACCTCCATAGACCCAGACTGGTCACCTGCTGACTTGGCACCATACATACACAGCTTAACTTTTTAAAACGCCACAAAAGTTGAATCTACTCCATTTTGAAGTGTAAGAAGACAATGACTTTCCTAAGCTCTGTTCTTGTGAAGTACTAACAATGACTGAGGGAATATGGATTAACCAGGGAAGATCTATCTAAAACTACAGTAAGCTAGCCAGCACTTAACAGGAAGAGAAGACAGAGTAGGGTACCAAATCCAGCAGTAAACAAGCTGTAGTGGGCTAAAACCACCACCAGATGTCAGTGTATGTTAAACAAAGACAACCTGATACAGTTCAATGCAACACAAAAAAATACATATACGTGGGACAGAACACAGCACATAACAGACATGACTGGTAATAGTGACATGTTTAATTTGCTATAATAATTCTTTCTTGAAGAAAAATAAAGCTAAAGCATTTTCTATGTTCCATATGAGCACTATATGGCTGACCAATAAACACCCTTTTTAAACATATTGCAATTGACTGGACTGCAGAACCAAAGACAAAGTCAAAAGATAGAGTCAAAAGATAACGTTGTAAAACTTTTTCATCACTGTCAGTAAAAACAAATATTTGTCAATTTGTGTATAGTCCCTTTCTGTTTTTGTTGTGTGTTTTTTTGCTCCAGTTTCATGGATTTTACACAATAAAGGGGTCCCTAGCTTTCTTTCTGAATTTAGGAATTTCATTAAATCATCCAAGGCCTCAAAGACAGATACAAATGTCCATAAAACACCAATATGACATGCCTGGTACACAGCTGTAACAGTACTTGAATAGCAGGCAAGGTAATGAATATACAATTGAATTTGCAGGATGTTAACGCATGGGTGTATAATGGGAAAAATAATGAATCATCTGTGAAGACCTGTTTTAAAGTAGACGTTTAAATAGGTTTGTATTCTTGAAAGTCGCCATTGATAAATTTTTTTGTTTAATCCCCTTGATTAACTGGTAACTCACTTCCTTGAAAAAAAAATGGTGAATTAAAAAAAATAATAATATAGCATACAGTATACAATTGCAACTCAAGTCATATTGTAATTGAATGTTATTTAAAATCACCTTTCCTTTTTAATCTGCCGCTCTGTAATTTTCTGTAAAATGCAATGCAATATGGCTACCTGGAGGTGTTCTGCACACAGAATGTATACAGAACACTAAGATACAAGTCAGATTAAGGCATTCCCTGCAACAAAAATATAATTTTGGGTGTGATACTTCCAATAGGAAATCACATCTAAAGGGATGCAGATCCTGCAATTTTCCTCATTAGAAGCCTGCAGGTGCAGCACCTGGCTGACAATTATGAAACCACTCCAATTATACTCACTATGCACATGGGCACAGACAAACACACAGGGATGACTTCAGAATAACAAAAGGTAGAAATTTGCAACAAAGTTTGGTAAAATCATTGCAATGTACATAGATCACCCAGAGGGGAATGTTTTTTTCTCAACAAAAGTGGAGTTACTCGTTAAGTGTTTGATTTTTCAATAAGAACTGGAGTAAATTTTTCCTTTTTTTTGCCCGAGAGCAATTTAGCATGACTTCTCAAAGTGTAATTCAGACAAAAGTCCATTGTGTTAATGTTTGTGGAATAAGCTTAACTGTGGCACAATGATTACTACTGTATTACATAAGCAGATCCTTTTAGAAAATTGAAATAGTTGGATGTTAATTTAATTGGCTTAAATAGAAAGAATAAAAAAGTTGAGTAACTTGTTTCCTTATTAACATAAGTGCGTTCTAGTTCTTAATTACATCTAATTCTAAACTATAAGGAACTAATCATCCTCTGTTTTTTTTCCTACTTAGTTAATGATGATATAATTACTACTTGAAGAAAGAAACGAAATGATAAGAGACAATTAAAAAAAGTTATGAACCTTTAAAAATAAAGATAATGGGAAAGTAATAAAAACTCCATAAACATTTTATGATATGACAACTTGCTGATTTGAAACAATGCTTTGTAATAGTGGTGATTGCACCTAGTAAAGCTTGTTTTTTCAAGGCCAACTTACAAGCTTTTGCTTAAATTTGGCAGGGGTTCCTGGGCACTGCCATGGGAGACACTAACCAATGAATTTTTATTTTTTTTTAACAACCATCCAACAGGGAACTGTTTTTTTAAAGAGCGACATTATGAATTATTATTATTATTATACAGGATTTATATAGGGCCAACAGTTTACACAGTGCTTTACAATATAAAAGGAGACAATACAGTTACAATACAATAAAATACAAGAGGATTAAGAGGGCCCTGCTCAGAAGAGCTTGCAATCTAATAGGGTGGGGCAGGTGGTACAAAAGGTTGTAACTGTGGGGAATGAGCTGATGGAAGTGGTAGGAGATTAGTTGGAGACATGATAGCCTCTCCTGAAGAGATGAGTTTTTAGGGATCGCCTGAAGGTAGCAAGAGTAGGGGGTAGCCGGACCAGTGGAGGTAGCAAGTTCCAGAGGATGGAAGAGGCTCTGGAGGAATCCTGGAGACGAGCATGGGAGGAGGAGATGAGAGAGCTTGAGAGTAGGCGATCTTGAGAAGAGCAGAGAGGACGATTTGGGTGATATTTGGAGACAAGATTGGTGATGTAGCTTGGGGCAGAGTTGTGAATGGCTTTGTATGTTGTGATTAGTATTTTGAATTTAATTTGCTGGGTGATTGGGAGCCAGTGAAGTGATTGGAGGAGAGGGTTGGCAGACCCCAAAGCCAGCTACAAATCGAAGGGAGAATGAAGATTCGCAGTACAGGGACCTCGGCTATGGAAAGCTCTATTAAACAACATCCGCTTGGAAGAAAACCATCAGGCATTCAGGAAAAAACTCAAGACCCACCTCTTCTAATATAGCAGGACAACAAGGGCAGACAAGCACCTTGAGGCGATTCAGTTCACATTTGCAGTGCTATACAAATCATTCATTCATTCACACTGAGCGGTTGATAAGGTGGATAAGTCTGGCAGTAGCATTCATGATAGATTGAATGAAGAGGGGGTAGCCTATAGAGAGGCAGGCTAATGAGAAGGGAGTTGCAATAGTCAAGACGAGAGATAACAAGGGAGTGAATGGTGGTTTCATTTGTTAAAAAGGGGCGAATTTTAGAGATGTCACGGAGGTAAATTCTACAAACGTTTAACAACGATTGGACTTGGGGCTGAAATGACAAGTCAGAGTCTAGGATTACACCTAGTACCATAGCGTGAGGGGAGGGACTGATAGTTGCATTGTTGATTTTGATGGAAAAGCCAGAGGGGGGCACATGCAGGGCAGAATATTAATAGTTCAGTTTTAGAGAGATTTAGTTTAAGGAAGTGGTGTGACATCCATGCTGATATGTCAGTTAGTAAGTTAGTAATGCGAGAGGAGACTGAAGGAGTGAGGTGAGGAGTAGACAGATATATTTGGGTGTCATCGGCGTATAAGTGATATTGGAAGCCGTGGGAAACAGTTTTAAAGGCCGCAGAGAGGTCAAGTAGTAGGAGTATGGAGTATTGGCTGTTGGTTTTAGCAGTTAGTAAATTGTTAGTGAATTTTAGTAAGGCAGTTTCCGTGGAGTGCTGCGAGCAAAAGCCAGACTGTAATGGATCAAGAAGGTTATTTTCACTGAGGTAGGAGCTAAGACGGTTGTAGACTAAGCGTTCTAGAAGTTTAGAGGTGAATGGGAGCAATGAGATGGGTCTTAAGTTGTTTAGATTGGTGGGGTCCAGTGAGGACTTTTTAAGTATGGGAGTGATCTGCGCATGTTTGAGAGGGGAGGGGAAGGTGCCACTAGAGAGGGAGAGATTGAAGATGTGAGTGAGGGAGCATAGGATAAAAAAAGAGGGTGACCATAGTAGTTGTGAGGGAACAGGATCCAAGGGACAATTGGTTAGGTGGGCATCTGAGAAAAGTTTTGTAACCTCTTCAGTAGTAGCTAATTCAAAAGAAGAGTGTTGATTGTGCTGTTAGGCAAGGTATGTTTGGTGGGGAAGATGTACGCACAGTGGAGGTATCCTCACGAATTGTATCAATCTTGTCTTTGAAGTGATTGGCAATCTCTTGGGCAGTGAGTGAGTTAGTGGGTAGAGGGGGTGTGGGACGAAGCAGAGAGTTAAAGGTTGAGAAGAGCCGACGAGGACTGGATGACAAATTATAAATAAGAGAAACAAAGTAGGCTTGTTTGGCAGCATGGAGGGAGGAATTGTATTTTAGAAGGGCAGATTTATATAGGGTGAAGTCTTGCAGACATTTTGTTTTATGCCACAGTCGTTCAAGAGCACGACAATGTCTCTTGAGATTTCTAGTGTTGTCAGTTTATCAGGGTTGTAACGGTCGGGCCTGATTCTGCGTGTGGTTAGAGGAGCAAGTGCATCTAGTGATGATGAGAGCGAACTGTTGTAGACAGAGGTGGCCAGGTCAGGACAGGACAGGGGAGAGATTATGTCATATAGGTGGTCAGTAGCAGAATAGAGAAGAGAAGGGTTAAGGTGGAAAAGGTTCCTACAAGTAATTATTTGCTGCTTGGAGGGATGGGTGGTTGGAGGCAAGGATACAGTGAAACTAATGAGGTTGTGATCAGAGAGAGGAAAGGGGGTGATTGTAAAGGTTGCCAGGGTTGCAGAGATGGGAGAATACAAGGTCAAGGGTATTACCATTGAAGTGAGTGGAAGTATGTGTCCATTGTGTTATGTCAAAAGATGAGGTTAAGTCGAGAAGTTTAGCTGTAGTTGGGCTGTTAACAGTGACAGTAATGTTGAAGTCACCAAGAATGATCGTGGGTATTTCAGAGCAGAGAAAGTAGGGTAGCCAGGCAGCAAAGTCATCAAGATACCGGTCCTGGAGGCCGAGAAATTGTTGCAATCCTCCGAGAAATAGGAGAAAACAGACGAATACAGTGCATCTTGAAAGAAGAGAGGAATAGAGAGGGAGGGATAGGAAGGACTTGGAAGGTGCTTTGTGGGGATAGAAGGAATCCAACTCCACCTCCTTTCTGTCTGTTGGGTCTGTTATTTTGAAAAATATGCTTGGGGGACACTTTAACCACTTCAATACAGGGCACTTTCACCCCCTTCCTGCCCAGACCAATTTTCAGCTTTCAGCGCTGTCGCATTTTGAATGACAATTGCGCGGTCATGCAACACTGTACCCAAACAACATTTTTATAATTTTTTTCCCCAAAAATAGAGATTTCTTTTGGTGCTATTTGATCACCACTGGGGTTTTTTGTTTTTCGCACTACAAATAAAAATTACCGAACATTTAAAAAAAAAAAGTTATTCTTTGTTTTTCTTACAAAACGTTGTAAATAAGTAAGTTTTCGCCTTCACTGATGAGCACTGATGAGGCTGCACTCATGAGCACTGATGAGGCTGTACTGATTGGCACTGATGAGGTGGCACTTATATGCAGCACTGATGGGCACTGATAGGTGGCACTGATAAGCAGCACTGATGGGCACTGATAGGTGGCACTGAAATGCAGCACTGATAGGCACTTATAGATGTCACTGGTGGGCCCTCATAGGTAGCACTAATGGGCACTCATAGGTGGCACTGATACTGTAGGTAGCACTGGTGGGCACTTATAGACAGCACTGATGGGTGACACTAATGGGTGGCACTGATAGATGGCACTGATAGGCAGTACTGATCAGGAGGCACTGGCAGGCATCACTGAGGGGCACAGAGTGCCATCCCTAATGTGCACTGATTGTCACTGATTGATATCCCTGGTGGGCTCTAGTGGGCATACCTGGAAGTCTGCAGTGGGCATTCCGGGTGATCTTCAGTGGGCATCCTTGGTGGTCTCTAGTGGGCGTCCTCAATGGGTCTGCACTGATAATCAATGTGCTGATTATCAGAGCAGACTCCCCCTGTCAGGAGAGCAGCCGATCGGCTCTTCTCTACTCGCTCCTGTCAGTGTGAATAGAGGAAAAGTCAATAAATGGCACTTCCTGGTTACCTGATTGGACACAGCTGATCACATGGTAAAGAGCCTATGTCATAGACTCTTTACTTAGAGCAGAGAATGGCTTATCCTGCTGGACATCATATGACATCCAGTCAGGATAATACAGCCACCTTTTGGCCGTCATTTTGTTACAGTGCCTTGAAAAAGTATTCATATTCCTTGAAATTTGCCACATTTTGTCGTGTTACAACCAAAAAGGTAAATGTATTTTATTGAGATTTTATGTGATAGACCAGTAATGGCAAACCTTGGCACCCCAGATGTTTTTGAACTACATTTCCCATAATGCTCAAATACACTGAAGAGTGCATGAGCATCATGGGAAATGTAGTTCCAAAACATCTGGGGTGCAAAGGTTCACCATCACTGTGATAGACCAACACAAAGTGGCACATAATTATGAAGAGAAAGGAAAATGATAAACATTTTTCAAAATTTTTTACAAATTAATTTGTGAAAAGTGTGGCGTGCATTTGTATTCAGCCCCCTGAGTCAATACTTTGTAGAACAACCTTTCACTGCAATTACAGCTGCAAGTCTTTTTGGGGATGTCTCTACCAGCTTTGCAAACCTAGAGAGTGGAATGTTTGCCCATTCTTCTTTGCAAAATAGCTTAATCTCTGTCAGATTGGATGGGGAGCGTCTGTGGACAGCAATTTTCAAGTCTTGCCACAGTCTTCTCAATTGGATTTAGGTCTGGACTTTGACTGGGCCATTCTAACACATTAATATGCTTTGATATAAACCATTCCATTGTAGCTCTGGCTGTATGTTTAGAGTGGTTGTGCTGCTGGAAGGTGAACTTCCACCCCAGTCTCAAGTCTTTTGCAGACTCTAGCAGGTTTTCTTCTAAGATTGCCCTGTATTTGGCTCCATTCATCTTCCCATCAACTCTCACCAGCTTCCATGTCCCTGCTGAAGAAAAGCATCCCCACAAAATGATGCTGCCACCACCATGTTTCACAGTGGGGATTGTGTGTTCAGGGTGAAATGCAGTGTTCGTTTTCCACCACACATAGCGTTTTGCTTTTAGGTCAAAAAGTTACATTTTGGTCTCATCTGGCCAGAACACCTTCTTCCACATGTTTGCTGTGTCCCGCACATGGCTTCTCACAAACTGCAAATGGGATTTCTATTGGCTTTCTTTCAACAATGGTTTTCTTCTTGCCACTTCCATATTGGCCAGATTTGTGGAGTGCACAACTAATAGTTGTCCTGTGGACAGATTCTCCCACCTGAGCTGTTGATCTCTGCAGTTCCTCCAGAGTTACCATGGGCCTCTTGGCTGCTTCTCTGATTAATGCTCTCTTTGCCCAGCCTCTCAGTTTAGGTGGCTGGCCATGTCTTGGTAGGTTTGCAGTTGTGTCATACTCTATCCATTTTCGGATGATGGATTGAACAGTGCTCCATGAGATGTTCAAAGCTTGGGACATTTATTTTTATAACCTAACCCCGCTTTAAACTTCTCCACAACTTTACCCTGACCTGTCACAAAAACCGCTATTCCAGACAGCCGGGTGGTGCGCGCCGGCGCGCGCCAGCGCGCGCTAGTGCGCGCACTCCTGTGCGCGTTCCTGCGGGTGCGGGCTTGCGTGCGCGCGCGCGTGCACGTGTCCGGGCGCGCGCGCGCAGTAATTGGAACACACCTGTGTGTGCTGTTGGCGCCAGTCAGCCTACTTAATCAGGCAGCACCTGTTGGCCAGTGCTGCCTGATCTTCAGCTCTCCAGAGACCTTGTTCCTGTGTTTGTGAACCTGCTAAAACCTTGTTTGATCCTGTGACCCGGCTTGCCCTTTTGGAATTCCTTGATCTCCGCCTGCCTGACGACCTCTGCCTGACTGACCATTCTTATGCTTGTCCCTTTTGTGCCTCGCCATCGGAACACCGCCAGACCTTGAAGGTATCTAGATTATCTTGATCCCTATTGAGAGACTTGTGCCTGCTTCCTATTCCACGCCTCCCTTCATCTGTGTACCCCGCATACCTACACCCATCTTGTCCCCAGTGGGGCTTATACTTGGACTTACCACATCTTATGAATACCCTGCATACTCTCACTTGCATCACCCACCTGTGGAATCTCCTCCTGTGTATCCCGCATACCTGCACTCCACCCGGTCTCCAGTGGACTCTCCTCACCACATCCGGATACCCTGCACCAGGCTCTCTTACCCTTCCTCACTCTCGTGCCTCCTGTACCCATCTCCAGGGGCCGATAGTGGGATCCGTACGGGAGACCTCCCCTCTGCCCAAGTAGACTCACCAGTCAGGTACGTACCAGCCTGATAGTATCAGGCAGCCATGACTGAGTCCGGGCAGGGGGCCTCTCCCATGGAAGATATGTGCAGGCATCTAGCGGGTCTATCCCAAGCTGTGAAAGGCCTACAGGAAGGCTATTCTCGATTGGAAGAACAAGTCCAAACCATGTCTGCATCTTCTGTCCCCCAGGTGGCGTCTTCTGTTGGGTACCCTCAAGCACCCTCCGTGATCATGCTACCACCAGAACCCAAGGTACCAATACCGGAAAGATTCTCTGGGGAACGAAGTAAATACCGTGCGTTTCGCAATGCGTGTGAACTTTATTTCGCTCTACAACCACGGACTTTTTCTTTGGAAGCTACAAAAGTGGGGTTTATCATCTCCCTTCTGACTGGTGAACCACAAACCTGGGCTCACCGCCTTTTGGAACAGAAGTCTGCGTCCCTGGACTCCCTGGACCGCTTCCTCACTGCAATGGCTCAGCTATATGAGGACCCTCAACCTGCTGCCACGGCTGAAACCGCATTGCAATCCTTACAGCAAGGTCGCAGAACGGCCGAGGATTACGCCGTGGAATTCAAACGCTGGAGCTCTGATACAGAGTGGAATGATGCGGCACTGCGACACCAATTTCGCAGAGGACTATCAGATTCTCTAAAAGATGAGTTGGCCCGTGTTGGTATTCCTCAGTCCTTGGATGAACTCATTAACCTCTCAGTTCAAATTGACCGCCGTCTTAGGGAAAGACGGGCCGAAAGATCCTCTGGGCCTTCTCGCCCCTTTTGGATGCTTCCCAAAGTACCTGGTCCTTCTAACTCAGTCCCTTCAGCTTCATCTACCCTGGCTTCTGGGGCTCCTGAACCAATGCAAATCGGACTAATTCGGCCTTCCCTGACCCCTGAGGAAAAGATGCGCAGACGGGCCCATAATCTATGTTTGTATTGTGGGGAATCTGGACACTATGCAAGAATGTGCCCCAACAAGACACGTAAGTGGTTGTCCGCCTCTTCTTTATGTGCACCCGTCTTACTCCCAACCGGTACTCACCTGGCTCTCAATATTGTTTTGCAGCTCTCCGGTCGGAGCATTCCAGTATCAGTCATCATTGACTCAGGAGCATGCAGCTGCTTCATTGACCAAGTTTTTGCAACCAACCATGGCATCCCTCTTCAACCCAAAGTACGGGGCCTTGCGGTCCACCTGGCGGATGGCTCCACACTTAGTTCCGGCCCAGTCACCCAGGAAACGGAACCCCTTCTGACCACCATAGGATCTCAACACCAGGAGCTCTTACGGTTGGATGTCATACCTTCACCTCTCTTCCCGATAATTTTAGGAATGCCTTGGTTACGTGCTCACAACCCCAGTATCAATTGGGCTACAGGTGAAGTTCAGTTTTCTTCCAGTTATTGCCATCAGAACTGTCACTACGGAAAACCCGACGAACCAGCTTCGCTCCTATGCCTGGGGACTGACTCAGAACTCTACCAGTCCATCCCTGAACCTTACCGGGACTTTGCAGATGTGTTCAGCAAAAAGGGGGCAGAGACACTTCCGCCACACAGGCCTTATGATTGTCCTATAGAACTTCTACCTGGAACAGAAGTTCCCTTCGGAAGAATCTACCCACTTACGGAACAGGAATTGGGCACTCTAAAGGATTACATAGACGAGAATCTGGCAAAAGGGTTCATTCGTCCCTCCACATCCCCGGCCGGTGCAGGTATCTTCTTCGTCGAAAAAAAAGATCATTCTCTTCGCCCCTGCATTGATTATCGTGAATTAAACAAGATTACCATCAAGAACAGATACCCCCTTCCATTGGTACCAGAACTTTTTCAAAGGCTGGGTACAGCCAAAATCTTCACAAAACTGGATCTTCGGGGGGCTTACAACCTGATCCGCATCCGAAAAGGGGACGAGTGGAAAACGGCTTTCCGTACTCGGTTTGGGCACTACGAGTACCTCGTCATGCCATTTGGATTATGTAATGCCCCAGCAACCTTCCAACACTTTGTTAATAACATCTTCCATGATTATCTGGATTTATACGTTATTGTTTATTTGGACGATATTCTAATTTTCTCTCCCTCCTTGACCGACCACCGCAGACATGTCCGAAACGTCCTTACCCGTCTAAGACAACATGGACTGTATGCAAAATTTGAAAAATGTAACTTCGAGATCCAGAGCGTACAATTCTTGGGACTAATCATATCAGCAGAAGGAATCAAAATGGACCCCGAAAAGGTATCCGCCATTTTGGATTGGCCAGCACCCATAGACAGAAAGGGAGTACAACGCTTCATTGGCTTTGCCAATTTCTACAGAAAATTTATCAAAGGATTCTCCTCTATTATTTCACCCATCACCGAACTTACTCGACAGGGAATTCGGTTTCATTGGAGTCCCAAAGCACAACGGGCCTTTGAAAAACTTAAAGAACTTTTTACTTCTGCCTCTATCCTCAAACATCCGAACCCAGCCTTGCCTTTTGTTTTAGAAGTCGATGCCTCGGAGATTGCAGTGGGGGCGGTGCTATCCCAACGACAGGGTACCAAGGCTCTTCTTTTTCCAGTAGGCTTCTTCTCCCGCAAACTAACCTCTTCAGAACGGAATTATGATGTGGGCGACAGGGAACTCCTCGCCATCAAAGTAGCATTGGAAGAATGGCGCTACCTATTGGAGGGGGCTGCGCATCCTGTTCTGGTGTACACCGACCACAAAAACTTGGAGTATCTGAGAACAGCTAAAAGATTAAGACCACGACAAGCCAGGTGGGCTCTATTCCTCTCTCAAGTAGATGTAAATCCTAAGTGCTCTTTAAGGCCTACTTTTCTCTTCTCTGCAGAAAGATTCTTTATTTCATATTTTTAGGTGGAGAGTCTTTTTAAATGAACACTCACAATATTCTTTGCCTAAAAGCTCCTTATACCACTAAATATGGTCCTGTTATATGATATAGATAAAGAAAAACAACAGAAAAGTGAGCAAACAAAACACAGAAGTTTGCAGATGAAAAAAGAGTAAATTTAATATGCAGATATTTTATATACTTTTTGCTTCTTAACTCTAGAAAAAGATAATCCCAAAGAAACAGCAGACCTATAAGTAGAAAATGTTTTTTGGTTATACCTAGTCAAAAAAAACATCCCTGAAAAGTTTTGTTTAAGATGTGTGCATTCATCTATGAATGTGCTGTCATTTCTTTACTTTTTTCTCATTATGTTTTAATTGCGACTCATTAAGTTATATTTTACAATATCAACGTGTCAGTAATTTGCATAACTTACCATAAGTCTTTCTGAATTTCATTATTAGACTTCCTCTGTCAGCCAGAGCTGTGTGACTTGTAACATTTTATATGACATGATTCCACTGGCAGATGTTAAATTGCAAAGCGTAACTTTTGATATCATTGTTATGCAGATGACACGCAGATTTATTGTTTTCTTCATAATCAGTTCAATTCAGCAGACAACCATGTAAATTTTGGTATGACTTTTCAAGAATAGCTATGTGGGACTTTTTTTTAACGATCTTTCTATTTTCACTGGTGACAAGATCTGCCTTTGTGGTCTTTACAAAGCATTAAAAAAAAAAATGGTTTTATAGGAATCTCAGTCTGCACTTTAGCCCATTCTTCTATTTTAAATTGTGGTTGTATAAGAATCTAACTAATCCCTTAGCTTTAAGCAGTTCTGCTGTTCATAATGAAACATATATACACTGCTTTTTTATAATATGCAGTTCTACAATTGCTCATACTCTTTGTTATAATGAACAGGAAATGTATACTTGCTTGACTGATGGGAGGATATTCATTTCATATACTTCATATTAAAAAAGCAAGACTTTCTACATTGGAAAGCATTAGGGTAAAACTGTGCCTGGAGGGGCAGTACCTATATATTTTTTTATTTCCTAATTTTACGCACAAACACACATGTGCAGACGGCTCATAGGTTTGGCGAGTATTCCAGTGTGATTTCCTTTTGGGTACACATCCAGAGCCAGCCTAGGGAGTTTCCACTTATGTTACAAAGCGTTAATAGATCTCCTGGCATTGAGATCTTTTTGTTTTGGTAAGAAGCTATGCATGCATGTATATCACCTGAGCACTGGAGCACTGTATGCAAATTTGTGTGACACTTAAACCAAACGGTGGACATTTACTGAAAAAGTTGTGATTTTTTTGTAATAAGCAGATATTAATTGAGAAGTATATGTTAAAAATGTATTTATAGACATGTGTAGAATGAAAAAATGTGTTTAACTTAATTTTGCATGGATTTCTTAACCACTTCCCGCCTGCTATATAGTAAAATGGCGGCGGATGCACTCTCGTTCTGGGACAACGCCATATGATGGCGCCCCAGAACCACTGCTCTTGCCCGCCCCCGATGACATGGCTCTTTACCTATGTGATTGGCTGTGTCCAATCACAGCTGGTCACATGTAAGCAAGGAAGTACCATTTATCGCCTCTCCTCGGCTCACACTGACAGAGTGTGTGGCAAGGAGAGCTGATCAGTGCCATTTTCTCGCAAGGGAGACCTCTACAGGTAATCAGGGCACTGATCATCAGTGTCCTGATTACATCACAGCCCCAGCAGTGCCCATCAGTGACACCAATCAGTGCCCATTAGTGACTAGGGATGGGCCCGGTGCTCGATGCGAACCCACGTTCGCATCGAGCACCGGGCGTTCGCTCGCTCGGCGAGCCAGAACTATTTTGGCCGCTCGCATCACATTCGTGTGATGCGAGCGGCCCCGCAATGCATTGCGGCCGGCGCGGCCGGCGCAGTGCATTGCTGCCTGATGATTGGCCAAGCATGCACTGTGACCCCGCATGCTTGGCCAATCACAGCGCCGGAAACTCGGAGAGCCATAATTGGCTACAGGCAGGACGCCTGTAGCCAATTACAGCTCAGGGGCTTTAGTACACACCCCCTCTTATAAAAGGCCGCCACGCCGTCGGCGCCGGTCACATGCGTTCCGGCGTTAGAGAGAGCAGGCTCATTCTGTGTCACTCTGTTAGATTCATTTAGAAAGATTTATTTAGAAAGATTCATTTAGAAAGATTCAGTTAGAAAGATTCATTTAGAAAGATTCAGTTAGAAAGATTCATTTAGAAAGATTCATTTAGAAAGATTCATTTAGAAAGAGGGGCTTGTAGTGTGTTCGTGGCAGGCACTGGCAGCAAACAGAGCTCCTATATTTTGTTCCCAGAAGCACCTATAGGACTTGTAGTGTGTTCGTGGCAGGCAGGCACTGGCAGCAAACAGAGCTCCTATATTTTGTTCCCAGAAGCACCTATAGGACTTGTAGTGTGTTCGTGGCAGGCAGGCACTGGCAGCAAACAGAGCTCCTATATTTTGTTCCCAGAAGCACCTATAGGACTTGTAGTGTGTTCGTGGCAGGCAGGCACTGGCAGCAAACAGAGCTCCTATATTTTGTTCCCAGAAGCACCTATAGGACTTGTAGTGTGTTCGTGGCAGGCATGGCAGCAAACAGAGCTCCTATATTTTGTTCCCAGAAGCACCTATAGGACTTGAAGTGTGTTAGTCCCATCACACAGAGCTATATTTTCTTCCCAGAAGCACCTATAGGACTTGTAGTGTGTTAGTCCCATCACACAAAGATCCTATATTTTGTTCCCAGAAGCACCAATAGGACTTGAAGTGTGTTAGTCCATCACACAGACCTATATTTTCTTCCCAGAAGCACCCATAGGACTTGTAGTGTGTTAGTCCCATCACACAGAGATCCTATATTTTGTTCCCAGAAGCACCTATAGGACTTGAAGTGTGTTAGTCCCATCACACAGACCTATATTTTCTTCCCAGAAGCACCCATAGGACTTGTAGTGTGTTAGTCCCATCACACAGAGATCATATATTTTGTTCCCAGAAGCACCCATAGGACTTGAAGTGTGTTAGTCCCATCACACAGAGATCCTATATTTTGTTCCCAGAAGCACCTATAGGACTTGAAGTGTGTTAGTCCCATCACACAGAGATCCTATATTTTGTTCCCAGAAGCACCTATAGGACTTGAAGTGTGTTAGTCCCATCACACAGAGATTCTATATTTTGTTCCCAGAAGCACCTATAGGACTTTAAGTGTGTTAGTCCCATCCCACAGAGATCCTATATTTTGTTCCCAGAAGCACCTATAGGACTTGAAGTGTGTTAGTCCCATCACACAGAGCTATATTTTCTTCCCAGAAGCACCCATAGGACTTGTAGTGTGTTAGTCCCATCACACAGAGATCCTATATTTTGTTCCCAGAAGCACCTATAGGACTTGAAGTGTGCTAGTCCCATCACACAGACCTATATTTTCTTCCCAGAAGCACCCATAGGACTTGTAGTGTGTTAGTCCCATCACACAGAGATCTATATTTTGTTCCCAGAAGCACCTATAGGACTTGAAGTGTGTTAGTCCCATCACACAGACCTATATTTCTTCCCAGAAGCACCCATAGGACTTGTAGTGTGTTAGTCCCATCACACAGAGATCATATATTTTGTTCCCAGAAGCACCTATAGGACTTGTAGTGTGTTTAGTCCCATCACACAGACCTATATTTTCTTCCCAGAAGCACCTATAGGACTTGAAGTGTGTTAGTCCCATCACACAGACCTATATTTTGTTCCCAGAAGCACCTATAGGACTTGAAGTGTGTTAGTCCCATCACACAGAGATCCTATATTTTGTTCCCAGAAGCACCCATAGGACTTGAAGTGTGTTAGTCCCATCACACAGAGATCCTATATTTTGTTCCCAGAAGCACCTATAGGACTTGTAGTGTGTTAGTCCCATCACACAGAGATCCTATATTTTGTTCACAGAAGCACCCATAGGACTTGAAGTGTGTTAGTCCCATCACACAGAGATCCTATATTTTTGTTCCCAGAAGCACCTATAGGACTTGAAGTGTGTTAGTCCATCACACAGAGATCCTATATTTTGTTCCCAGAAGCACCTATAGGACTTGAAGTGTGTTAGTCCCATCACACAGAGATCCTATATTTTGTTCCCAGAAGCACCTATAGGACTTGAAGTGTGTTAGTCCCATCACACAGAGATCCTATATTTTGTTCCCAGAAGCACCTATAGGACTTGAAGTGTGTTAGTCCCATCACACGGAGATCCTATATTTTGTTCCCAGAAGCACCCATAGGACTTGAAGTGTGTTAGTCCCATCACACAGAGATCATATATTTTGTTCCCAGGAGCACCCATAGGACTTGTAGTGTGTTAGTCCCATCACACAGAGATCCTATATTTTGTTCACAGAAGCACCCATATGACTTGAAGTGTGTTAGTCCCATCACACAGAGATCCTATATTTTGTTCCCAGAAGCACCCATAGGACTTGAAGTGTGTTAGTCCCATCACACAGAGATCCTATATTTTGTTCCCAGAAGCACCTATAGGACTTGAAGTGTGTTAGTCCCATCACACAGACCTATATGTTCTTCCCAGAAGCACCCATAGGACTTGTGGTGTGTTAGTCCCATCACACAGAGATCCTATATTTTGTTCCCAGAAGCACCTATAGGACTTGAAGTGTGTTAGTCCCATCACACAGATCCTATATTTTCTTCCAGAAGCACCCATAGGACTTGTAGTGTGTTAGTCCCATCACACAGAGATCCTATATTTTGTTCCCAGAAGCACCTATAGGACTTGAAGTGTGTTAGTCCCATCACACAGAGATCCTATATTTTGTTCCCAGAAGCACCTATAGGACTTGAAGTGTGTTAGTCCCATCACACAGAGATTCTATATTTTGTTCCCAGAAGCACCTATAGGACTTTAAGTGTGTTAGTCCCATCACACAGAGATCCTATATTTTGTTCCCAGAAGCACCTATAGGACTTGAAGTGTGTTAGTCCCATCACACGGAGCTATATTTTCTTCCCAGAAGCACCCATAGGACTTGTAGTGTGTTAGTCCCATCACACAGAGATCCTATATTTTGTTCCCAGAAGCACCTATAGGACTTGAAGTGTGTTAGTCCCATCACACAGACCTATATTTTCTTCCCAGAAGCACCCATAGGACTTGTAGTGTGTTAGTCCCATCACACAGAGATCATATATTTTGTTCACAGAAGCACCTATAGGACTTGTAGTGTGTTAGTCCCATCACACAGACCTATATTTTCTTCCCAGAAGCACCTATAGGACTTGAAGTGTGTTAGTCCATCACACAGAGATCCTATATTTTGTTCCCAGAAGCACCTATAGGACTTGAAGTGTGTTAGTCCCATCACACAGAGATCCTATATTGTGTTCCCAGAAGCACCCATAGGACTTGAAGTGTGTTAGTCCCATCACACAGAGATCCTATATTTTGTTCCCAGAAGCACCTATAGGACTTGTAGTGTGTTAGTCCCATCACACAGAGATCCTATATTTTGTTCACAGAAGCACCCATAGGACTTGAAGTGTGTTAGTCCCATCACACAGAGATCCTATATTTTGTTCCCAGAAGCACCTATAGGACTTGAAGTGTGTTAGTCCCATCACACAGAGATCCTATATTTTGTTCCCAGAAGCACCTATAGGACTTGAAGTGTGTTAGTCCCATCACACAGAGATTCTATATTTTGTTCCCAGAAGCACCTATAGGACTTGAAGTGTGTTAGTCCCATCACACAGAGATCCTATATTTTGTTCCCAGAAGCACCTATAGGACTTGAAGTGTGTTAGTCCCATCACACAGACCTATATTTTCTTCCCAGAAGCACCCATAGGACTTGTAGTGTGTGTTAGTCCCATCACACAGAGATCCTATATTTTGTTCCCAGAAGCACCTATAGGACTTGAAGTGTGTTAGTCCCATCACACAGACCTATATTTTCTTCCAGAAGCACCCATAGGACTTGTAGTGTGTTAGTCCCATCACACAGAGATCCTATATTTTGTTCCCAGAAGCACCTATAGGACTTGAAGTGTGTTAGTCCCATCACACAGACCTATATTTTCTTCCCAGAAGCACCCATAGGACTTGTAGTGTGTTAGTCCCATCACACAGAGATCATATATTTTGTTCCCAGAAGCACCTATAGGACTTGTAGTGTGTTAGTCCCATCACACAGACCTATATTTTCTTCCCAGAAGCACCTATAGGACTTGAAGTGTGTTAGTCCCATCACACAGAGATCCTATATTTTGTTCCCAGAAGCACCTATAGGACTTGAAGTGTGTTAGTCCCATCACACAGAGATCCTATATTTTGTTCCCAGAAGCACCTATAGGACTTGAAGTGTGTTAGTCCCATCACACAGAGATCCTATATTTTGTTCCCAGAAGCACCTATAGGACTTGTAGTGTGTTAGTCCCATCACACAGAGATCCTATATTTTGTTCACAGAAGCACCCATAGGACTTGAAGTGTGTTAGTCCCATCACACAGAGATCCTATATTTTGTTCCCAGAAGCACCTATAGGACTTGAAGTGTGTTAGTCCCATCACACAGAGATCCTATATTTTGTTCCCAGAAGCACCTATAGGACTTGAAGTGTGTTAGTCCCATCACACAGAGATTCTATATTTTGTTCCCAGAAGCACCTATAGGACTTGAAGTGTGTTAGTCCCATCACACAGAGATCCTATATTTTGTTCCCAGAAGCACCTATAGGACTTGAAGTGTGTTAGTCCCATCACACAGAGATCCTATATTTTTGTTCCCAGAAGCACCAATAGGACTTGAAGTGTGTTAGTCCCATCACACAGAGATCATATATTTTGTTCCCAGGAGCACCCATAGGACTTGTAGTGTGTTAGTCCCATCACACAGAGATCCTATATTTTGTTCACAGAAGCACCCATATGACTTGAAGTGTGTTAGTCCCATCACACAGAGATCCTATATTTTGTTCCCAGAAGCACCCATAGGACTTGAAGTGTGTTAGTCCCATCACACAGAGATCCTATATTTTGTTCCCAGAAGCACACTATAGGACTTGAAGTGTGTTAGTCCCATCACACAGACCTATATGTTCTTCCCAGAAGCACCCATAGGACTTGTGGTGTGTTAGTCCCATCACACAGAGATCCTATATTTTGTTCCCAGAAGCACCTATAGGACTTGAAGTGTGTTAGTCCCATCACACAGACCTATATTTTCTTCCCAGAAGCACCCATAGGACTTGTAGTGTGTTAGTCCCATCACACAGAGATCCTATATTTTGTTCCCAGAAGCACCTATAGGACTTGAAGTGTGTTAGTCCCATCACACAGAGATCCTATATTTTGTTCCCAGAAGCACCTATAGGACTTGAAGTGTGTTAGTCCCATCACACAGAGATCCTATATTTTGTTCCCAGAAGCACCTATAGGACTTGAAGTGTGTTAGTCCCATCACACAGAGATTCTATATTTTGTTCCAGAAGCACCTATAGGACTTGAAGTGTGTTAGTCCCATCACACAGAGATCCTATATTTTGTTCCCAGAAGCACCTATAGGACTTGAAGTGTGTTAGTCCCATCACACGGAGATCCTATATTTTGTTCCCAGAAGCACCCATAGGACTTGAAGTGTGTTAGTCCATCACACAGAGATCATATATTTTGTTCCCAGTAGCACCCATAGGACTTGTAGTGTGTTAGTCCCATCACACAGAGATCCTATATTTTGTTCACAGAAGCACCCATATGACTTGAAGTGTGTTAGTCCCATCACACAGAGATCCTATATTTTGTTCCCAGAAGCACCCATAGGACTTGAAGTGTGTTAGTCCCATCACACAGAGATCCTATATTTTGTTCCAGAAGCACCTATAGGACTTGAAGTGTGTTAGTCCCATCACACAGACCTATATGTTCTTCCCAGAAGCACCCATAGGACTTGTGGTGTGTTAGTCCCATCACACAGAGATCCTATATTTTGTTCCCAGAAGCACCTATAGGACTTGAAGTGTGTTAGTCCCATCACACAGACCTATATTTTCTTCCCAGAAGCACCCATAGGACTTGTAGTGTGTTAGTCCCATCACACAGAGATCCTATATTTTGTTTCCAGAAGCACCTATAGGACTTGAAGTGTGTTAGTCCATCACACAGAGATCCTATATTTTGTTCCCAGAAGCACCTATAGGACTTGAAGTGTGTTAGTCCCATCACACAGAGATTCTATATTTTGTTCCCAGAAGCACCTATAGGACTTTAAGTGTGTTAGTCCCATCACACAGAGATCCTATATTTTGTTCCAGAAGCACCTATAGGACTTGAAGTGTGTTAGTCCCATCACACGGAGCTATATTTTCTTCCCAGAAGCACCCATAGGACTTGTAGTGTGTTAGTCCCATCACACAGAGATCCTATATTTTGTTCCCAGAAGCACCTATAGGACTTGAAGTGTGTTAGTCCCATCACACAGACCTATATTTTGTTCACAGAAGCACCCATAGGACTTGTAGTGTGTTAGTCCCATCACACAGAGATCATATATTTTGTTCCCAGAAGCACCTATAGGACTTGTAGTGTGTTAGTCCCATCACACAGAGACCTATATTTTCTTCCCAGAAGCACCTATAGGACTTGAAGTGTGTTAGTCCCATCACACAGAGATCCTATATTTTGTTCCCAGAAGCACCTATAGGACTTGAAGTGTGTTAGTCCCATCACACAGAGATCCTATATTGTGTTCCCAGAAGCACCCATAGGACTTGAAGTGTGTTAGTCCCATCACACAGAGATCCTATATTTTGTTCCCAGAAGCACCTATAGGACTTGTAGTGTGTTAGTCCCATCACACAGAGATCCTATATTTTGTTCACAGAAGCACCCATAGGACTTGAAGTGTGTTAGTCCCATCACACAGAGATCCTATATTTTGTTCCCAGAAGCACCTATAGGACTTGAAGTGTGTTAGTCCCATCACACAGAGATCCTATATTTTGTTCCCAGAAGCACCTATAGGACTTGAAGTGTGTTAGTCCCATCACACAGAGATTCTATATTTTGTTCCCAGAAGCACCTATAGGACTTGAAGTGTGTTAGTCCCATCACACAGAGATCCTATATTTTGTTCCCAGAAGCACCTATAGGACTTGAAGTGTGTTAGTCCCATCACACAGACCTATATTTTCTTCCCAGAAGCACCCATAGGACTTGTAGTGTGTTAGTCCCATCACACAGAGATCCTATATTTTGTTCCCAGAAGCACCTATAGGACTTGAAGTGTGTTAGTCCCATCACACAGACCTATATTTTCTTCCCAGAAGCACCCATAGGACTTGAAGTGTGTTAGTCCCATCACACAGAGATCCTATATTTTGTTCCCAGAAGCACCTATAGGACTTGAAGTGTGTTAGTCCCATCACACAGACCTATATTTTTCTTCCCAGAAGCACCCATAGGACTTGTAGTGTGTTAGTCCCATCACACAGAGATCATATATTTTGTTCCCAGAAGCACCTATAGGACTTGTAGTGTGTTAGTCCATCACACAGACCTATATTTTCTTCCCAGAAGCACCTATAGGACTTGAAGTGTGTTAGTCCCATCACACAGACCTATATTTTTTTTCCAGAAGCACCTATAGGACTTGAAGTGTGTTAGTCCATCACACAGAGATCCTATATTTTGTTCCCAGAAGCACCCATAGGACTTGAAGTGTGTTAGTCCCATCACACAGAGATCCTATATTTTGTTCCCAGAAGCACCTATAGGACTTGTAGTGTGTTAGTCCCATCACACAGAGATCCTATATTTTGTTCACAGAAGCACCCATAGGACTTGAAGTGTGTTTAGTCCCATCACACAGAGATCCTATATTTTGTTCCCAGAAGCACCTATAGGACTTGAAGTGTGTTAGTCCCATCACACAGAGATCCTATATTTTGTTCCCAGAAGCACCTATAGGACTTGAAGTGTGTTAGTCCCATCACACAGAGATTCTATATTTTGTTCCCAGAAGCACCTATAGGACTTGAAGTGTGTTAGTCCCATCACACAGAGATCCTATATTTTGTTCCCAGAAGCACCTATAGGACTTGAAGTGTGTTAGTCCCATCACACGGAGATCCTATATTTTGTTCCCAGAAGCACCATAGGACTTGAAGTGTGTTAGTCCCATCACACAGAGATCATATATTTTGTTCCCAGGAGCACCCATAGGACTTGTAGTGTGTTAGTCCCATCACACAGAGATCCTATATTTTGTTCACAGAAGCACCCATATGACTTGAAGTGTGTTAGTCCCATCACACAGAGATCCTATATTTTGTTCCCAGAAGCACCCATAGGACTTGAAGTGTGTTAGTCCCATCACACAGAGATCCTATATTTTGTTCCCAGAAGCACCTATAGGACTTTAAGTGTGTTAGTCCCATCACACAGACCTATATGTTCTTCCCAGAAGCACCCATAGGACTTGTGGTGTGTTAGTCCCATCACACAGAGATCCTATATTTTGTTCCCAGAAGCACCTATAGGACTTGAAGTGTGTTAGTCCCATCACACAGACCTATATTTTCTTCCCAGAAGCACCATAGGACTTGTAGTGTGTTAGTCCCATCACACAGAGATCCTATATTTTGTTCCCAGAAGCACCTATAGGACTTGAAGTGTGTTAGTCCCATCACACAGAGATCCTATATTTTGTTCCCAGAAGCACCTATAGGACTTGAAGTGTGTTAGTCCCATCACACAGAGATCCTATATTTTGTTCCCAGAAGCACCTATAGGACTTTAAGTGTGTTAGTCCCATCACACAGAGATCCTATATTTTGTTCCCAGAAGCACCTATAGGACTTGAAGTGTGTTAGTCCCATCACACAGAGCTATATTTTCTTCCCAGAAGCACCCATAGGACTTGTAGTGTGTTAGTCCCATCACACAGAGATCCTATATTTTGTTCCCAGAAGCACCTATAGGACTTGAAGTGTGTTAGTCCCATCACACAGACCTATATTTTCTTCCCAGAAGCACCCATAGGACTTGTAGTGTGTTAGTCCCATCACACAGAGATCATATATTTTGTTCCCAGAAGCACCTATAGGACTTGTAGTGTGTTAGTCCCATCACACAGACCTATATTTTCTTCCCAGAAGCACCTATAGGACTTGAAGTGTGTTAGTCCATCACACAGAGATCCTATATTTTGTTCCCAGAAGCACCTATAGGACTTGAAGTGTGTTAGTCCCATCACACAGAGATCCTATATTGTGTTCCCAGAAGCACCCATAGGACTTGAAGTGTGTTAGTCCCATCACACAGAGATCCTATATTTTCTTCCCAGAAGCACCTATAGGACTTGTAGTGTGTTAGTCCCATCACACAGAGATCCTATATTTTGTTCACAGAAGCACCCATAGGACTTGAAGTGTGTTAGTCCCATCACACAGAGATCCTATATTTTGTTCCCAGAAGCACCTATAGGACTTGAAGTGTGTTAGTCCATCACACAGAGATCCTATATTTTGTTCCCAGAAGCACCTATAGGACTTGAAGTGTGTTAGTCCCATCACACAGAGATTCTATATTTTGTTCCCAGAAGCACCTATAGGACTTGAAGTGTGTTAGTCCATCACACAGAGATCCTATATTTTGTTCCCAGAAGCACCTATAGGACTTGAAGTGTGTTAGTCCCATCACACAGAGATCCTATATTTTGTTCCCAGAAGCACCCATAGGACTTGTAGTGTGTTAGTCCCATCACACAGAGATCATATATTTTGTTCCCAGAAGCACCTATAGGACTTGTAGTGTGTTAGTCCCATCACACAGAGATCCTATATTTTGTTCACAGAAGCACCCATAGGACTTGAAGTGTGTTAGTCCCATCACACAGAGATCCTATATTTTGTTCCCAGAAGCACCTATAGGACTTGAAGTGTGTTAGTCCCATCACACAGAGATCCTATATTTTGTTCCCAGAAGCACCTATAGGACTTGAAGTGTGTTAGTCCCATCACACAGACCTATATTTTCTTCCCAGAAGCACCCATAGGACTTGTAGTGTGTTAGTCCCATCACACAGAGATCCTATATTTTGTTCCCAGAAGCACCTATAGGACTTGAAGTGTGTTAGTCCCATCACACAGACCTATATTTTCTTCCAGAAGCACCCATAGGACTTGTAGTGTGTTAGTCCCATCACACAGAGATCCTATATTTTGTTCACAGAAGCACCCATAGGACTTGAAGTGTGTTAGTCCCATCACACAGAGATCCTATATTTTGTTCCCAGAAGCACCTATAGGACTTGAAGTGTGTTAGTCCCATCACACAGAGATCCTATATTTTGTTCCCAGAAGCACCTATAGGACTTGAAGTGTGTTAGTCCCATCACACAGAGATTCTATATTTTGTTCCCAGAAGCACCTATAGGACTTTAAGTGTGTTAGTCCCATCACACAGAGATCCTATATTTTGTTCCCAGAAGCACCTATAGGACTTGAAGTGTGTTAGTCCCATCACACAGAGCTATATTTTCTTCCCAGAAGCACATATAGGACTTGAAGTGTGTTAGTCCCATCACACAGAGATCCTATATTTTGTTCCCAGAAGCACCCATAGGACTTGAAGTGTGTTAGTCCCATCACACAGAGATCCTCTATTTTCTTTGCAGAAGCACCCATAGGACTTCTAGTGTGTTAGTGGCATCACACAGAGCTCCTATATTTTCTTCTCAGCAGCACCCACAGGACTTGTAGTGTGTTAGTGGCATCACACAGAGCTCCTATATTTTTCTTTGCAGAAGCACCCATAGGACTTCTAGTGTGTTAGTGGCATCACACAGAGCTCCTATATATTCTTCTCAGCAGCACCCACAGGACTACCGACTACAATGGCTGGAAGACCGCCAAGGGGAGGCAGAGCGTGCAGAGCCAAGAACACAGGGCAGGCAGGCTCTGTTTCTAGTGGACGTGGCCGTGGCCGTGGACGTGGTCGTGCATCGTCATCAGCACGTGGCCATGGGACACGCGCGTCTTTGTTTTCGGCAGCTGGACATGTGGAGCCGCATCATGCTGAAGGCTTGGTAGAATGGATGACCAAGCCCTCCTCATCCTCCTCATCCTCTCTCACCCAGGCTCAGGGTACTGGCAGAGCAGCTGCCAACGCGTACTCAATGGCATCATCAGCCACCCCTTCCCTAGGCCCACCATGTCCTCCTGAGGAGTCCCCCGAACTCTTTGAGCACAGTGTTGGGTACATGCTCCAGGAGGATGCCCACCGATTCGAAGGCTCGGATGATGATACCGCTGACTCATGGTCCAGCAGGCATGGACAGGGACGTTACCTTTCTTTCACGGCCCATTGGGTCACTCTATTGGCAGCTGGGAGGGATGCAGGACAAGGTGCAGTAGTGTTGGAGGTTGTTCCGCCACCACGCCTCCAAAACGCTACTACTGCTACTGGTTGTGACACACCTCTCTCCTCCACCCCCCTCCTCTTCTTCTTCCTCCAGTGCTCTGTCCTCGGAAACCAGCGGTGCTCCGTAGGCGTACAAGGGGCTACGCAAGTACGCAGGAAAAAAGATGCCATGCCGTGCTTGCGCTGGTGTGTTTGGGGGACAGGAGCCACACTGGGCCAGAGGTTCTGGCAGCTCTGCAGGGGCAGGCCGAGAGGTGGTTGACGCCACGTCAGCTTAAGCCAGGAATGGTCGTTTCTGACAATGGCACCAACCTCCTCTCCGCCCTGCGACAGGGCCAGCTCACCCATGTGCCCTGTATGGCTCACGTCCTCAACCTGGTGGTGCAGCGGTTCTTGGGCAGGTTCCCAGGCTTACAGGATGTCCTGAGGCAGGCCAGGAAAGTCTGTGTGCATTTCCGCCGATCTTATAATGCCAGTGCTCGGCTGACTGAGCTGCAAAAGGAGCTGAACCTGCCCAAGAACCGCCTAATATGTGACATGCCCACCAGGTGGAACTCAACGTTGGCCATGCTGCAGCGACTGCACACGCAGCAGAGGGCCATCAATGAGTACCTTTGCGACTACGGCACCAGGACAGGGTCAGGGGAGCTTGGTTTTTTTCCCCACGTCAGTGGAGCATGATCAGGGATGCATGCACTGTCCTCTCACCATTTGAGGAGGCCACGAGGATGGTGAGCAGTGACAGTGCATGCATCAGTGACACTGTACCTCTTGTCCACCTGTTGGAGCATACGCTGCGTGGGATAATGGACAGGGCACTTGAGGCAGAACAGAGGCAGGAAGAGGAGGACTTCCTTGCCTCTCAAGGCCCCCTTTATCCGGACAGTGTTCCTTCTGTCCCACCCATCACACAGGAAGAGGATGAGGATGAGGAGGAGGAGGGGGAGGAGGAGGATTGTGTGAGCATGGAGGTGGAGCCTGGCACTCAGCATCAGCAGCAGTCTTTTAGGGATGATGTACAGTCCCAACAAACCAGTGGACTTGTACGTGGCTGGGAGGAGGTGGCTGGCGATCATGTCATCCTCAGTGACCCGGAAGACTCCGGACCGAATGCCTCAGCTAACCTACGCTGTATGGCCTCCCTGATCCTGCAAAAGCCTGCGGAAGGATCCTCGTGTTCTTCGGATCAAGGAGAGGGACCATTACTGGCTGGCCACTCTCCTTGATCCACGGTACAAGGGTAAGGTTGCGGACCTTATCTTACCGTCGCAGAGGGAGCAGAGGATGAGACATCTCAGGGAGGCCTTGCAGAAAGGTCTGTGCAACGCGTTCCCAGAAACTGGGAGGTTACAAACTCCTGGTCCTGGGCGACGAGTTGCTGAGGCTTCGGTCAGTAGCAGAAGGAGCGGTGGGGAAGGTGGACGTCTGACCGATGCGTTCAGACAATTTTTTAGTCCGCAGCCCCAAGGTATGATCGGTTCCAGCAACCATCGCCAGCGTCTGATATACATGGTGCAGGAATACCTTGGGGCAAGGTCAGACTTGGACACCTTTCCCACCGAAAATCCTCTGGCTTACTGGGTCCTGAGGATGGATCACTGGCCAGAGCTTGCACAGTATGCAATTGAGCTACTGGCCTGTCCTGCCTCCAGCGTTCTTTCCGAACGCACATTCAGTGCTGCTGGAGGATTTGTCACCGATCATAGGGTGCGCCTGTCCACCGACTCGGTTGACGACTGACTTTCATCAAAATGAATCAGTCTTGGATCACCACCAGCTACCAGGCACCTGAAGCGGATATAACGGATTTAATTTATAATGTCACATCCCTTCAAGACTGCCTATGCTGATGCTGAGTGACTGTCCTCTTATGTTCACTGACTATCCTCTTCCTCCTCCTCAATGATCCATGCCACCACACCAGTGCCTAAGGCACAATTTTTCAGCCCCCTGTTTAACAGGGGCGTGTACTTACAATTTTTTAAAAAAATGCTTCGCAACACGTGTGACTGCTGTGCTCCAAGTACAGTATCTGTGAGGGGTTGCAGTGTTGTGGCACCAGCACCAGTGCCTAAGGCACAATTTTTCAGCCCCTGTTTAACAGGGGCGTGTACTTACAATTTTTTTAAAAAATGCTTCGCAACACGTGTGACTGCTGTGCTCCAAGTACAGTATCTGTGAGGGGTTGCAGTGTTGTGGCACCAGCACCAGTGCCTAAGGCACAATTTTTCAGCCCCTGTTTAACAGGGGCGTGTACTTACAATTTTTTAAAAAAATGCTTCGCAACACGTGTGACTGCTGTGCTTCAAGTACAGTATCTGTGAGGGGTTGCAGTGTTGTGGCACCAGCACCAGTGCCTAAGGCACAATTTTTCAGCCCCTGTTTAACAGGGGCGTGTACTTACAATTTTTAAAAAAAATGCTTCGCAACACGTGTGACTGCTGTGCTCCAAGTACAGTATCTGTGAGGGGTTGCAGTGTTGTGGCACCAGCACCAGTGCCTAAGGCACAATTTTTCAGCCCCTGTTTAACAGGGGCGGGTAATTACAAATCTTGATCTAATAGTTCACAGCAGGGCCCATTCCTGCGCCCACCAAGAGTAACTATGAGGGCCTACAGTCTTGTGGCAACACCGTCCACCACCACCGCCAAAGGCCCAATTTTTCTGCCCTGTTCATCAGGTGCTTGCAATTACAAATCTTGATCTAATAACTCACAGCAGGGCCCATTCCTGCGCCCACCAAGAGTAACTGTGAGAGCTTACAGTCTTGTGGCAACACCGTCCACCACCACCACCACCACCACCACCGCCAAAGGCCCAATTTTTCTGCCCTGTTCAACAGGTGCATGAAATTACAAATCTTGATCTAATAACTCACAGCAGGGCCCATTCCTGCGCCCACCAAGAGTAACTGTGAGAGCTTACAGTCTTGTGGCAACACCGTCCACCACCACCACCACCACCACCACCACCACCACCGCCGCCAAAGGCCCAATTTTTCTGCCCTGTTCAACAGGTGCATGCAATTACAAATCTTGATCTAATAACTCACAGCAGGGCCCATTCCTGCGCCCACCAAGAGTAACTGTGAGAGCTTACAGTCTTGTGGCAACACCGTCCACCCACCACCACCACCACCGCCAAAGGCCCAATTTTTCTGCCCTGTTCAACAGGTGCATGCAATTACAAATCTTGATCTAATAACTCACAGCAGGGCCCATTCCTGCGCCCACCAAGAGTAACTGTGAGAGCTTACACCGTCCACCACCACCACCACCGCCAATTTTTCTGCCCGGTTCAACAGGTGCATGCAAGTACAAATCTTGATCTATTAACTCACAGCAGGGCCCATTCCTGTGCCCACCAGTCTTGTGGCTACACCAACATCTAATAGGGCAAATGGGGTAGCCATGCCATTTTTCTCAAGGATTTTCAGCCATATGGCGGCCAGGACAAGACATGACATTAAAGCCGCAAGTGGTTTTAAATGGCTTCTTTTTTTTCCTTTACAAATGTCATTTTGTGCAAGGACAGTTCTAAACACGGGAAACACATGCCACTTCACAGGAATACTTTAGACACCCCCCAGGTACCATATTTAAAGGAAAATTTCACTCTTTTTTTTTTTTCACTTTATGCATCATTAAAATGACTGCTCCCGAAAAAACGTTAGTTTTTAAAAGTTCTTTTTGCATTGATATATGTCCCCTGGGGCAGGGCCCGGGTCCCCAAACCTGTGTTATGACATTAACATGCATATTGGCCGTTGTAATTAGCACTTTTGATTTCGAACGTTCGCGTCCATTATAACGTATAGGGTTCGAAAATTTGCGCGAACTTTCGGTCGGTTCGAAGGTTCTGGTGCGAACCGAACCCGGGGGTGTTCGGCTCATCCCTATTAGTGACACCAATCCGTGCCCATTAGTGACACCAATTAGTGTTGCCTATCAATGCCCATCAGTGCCACCTATCAATGCCCATCAGTGCCGCATATCAGTGCCCATCAGTGTGGTATATTAGTGCCTCCTAATCAGTGCCCTTCAGTGCCACCTCATCAGTGCCCATCAGTGCTGCCTCATCAGCGCACATCAGAAAGAGGAAAATTACTTATTTACAAAATTTACTGACAGAAACTAAGAAAAACTTTTTTATTTTTTCACCCAGGGGTGAATAAATACCACCAAAAGAAAGCTCTATTTGTGTAAAAAAATGATAAAAATGTCATATCGGTACAGTTTTGCACGATCGCGCAATTGTCATTCAAATGGTAACAGCGCTGAAAGCTGAAAATTGGCCTAGGCAGGGAGAGGTTAAAAGTGCCCACTAGGCAAGTGATTAAGTTACAAAATGTCATTTGGTTATCATTTGTTATGTTAGAATCATTTGTTTTTGTTATTCGTTTAGCTTTCGTTTAGTTGTCATCCGTATTCGATTTGAATTGAATATCAGAAAATTTGTTAGGTACTACTTATATTTTCCATTTTATCTGATAAAAATACGTTTTCACAAAATGAAAGCCTCGATTATGGGCCCAACAGAATATGTAACATGAAATTATAGGTAAGTTATCATTATAATTTGTTGAACTACAAGAGTATCAACATGCTGGACCCCAAACACCTTGATGCTATTCATGAAATACCACTACATTTTTCTATTGGAAGTTAGGGCAGCAACTTTATACGTTGTATAAAAGTTTAATTACTATTACTAACATGAAACTCGCGTGATCAAAGATACTATCTTTTTGTATACCTCAAGACACACATGCATCAACAATTAAGTTGAGTATAGTCATTACAGTCATGTTATGCACACCATCCACTGCCACCAGAATAGGGTTGGGGGAAACAAGGAGCATTAAAATGAGTATACTTTGCATATATTATTATTATTATTATTATTATACAGGATTTACATAGCGCCAACAATTTGCTCAGCACTTTACAATGTAGAGTGGGACAGAACAATTACAAAACAGTTCAATAAGTAGGAATAGGAGGCCCTGCTCATAGAACTTACAGTCTAAAGGGTTTGTATACATATACAATGCCATTTAACAAGATCCAATGAGTTAAATGCTGGTAATGGTAATGGATTGATGGGAGGGATTCCCCATCAACACTGACTGGGTTTATGGGGGAATCAAGTGATTTCCTTTCTTTGCAACCCCCTGTTGCAGAAAAGAAATTGCAGCATCTATGGCCAACTTAAACCTTTAATAAAAAATATTTTTTTAGGGCATATATGTTGATCTGAACAGAAATAATTTTAAAATTATTCATTCACCAGAAATATTAACAGTTTGATTTTTGACACATTAATCTTCTTTGTATTATTAAGGTTTATTCAGAATATGTGAAGTATTCTAAGTTTTAAAATACATATCTGACTTCAACATTTTGCTGTCCCTATGTACAATACTGTGCAAAGTTTTAGGCAAAGTTTTAGGCAGGTATCAAAAAATAATGTAACGTAATGCTGGCCATACACGTATAGATTTTCAGATGAGAATATTTGTATGAAAATTATTTTTACAATCGATGAATGGACGAATGTCGTTCAAAAATGAAATGAATGTAACCCACATACATTGTCTAAAAATGTGTTTGATCTAGAAAAGTTTTCTATTCTGTTCCTTTGAATTTTCCCATCACTGTGCATCAATTAACTTTGATTGGACCACATTAACGATTAGAAAATTGAATGAATCTTCGAATGAAAATCTATATTAGAGAATCCTTTCAAAAATATATATTTTTTATGTTTTTTTTTTCCATAAAGATTTTATTAAGAATAAGTCATACAGAACAGGCAAGGGAACACACATAAATTGCAAAACAGATCGTCTGTCAGTACAGGTATAGAACAAAGAACAAAATGTGTAAACCATCGGAGCATGAATTTGATGAGTCTAGCGTGTGCCCTGGAGGACATGGGGATAGAAAGAGGTTGGTGGGATTTAGTCCGTGCCATCCCATAGTGGACCAGTGGGGTACGGTATAACGGGTACGACAGGTGTATACCAGTGGACACCTGTCGCCCAAAAGATGCTTAGGGGATGGCGGGAGGCCAAGAGGGGGCGAGAGGGAGGGAGTGAGAAAGAGAGAGAAAAAAGGAGAAGGGAAAAAAAAAAAAAAAAGAAAAAGGAGGGGGGGAGGGATAGGAGGTGGGGGGAAACGAGGGAGGAGCGAGAGGGGGAGGCATAGAGAGAGGGAAAAGACTGGGAGAGGAGGGAGGGTATAGAGGGGGAGGTTGAGGCGGTTGAGGCGTCCCTCGCCCAGATCTCACACAGAGGATAGGTGGGGAAGCAGAGTAGCGGGTCTTGGTTGCCTAGGTAGAAAATCGTTCCAGGAAACGTTAACCTTTGTAAGACATTTAGCGGATATGATGTTCGTACTCTCGGGTGGTTGTAAAGTGATTCCAGCAAGCCCAGGTGGTTGTGAACTTCTCCATCCTCTCCTGAGCGATGTGTATCAGCTCTTCCATGTCTCTAATCCTAGAGATGCCACTAAACCATTCTCGAATTGTCGGGGGGAGGTTCGAGCGCCAGTGCCGAGGAATGCAGAGTCTGGCTGCATTTACCATATGCATGGCAAGGGATCTAAAGTAGTTTTTCCTAGAGAGGGAGGTGTGATGCAAAAGGTATTGTTCAGGTGTGAAGTCTAGCGTGTAGGTGGTGATCGAAGAGATAAGGTCATGGACTTTCTTCCAGAAAGGTTGGATGTTGGGGCAATCCCACCATATATGTATCATAGTCCCTGCTGCCGTGTTACACCTCCAGCAGACATTGGGGATTGTGGGAGAAAATTTGTGCAAGCGGGAGGGAGTTCTGTACCACCGTGTTTTTATTTTGTACCCATTTTCCTGGATGGCGACATTCACCGACCCCCCGTGGGCATATTCATGAATTCTAGTCCAGTCAGCAGGTGACAGGGGAGTTTGAAGGTCTCTGTTCCAAGAGGTTTGTGAGGGTGGGAGGGTCAAATCGGGTGAGTCCTGTAGTAGGGCGTAGAAGAGCGAGATTAGGTGCCTCTGTGGGATCTTGCGACTACATAGAGTTTCAAAGGGGGTGAGAGGCCTAGACCAGTTAGCTCGGGTAGTGTAGGTGGTCAAAAAGCTACAGATTTGTCTGTATGTCCAGAAGGAGAAGGTGGGATTATTAGTATAAGTGCGTAGGTCATTCAATGAGATCAATTTGCCTCCTGGGAAGAATTGGGAAGCGAGGACGTCGTCGGATGGCCATTCCTGTTTGAGGAAGTTGGGGGAGTCCCCGGGGGGGAAGTCAGGGTTGCATCTTAGGGGCGTCAGTGGGCCTGGAGTTGGGGCAAGAGACCTGTCGGCGGGTATCTTCTTAAATGTCGATAGAGACGTGTGTATAAGGGGGTGTGAATCCAGCCTGTGCGGCCAGCATTTCGGAGGGAGCCACGGAATGAGATGCAGGGGGATCGGCGAGAAAGTGTTCTCGAGTGCAACCCACACTTTTTGTGTGGCGTGGATGTTCCAATCCGCGATTCTTGTTAAGTGGCAGGCAGAGTGGTACTTTTGCAGGTCAGGGAGAGCTATACCTCCTTTGGGCTTGGCTCGGGTGAGGAGGGTATACCTGATCCGTGGGGGGGCATCCTTCCAAATGAAGGAGGAGCAAATTTTCCGATATGTCGAGAAAAAGTCCCGGGGCAGGGCGATAGGGATGGTTTGAATCAGGTAAAGCAGACGGGGCAGAATAATCATCTTAATTAAAGCTGCTCGACCAAACCATGAGACATTGAGAGTCATCCAGTCCTTAAGATAAGCTTGGGCTTTAAGCAAGGCTGTTAGGAAGTTAGCTGGATATAGATCTGAGAAGCGGGGTGTAATCCGCACACCTAGGTATGTGATGGCTGTCTTTTCCCAGTGAAAAGGGAAAGAGTCTTGGCAGTGGGCAACTTCTTGCTGGGGGAGCGAAACGTTCAGGGCTTGTGATTTGGAGTAATTGATTTTAAGGTTTGAAAGCTCTCCAAAGGTGTGTAGATCCCTAAGAAGGGATGGCAAGGAGGTGCGTGGGGATGTTAAAGACAGCAGGACATCGTCCGCAAAAGCTGCAACTTTAAATTGTCTACCTTGTATTGTAAGGCCACGGATATCTTGGTTGCTCCTGAGTTTATTAAGAAGAGGTTCTAATGTGAGGATATAGATCAAGGGGGAGAGGGGGCAGCCTTGGCGTGTGCCATTACTGATGGGGAAGGCGTTTGACAGGTGGCCATTAACACGGACCGCTGCAGAGGGGCTAGAGTATAGTGCCATTATAGCAGACAGCATGCGTTCTTGTAGGCCAAGGGCCTCCAGGACTGCCCTCATGTAGTCCCAGGCCACTCTGTCAAACGCCTTCTCCGCATCAAGAGAGAGAAAGAAGCCCTGGGAATTTGACGTAGTAAGCCAGTGATGTAGGTTGAGGGTGCGTATGGTATTGTCCCTGGCCTCCCTGCCCGGTACAAAACCCACCTGGTCCGGGTTAATCAGGTTGGGGATAAGGGGTATGAGTCTGTTGGCCAGAATTTTAGCATAGAGCTTAATATCCACATTAAGAAGGGAGATTGGCCTGTAGTTAGCTACTAAAAGGGGGTCTTTATTATCTTTAGGGATCACTGATATATGGGCTGAAAGCATTCGACTTGGGTCTGCTTGGGGATTCGACAAGGCGTTAAAAGTGCGGATTAAGTTCGGGGAAAGGACTTCTGAGAAGGATTTGTAGTATTGGAGGGAGTAACCATCCGGGCCAGGGCTTTTACCTACCTTCATTTGTTTCACGGCCGTGTCTAGTTCCGCTAGGGAGAATTGTTCTTCTAGGAGGGAGGTTTGTTGGGGGGAAATGGGCGTGGGACTATATTGAGCTAGGAAGTCTGCAATGGCCGTTTGGCGGGCTCTGTTGGGGGTCTGAGCGGAGCGGTCAGGGTAAAGATTGTAGAGTTTGGAATAGAAGTCTTCAAATTCCTTAGCTATGTCTTCATTCTTGGCCAGCAAGGATCCCTCAGTGTTACGAATGTTGTGAATTGTGGAGGAAAGTTTGGCGGCTTGCACTGAGCGAGCAAGAATGCGGCCGCACTTGTTACCGTATTCGTAGAAGATCCTCTGGCCAAGAATGTATCGTCTTTTGGTGCGTCTACCCAGTTCCTCCGCTAGGAGAGAGCGAGCTTGAACAAGTTCCTGGAGGGTGAGTTGTGCTTGGGTCTGTTTGTGGGCTTTTTCAAGTCTACTAATTTGGTCCAGCAGGACCTTGATCTGCTGTTGGTGGAGTTTTTTGGCTTGTGCATTCAGGGTCAGCAGTTCCCCTCGAATAACGCACTTGTGGGCTTCCCAGATAGAAATGGGGGACATGTCAGGGTCAGCATTTTCTTGGAAGTACAGCTGGATGCAGGTGCGTATACGCTCTAGGGCCACTGGGTCTTTAGTCAAGGAGGGATTGAAGCGCCAAATCTTGGTTTTGGCGAGAGTCTCGGGGAAGGTCAGAGTAACTGAGATGGGATGATGGTCCGACAAGAACATCGGCTCGATGGTGGCCTGTCTAAGTAGGGAGAGGTCCGTCTGTGTGAGGAAGAAAAAGTCGATTCGAGAGTACTTTTGGTGGGGGGTAGAAAAGAAAGTGTAATCCTTGGTCGAGGGGAATAAGGTGCGCCACGTGTCGTGGAGGGCCAGTTCTTGGAGCTGTGCCTTGATCTGGCGTAGAGCTCTGTAGGGCAAGGAAGACGTCCCAGTGGAGGTGTCTAACAAGGGGTTTAACGGGACATTAAAGTCGCCTCCCAGGAGGATCAGGCCCTCACGGAATGTGGATAGGAGTGAGCATGTTTTGCGAAAAAATGAGACTTGGTGTATATTAGGGCAATAGATATTCGCCAAAGTTATTGGCTTGGATGCGTACATCCCCTTGAGGAAGACAAACCTCCCCTCAGGATCTAGCAGGGAGTCGGTTAGTTGGAAGTCGGCGTGTCTTGAAATGAGGATAGAAACTCCTTTCGTCTTGGCAGTAGGGTTAGTGGCATGGAAGGCGGAACGATAGAGATGATTGGAGAGTTTTGGAGTGGAGTCCGTTCTGAAATGGGTTTCTTGGAGGAAAAGGAAATGTGCCTTGAGTTTAGTAAGAGAGGCCAACACTTGGGACCTTTTTTCAGGCACATTGAGGCCCTTCACGTTCAGCGAGACACATTTCAGGGTTAATGGGGTTTTAATTGAAGGGTTGGGTGCCATAGTTACAGGGGGAGCTACGTTGGGAATCACACTAGGGAGTGTGCGCGTGTTAGGTTATGTAGGGGCGAGGGGCGCCTCAAGGAAAGGGTAGGGGGGGGAAGGGTGGGAAGAGAGCAAGGGGGAGAGAGAGGGGGAGAAGGGAGGGGGTGAGAGCAGAGACAAAAGGCGGGGTAGGGGGGGTGGGGGGAGGGGGAGGTGTGAAAGGGGGTGTAGAGGGGGTTGCAAACCAGAGGTGAGGGTAGCTCAGCTAATCACCTGCAGGGGGAGGAAAGAGAAAGCCTGGAAGGTCAGCAAGGTCTCACAGAGACTGCTGTGTGGGGGAAGTAAGAAGGACGTGTACCACATAGTGGCTGCGATCCGGGGAACTGCGAAGATAGATTATGGTGGGAATGTAAATCATGAGGAAAGAGGGTGAGGAAGGGGGGTCTCTCCAACCGTGAGGATCTCCCCTGGAGTGGCAAGAAGCCTGCCATAGATCGGGGTAGAGAGATCGCTCAGGTCACGACTATCACATAGTGCAAAAATAAACAATTAAATTCAGACCCAACTGGATTCTTAAGGAACAAAACTTGGCATGTTGAACATAGGTTACTAACAATCAGTACCATAGAAATTGACATCGTTTTTCATAGACAAGTACAAGTACAACCCGTGAGCAAGCGAACTTGGGTACAAGGATTGGAGGGATTACCTAACTCCCGTCAGGGGTCGGAGGGGTCGGGTCCCCCAAGGGCCATTCGACAGTATGATATGGGAGGGGGGGGGGGGAGAAGAGCGGAGGGAAGAGGGGGGAGGAGGAGTGGAGGGGGGGGGGGGGGGGGGGAGGAGAGGAGGGGGAGGGGGGGAGAGGGAGAAGCAGAGGGGAAAAAAAAAAGGGGGGGGAGGGAGGGGGGGGGGTAAGGAAGGAAAAAGGGGGTGAGTGGGGAGGGGGGGGTTAAGAAGGGGGAAAAGGGGGAGGAGGAGGAGGGGAAGGGAAAGGAGGGGAGGGGAAGGGGAAGGGAGAGGAGAGGAGAGGAAAAGAGAGGTGAGGAGGGGGGGGAGAGGTGAGGAGGGGGGAGAAGGGTGAGGAGGGGGGGAGGGGGGGAGAGAGGTGAGGAGGGTGGGGGGAGAAAGGTGAGGAGGGGGGGGAAAGGTGGGGAGGGGGGAGGGGTAAGAGAGAGGGGGGGGAAAGGGTGGGGAGGGGGGTAGGGGGAGAGGCGGAGGAGGGGGGGGAGAGGGGAGAGGAGGAGGGGGGGGAGGGGAGGGAGAGGTGAGGGGGGTGGATGAAGGGAATGGAGGGGGGGGGAGGGGGGATGGAGGGGAGGCAGGGGGGGGGGGGGGACCTGAGGGGGGGGATCCTGGGTAGCGAGAGTATTGGTTTGGGGTGTCTAGACAGGGAGTAAATGAAATGTCCGGGTATACCGGGTTACCTTGGGGGGGGGGGAGGGGGGAGGAGATGGGGGTGGGGTGATGGGGAGGGGGGGGGGTGGGGGGGGGGAGGGGGCGGGGGGGTGGACGGGGGGGGGGGGGGGGGGGAGTGGGGGGGGGGGGGGGGGGGGGGGGGGGGGTGGGAGGGGGGGGGGGGGGGGGGGGGAGGGGGGGGGGGGGGGAGGGGGGGGGTGGCGTGGGGGGGGGGGGGGGGGGGGGGGGGGGGGGGGGGGGGGGGGGGAGGGGGTGGGTGGGGGGGGGGGGGAGGTGGGGGGGGGGGGGGGGGGGGGGGGGGGGGGGGGGGGGGGGGGGAGCGGGGGGGGGGGGGGGGGGGGGGAGGGGGGGGGGGGGGGGGGGGGGGGGGGGGGGGGGGGGGGGGGGGGGGGGGGGGTGGGGGGGGGGGGGGGGGGGGGGGCGGGGGGAGGAGGGGGAGGGGGGGGGGGGGGATGGGGGGCGGGGGGGGCGGGGGGGGGGGGGGGGGGCGGGGGGGGGGGGGGGGGGGGGGGGGGGGGGGGGGGGGGGGGGGGACGGGGGGTTGGGGGGGGGGGAGGAGGGAGGGGGGGGGGGGAGAGGATGGGGGGGGGAGGGGGGAGAGGGAGATGGGAGGGAGCAGGGGGGGGAGGGGGGACTGCGTATGGCGGCCAGTGCGCGTCTATCAGGAGCCCAAAATGCGTTAGCTTGTCACTTGCATGGAGAAAGGAAGAAAAAAAGAAAAGGGGAGAGGAGGAGAAAAAAAACAAAAACAAAAGAGCAGCATCATCATATAAAACATCTTTAGGTAACCATACAGATGGGTGATCTCCAAGTGGTCCGCATAAGGTAACCCAGGGTAGCAAAAAAAAAAAAAAAACACACCACAGTGGGCTAACCCAGGTTTGAAACATGGGGTCCATAGGGAAACAAAGTCAGGTACCTGCATAGGAAAAAAAGGGGCGTTAATACGGACTAGGTGCCGAGCAACAGGGTTATTCGGGGAGATCTGTTGACCAGCTATAGAGCGCCTGGTGAGGTAAGGGTTCAAGCAGCAGGACTCTGGATCCATGTTCCTGCAGAGAAGCATGTCATCAGGGTGGATGGAGATTAGGCTTCACCGGGCACAGTCCAGTCGGGGGGAGGCAGGTGTGAGCGTTCACGTCTTCGGGTGATGGGGGGTCTCCGTTTGAGGTGAGGGGGCAAATGGAGAGCACCGCTCAAGGACCGACAGGGACCAGAAGCGGGCAGGAACCACTCGGTGTTGCCACAGGGGAGCACAGTGTAGGTGTCCTGGGCGGCATAGTTGGAGGAGTTCCGGAGCTGGGACGAGGTAGAGGCCCACGGCCTCGGTGGCGGCTGGGATGGAGCAGGTCCCTGATCCTGTGGCAGGTCATGGTGGCGGCAGGAGAGGAGTCCATGGCAGGAGCGCTAAAACGCAGGATGCAAGGGTGGGTTAGGCGCCTTGTAGCGCGGCATAGTGTGAGGTGCTGCTCGTAGCCACAGAGGGCGAGCGCGGTGTGGAGGCTGGATAGGTATAGGGATCCCCGCGGGTATATCGTGGCGAGGGCGGGCTCGGGTGAGCTGGGGACGGGGGCTGGGGGCAATCACTGGCGTTCCTTCAGAGATGGGTTGGTCATGGGTAGGGAGAAAGTTTACTCACGGGTTGCGCACTGTGTTCGGGGAAGAGTCAGTTCAATCTTCCATCGCGTCCCTTCTGGCCAACGGAGGAGGTGAGTAGTCCGGGCTCCCCTGGTGAATGTCTCGGCGTGAGCGGGCATTCGGCGACGTGGGTCCGGGTCTGCGTCTGCGGGACCTCTGTCGGGCAGCCTTCGGGGAAGGGTTGAGGGAGACAGGGAGCCATGGTTCCGAGGGAAAGTACATGGCGTACCACTCCGGAAGCTCGACGGTGGGGAGATCGAGCTGGGCGCAGAAGTCGCAAAGGTCTTCAGGGGTGCGGAGGAGGGCCGAGCGCCCTCTAGCGGAGGCCGACAGGCCAAAGGGAAATTTCCATCTATATTGGATGTTTCTGGCACGGAGTGTGTCGAGAAGTGGCTTCAGGGCCCTCCTGTTCTGGAGGGTAATTTGGGAGAGGTCTTGGAAGAGTTTCACTTCAGTCCCATTAAAAATAATGCGTCCCTTGGCTCTAGCCTTCCTCAGAATTTCCTCCTTCAGTGGGAAGCTGACAATGCAGCATATGATGTCCCTGGGTGGCTCGTTGTCCCGTGGGGGGGGGCGAAGGGCGCGATGGGCTCGTTCCATGTCGATGGGGGAGTCAGCCGGGCGATCAAGTAGGTCGTTAAAGATGGTGCATAGCGCTTGTTGGATAGCACCCGGGTCGATGGTTTCAGGGACTCCCCGCACCCTGATATTGTGCCTTCTCCCCCTGTTGTCCAAGTCCTCCACGTGACGATGGAGTTCAAAGACCTGGGAGAGTTGCACATCATAAGCCGACTGCACTTGGCGGATGGCCGCCGCGTGGGTTTGGGTGGTTTGCTCCACGCCATCGATGCGATGGGCCACCGCCTGGAGGTCGGATTTTAGATCAGCAATAGCGGCTGTGACAGTGCTCTTGATGTCCGTGGCAATCTTCTCCAGGTCGAAGAGGCTGGGCGGTGTGGTCCCGCTTTGGGAAGGCGATGGGAGGCCGGGCATCCTTGCAGGCGGGGGTTCGTCAGTCAATGCCGAGGCTTGGGCCTGTGCCACCGCGTGGGCTTGCAGCTTCTGGGACCGGAAAATCTCCAGTATGTTTCTGCCCAGATGTGCGTGGGGATCCTTGGGAGCACGAGGGGTAGAGGAGCTCCTGGTGGACCTGTGCATAGCCAGAGGAGGGTGTAGTTTTCCCGGTAAAGCCGATTTCTGTCCCCGGATCGCAGGAGCTCAGAAGTTATGCGGCCATCTAGGTCTCCGTCCAGGCCACGCCCCCACTTATTTTTTATGTTTATTTTTATCAATCAAACAAATGCAGCGTTATCGAACAGATGAAAAATCTAAGTTAAAGTGGTAGTAAATCCACTTTGTTTGCTTACTAGAATCCCCAGTGTTAGATTACATTATGTGCCCCAGTTTACGTTCTTTATAAAAACTATGCAGCTTTATACCTTATTTCAGAGCGCCGCTCGGTGCTCAGGTGACTCCCCGCCATGGTGTCCCCCCCCCCAAAATCTATACCAGACCCTTATCTGAGCATGTGCCTCCCCACCTCCTGAACCATACCAGGTCACATGCTCTCAACATGGGGGGTGGGTGCTTGAACCCAGAGCACCATTTTGATGGGGATAAGGGTCTGTGGGCAGGGGGCTTATCGGAATCTGGAAGCCATAGATTCCACCCCCTTATGTAAATGAGTATGGGCTACATTGTACCCAAACCCATTCACCAAAAAAAGTGTCAAAAATAAATAAAAACAGAAGACAGGTTTTCGACAATTCCTTTATTAAAGTTTAAAAAAAAAAAGATTAAAAAACACTCCGCCATCAATGAAGGCTGACTGACTACTGTAGGCTCTGCCGTTTGACAGTTCTTATATAGTAAGGGGCGGAACCACCTAGCGATGTCACCTGGTGCTCCCGCCCCTTGTGTGATCACCGACCTAGCATGCAATGGTCACAAGTGGTAGGGCCACCAGGTGACATTGGTGGGTGGATCCCTGCCTATAAAGGAACTGTCAAACACCAGAGCCTGCAGTAGGCGGTCAGCTGTCATTGACGGCAGGGCTTTTTCTTTTTTCAGGTCTGGTGGTGGCAGACATCAGATCTACATTGGGGGGCATTTTTTTAATAAAGGAGTTGTCAAAAACCTATCTACTGTTTTTATTTATTTTTTACACTTTTTTTGGTGAATGGGTAGGGGTACAATGTACCCCATATTCATTCACATGGGGGGGATCTGGGAGCCTCCTTGCCCCCTGCCCACAGACCCCCACAACCACAGTCCAGGGTTGTATGGAAGAGGACCTTGTCTCCATCAACATAGGGACAAGGTGCTTTGGGGTGGGGGGGCAAAGCACTCCCCATGTTGAGGGTATGTGTCCGGGTGTAGATCAGGAGGGGGGGGCGCTCACTCGCTTTTTTTTTCTTTTTTGGCGTGGGATTTCCCTTAAAATCTATACCAGATCCAAAGGGCCTGGTATAGACTGGGGAGGACCCCAGACTGGTATTTTCTTCATTTTTTTAAATAGCCGGGTGCCACCAACTGCAAGCATGAGTCAATTTAAATGTGATTTAACTTGTTTTTTATTTTGGAAATTAAATTTTTGCTGCAGCATTTTCTTTACATGCTACAGATGTGCAACTTTACAGGCAGACTAAAGGGACCCCCAGGCCCTATGTCTAAAGGAATTTTCCATTTTTATTGTTTCACTTTAAACATCTTTAAACTCACTGCTTCTTTAACTACTTAAAGTGTGAGTTCACCTTTACAGAAAAATCTATAAGGTAAACTTTCACATGACCCTGCTCAATGACCTGGACCGCAGCAATCTCCCATTCTAAGGCCTGGTATATCCGTGTCAGGAGTCCGAAACTTAGAAATCCCCTCAGCTGAATGTCCAAAATGTACTTTGTCAGGGGGGAAGTTTCAGAGCATTCTAATTGGTCAGCACTGTCACATGGGCGGCGCCAACCATTTAGCAGATGCATGGCCCATCCTATCAGCTGGAAAGAAGACGTGTGGATGCAGAGGGGAATTCTAAGCCCCGGACTTCTGGCACGGATATACCAGGGCTCAGAACGGGAGATTGCCACGGTCCAGTCCAAATCAGCGGGACCGGGGGGCGAGGAGGGGGTCCTGTGTAAGTTCACCTTACAGACCTTTTAAGGACCAGGCCTATTTTTCAAACTTGTTATTTACAAGTTAAAATCATTTTTTTTTGCTAGAAAATTACTTAGAACCCCCAGACACCCTAGAGAATAAAATGGCGCTCATTGCAATACTTTATGTCACACCATATTTGCACAGCGGTCTTACAAGAGCAATTTTTTTGGAAAAAATAAAAAATAAGACAACAGTAAAGTTAGCCCAATCTTTTTCTATATTGTGAAAGATAATGTTACGCCGAGTAAATTGATACCCAACATATCACGCTTCAAAATTGCGCGCGCTCGTGGAATGGCGACAAACTTTGACCCTTAAAAATCTCCTTAGGTGACGTTTAAAAATAATTACAGGTTACCAGTTTTGAGTTACAGAGGAGGTCTAGGGCTAGAATTATTGCTCTCGCCCCACCAATCGTGGCGATACCTCACATGTGTGGTTTGAACACCGTTTTCATATGCGGGCGTGACTCATGTCTGCATTCACTCCTGTGTGTGAGCTCGGCAGGACAGGGCGCTTTAAATAATTATTTTTTTACACTGTCTTTTAAAAAAAAAAAAATTGGTTCACTTTTATTCCTATTACAAGTAATGTAAACATCCCTTGTGATAGAAAAAAAGCATGACAGGACCTCTTTAACCACCTCAATACAGGCCACTTACTTTTGGTGGTATTTAATCACAAGTGTTTTTTTTTATTTTTTGTCCTATAAATAAAAAAAGACTACATTTTGTTAAAAAAAAATCCTTTTTCTTTGTTTCTGTCATATAATTTTGCAAAATAGTAATTTTTCTTCATAAATTTTGGCCAAAATGTATACTGCTACATAGCTTTGGTAAAAATAACCCAAATTAGTGCATATTATTTGGTCTTTGTGAAAGTTATAGTGTCTAAATCTATGGTGCCAATCACTGAAAATTGATCACATGGTGTATCTCATTTCTTGAGACGCTAACAAGTCAGGAAAGTACAAATACCCCCCAAATTACTCCTTTTTAGAAAGTAGACATTCCAAGGTATTAAGTAAGTAGCATGGTGAGTTTTTTTAAGTTGTATTTTTTCCCACAATTCTTTGCAAAATTAAGATTTTTTATTTTTATTTTATTTTTTTCAAAATTGTCATATTATCAGGTTATTTCTCACACACAGCATATGCATACAACAAATTACACCCCAAAATACATTCTGATACTCTTCCCGAGTATGGCGATACCACATGTGTGAGACTTTTTCAAAGCCTGGCCACATACAAATGCCCAACATTGAAGTAGTACCTTCAGGCGTTCTAGGAGCATAAATGACACATCTCATTTCTCAATGACCTATTACATTTTTGAAGGCCCTGGAGCACCAGGACAATGGAATTGCCCACAAAATTACCCCATTTTGAAAAGCAAACACCCCAACGTATACTCTATGAGGCATAATGAGTCTTTTGAACAGTACTATAGATCCGCCCACTGTTATGAAGTCTCACTCAAAAGTGGAGTGGAGTGGAGCTGATGTGTAACTAGTCTCTCAGTTCCCCATAAGGCTCCACCCACCCCTAGTATAAAAATCCTCTGCTGTAGGCCGGGCAGTATGACGGACACAATGGCTGGGATGGGAGGGGGAGAGTGCACTAGGGATGGAGTGTGCAATGTAGACATTCCTTCCCCTGTGCAAACACTAACAAATTCATGTACCTGTTTTCGACAGGTACATGAAGGGAGCAAGCGTCGACACTTTTGGGTCTGTGCCCTTATTGAATTCTAAAGGATGTGTTTTCCTATTTCCAGTCTCTCTCAAACAATTACCAGAAACAGTGACAGAACAGATAAGTCTCATTCCTTAACCGCTTCCCGACGCATGACGATGTACGTCGGCAGAATGGCACGGACAGGCATAAGGGCGTACAGGTACGTCCCTTTGAATATGCCACTTTGCCACCGCGTGCGTGCCACCGGCGGCGTGCATGTGCACCTGTTGGGAGCCCCGTGAGTCTGGCCGCGGGTCCCGCAGACTCTATCGCTGCGGGAATACCCGTGATCATCTCACGGGGAGGACGAACGGGGAGATGCAGAAGTAAACAGCATTTCCCTGTTCTGACTAGCAACAAGTGACACTGATCTCTGCTCCGATGCAGTGCTGAATCGCAAAAAGTGCTCTGGTCTTAAGCCAGCAAAATGGTCCGGTCTGAAAGTGGTTAAAGGAGTTTCCAACTTAAGGCTGGGTTCACACAAATTTTGGGCTGAATTCGGACCTGAAACAGACCAAAAGATGTACAGGACTTCTGTGCAATTCGCACCTGAGCCGCACCGGAGATGTGTGAACTGGCTCCACAGAGAGCCGGTCACAATCTCCTGCTATGCGAATTGGATGCAGATTTCTCCGCATCCAATTCGCAATAGTGTGAACCCGGCCTCATTCAATCGTTCCCTTTTTTCTTTTAAGAAAATTCTAATTGGAGTCACATGCACTGACCTTTGTTCAGGCAAAAGGAGTCCACAGTTATTTTGGTGTCATTTAGGATCGTTTGGAACTATGAATACATATGCATGCACAATGTCTACTGCAGATCACACCTGTGCACACTATTGATAACATAAGTTGTAAGTGTGCTGTTGTAAGCACCATGGTCATTAAAACTGGATATAAATGAAAATTGGTTATGTTAGATTGATACCTGTACATGGATTAATTAAAAATAAGGCCAGTACCAGCAGCGACTGAACATTAGAAGGTGTTTTTTAGCTGTTGATGTATGAATATATCTGTACTCTGAAGAAAATACCCTATACAGATGAAAAACATAAATTTCTATATGTTGCACTGTTGGAATTGAAGATTGCTGGTGACTATTTTTTAATTCATTACATACAATGCAGGACCAGCTCCAACCATTGGCCTTGCATTGTATGCAACCATGTCCCAGGGAAAGAGAGAAAAAGTTTGGAGCACCAACTGCCACAGAAGTAAATATTTCCCACTATTAGACCCCACAGTCTTAACCGCATTATATTCTGCATATATGGGGGGGGGGCATACAGATTTATTTTCTTCTTTTAAGTAGAATGGAGTTCAACTTTAAATTTCAGTGAACATACTGTATGTTCATTTTTGTTTAATAAACATATTTTTATTAGGGTACCAGGGTCTGATTTCTTGATTATTACTTCTATAATCTAGTTTAACCATGTCCCAAGCATTACAGCTAGTAATTTCGTTTTTTTAAATACCTACAAACAATACAAACAATAGTACAGTATATCTTAAATTCAATGTGCTTTAAAGAAAATAAACTTACATTAAACTATAGAATCTATTTGAGATTTAACAGATACATAGTTCTAAAATATAAGTAATCTGATCACTGAAAAAGATCCATATCTTTAAATTATATCTAGTAGAAATCCATTAAGACCTGCGACCATAAATAAGAAGGAATGACATCACAGATCTAAATCTTAGGTGCACTTATACGGCTTCCTGTGGAGTAATCAGCTATAGCTAGATGTATTACTGATTATCTCTCTGCTTCTCAAGTCACTGTATTACTGATAACAAAACTGTCTTATGTATTGTCATACCTGAAATGTATACATGCTTGTTATCTTAGATGCAAATGCTCTGAATGTTGTAAAATCTAGTATACCTTGGGGTATACAAAAGGAAAGACACAGCCCTTGATATCAGCCAGACTCTCAATATTAAAGGGAACTTATCATGACAGAAATATCTGGGCTGAGTTTGATAATCTCCTGAAAATACTTATCGACGGGCTCATTGACCCAAAACCAGTATGCAGATGAAGGAAATGTCACACATTCTTATCTGCACACATTTAAGTCAATGAAGTCAATCAATTAAAGGATCAACAATGAGGCAACTAGCATTTTTTCGAATACAAGTTCTGCTATGGCACTCTCCTTGTTTCTCTCATGAGAGAATAATGTTAAGGGCTCTTTTACATAAGATACATGCATTTTTGCACAGTTTTGTGCTACTGGAGAGGAGCTTGTTATACTGACAGCCTCAGAATAACGGAAAATTGTATCATACTTACCGTAATTTTCCTTTCCTGGTGCCTATCCATGGCAGCATACCTGTGATAGAGCTCCGCCTCGACTCCTCCCTCAGGACTAGTGAATAGCATAAATTAAAGGCACCGTCCCTCCCCCAACATTCTCTGTAATATAGCATACCGAGGGTGGGAGCGTATGCTGCCATGGATAGGCACCAGGAAAGGAAAATTACGGTAAGTATGATACAATTTTCCGTTTTCCTGGTGCCTCCATGGCAGCATACCTGTGATAAATAACTAGCTGACAAGGGTGGGATAATGCTTGTTAAATGTTTAATCAGAAAAGGACATTGCAGCCTGGACTGCCCTCCTTCCGAACTCAACAGTAGTGAGAGCTCCTGGATCGATATGGTAGTGCCTGAGAAAGGTATGGCGAGAAGACCAGGTGGCGGCCCTGCAAACCGTCTCCAATGAAACATTAGCCCTTGCTGCCCAGGAAGCTGAGACTGCCCTTGTGGAATGAGCATTCACTCGGGAAGGAGGTTCCATATTCTTCACCCTGTAGGCCTTCTGAATCAGCTTTACGACCCAAGATGCCAGAGTTCTGATGGAAGCTTCTTTCCCCCTGTATTTACCGAAAGGTACCACAAAAAGTCTCTCGGAGTCCCTGAAGGGACTGGTGGCTTCGAGGTAAGCCCTGAGCACTCTGGAGATGTCTAGCTCGTGACAAGACTCTGAATCCGTATTTGTGAATACTGGTAGTGCCCAAGGTTCTGCCATATGGCTTGTGGTAGTGACTTTAGGCGTGAAGCCCCTAAGGGGACGGAGTTCCACTCTGTCTGGGAAAAAGGAGATATGGTCGTCCCCTATCCCTAACGAATGTAGTTCTGAAACTCTTCGGCCAGATGTGATGGCTAGCAGGAAGGCAGTTTTCAGTGATAGGTTCCAGATTGCCACTTGTTCTACTGGAGCAAATGGATGGCTAGATAGGACCTCCAGGACTAGGGACAGATCCCACTTAGGGAACGGCCGCCCGGCAGGAGGGCGGATCTTTAGCACCCCCCTGAGGAAGGTGACCACCAGAGGATCCTCTGCCCATCTTTTATTTGTGGCTGCGGAGATAGCTGCTACCTGCACTTTGAGAGAACTCAGACCGAGCCCCAGGTCGAGACCTGACTGAAGGAAACCCAAAATATTGGGTGTGGAGGGAAGGATTGGGTCAAAGCCTTTATCCGTAGCGAAAGACAAGAATTTGTTCCAGATTCTTGAGTAGATAGCGTTGGTCGCCGGCTTTCTGGCCCTCAGTAGTGTTGAAATAACCCCTGGGGAACACCCTAAGGCTTCAAACCTTCGCCTCTCAACTTCCAGATTCGAAGATCTAGTTTCTGTGGGTTCGGATGAACCAGGTTGCCTTGCGACAGAAGATGAGGGAAAGGGGGGATCCTGATTGGAGGACTCACGCTGAGGCGCATGGCCAGAGGAAACCAGGGCCTCTTCGGCCAATACGGGAGTACCGCCAACACTTGCACTGATTCCCTGAGGACCCTCAGGAGGAACCTGAATATTAGTGGCCGGGGAGGGAAGGCATATGCTGTCGTGAACCTCCAGGGGCACGTCAGGGCATCCACTGCCTCGGCTTGCGTGTGTGGCAGGCGGGAGAAAAATCTGTCCAGCTTTGCATTCTCCGGGGTGGCAAATAGATCCACCTGAGGGGGATCCCACAGGTTGGAGATCTGAAGGAAGACCTGGGGATGGAGCGCCCACTCGTTGATGTCTTGGAAGTTTCTTGATAACGAGTCTGCTTCCGTGTTTAGTCTGCCCGGGAGATACATCGCTTTGAGATCCAGGAGGTTCTTCTCTGCCCAGAGCATGATCGGCTCTACCTCTCACGTACAGTTGGTCTCATACCTATTGGACGTAGGAGGATCTTTGTTACGAGATGAATAACTCATAGCGCGGTTGGGCAGAGGGATCAGCTGCGGAAATATAGTAAGATAGGGGAAGAGAGAGAGAGAAAAGGACTATGTAGATTTAAGCGTATACATAAGTACCTATATGTAACATATACTTGCATACATAAGCTTATGCGCATACACGTGTGCCCCTCCCGCCCCCCTTCCCCCCCATCCTACTCTTTTTTTTTTTTTTTTTACAAAGACTTCCCGTGAATACACCGCACACAAAAGCATATTCTTTTACATTATTTCAAAAATCCGCCTAATCCTCACAACTTTTTTTTTTTTTTTCAAAGGTTCACTTGGGGAACACCTACCGGGAGACGGTCAGCAAAGAGGCTCGCAGGGCACAGCTGAAACAGCACTGACAGCCATGACCCTGCTGCTAGCCTTTTAATACAAAAGGAGGCGGATGGGCTAGTCCCAAACCACCTCCTACCTGAAAAAAAAGTAGTAAGGGCAAAACTGGAATTTTTTCCAGAAACCAAGATGGCCGCCGGGCGGTCAGGCCGCCGCGCACGCGCACGCGCATGCGCAGTAGCTAACGGCGCCGTGGGCTCTGTGCGGAGCCCTCGCCAGCCGGCGTCCCCACACTACCCCGGAACGCGCATGCGCCCATCAGGCGGCGAGGACGCCGACCACGGGGGGACCCGACAGCCGAGTGTAAGGACCGCTAAAGAGCGCTCCTGCGGCCCCCCCCATGACAGAGTCTTTGAAGACATTCCTGCAAGAAAAGGGGGACAAGAAAGCAAATTACAAGGCAAATCTATATGGAGGGAAGAGAGAGGGGGAAGGGGAGAGAGAGAGAGAGAGAAAGAGAAGAAGAAAAAGAGAGAAGAGAGGGGAAAGAGAGAGAGAAAAAAAAAAGGTAACCGGCCTGAGACTGTGCATCAACAAGGGAGGGAGCTGATCCATCTGCGACTCGCTGCGATTCATCCTAGAAAGTGGCAGACTGCGTTCCTGTGAGGAAACTCTGCAAACGACCCCACAGATCCACAGAGGGGTTCCCAGTCTTATCAGTGCATTGAGCGGACCCAAGAACAGGGACTTCGCACGGGAAAGGCTAAACCCGGCGGACGCTGCCGAAGGCAGAGGTATGGACATCTGCTACTCTTCACCAGCGCAAGAGGTATGAGGAAAAAAAGGAGAATGTTGGGGGAGGGACGGTGCCTTTAATTTATGCTATTCACTAGTCCTGAGGGAGGAGTCGAGGCGGAGCTCTATCACAGGTATGCTGCCATGGAGGCACCAGGAAAATAAATTGCACTTAAGGAAGCCTCAATGTTTTATCAGGATGTGAAGAATTAAGCTAAATAAGCAGTGTGGGCCTCCAAAACATTTTCTTTTTTAATCAACAAAATATAATTTTATTGAGTAGAACATAAGGCATTACAAAGTACAAATGAATAGGCATACAGTCCATAAAAAAACAGGAGATGTAATCAGCAAGACAGAAAATTATTTGCAATAACTGCGTAACCAATCAGGCCTATTAAAAGAAGACCTTAGATTTAATTTACTGGCAAAGAAGAGTAAGGGCTCTTTCACATGGACGTGTCCGTGTACGGAGCCAACTCTACTCAGCAGGGGATCGCTCCGTCAATCCCCGCTGAGCAGGCAGATGACAGGTCTGTCTCTGCAATCTGTGCAGGGACGGACCTGTCAGAGTGTTGCTCTCCTCTATGGCGGATCGGATGACGACGGACCGTAGAGTCCGTCGTCACCTGATCCGATCCGCAGATGGATAGAAAAATAGGGTTTTCCTCCATCACACTTTTTCAGATCGGAGCGGGTCGGATGTCAGTGGACATGTCACCGCTGACATCCGTCCCTCCATAGAGGTCGATAGAGTGTCCGTTCAGGTCCGCCTAAAAAAACTGACAGGCGGACCTGGTCGGACCGTCCGTGTGAAAGGGGCCTAAAACAATTAAAAATACAACTGGAAGCTATCTATAATGAACCTGTAGTAAAGAGGTTGTGATTAATACATTTCATAGGTAAATAGACCTTAATGTATAACAAATTATCTAGTCTGTGAAGGGTCTTGTATGGCTACATATCAAAATATAAGGCATTCATCTATCTAGTCTAGTAATAGTCTATCTAGGACCAGCTGCAGGGGTGCCACCTCTGGAGTGCTCAACCAGTTCTGCCAAATGTTTATAAATTTCTTTGGTGAATTTCTATGATAATAGGGGTTTCTTTCTTGCACAAGTATGTTATTAACCGCCTGGATCCACTGCGCATGAAGATGCAAATTAAGGACTCTGGACGGCCGCACTCCAAGAAAAATTCAAAAGCCTTTATTGGTAAAATATGGAATCACACAAAAATAGGTCACAGCAAAGCAAGAAAATAGCTAATGCATTTCACACTACCAAGAGTGCTTACTCATAAGCTATGAGTAAGCACTCTTGGTAGTGTGAAATGCATTAGCTATTTTCTTGCTTTGCTGTGACCTATTTTTGTGTGATTCCATATTTTACCAATAAAGGCTTTTGAATTTTTGTTGGAGTGCGGCCGTCCAGAGTCCTTAATTTGCATCTTCATCAGCTTGTGCGGTGCCTGCACCCAGGTTCTCTAACCATAGGAACAGCTGTGGGATTGAGTTTGGATGGATCATCCTGGAGCAGTGGATCTCTTCATACTACTGAATTTCTGGATCCACTGCGCACTCGGTGGTTGTGCAGAAAGCCAAAGCCGGGCAATCAGCTGTCTGGCTAGGTATACAAGTATTGTAAGAGCAATGTATACCAGAGGGAGATACTGCTACTCATTGAGACTACCCAACAGACACCTCAGCGGATCCATAATCAGTTGAACCTGATATATCAATTGTTATAATAACTTAATTCCAATATCTCACAAGCTTGGGATATCTCCAGAGCATGTGGATAAGATCACCAGGATGGGCCTGACATTTAGGGCATATAGGAGATTCTCTCCTGCCCCATTTATGCATCTGTACAGGTGTGCAGTATACCCGATGCAATATAAACAGATGTGACAGTTTCTGCACTGCGGATATCGACACCAAAGGTCCTACCCCAAGAATTTGATCCCATTGTTCACCATCGATAGGGCTGATATCTCTCTCCCATTTTTCTCAGCAGGGCAGAAGATCATTGGCTTGTATATAAGATAGGAGATTGTGTAAATTCGAGAGATAATACCATTTTTCTCAGCATCAGTGTATATGGACTTCAAGAACGTGGATTCTTCTAACCTTAGAGTAGAATACCTGCTTTGACATCGTACAGCATGATGCAACTGGATATATTGATAGTAATAGCCTTTCAGCAGTGGAACTTCCAGTACCATCTGTTCATATGGTTTCATAATTGAATTATTTAACTTGAGTGATGTAGCTGATCCCCACCTTCTCCCATACTGGGTGTTTATCCATCCTTGCTACGTCCTTATAGAATCGATTATGCCAAATAGGCATCTGACATAGAAACCCTGTTAATCCCAATCTGTGCTTGACACTTCCCCAAAGTTTCATCAGTAGCTGAACTGTGGGACAATGAGATGGGGACATAGGAAAACCAATTTACATATGGGACAAAGCTGTATAGCTTGTGTTGAGGCTAATTAGTAAATCTCTGGAAGAGTCTGTGACCGTAATCAAATCCCAGTCTGCAAAATGGTGTAGTTGTGCCGCCAAGTAATACATTTGTGGATGCGGGACAGCTAGTCCACCCTGACACTTAGGAATTTGCAGAGTGGCAAGTTTTTCTATGAGACACTCCGCTCTTCCAAATAAGAGTATTAAATTGCGAGTCTATGCGTTGGAACCAGTAGTTAGGTATCCATATTGGGGCATTGTTTAGAATATATACTAATTGTGGGGCCTAAATCATCTTAATGGGATTTACACGTCCGGTCACCATCAGTGGCAGTTTACATGAACTGACAGACTTATGCTTACATTTTTGAAGAATTGATTTGAGATTTAAAGATATATACTCCCATGGGTCTCCAGTCATCACTATACCCAAGTACGTAAATTATGTGACTATCCAGTAAGGCAGCAGGTAAAGGAACTAGCAGGAGAAGAACTGATTTGTGACAAGTAACTGCCCAAACTGGTCAATAAGCTGCATCACTGCTGTCAGAGAACCCTCAGTGTCTACCAGCGAGATTATGTCATCACTTTGTCCTCTTTGAAAGCCCACAATAGACGGGGAAGCTTGTACCATAGCAGCCAGGGGTTCCAATGCAAGGGCAAAAAACGGGGGAGACAGTGGCCACCCCTGCTGTGTACCGCAAAACAAAGGAAAGGATTCTGACAAGGTATAATTAACCCTTATTCTTGCCGTGGGTTCAGCATATAAAAGTTGTATCCAAGAAATGAATCGCTCTCCTAGGCCAAATTTATGGAGCACCTCCCACAGAGAAGTCCACTCGATTCTGTCAAAAGCTTTGGCAGCGTTGAGGGAGAAAATAGCTCTGTTGCCCGGATTATCCAAGGGGACTTGAATATTTAAGAAAAGCCTTTGGATATTTAACACATTAGAATGGGCAGGGAAAAAGCCAGACTGGTCTAAGTGCACCAAGTCTGCAATAGCGCCCGCCAGTCTAGTAGTCAATACCCGTGCCAACAGTTTAACATCCGTGTTGAGCAAAGAGATAGGCCTATAGGAGTCTGGTTGTAATGGGTCCTTTCCTGCTTTAGGGATAACTACTATTATAGCCTCATTCATAGATATAGGTAAATAGCTATTTCGAAGGGCCTCATTTAGGATCTTTAAAAGGGCAGGCAAAAGAGCAGCCCCATACAATTTATAAATTTCAGTTGGTATCCCATCAGCTCCCGGTGATTTACTATTGGCCTCCCAAACATTTTCGGGGAGTTCTTTGAGAGATACTTTTGAGCAACTAACTCATAATGTGTTGTGAAGATTAATTATAAAACACAGTATGATAATTGATTAGTAATGTAGAATATTCTGCTTACAGATACCTACTACTTTAACTTAATGAGAATGCTTAAAGATTATCTATACCTAAAAATAAAAAACAATATATTACAACTTGTCAGTCCCTAGATGTTGTTTTCGCATTACTTTTTTTTTAAGATCTATTTTATTTCTTTGCATCTGATAATTGTGCCAATAACACAATTCCTGTCTTAGCATAGTAAAGCTCACTCACTGTACCATAACTATAGATAAAATACAAGTGCATATGAGATGATAAGCTGATACTGTAGGTAGTACTGGTTTGTCAAATATAACTATTGTTTGCGTTACTATTACAATGATGATGTTTTAACATTTTAGTTGTATGTTGTGGCCATAGAACTTTTTAAATATTATCACATTATTCCTTATGGCTCCTAAGAAAGGAATTCCAACATGTTAAACTAACATGATGTAATAATCAACTGTTACATCATGTAGTCATTTGTTCATTCCTTTTTATATGAAATATGGTATTGTGGCCACCATATTCTGAGCTTCTTTTTCTTTGGCATGATTTATTGTATGAGAAACACTCGTGCATATGATGTTCAATTACAAAGGGCAACATATCTAATAGTATTTTTCGGGGTGGAGGAAGTGATTACTGTACTGACTCTACCTCCTCCTGTGAGCACCTCTGTAGTTCATAAGGCATGCTCTGTGAAATGTGTGACACAGCAGTGCCCACACACAGAGCATGGTGAATATGTGTCATAGAATTCAAGGTGTCAGGGCCCAGATCTCAACCTGTGACCTCTGCTGTATCTAGTAGTGTCTCTTCTTGCTAAGCCACCTTAGTTGTTGGACAGCTCCTGCCTGATTCCATAGACAACCTTACTTTTGATCTTGTTTCTCCTAAACCTTGAACCCTTTGCTCCTCCCATGAGCTTCCTATTTAGGTCATGCCTTTGTGCTTCCTGTTTACCAGATTATTGTGCTCTCTCCTGCCAATATCTCGCTCTTGTCACTCCTGGTGCCGTCTTTATCTTTTCTTTTGCTGATCACCATTCCTCGACTATATGTCCACTTGATCCCAACCAGCAACCACTTGTTGCCCACCTTTGGATTGTTCCTTGACTATGCTTCTGCTTAAAACCAACCTGCAACCCCTTGTTACCGACCTTTGGCTTGTTTACTGACTATGCTTGTGCTTCCTCCTGGTGGGGCAATCCTGCGGACCACAACCTGGTATTAACATGCAGAAAAACCCATCTGTACCATCAGGAGATCTGGTAAATACCAGTTAGTGCATAGACTGTGCACCTCTGGTGAGCCCACATTATCCTCCAGGGTGACCTGCTTGTATAGTGTAAAAATAAACTGCACCAAAAATAATAAAAAAACACAAATATTAAAGCTGCTTCCCTGATTGCACAAAAGTGATCAATAAGAATTGGTAGTAGGTAGAGGGCGCTAGTAAATAAACTAGTAAACAGTAATATCAATGGTGAGAAAGAAAACTGCTAGTTAAACAATTATCTTAGTGAAATAACATAAGGTGTGAACTCCAAAAATAAAGATACTAATTTACAAAGAAAATAATGCGTATAACAATGATGATTAATCACAACATTGAAGCTCCCCTGATTGCACAAAAGTGATCAATAAGAATTGGTAGTAGGTAGATGGCCCTAGTAAATAAACTAGTAAACAATAATATCAATGGTGAGAAATAAAACTGCTAGTTAAACAATTATCTTAGTGAAATAACATGAAGTGTGAACTCCAAAAATAAAGATACAAATTTACAAAGAAAATAATGTGTGTAACAATGATGATTAATCACAACATTGAACAACAGTGGTAATAATAATCTTCTAGGTGTGTATAATATCTTCTGTGTAGATAGTGGGAATTCCTTCACCAAGAAGTAAAAAAGACACCCCACAGTGCTGAGTATAAAATCTGCTTAACAGATACAATTGACTTCTTTAATTAAAAAGAAAGTCATAAACACTTGTGCAGGATTGTGCCTGCTCACATATAGAGACTGGATATCAATGGAAAAAAATGTCCTCCCCGAATGGTTTACCATGGGACATAGAAAAAACAATGGATGCTTCCCTAGCGTGATAAAGTTTATTAAAAAGGTTAAAAGCATATACTATAGCCAAATGGTCCCTTACATGTGTTTGTGCCTACCCGGCACTGGGGCTGCTCACTCATCGGTAGTGGGTCTATACATGGATGCCGTGCACCACCTCCGTGGTCGGCGTGCATTCCACCTGACATTAGCAACAACCAGAGGAACCGGAAGTAGGATAAAGTCATGTCACCAGGTACCGCTCTGACTTATGTTTCGTAATAACGTCTTCAGGGAAGCGTACCTTGGTCACTGGGAAACAGTCATTTTTAGTAAAAAGGGGCGGACTAATGGGCGTGGACATAGACACCGAGAGAGATATGATAATTGCGTGAACGCACGTACGTTGCTGACAGCTCGTGTAGCATTAAATATACCTTTGATTTAATTGTAAGGAGTAAAAGCTTAAATATGTCAATTTGCATTGAAATAGCAGAAATATAAAAATTAAGAATTAGTTTATTTAAACACTTGATTATAACGAGAGAAAAAACACGGGAGACTTATAGTATGAAGCCACAGTGCCGGTTCACAATCATGGCTAATAATGTTCCAATTACATACAATCCCAATACTAAAATAGCCCATAATGGTCATATATAAATGGGGAATAAAGTCAATAACCACTAGCACAAATATTCTAGAAAATATATAAAATTAATTACAGAAACATTATATAAAGAAAGTAAATTAGTAGAAGTAAAAAATTTAAATAAAAATAACTTAGAAAAAGAAAAAGACAATATTAAAAATATATGAAAAGAACTTTCCCTCTCCATTAGTAACAATGGTGAGGGAATCTAATTGCCAATAGGAATCAACATAGTGGCAGTAATTAGAATAATTGGCACAACCAGGTACACCCTGGGGGGGTTGTACCTAATTGCCAACAAGGGATAGAGAATGTTGGAGGAAGCGATAAAAACACCTAGGTGGCTTAATCGTTTGTCAGGAAACAATTCAAGTCTAGTTCAATATTCATCCCAAAGGGCTGCATCGTATGTAGTTTGTATAGCCAGTGGGTTTCATTTTGGGATATAGATCTCTTCATATGGGTACCCCTCCAGTGTTTTGATATTTTATCAATACCATAGAACGTTAAAAGTGTTGGATCACTATTTTTGGAAGAGTTTAAAATGTCTGGAGACACTATGATTGGGATAGCCTTTTTTGATATTTGCAAGATGTTCATTTATTCAAATTTTTAACTGTTGTGTGGTTCAATCCGCATATTGCAAAGAACACGGGCACTTACTAAATACTGTGGGGTGTCTTTTACTTCTTGGTGAAGGAATTCCCACTATCTACACAGAAGATATTATACACACCTAGAAGATAACTCTGTCTGCAATAGAATTGTGGCTGTCTTTTTTTAATTAGGACTTTATTATTACCACTGTTGTTCAATGTTGTGATTGATCATCATTGTTACACTCATTATTTTCTTTGTAAATTAGTATCTTTATTTTTGGAGTCCACACTTCATGTTATTTCACTAAGATAATTGTTTAACTAGCAGTTGACCTGCTTGTATACCTATCTTGCTTGCTGGAGGGAGCATCTCTACTGCTATAGCTACTGGTCTCCAAGCCGGACCTCTGACCGTGACAAAGGGAAATAAATGGGTGGGATTCTTCACAAGGTAAGTTTGCAAATTTTAAGATCATTAAGAATACTAGGAGTATTAATAGGAGTAAGCTATCCATAATTAAATTACAATGTGTAAATGAACATATGATGTTACATTTTCCCCATAGATATACTTAAATTAATTTACCATTTAGGAATTCATTTTCATCAAGCTATTTTATTAAACTACCACAGTCATTACCAGGTTCAATGATGGCTACAATATTGGATTTTCTATCATGTACAATAAAAGCGTAATTGAAGAGTCCAGTTACAAGAGAGTGAAACCTTTGTTATGGCTTTGTGGGTATAGCTGGAGGCTTAAATTGTCATGCAGAAGGTTCCTGGTAGAGTTGGCCATTACTATGACCATGTTTCAGTCTTTCAGTATTACTTTGCCAATTATGATAATGAAGAGATTGGAAAAAAAATATAACAAGCAGAGACTTTTCTTCAGGTTTCTCAAATGAGCAAGTGTTATTCAGTATATACTAAGATACCCATTAACAACTCTACATGGCTGAAATGATGGGAGAATTTAATGCCATAGTTTTCACTTCTCAGGTTAACTGGGTACATTCAGTCTGATGCATTACAAAACACAGTGCCTCCAGCTTCTCTAGCATGTAGTTAATTGAACTGCCATTTGTCATTAAAGTCTAGCAGTGACATGAGTAAAAGTGAAGTTGTAGGAAGACGTAGTCATGGGAACATTATTCAGTATATGATGACCCACTTTAGTCCACAATATGTTAAACTTCTTTAAATTACATCTATTGACAGGTTAATCTGAAATGTTATTTTTCTTGTCCTGCTAGGCTGAAAATCAATGCATAAACAACAAAATAAGAATATTGTAACCAGTGGGTATTTTAACAAATGAATAATTGTAAGTACGAAGTGATTAGGTTAGACACAGGATATTATAGCTCAGTTGCATACATTTGAATTTGTTTTATATGTAATACTGTATTTGCTTCTTTTTGGAAGATTGCTGGGTATATACCCAGTATTCAAAAACAAAAATGCAGGCATCTGACATGGTTCTCTCTCTGCATATATGTGCTTGTGTATACATTTGAATACACTATTATGAACTGGCTATTGTGAACATTTTCCATTTATACATTTATTCAAGCAAGCTGATCACCTGTTAAAATACTTTATAATATGAAATGAAATATTTATTGCATCAACACATTCATAAAGCATTCTCTAAGGTTACAGTATCCTACTTTTAAAGCAAAATCATCAGACAAGTTCACCTGCATATTTGTCAGGTCAGGTTTAATAACTTTAGCCATCATATGTTCTTCAACAGAAACAGTGTTCACTGTACTATTTAGCTTAACTATAACTACGGATGGGCGAACGGTTCGGCCCGAGCATAAGTTCGGGCCGAACTTTGGTTGTTCGGAGAATTGGGGGAACAACGAACAATATGCGGTGTTCGTGGTAAATTTGAAAGCTGCAGAACACCTTTAAAGTCTATGGGACACTAACATGAAAAACAAAAGTGCACATTTTAAAGGCTTATATGCAAGTTATTATCATAAAAAGTGTTTGGAGACCCGGGTCCTGCCCAGGGGACATGTATAAATGCAAAGAAAGTTTTAAAAACTCAGTTTTTTCGGGAGCAGTGATTTTAATAATGCTTAAAGTGCTTAATTGTGATAGTTGTGGCCTTTTTTAATTTAATAGCTACTGGTCTCCAAGCCGGACCCTGACCGTGACACAAGGAAATAAATGGATAAAAAAAAAGAGAGACTCCCACTGTATCAACCATGGCATTGTGGTGGTCCCATCCCTGTATGCAGACCAAAAAGACCCCCTAAATGGGACTTTGACAGACCACCAACACTTGCAGCAAAACTATGAAATATAGTATTTATTAGTACAAAAAATGATAAAAACAGACGACTAGCGTCTAGATGGTAACAATACGCAATACAGTACAAAAAAAGAGACAAAAAAACATAAAACAATAAAATAACACTGAAACTCTCATAGGGGATTGGATATCCCCAAACCCAACGCGTTTCCAGTTACTCTTGTGAACTTTCATCAGGGGTGGAGAGTGAGGTAAGGTACAGTATAATCACTCTAAAAATGAGAAACAGACATATAAGAGGGGTGATACAGCATCGGTGGAAAAACAAATAACAGTTGATGTCATGTCCCGCATTCGCCCAAAGGGGCTTATAGAAAGCCCCCCAAGAAAATTGCACACATGAGTCAATGTGGAACTTACATCCCGCGATGAAGCCAATATTCAACGAAAGATAAAGATATCAAATAGTCATGGGCACAGCTGGACCTTATCATTGGACCTTCAGTGTCAGCCATATAGGTTGGCACATATATCCATAGAGGGTGCAAAATGATGTAGATACTGCCAAACGCAGCTATGTAGCCACTGTAAATATCAAGGAATAAAAATCTATAAGTCAGTAGGTGCAATGTTCAAAATAGAGAGAAGAAGAAAACCCCCAGAAAATCCCTGAAGAAAAACACCACCGGGTGTTAAGAAATAGAAACATAAACAGTGTATAGCAAAAGTAGGGTAGATAATAGGCAGAGTATAGCACCTTAAGTACAGGAACACCTAAAGACCTCAAACACTCAAAAAGGATCTCAACGTGCCAGAAAAGGAAGAGAGCAAAGAGTGTGGGTGCCTAATGTATACTTACCCCACGTATTAAAGGGGGTAGAATAAGCCCTAAATATAGGCCACAGGAAATCCCCTGTATGATTAGGATCCTGATCTTTGCTCTCTTCCTTCCTTCCTATAATTTTTTGTACTAATAAATACTATATTTCATAGTTTTGCTGCAAGTTTTGGTGGTCTGTCAAAGTCCCATTTAGGGGGTCTTTTTGGTCAAGGAAATAAATGGGTGGGATTCTTCAAACTTTACAAACTTCAAGATCATTCAGAATAATAGGATTAAGCTATCCATAATTAAATTACAATGTGGAAATGAATATATGATGTTACATTTTCACCATAGATATACTTTAACCACATGCCGACCGGCGCACAACGATATATATGTCGGCACAATGGCACGGCTGGGCAAATGGGCGTACAGGTACATCCCCTTTAAATCACAACATTGTGGGCGCTGCATACTCCGTGACCGTGCCTGCGGGTCCCGTGAACTCGCTGTCCGCCGGGGGCCCGCAATCGTGTCATGAAGCAGCAGAACAGGGAGATGTCTATGTAGACAAGGCATTTCCTTGTTCTGCCTAGCAACATGACAGAGATCTACTGCTCCCTGTCATCAGGAGCAGTGATCTCTGTCATGTTCTAGTGAGGCAATCCCCCCACAGTTAAAATAACTCCCTAGGACAGACTTAACCCCTTGATCGCCCCCTAGTGTTTAACCCCTTCCCTGCCAGTGTCATTTACACAGTAATCAGTGCATTTTTATAGCACTGATAGCTGTATAAATGACAATGGTCCCAGAATAGTGTCAAAAGTGTCCGATGTGTCCGCCATAATGTTTCAGTCACAATAAAAATCACAGATCGCCGCCATTACTAATAAAAAAATAATAAAAATGCCATAAATCTATCCCCTATTTTGTAGACGCTATAACTTTTGTGCAAATTTATGCTTATTGTGATTTTTTTTTTTACCAAAAATATGTAGAAGAATACATATCGGCCTAAACTGAGAAATACATTCGTTTTTTTATATATTTTTGGGGGATATTTATTATAGCAAAAAAGTTAAAAATATTGCTTTTTTTCAAAATTGGCACTTTTTTTTTGTTTATAGCGCAAAAAATAATAACCTCAGAAGTGATCAAATACCACCAAAAGAAAGCTCTATTGTTGGGAAAAAGAGGACGTCAATTTGGTTTGGGTGCAACATCGCACGACCGCGCAATTGTCATCTAAAGAGACGCAGTGCCGTATCTCAAAAAGTGCTCTGGTCAGGAAGGAGGTAAATCCTTCCGGGGCTGAAATGGTTAATTAATTTAACATTTAGGAATTAATTTTCTTCAATTAATTTTTTTAAACTACCACAGTCATTACCAGGTTCAATGATGGCTACAATATGGGATTTTCTAAATTCTACAATAAAAGCATAATTGAAGAGTCCTGTTACAAGAGAGTGAAACCTTTTTTATGGTTTTGTGGGTATAGCTGGAGGCATAAACTGTTATGCAGAAGGTTCCTGATAGAGTTGACCATTAATATGACCACGTTTCAGTCTTTCAGTATTACTTTACCAATTATGATAATGAGGACATTGGAAAAAAAGCAGAGACTTTTCTTAGTTGTGGATAGTTGTGGCCTTTTTTAGCTTTTTTTTTTTTTAACTCTTTAGTATTTGATGAACTTCACCAAGGATCAAGCAGTAGTTTGCAACCAAATTCTTCCATGTTGACACCCCCACTTGTCCTGCTCGAGACACTATCTGCATGAAGTTTTCATGTCATGCCTTTGCTTACTGGTGCTTTCTTCCACACTCTATTGACATGCTGGTAGGTTTATTGGCTACTGTTCAAACATGCCTGGAATGTGATAATCTGCTGAGTGGGCCCAATATGGCTGCCTCATCATCTGCAGATAAAATGTTTTCAGCCCTCAGGGAGAAAAGTACTATATAAATGAATTAAAATATGTGTTGCATCATAAGTAAAAGCAACAGGACATAGTGGGATTATAACGGTGCCCATAATCAGAGAGAAACACACTTTATAAAATCAGTAACCTTTTATTCACATAAGGTAAAAAAATAGGGTTCAATAAAAACCAGAGTATTTGTACATATCACGATGGTCACTGATGTCCATATATGGAGATGATCAAGATGTGGTTTCGGATCCCAACATGTTTCACCAAAATAGGCTTCCTCAATGTATACGCATGTCACCACTACTCCACAAAACTCTAATAAAAATAAGATCATATGCATAAAAACTAATTATTCACAAGTTACTATGAAGCTATATAATCAATATACATAATACAGAATTCGTTATTTATTCTGTCCAGTCCCTTTAGAAAACTCACCCAAAGGAAGGTCAGGGAGCACCACCAAGTGAATCTGCAGTAATATGAAGGGGAGGTTCTGTGCAGTCACAGGGGACACAAGCGGACCAAGCTAAAGAAAATATAATGAACTATCAATATCTTGAAAATCATTGGACCCAGAAAACGGGTCCAATCCAGGGCTAACATAGCCTCAATTACTACTTACTGGCACTCTGATATTAACAGGGAGTATTTAGGAGGCGCCATTTATAACTGCGGTAACCAGAGGTTAATACTACCATAAGGCAGCCCCTACAACAAAAAACAAGAAAAAATAAAAAAAGGAAAAAGAAAATAGCCTGCTATAGTATGTTTAACATAATGCCGCCATACTACAAAACTCCAACACATAAGCAAAAAAGGCTATAAATTGTAGACAATAGTTTATAACTTATACCGCCAATTATGGCTGATGCCTTAAAATAGGTATCGCCAAGTGTACCAAATCTGTCACTAGATTTAGTCTATATACAATTGGTAAGAAATACCTCCATCAATAATGAAATCAACATGCAGGCTGTGAACACAACACTGCTGGTGCATTCTGATAAAGGAAGACTTTAGAGAAAATAACTATATGAATTACCTTCTGCCATGTACACACATCGCATGGTCGCCCCAGCACTCCAGCAGATGACATGCTGGAGATGCTGTCCTCTTGTACCCTCCACTTGGTGTTGCATTACTTGTACATTAAACTTTAGGCCACAATTGCAGGACTGATATTTCATCAAAAGGAAATTAAAATTTGTTTAGTTACTGCCAAATATGCAGTGAATCAAGGTAACATGATGTGCCTGGATTTGTAAATATTCTATGTTATTTCAACCTAAAATGCCTTTTTCTACTTTCTCATGAATATAAAGGGAACACCAGGCGGAAGGATTTTAGTCCCAGAAGTAGATCCTGACCCTGGTTATTGCCTGAAAGATGGCAATGGCAAATGCCTTGTCAGAAGGAGTACTGTGATCCCATGAATAAGTAATCACTACACTAAGGTTTCTATGTATAAATATTTTTTTGGAAGAATGTTACAAGCATTTGTTTAGCTGAGATGAAATTTGACTGTATTTTACTTTATATATTAATTTCCAATGATAGCTCCATTTACTGGCCATAATGCGGTATATTCCCTTATTGAGATAGTTCATGAAAATAAAACATTATGTCCACTAGATGGTTCTGACGATCATAGCTACCGTAGTTAGTATATACTGTAAAATATGGCCAAATTTGTCTCAGCTTGATGAATGCTTTTGGCAATTATCCAGCTCATTGTTTCGAAAATAAAACCCCTAAAGCTGGCATACATTTCAAGCAAGGTCCACTTACTTACTTAGAGCCACTTATGCCTCATGAAACCGCTGAACACAAATTATAAAAAAAAAATTCTGTGGGGTTCAGGGAAGTTTATTTATATACTTAGCTTTCCTAGCTATTTCAAATGATGCTGCAAGAAGGAGACTGACTTCCCCATCTAGGATCTTTGCAATTACCTGGTTCTCCAAGACTTCGATACTACAGTGAGTCATTTTTATATTTATTCTTCCAACAACATCCTGGCAAACACCCTAAATCTGACTTGATTAAACACAGCATAGTGCTGGAGTGTCTGCTCTCTGGATTTGGACTATTTGGCATTCTCCCAGGTCCTACCAAAAGGATGGTGTCATAATCCTCACCAAGGCACCACACAAGGAAGCTGGGTAAGGCTTGGTAAGGTAATGTCAAGGTTTTTCTGGTATGAATTTTGTGAATCATGGAAACATTAATGAAATATGCAGCCTGACCGCATATGAACGAAGTATAACAGGTATTTATAAATCTCAAAATCAAGGCCTTGAAGGACTGACGTTTGAGACATGTAGAAAGCTTAACCTGTTCCCAACTGGCTCACGCAGATATAATGCGTCAGAATGGCTCTTTTGAGCGAAATCCCGTATGGGTACATCCTTCCCCTTTTCGGGCACCAGACGGCACTGCACGGCAGGTGACCTGATGCGCGTGGCCGGTGGTCACGATCGCTGCTGGCCACTCGCAATCACAAACCCCTGTGATGACAAAAAAAACTGCGCCACTAATAAAACCATCAAAGTCCATAGTAAATCAGTGATTGAAGTGTCCAAAAAATGAATATTGAAAAAAAATAAAGAACAATAAAAATAAACTAAAAAGTCTCTTGTTGTGTCAGTGTCTTTAGTAGAATTGAATGAACCACCACTGTGCTCCACAACATAAGTGAATACCGCCACCAATTGAAAAGCAGCGAAAAACCAGAGGGTAAGCACAAACAGCGTTTGGCTATAACCCAGCCACGGCCTTTGATGTTCAAATTGGGTCCCTCCAGGTAACCTTCGCAGGATTATCAGGATGTTTGGACTCAGCAAATCATATGATCCGTGACATCGTGAGTCATATAAACAAGAAGAGGACCATAGCGTGATACCGTAATAACAATAAATTTATTAAAAAAATGTAAGTTATACTTACAAAAATCAAATAGTTAAAAGCACTGTAGAAAAAACACCGGCCGGCATTCTAGGAGCCCTTTCTCCTTTGGAAACAACGCAGTGACCTCACTGTACGCCACCATGTCGTTTACAAAGGAGGAAGGGATCCTAGAATGCCGGCCAGCGTTTTTTCTACAGTGCTTTTAACTATTTGACTGAGGGGCATCTCCAAATGCAGTGGTAATTATGTGCTACGTGTTACTAAACATTCTGTTGCATATATTATATCCTATTTTTAAACAAATTTGATATATTATTATAAATCTCCTTTCCTTTATCAAACTCATCCTCTGAAGAGACCCCAAACATCATGGGTCTAAACGTGTCAGCTAATTTTATGCAATAGTCATTATTGTATGCTGTGTATAACCCCCATGTTTACTATTTCCTGTATTTGGCATGGGTGTACTCCCATCCAAGCTCATATTTTAACACTCATGTAACAACTTACTTCACCTTCCAATAAAGCAATTTTTATTCTTTACCAAACGTTTATCTTTCTCATTACCTACATCTAGCTGCCTAAACCCCCCCCCCCCCCCCCTAGGGGAACCTTCCCATTTCCATGAACTTAATGTACTACACAAAAAAAATATTTGCCGTGCGCTAAAGTGTTCAGGTTTGGCTTGAAGTAAAGATGGCAAACTTAGGCTGAAGTGGTTAAACCAAGGACACTCAAAGCTGATGGACAATGATAGTTTAGGTATTTAAAGAGTAACAACCAGTTTTATAACTTGAAAGATATGAAGTCTATTTATCCAGCTGACGAGGAATAGCACTATTGTATGTTCATCATAATATTAGAGACTTCCATTGTTTCTCTGTTGAGAACTTCTAACAAACTAAATTGGTACACAACTAATCATTAACATATTGGGACCCTATGAGTCGTCTCTACTAATAAAGATAAAGAATCCAGAAAGGGGTCAATAGACTTTAATTCACTATTTTAACTATAAACCATTTCTGAATAACACAAAACTATTTTAGGCCTTATGGACATCATTGGAATCAAGAAAAACTATAAAGCATTAAAACACATTTCAACTATCTAAAAGAACTATATTATGACAAGAACAGTGGTACCATATATATGCATTATTACTAGGGATGAGCCGAACACCCCCCGGTTCGGTTCGCAGCAATACAAGCGCACAGGCAAAAAAAATTGTGTGAACATGCGACTATGGGACGCGAACGTGAAAAATCAAAAGTGCTAATTTGAAGTGCTTATATGTAAGTTATTGCCACACAAAGTGTTTGGGGACCTGGGTCCTGCCCCAGAGGACATGTACCAATGCAAAAAAAGGTTTTAAAAATAGTTGTTTTTTCAGGAGCAAAGATTTTAATAATGCTTAAAGTGAAACAATAAAAATGAAATATCCCTTTATATATCATGGCTCAGGGGTGTCCTTAGTATGCCTGTAAAGTAGCCCATCTTTCCTATGTTTATTACAGTACCACATAAAAATAACATTTCTAAAGGAAAAAATGTCATTTAAAACTGATCGCGGCTGTAATGTATTGTCAGATCCCGGCAACATAGATAAATTTGCCAAAAATACAAAAAAAACCATTCAGGTCTGGTATAGATATTAAGGGGAACCCAGCACCAATTTTTTTTTTAAAAATACCATGGGGGTCCCCAGGCACTATATATTCTGAACAGTAGTATATATACTATACGGCCTGCCCTATATACTCTGCAGAAAAACTGGTCCTTAGGTGTTGGTGGTACCAGAACACTGTAACCCCTCACAGTTACTCTTGTTGGGGGCAGGAACACACCCTGATGTGAAATGTTATATCAAAAATTATAATTACATGGCCCTATTAAACATGGGCAGTAAAATTGGGCCTTTGGTTTTAGTGGCGCCAGAACACTGTAACCCCTCACATTTACTCTTGTTGGGCGCAGGAACGTGCCATGCTGTGAAATATTATATCAAAAATGTTAATTACATGCCCCTGTTAAACAGGGGCAGAAAAATTGGGCCTTTGGTTTTGGTGGTGCCAGAACACTGTAAGCCCTCACAGTTACTCTTCTTTATTTATTCAAAAAGAGGCAGAACATCTAATATGAAATAAATTCAAATTTCCAAATATTACATTACACATTTTCTTTGACAGCTATTCATTTCATACTGGCTTAGAATTCCATAATTGTCTAAACAAACTCATATACATCTTCATTACCTATGTAATTCATGTGATACCTATGTAATTCATTACCTATGTAATACCTATGTGCATGTCTCCACAAGGAAAGAAGGAGAAAGTAAAGCGTCTCCATCATCTCTTCAACCTTCCCCTTGATGGACTCTTTAAACCTCTTTTTAATTTTATCTTTTACTAAACCCATTCCTGTCCAAAACTAAATAAAACAATATACCCTCCCAAAAAAAAAAAAAATAAAAAAAAAAAAAAAATAAAAAAAAAATTTAACCTATCTCTTACCCCCCACCCTCCTTCCCCCCTCCTTCTGTTCAACCCTATAGATGGAGGGATTTGGTCTATATACGTACATGTGCACGCACTTCACCTATGTATATACACAACTACACGTACACATATATGCACATATATACATACATATATATATACACATACACATACACCCATACATATATACATATACATACGCATACACATACACACATACATACTCATACACATATATACACACATATACATATATACATACACAGACACATACATACATACACATACATATACAGCCTAGATAAACTCACAAACAAGCCTCTACTCCCCCGGATCTTCTATCAGTCTCTTCTTTCCCTCCTCTGAATATATAAATCGATTCCATTCTGACCAGGTTTTATTATATTGTTCTTTCTTATTTTGGGCCTTTGGCGGTGGTGGTGGTGGTGGTGGTGGTGGACGGTGTTGCCACAAGACTGTAAGCTCTCACAGTTACTCTTGGTGGGCGCAGGAATGGGCCCTGCTGTGAGTTATTAGATCAAGATTTGTAATTGCATGCACCTGTTGAACAGGGCAGAAAAATTGGGCCTTTGGCGGCGGTGGTGGTGGTGGTGGTGGTGGACGGTGTTGCCACAAGACTGTAAGCTCTCACAGTTACTCTTGTTGGGTGCAGGAACGGGCCCTGCTTTTTTTTTTTAATTTTTATTCTTTATTTAATATAAATTTTCCAGTACAAAATCAAGAAAGAAATTTTCACAAATATTTCCATCACATTAAACGTACTTTACCCCTTCCGCCCCCCTCCCCCTTCCTTACTTATCATTCAGAGAGGTCTATGACACCTTTATTTCCCATTTTTAGCCCAGTACTCCTGACTTTATCTTGTAATCTCAGTTAGGAATCTCCAAGAATCTTTAAACTTGTTCCAGTCTGACCATTTATCTTTCCCTACAGACTATACTTCCTCTCCCTCCTTTATCCTTTCCGAATTTTCCATCCTTTGGATCGAATTTACGGCAATAATCCAATCATGGGTCGTCGGGCTCCCCTCCTCCCTCCATTTCCTCGGGATTAAATTTTTAGCTTCGTTTAACAAAATTGGAATCAATGAGGCTTTGTATTGTTTCCATGGGACTACCGTCCCATGGAACAGGCACGTCCATGGGTCTTCTGGGATTACTTCCTTTGTTATTTCAAAAATTAACTCCAAAATTGCTTTCCAAAATTTTTTTATAACCGGACAGTCCCACCAGATATGGGCCATCGTTCCCCTAGATTTACATCCCCTCCAACACTCGGGGGACACCCCCGCCTGGAACCTACTCAGTTTGTCTGGGGAAATGTACCACCTAGAGAGGCATTTATAGTTTGTTTCTATTGTTTTTATTGAGAACGATGTACTATGAATGGTCCTGAATATTTTTTTTAACCTAATTTCTTTACACTGTGTTCCTAAATCTTCTTCCCATTTTGTGACATATGGAGGGACGTCCAATCCTTCCCCACCAATTAAGATTCTATAGATTTGGGAGATATCATTCCCCGTAGACCCCCGTAAACAAAGTCTTTCCAACTCATTGTATTTTTCTTCACAGCGAATTGGTTGGGGGAGGCTCTCTACAATGTGTTTCAATTGGGCGTACCTCCATGCGTTAATAATCATCCAATCCGCATTCATACTTAACTCGTGATATGTGTTTATTTTCCCGTTATTAATTATATCCCTCACTTGTGCCCCCTCTGCCTTAATCCAGTTCCCTCCCACTTCCCTTCTACCTGGTTCAAAAAAAGCATTGTCTTTTAAGTGTATTAAAGAGGAGTTGTACTTCCACTTATTTCTTTTATATATACTGTCCCAAATTTCCAACGTGACCCTTGTTATTTCATGTACATTTCCGCCTATTTAGGCGGGTTCCAGATATCGTGACCTAAATCCCTATCACTAACTGTGTTTTCTATATAAATCCATCTTTTTTCATTCCCTACCTTTACCCATTCCATAACCAGTGAAAGTGCAATCGCATTAAAATAGTTTTCAAAATCCGGCATAGCTAGTCCCCAGTTTTTTTCTCTCTACTGAGTATCCGCGCTGAGACTCGTGGCTTCTTATTTACCCAGATAAACCTGGAGATAATTTGCTTCAGGGTTTTAAAGAATACCTTAGGGAGAGCTAAAGGGAGCATCTGAAATTTATAATTTATAATTTATTTTTGGGGCGATTATCATCTTCACTGCATTGATCCGACCAATCCAAGAGAGAGGTCGAAGAGACATTTTATGGGTTTCTCTTCTAATCTCATTAAGCAGAGGAAGGTAATTTATTAAAAACATTTTTTTGGAAGTTTCTGCCAGATTTATCCCTAAGTATTTAATGTTCTCTCTCCAGGGGAAACTGAATTCTTTTGATAATAACTCTGCTTCTTTTTTATTTGTATTAATGTTTAATATTTCCGATTTTCCTAAATTGATTTTAAGATTTGAGAATCTACCATACGTTTTCAGGACGGAGAGCAAGTTAGGAATAGTGATCCTAGGATTCGAGACATAAAAGAGGACATCGTCAGCAAAGGCTGCTAATTTATGGACTTCGCTGCCTACCCTAATCCCTGTTATGTCCATGTTTTTACGGACTGACGCCAGAAGGGGCTCCAAAGACAAGACAAACAATAAAGGGGACAGAGGGCACCTTCCATTTCTCATTATGAACTCTTCGGAGGGTACCCCATTGACCCTCACAGAGGCTTGAGGTTGAATATATAATATTTTTATCCATTGCAACATCCTTGGACCAATTCCCATTACCTCCAATGTGTCCATCATATGTCCCCAGTCTACCCTGTCAAACGCCTTCTCGGCGTCAATTGACAGGAGTAGACTGGGGACCCTACTCACCCTGGCAGCATGGGTCAAAAGTAGAGTCCGGACCCCATTATCCCGACCTTCCCTCCCAGCAATGAATCCCACTTGGTCCGGATGTACTAGTTCAGGCATCTTTTCCTTCAGCCTACTAGCTAAAACTTTTGCGTACAACTTGGTGTCTGTATTTAGTAATGCTATCGGCCGGTAGCTCGAGCATAACGTTTTATCCTTGCCTTCTTTTAAAATAAGTGTAATTGAGGCCCTAATAGCCCCGCCCCCCATTGTGCAGTCCATTCCCAATTGATTCCAATAGTGACATAGTTTTGGGACCAAGATGTCTTTATATTTCTTATAGTATGTCACCGTGAATCCATCAGGGCCCGGGCTCCTACCACTTTGGGAACTTTGCAATGCGGCGAAAATTTCAGCCTCCGTAATGGGTCTATCCATGTTGAGTCTATCCTCTTCTGATAGTGACGGCAAAGCACTGTTATTTATAAATTCTCTACCCTCAGCTCCAGTTTCCTGACCTTGATGCCCTCTCTGTCTGACGTCATAGAGTCCTTCATAATAGGTCTTAAATACATTCGCTATTTCTTTAGTGGAATTAACCATTTGTCCTAGTTCATTTTGTATTTTCTCAATAAAGTTAATTTCCCTTTTCTTTTTAAGCATATTTGCTAGGTGTTTTCCGGTTCTATTCCCCCATTGATATTTCTCTTTTGCTATTTTGTGGAACCACTTCCTGGATTCTAACTCCATAATCATTTTCAACTCTTCTCTTTTATTAATCAGCTTGTGATATATGTCTTGCTTTTGAATACTGTCGCTTTTATGTTCCCGTTCCAGCCCTTGTATCTCTTCTGTTATTTCCTGAATCTTCGCCCTTTTTTCCTTTTTTTCCCCCGCTCCAATAGATATAAGTATTCCTCTAATGTAGGCCTTATGGGCCTCCCAAAGTGTCGCCGGCGATATGTCTCCTGTATCATTCTTCAAAAAGAAGAATTCTATTTCCTTTTTCACTATGTCTGCGGTTACTTCATCGTGAATAATATGTTCACTAAGACGCCAAGTGAATGGCTGTCTCTGGGGTTCCGGAAGCACCAACTTTAACGAAACAGGGGCGTGATCGGACAGGGTTGTAATTTCTATCTGAGTTGAGACCACTCGTTCTAGTATCCTATGGTCAATCAAAAAGTAGTCCAAGCGGGAGTGTGTACCGTGAACTGGAGAGAAGAAAGTATAGTCTCTTAATTTCGCATGCATTACTCGCCAAACATCTATTAACTGATTCTGAAATAGTTTAAGCTTAAATTTTTTTAAATGAGTAAGGTTCAACCTACGTACCTGCGACGTGTTGTCGTAGAGGGGGTCCAAACAAAAGTTAAAATCCCCCGCCAGGACAACCTCGCCCATCTTAAACCCTGTCAAATGCCCCAGAACCTGGATCATGAACTTGACCGGGTTGGTATTTGGGCCATAGACATTTACCAGTGTAAAGATGCTCTTGACAATTCTACCCTTCAAGAACAGGAACCGGCCCTCAGGATCTTCTAGTCTATCTATCAGCGTAAACTTTATGTTTTTAGCGAACCCGATAGCCACCCCTTTCGAGCCCTTAACAGGAGAGTCGCTATAATACCATAAGGGAAAATCCCGTGAGTGTATCCTAATGTTACCCCCAAGGCTTAAGTGAGTTTCTTGCAAGAACACTATTCCTGCCTGATACCTCTGAAGCTCTCTAATGATCTTGAATCTCTTTTCTGGGGCATTTAGTCCCCTCAGGTTGTATGTCAGGAGACTTAAGTCACCTTTTTCTATTTTAGCGATGGGAATTTACCAAAAGCCAATTGATTTTACCTCTCTTTTTTTCCCTCGTTTCTAATGAATACCCCTTCCCACAACCACCCCCGCCCTTCTCCCCCCTCCCCCCCCCCCCCCCCACTTCCCCTCCCGGTCGTTTTCCGACCCTATTCGGACCGAAGGGCGTCCTATCCAGAACCCCCCCATCCGACTAACCCACTGGGGTGGAGCTCGGACCCGGCAACGTCTATCGGTCCCGACCCCCCCCCCCCAAAAGGATGGGGGGCGGGACCGCTCCAGACACCCCGAGACCCCCTCATACTTAATGCATTCACTGCCCCCTCCACCTCCCCCACTCCCACCTCCTCCCCCCCATCGCCCCCCTCCTCCGGCGCCCGCCAGCCCACTCCACCAGGAAGGATACAAAGCAAACAGCACAACAAAAAGAAAAAAAAAATTATATGAAACATACATCAAAATACCGGGAAACCAGCACTCCCTCCCCCTCCCCCACTCCCCCCCATCACAAAACAGGACATCAACCCAGTCAGTGTGCCCATATCCCTCATCGCTCATCTTCTCCTTCTATCATGGTGAAATATTCGGGATAGGAATCCCCACAGCCTGGCAAAAGTCCTGGAGCTCTTCAAGGAACTTCATCTTAAACGTTTTATCTGATTTGATAACAATTAATGAGGCCGGGAAACCCCAGCTATATTTAAGATTTGCTGCCCTTAGAGCTTCCAGAAGAGGTCTCAACTGCCTCCTTCGGGCAAGTGTCCCTGCAGAAAGGTCTGAAAATACCTGTAGAACACTTGAATCATATTTCAAAGGGGGGTTGCTTCTTAACTTCGACCATATTTTGAACTTATCTTCATAGGAGTGGAATTTGATGATCACATCCCTGGGAATCTCATCTCTTAACCCCATGGGCTTCCTGATGCGATGTACCCTGTCAATTTTTAGTTCTGCCCCTTCAGGTCTACCCAGCAATGGGTTAAATAGAGCTTGCATTTTCATTGCAAGATCTTCTCCCTGCTGCTCAGGCAGGGCTCTAATCCGAAGATTCTGTCTCCTATTCTGATTTTCCTGATTCTCCATATGGTATTCTAAGTCTCTGTGTTTAATTTCCATTCTGTTTATTTGAGTTTTAAGATCTAGGATCTCCTGGGCTTGTATTACGACCAGGTCCTCCACTTTCTCCACTCTGTTCAACATGAGACCCAGGTCAGATCTAACATTCGTAGTTTCTGTTTTTATTACATTTTCTAATTTGGAAAACATTTCAAGTATTTCACCTTTGGTTGGCATCAAGGCCAGATTTCTTTGGTCCAGGGAGAAGCTCATGTCCCTCGCCCCCTCTGACTCTACCTCCACCCTAGAGAGGTCAGCCTGATCAGCTTTCTGACGATCGGTTTCCCGTTTTTTTTCTTTAACTCCTTGCTGTTTCTTGTCCATTTCTGGACTTTTTACACTGATGTCCTTCAAGTATTTCTGAATTGTGCTTGTATTAGGATTTTCTTTAGGGGTCTTTGGATCCGTGCCCCTCAGAGACCTCCCTTTCATTTTTATTCAATGTCACGCTTTGCTCCAGAAAAGAGAGGTTAGAAGGTGCAGAGATAGGCAAATTCTCGCCGGGAACCTGTCCCTAAACCCACAAAGGGTCTGTGGAGTCCTGAAAGTCCAACCTCTCCTCCTTTCTCGCCCAAAGGTCCCCTGCCCCCTCCCGCTCCGGGACAGCCACCCCCCAGATACTGTTTCTGTTGATTCACTACACGACAGTCCTTTAGTCGCCTCCTTCTCCCCTACAAGGGGTAGGGATGTGTATGGACCCTGTTAACAGCAATGCAATGTTTTCCATGGGCTTTCAAACCTCTCAAACAGATATTTCCCTCAAGGGGGGGATGTGGGGGAAGATTTAATGATCCAGGTAATTTTCAACTGAAGCCTTTTTGGGGTAGAGGGGTACCAGGGACAGACAAAACAACTTCAGCACCAAGGGGCCCAGTCTTCCCAAGACTATGACAGAAGGGACCGGGGGGGAAGCCAACACAAACTCCTTTACTGAGGTTCCGGCTGATGGGGTCAGCGACCTCTGGCAAGTAATCGCCCCTACACCTCCTGTCCTCTTTTATTATATATGTGGTTTAATAGTCATTGCATCTCATCTACAGTATTTTACACCGTTGTAACAGGATTTCCCTTTTTTTTTTCACCGGGAGGGAAAAAAAGTTTTTTTCATAGGAGCTAGTTTAACCTCACCAGACACCTGTTTGTCTCTGGTCCAAAGTAACGCTGCTTTTTGTCCTATGGTACTGGGAATAGGTAAGTGCATTTCTTCTGAAAATTATTAGGGTCAGGAGAGAATAGGGGGCCAATGGTACTAGAATTACCCTGAGTAACCCAGTCTTCCTATAAGGAACAGAAAAAAAAGAAAATATGAGTAGAGGTGCAGAAGTGAAACATCTAACAAAGTCCTTTACTGCAGCTTCATCTGCTGACGTTATCTGACCCCTTCTGAGTTTCACATATAAATATAAAGCAGCAGCAAGATTATGTTTTCCAAAAAGTCAATTTGTTTAGGCCTTTAGGAACCTCCTTTTCACCGTAGCATCTATGTTTTCCACAGTTTAGAAAGATACAGTTCATCAGTAGAAAGTTCATACCTGAGGGGTGCCCGCCACGGCCCCCTTAGTGCCTTTACTGGTTCACAGTCTCTCTGCTGAGAATGCCGGGGAGGAGGGAGGAGAGAGGGTCAGAGGAGCGGAGGAGCGACCCACCGGTATTCACCAACAACCTTCCATGGAGTGGAGCGGACAATCAGACGCCGGGACGGTAAGCCGGGGGGTAGATGGGAAGTGACGCCGCCATAAGAGTCCTGTGATGTCCGCTATACAGAGCCATGTTCTGTCCTTAGGAGCTTCTCTCCCGCTCTATCCAGCCCCCACGATCGGGGCCACTGTTGGGGAGAGGTGCAGGCGGAGAGGGGAGACATCGGGCAGATTCCTTCCTGGTCGGGGCAGCGTGGGCTCTCACTACCGCGCTGACCCCGCACACTCGCTCGGGCCGTCCCGGAGCATCCTTCGCGCCGCCGGAGTCAGGCTCCTCCCCCAGTACTGACATCTCACGTCAGCGTCGCCGTCATCCCCCTTCTCCACCGCTCTTCCTCTGACTGAACGAAGCCTCAGCAACACGTTGTCCAGGTAACCTCCCAGGCTCTGGAAATGTGTTACACAAACCTTTCTTCAAGGCCTCCTGAAGAAAGGCAGGATGAGTTCTGAAACTTTACCCTTGTAATGTGGATCAAGAAGGTTTTCCAGCGAGTAATGATCCCTTTCATTGATACCACAAATCCTAGGGTCCTTTTGCAGGCTTTGCAGAATCAGGGAGACCATGCAGTGTAAGTTTGCAAAGGGCATTCGATTCTGAGTTCTCTGAGCCACTAAGGATCACATTATCCGTAACTACCTCCTCCCAGCCATGTACAACTCCTTGGGTTTCTGGGGACTGAAAACCATCCCTTGAATACTGCTGCTGCGTGCTATCCTTTACATCCATGCTGACAAAATCCTCCTCCCCCGCTTCTTCATGTGTGTTTGGCGGGCCCACTGTCCAACTAGGCCAAAACATTGCTTTCCACATGCTGGTAGAGAGCCGAAATGGCCTTACGTGAAAAGAAATGGCGTTTTGGTACCTGCCACTGAGGTACAGCACATTCCACAAATTCACAAAATGGGGCAGAGTCTACCAACTGAAAAGGCAGTAGTTGCAGTGCTAGCAAATTGGCCAAGCTAGCATTTAGACGCTGAGCATGTGGATGGCAGGGACCAAATTTCTTTTCACGGTTCAGCAACTTGGGGAGGGAAATTTGCCTGCTAAAATCAATTTGTGCTGTAATGCTAGCAGATTGGCTGACACCTATTGCTATAACGTCATTCCTCCCAGTGCAGGTTTTTGAGAGGAATGGAGGCATAGTAGGGTTGGAGATCCCAGATGAGGAGCAAGGAGAAGTCTGCCTTTTTCTTTGATGTGGGTCTTTCAAGTGCTGTTGCCAATGGACTGCATGGCAGGTGGTTATATGTCTGGTCAAGCAAGTGGTGCCCAAGCGGCTGCTGTTCTGGCCACGCTTGATCCGCTTCAGACATAGATTGCAAACAGCAATGGTGCAATCTTCTGCACACATGTCGAAAAAGGCCCACACCAAAGATCTTTTAAAAGTTAGTGGGGAGTCAGCAGCGCCCTGCACTTGCAGAACTCTTCGGTGTGATGCAATAGGGTGGAAGCCCTTATGCTGCCCCCTAGAGGACATCTTGCCTCGTTGGAGTTGTGCCTCCTCCTCCTCTCTTCTCTCAGACTCCCATGTACAGTCAGTGACCTCATCATCCCCGCCCTTCTCATCACTGGAGCAAACATGACAGTATGCTGCAGCTAGGGGAACATGACTGCCAGTTTCTTGTCCTTCTGTGGCACCCCCTCTCTCTAGGCTCACATTACTTCCTTCCTCAACCTGAGAACCAACATTGGAGCCTTCAAATCGCTGTGCATCCTCCAGAATCATGTAGCCGACACTGTGGTCGAATAATTCTGGGGACTCCTCCATGCATGATGGTGGGGCTATGGAAGGAGTGACTGTGGACAAGGAATAGGCCGCTTTGGTATCTGCGTTGGAAGGCAAACTACTCTGAGCCTGGGCGACAGAGGATGAGGAGGATGAGGACGGTTTTGTTATCTACTCCACCAACTCTTCTGCATGTTTTAGCTCAATAACATGGCCAGCAGCAGAAAAAAGGGACAAGCGTGCCCACAGCCACCTGCAGAGGATGAACCATGTCCACAACCACCACTGTTAACTGTAGACACAGAGGCTGCTTGTCCTCTTTTAGTGGCCTGTGAGCATCTACCTCTCCTTGGTGGCCTTCCAGGCATGATGTATTTTTTGTTTTGCAACACCACACTACACTGTATTAGATACTGTGTACACCACCAAAAAAGAAGTAGAAACTGTACACACTGTATTAGATAATGTGTACACCTCCAGAAGTGTATTAGAAACTGTACACACTGTATTAGATACTGTGTACACCGCGTGCACTGTATTAGAAACTGTACAACGGCTGCACTGTATTGTATACTGTGTACATCACCAGAAGTGTAGTAGAAACTCTACATACTGTATAAGATACTGTGTACACTGCCTGCACTGTATTAGAAACTGTATTATGTCTGCACTGTATTGTATAGTGTGTACACCACCAGTAGTGTAGTAGAAACTGCACACACTGTATTAGATACTGTGTACACCGCCTGCACTGTATTAGAAACTGTACAACAGCTGCACAGTATTGTATACTGTGTACATCACCAGACATGTAGTAGAAACTGTACACACTGTATTAGATACTGTGTACACCACCAGAAAATTAGTAGAAACTGTACACACTGTATTAGATACTGTGTACACCACCAGAAATGTAGTGGAATCTGTACACACTGTAGTAGATACCTTGTACACCACCAGAAATGTAGTAGAAAATGTACACACTGTATTAGATACTGTGTACACTGCTTGCACTGTATTAGAAACTGTACAATGGCTGCACTGTATTGTATACTGTGCACACCACCAGAAAAGTAGTAGAAACTGTATTAGATACTGTGTACACCGCCTGAAGAGTATTAGAAACAGTACACCACTGAATGCGCTGTAGATATCGGCTACATTGGATGCAGAGTATATATATATTTATTTATTAATACACCAGCCTGAAGTGTATTAGAAACAATACACCACAAGTGCACTGTAGATATAGGCTACAAAGAATGCATATATATATATATATATATATATATATATATAAATACATTGCCTGCACTGACTAAATATTGAGTAAACACTGAATATATTGTCTATGCTAAATGCAGAGTATATATATATATATATATATATATATATTTTTTTATATATATATATATATATATATATATATATATATATATATATATATATATATTAAGGAAAATTGTTGCCCATACTTACCGTAATTTTCCTTTCCTGGATCCTCCCCATGTCAGCCTACTATGGGGGTCAGCTCCGCCCCCTCTGACCCCTCCAGGACCACCTTTTTTCTAGCCCATAAAGGGCGGCTGTCTGCCCACACCAGTGTTCAAATAATACCCGCCCCACCACGTATGCTGCCCAGGATGCTGCCATACCACTTATTGAATGTGCTTTGATCTCTGAAGGAGGAGGAAGGCCCAGCGCTTTGTATGCAATATGTATGGTCTTTGACAAATCCGGAAGACACAATTCTGGATGTTGCCTGTATACCCTTTTAGGGCCCATTGGGAAAAACTACAGCTGATCTGCTTTTAGTCCATTCCAGGTATGTTGAAACCGCAGAGGCCAGGTCTAACCTACTCCGCTCATCAGCTGTATCCGCCGGAAAGGCTGAGACAATGACCTCCCAGTTCCTACGAAATTATATGGCAACCTTAGGTAGTAAGCTTGGTATCGGCCTAAGGACTGTCTTGCCTGGGAGCACCAAACAATATGGTTCTTTAGATTAAAAGGCGCACAACTCTGAGACTCTTCTGGCCGAGGCAACGGCTAGTAAAAAAAACAGATAAACTGTTAAAAGTAATAATGAAAAAGAGAAAGCTTGATCAAACAGAGGAACCAGCGATGTTCCCAAGACTAGTGTTAAGTCCTCTTTTGGAAAAAACGATTTTAATGGATGTCTAATTTCTATGGCTGCCCCTAAAAATTGGATCAACAACTGATGTAGAGCATATCTTGTACATGACATAATGTCTCCACCAGGGGCGTAACTAGAAATTACAGGGCCCCATAGCAAAATGTTGTATAGGCCCCCCCAAAAAAAATTGCAAAATAGTGCAAAACAGATGACAGTCTCCCACTCCCTTTCTACCTCCTGTCCAGACCCCAGAGCATCCTCATGTGCCAAAAACGATGTCCCTTTACAGGCGCGCTCGGGCGTTCTGTTCCGCCCACTCTGCTCATGCCTCCTGCTGTATTTCGGCTGCATGTGTCGGGACACGGCCAGACTTGCGGGGCCCAGGAGGCTTAACAGTAAACTTACATTCCTCATCCTCACCGGGCCCCAGGGGCGCACCTACCTAGAGCATTTGGCACCCGGGGCGGATCCTATATCGGCATCCCCCCAACTTTAAAATGTAAAAATACCCCACTGTGCCCCCTGCATCCCCCAATATCTCTGTCACTACTTTGTACCTTCACGCCACAAATGGACCCCTTTACATTACACAGCCCCCCTGCACCTCTGGACCTCTTTACATTACACAACCCCCTGTACCATTGGACCCCTTTACATTACACAATCCCCTGCACCACTGGACCCATTTACATTACACAATCCCCTGCACCACTGGACCCCTTTACATTACGCAATCCCCTGCACCACTGGGCCCCTTTACATTATGCAATCCCCTGCACCACTGGGCCCCTTTACATTACACAACCCCCTGCAACACTGGGCCCCTTTACATTACACAGCACCCTTCAATTCTGGACCCCTTTACATTACACAACCCCCTGCACCACTGGACCTCTTTACATTACACAACCCCTGCAACACTGGGCCCCTTTACATTACACAATCCCCTGCACCACTGGACCCCTTTACATTACACAATCCCCTGCACCACTGGACCCCTTTACATTACACAATCCCCTGCACCACTGGACCCCTTTACATTACACAATCCCCTGCACCACTGGACCCCTTTACATTACACAACCCCCTGCACCACTGTACCCCTTTACATTACACAACCCCCTGCACCCCTTTACATTACACAACCCCCTGCACAACTGGACCCCTTTACATTACACAGCACCCTTCAACTCTGGACCCCTTTACATTACACAATCCCCTGCACTACTGGACCCCTTTATATTACACAACCCCCTGCACCCCTTTACATTACACAACCCTTGCACATTACACAACCCCCTGCACCCTGAAGCCTTTGGGATCACACTGGTGTCCTGGAGTTTGTCGCAGTGCTGGGGTATATGCAGTTTTTCTGGATTTTATCCCCATTTTTAGCTGCAGTCCCACAGACTTCTATTAGTTTGTATTATGCTACTGTGTTTTCTGAATACACACCAAAGTTGCAGTATAGAGGACATTTGGTGCGCTTTCAGAAAATGTTGCAAAAATGTGTAACCTAATAGAAGTCTGTGGGACTGTAGTAAAAATGGAGTTAAATGCAGGAAAACTGTGTATACACCAGTACTGCAACTGAACCACAGTCCTGGTTCCCATATATGCGGTGCAGGAATCATCATGATTCTAGTGTGGATTCCTGCATTGCATGTTGCTTGCTGGCAATCACACTGCCCTTTGCAAACTGCTGCGGGTGTCAATGTAAAGTTAATGACATCCCCAAATCAGTTTGCAGATCGCAGTGCGAACTGTGAAATGGTGCAGGAATGGGATTGCATAGGTGTGAACGCCCATGCGATCCGATTCCAGTGAGGACCAAAAAAAGGGTCCTCCTGCACCATTTTGGAGTGAATGCAATGCTAGTTCAGCCATACAGTTTGTATGGCTGAACTGGCATCGCACAGATATCGCATGTGATTTGCACAGCAATGCGGTGCGAATCACATGCAATGTCTGTGATCGTACTAGTGAAAACGCTGCTAAAGGAACATGATGTGACTATCTATTAGTATGGGCTGGTTAAAAGAAAATGCTTTGGATAGAGTTAATGAACGATTCTGCTGGAGGACAACAGAGGAAAGAGGGGGAGAGAAAGAGATTCGGGAGAGAGAGAGGGCAAAGTCTGGACACAGGGACAGTGCTGCTAACTCACTTGTATGTTCCCAGGATGCTCACACTAGTTTCTGTAGCTGTCGGCTACTTGTGTAAACGTTCCCGCCCCCACATTCCTTTCAGACACAGTTCACACTGTATGGAGCTTGGATGGACACAGGAACAGAGGGGAGGGAGGGGGCAGAGCCCATTTCTGTGGAGGCGGGGAGGAGTTGTATTTGCTGGGCTGTTAGAACATAATGTAGAATGCACAGCATTGTGTCAAGAACGGCCAACATCCCTATATTTATGCCAGATGGGTCAGTCCACCTGAGTTGGGATCTCCCTGCGCACATCGCCACTGCTGCTAGTATCAAGCCTGCCCGTTGTCACTGTTTCACACGCTGCTTAACATCCCCTCAGCGTGTGCCACCCGGTGCGGACTGCCCCCAGTTAGTATGCCACTGCCGGCACTGCAGGGCCCCACTCGGCTGCAGGCCCCATAGCACTTGCATGGGTCGCTATGGCGGTAGTTCCGCCACTGGTCTCCACTATACTGCCCGAGAGACCCAAGCCAGCTAAAGCCTCCCTCTCACTTCCAAGTTATTAACTTTATCCTCCTGCGGTTCGGGTGTCAGGCCCCACTCCGCAAAAGGAGATTTTGACAAGGAAGCAGTGGGATTGGTGAGCCCAACTTTATCCTCAAAGCCAGAGGGAACCACGGCTGCCTGAGCCAGTAAGGTAAGACTACTATTGCTGTGATCCTTTCTCGCTGAATCTTCAGCAGGATTTTGAGAGCCAATGGAAGTGGCAGGAACACATATACCAAGGGGAAATTCCAAGACCTGGACAGAGCACCCCGACCCAACGCCTGTGGATGCCAGGTCCGGGAGGAGAAGCAAGGCAGTTGACAATTCTCCTCCAATGCCATAAGATCTATCGATTGAGGCCCCGTTCGTTGTGATCCTCAAAGCCTCAACTCAAGTGATCTGCTAAAACATTCCCAGGCTCTGGGAGATAAGATGAACTAAGAGAGCCGAGATTCTTCTCTGCGCATAGGTAGATTGACATGCCACCTGAAGGAGAGGGTGACTTCTTGTGCCCCCTTGATGAGACACATAAGCCCCCGTAGTTGTTCAAAGACTCTTGACAGCTCGACCTCGCAACATAGGTTGGAACGCTAAGAGAGCACGTCTGACAGCATCCAATCCCAGGAAATTTGAACTCTTCACCCCACAAAAGTTCCATCGGCCTTGAACCTGCTGTCCCAGGCAGTGTGCCCCGCAGCCTGCCAGACTGGCATTGGCCATCACCACTATTGGTTCTGAGGCGTTCAATGGAACTCCGCGGGAAAGATTGCGATCTACTGACCACCAAACCAGGGGCCAGATTATCGGAATTGGCAGATAGATTTTCTGGAACAAGGAGTGATGATCCCACTGAAGAAGAAAGTTGCATTGAAACCTCCTTCTGCGCCACCTGACCCACGGGACTACTGGAACTGTGGCTGATAGAACCCCCAGATACTGCATGCATTGCTTCACCATCATAGACGGCCTGGCTGTCACTGCTTTTGTCTAAGACCGAATCTCCTGGACCTTCCTCTGAGGAAGAGAAACACCACCCTGATCCGTGTGGAATTGTACTGCCAAATACTCCAACATTTGGGTCGGATGCATCTGGCTCTTCCGAGAGTTGAACAACCAACCAAAACAAGCTAGTGTTTTACAGGTGAAATTCACATGAAGTAGAAGGAGCTCATTTGACGGACCCAGAAGTAGCATGTCGTCTAGATAATGGAATATTTGCACTCCCTTGACCCTGAGAGTCACGATGACAGCAGACAGTAGCTTTGAGAACATTCTCAGAGTCGTGCACAGACCGAATGGGAGCCATTAAAATTGAAAATTAGAGCATTCCACAGAAAACCTGAGGAATCAATGGTGAGATGCGTCTATGGAAACAAGAAGATACGCACCGCCAGATTGATGGAAACCATCCAGTCTCCTGAGTCCAATGACTCAAATTTTGAATAGTGGTACCTTCATGTAAGAATTCTGAAGCCCCCTGAAGCCTCTGGGACCAAAAACAGAGGTGAACATACTCTTTGCCCCAATTTGTGCCTTGGAACCGGAAGGATGGCCCTTGCTGCCAACAACTCCCCTATATAGCCTCACAAACATCCGTAGGAAGCCCAGCTTCTACGAACAAGGTCTGAGGAGGCCTTGTTTTGAACTTGAGATGATATGTTATCAAATGATGGCCACAATCCAGGCACCCTGTAATTTGTCCGCCCACACCCCCGAATTGGGCTAGTCTTGCTCCTACTCGAGATGGTCAAGTGGAGACACCTTCGGAAGGACCTATTTGAAGCCTTAGGAGCTTTGTTGGCCCTGGGCTTGGAAGGTTTCTGGAAGGATGAACCGGCTCGCTTCCACTGTCTGAAAAACTGTCTGTAAGCACTGGCCTCTGAATCCTTCTTTGGATCTCTTGTTAAACCGAAAGGGCTGCTGTTGTCTTTTTCTCTTCTGCAAGATTAGGCTATATCTGCCGCTGGAAACCTGCTGAATTGCTGATTCTAAGTCTTCTGGAATAGTAGCTTCCCGCCGAATGGAACTTAACATGACTGTGCTTAGAAGCCTTATCAGCTGACCAATGCTTCAACCATAAGGCTCTGTGGGCTGTGACGGAATGAGCCAATATCTTTGCTTTCATTTTTGAACCAGCTCCCTGACCTGGTCAACAGCCACTTCAGCCACAAAATCTAAAACAGTCTTGAAAACTGCAAAAGAGAAGAACTGCCACTTCTCAGACTTTCCTCTGAACATCCATCCACCAGCTTCGCTACCCCCAGTCTAAGGCTGGATTCACACCCATGCATCCCTGTATTCCGCAGACCCGCACCACAGAACACGTCCCCTAGGAGACCACGGTAAATAAATGGTAGAGCAAAACTGCAAAAAGCACCAAAATAAATAAATAAAAACGCACAGGTGCGAATCCACCCCAAGTGCTTCTGCCGCAGAAGTGAGCACTACCGCCGCCGGCCTGCAGGCTGCTCCGGCCAAACTATACAAATTTTTTTTTTATCAGGTCTGCATTTATTCTGTGATTCATAGGATCCCTAAAGGCATCAGAATCCTCCAGCGGAAGTGGAATGTGGCAGGCGAATCTACGCCATGAAGTATCCACTTTAGGCGTAGTGCCCCAAGGGTTACAGCCTCGATAGTCTATAATGCACATTGAGCCCCTTCTCAGGCCCCGCCCACTCATCATCAAATACTTATTTAATTTCAGAAATGAATGGGAAGGAAGGTAATGATTTCTTTAAATACGGGTAGTATCTCTGCTGTTTCTTTGGAGGTGACAATTCTTTCTGCCACTTCATCGCATCCTTAACAGCCTCCACCAAGGGGGGAATCAGTGCAAAAAATCAAACGTATGTGATTCCGAGACCATCACAGCCTCAGATGGATCCAAATCGCTATCGACTTCAGGAGTTAAAACGCACTGAAAACACATGATCTGAATCTGCAGATGCTTCAAGATACAGCAGGATGAGCAGGATTCCTTGAAAGGCTGTTTAACCCTTCCTTGACTGTGTCCTTAATGTAGGATTTAACCTGGCGTGCATTTGCAGCATTGTCCTGAGCCGCCTCCTTGAAGCAAGATACACAAACCCACTTTCCTCTGATGACCTCAGCTGAGCAGGCCCAACAGGATCCTTCTTCTGCCTGGGCTGGCGATGAAGATCTATCCAAAGAAGAGGATCTTCTTCTCTGTCTGATATGCTCTTTCTAGAGGCTTTCTGATGTCTTGACCTCTCTTGGCTCCAGTCCGAGCGACTAAAGTGAGGTAAGGGTGAGGGAGATCTGGAATGCAGCGACAACAGGCGTCTATCCAGCTGCATGCGACTCTGCGATTTGTCATGTCCAGTCTCCTTTTTACTCCTTTGAGGCTGGAGTGCTGATTAGGCACCTCTTTGCGGGCATTTAGCGCGCATCGGGCCCTTCTCTCTGTGGAACCTCTTTGCGGGCATTTAGCGCGCATTGGGCCCTTCTCTTTGTAAAACAGAGGATGTGCTCTCTTTTTTTAAAAATAAAAATAAAAATAAATAAATAACTAACTAACTACCAAAAAAAAATAAAATAAACTTCTCCATCCGAATCTTCAGTGCTAAGGCAGCTAGGCAGGCAGGCAAAACTCCCCAGATCTATAAAGGCACAGGATAATAAAAACCCTCCAGACCAGTAACACAGCAGTTAGTAATAGAAGTCAGGCTTACCAGAGCCGAGTGGCAGATTGATCAGCTGGAGACTGAGATTAGCCTAAAAGGACACAGCCTGCTGCAAATCAGTAGTGATCATGCTGGTGTTTGCTAAGCAACCCAAGAGGAAGCTACCTCTGACCTCACCTGCTCAACTCTGAGCTTCCTGAAAGGAATACATGTGGAGGTGGTGAACTGCAAGTCCCAGCGAGCCAAACCACTGCATGAACGCACAAAAACATGGAAGGAGAGAGTGCCAGCACCTGCCTAACGAAGGTGTATACAGTAATTTACACTGTTGTGACCTTGCCAGTAATACACAGTCATTTATACTGTACCATACAATCCCAGCACCACGGGAACCCACACTCCTCGGGAGATTTACAGCCCATCTGGGGGGGTCTTCTGATCCGGGAGAGGCTTAACCCGGACAGGATGGATGGTGGATGGAGAAAAAAATAAATAAATACATAAATAAAATAAAAATAAATATAAATAAATAACTAAAATTAAACTTTAAAAGGCGTCCGGAGTGAGGACGAAAAAAGAACACTGGTGTGGGCAGACAGCCGCCCTTTATGGGCTAGAAAAAAGGTGGTCCTGGAGGGGTCAGAGGGGGCGGAGCTGACCCCATAGTAGGCTGACATGGGGAGGTCCAGGAAATATATATATACACGGAAAAAGAAAAGGTTCTCCCTGTATGGTGGGGTTTTTAGGCAGCAATAGGTCTGACACTAATTATCAAACCAGTAGGTTTTAGTAAGAGACCAATACCATCCAGATCAAATTTTGGAAAGTTTATTCAAATTTAAAAATAGAGTGACACATAAAAAAGATGTAAAACACAAGCCCATACAGCATAAAAATATATATATATACACTAGACTGACTGTATATATATATATATATATATATATATATATATATATATATATATATATATATCAAATACACTGCCACTAACTGAATAACCTGCCTGCTTAATCTAACTCAAGCTATCTCTCTGTCCACGCCAACAATACTACACACGGCCTCTGTGTAAGCAACCTTATATAGTGTGGGGCATGCACTTAGTCCCCCTGAGCCATGATTGGCCAAAGGCATCCTGCCTTTGGCCAATTATGGCTCTCTCAGCAGAGTGTGCTGTGATTGACCAAAGCATGCAGGTTAGGTGCATATTTTGGCCAATCATCATACAGCAATGCACTGTGATCTTGCAGTGCCTTATGGGGCGTTCCGCGGCACTCAAACCTCCCACAAACCCCCCATAATGTTCGCTGTCCTGCTACTGGGCGAACACCCGATGTTCGAGTCGAACTTATGTTCGACCCAAACATCGAGCTCATCCCTAATTATTACCATACATAAAATAAGAAATAAGTATGTTTTCATAATATGGATGATTCGGAAGTGAGATGGCAAATGATGGTATGATTTTTTTTTATCAAGATGTATTTTGAGGATTATGAACTGCTACTTTAGAATTGATCTCTAGATAAATCACATATCTTTAGCAAATGTCATATGATTAAAATAATATAACAACAAAATTAAAGTGGAGTTCCACCTGGGAAATTTTTTTAAAGACACTTACCTGTCCAGGGATCCCGCTATGTCGCACCCCAGCCGATCTTCGGAACGACTCCCGGGTGCTGCTGCTGCCATTTCTGGTAAGGGAACAAGGCAGTGAAGACTTTCAGCTTCACTCCTTGTTCCCTACTGTGCATGTGCAAGTCACACTGCGCATTTTGAATGTTTCCTGCTGTCTTCCGAGACCTGTGTGTCTCTCAGTAGACAGTGGGGTGGAAGGAGGAGGGGCAGGATATTGCATAGTTCGCCATACAAAGTGTGGACTGCTCCTCCCTCCCCCTGAAAGGTGTCAAATGTGGCACCAGAGGGGGAGGAATCCAATCAGCGGAAGTACTATTTCTGGTTGGAACTCCACTTTAAGATCACAAATAATATTATCCACACTGGGGACCTCATCTACTGTATTTCGACTATTATGAAGGTACTATATCTCGGTTTAACCCAGGGATAAAAATATAATGCCCCATATAGGGTTGATTTAATTATATCCAGTTGTATTTATAGATAACCTAAAATAGAAATTTCTAGTCTTAGAGCACCATCTGGTGGACAGGTACAGTCAACACCTAAACAAACAATAGGTTAATCAATAGAAGCGCCTTCCAATCAGATGTGGGTAGATATTCTGAACTATTGTAACTGATGTAGAGTAAATACTTTCAAGGATTCAAAATTAAATATGCTTCCAATAGCTGTATTGGAATTGGAAGACTTCGTCTAAACCAGGAGATAGCAGTACAAAGGAAAGGTCACATATTCTTTCTATGTCTTTTTCTACTAAATGTAGACTTAAAGGGTAACGGCGCTTTCGTGGGAAAGAAATAGCAAATTTAAAGAAAATAGTGTAGCGTATACACTTGCGACTCAAATTATATTGTAATTTAATGTTATTAAGAATTACCATTCCTTTTCATTCTACAGCTCTGTAATTTTCTGCAAAATTCAATGCAATATGGCTACCTGGATGTGTTCTGTACACAGAATGTACAGTAACGTACAGAACGCCCCCCACAAACATAATTTCCTGCTTGTGTGATTGGCTCACTGATTTTTCCAGAAGTCTACACCAAGATAAAAGATAGATCTCTGGCATCCCCTGTAACAAAAAATTCATTTTTGGGGAGATACTCCTAATAGGAAATCACGTCTAAAGGGATGCAGACTCTGCAATTTGGCTAATTGAAGCCTGGCAAGTGCAGTAGCTGATTGATGATTATGAAACCACTCCCATTAGATTTACTTTCCACATGGATAAAGACAAATAAACATGGATTTCTTCAGAGTAACAAAAGGTAGGAATTTGGAACAAACTTTGTTAAAATCCTTGTAATGTAATTAGATCACCCAGAGGGGAATGTTCTTTCCCAAAAAAAGTGGAGTTACTTTTTAAATCAACACATACAACAAAGTAGGCTGGCAATGTGAAAAATGACTGGCACTATGGTTACTAGCATATTAGTCTTAATTACAGAATGCCTAGCCCTATAATGTATTTAAGATAAAGATGAGAACACCGCACTGCAGCAACTTGGTAGCTATGTATACTCAAAATTTGTGAAATAATGTGAATTGCTGATGTGATAATTCAGGTAAAGGTAAATTATGTGGTTAAGAGCAGCCACTTGTAATCTGATCAATCCTTTTCCTACTTCACACTACCTAAAATGTCAACCATTTCTACATTTTGAAGTAAGTGGTGTCCATTCACCTCAGCCATATGTAGCGCTTACTCCTGTATGAGCCTCTGGAAATGTGATCAGGTTCTTTCCCAGTGGATTGCCCTGCAACCAAGCACACAATCTCAGTTACACTTTTCCTCAGTAATCAGTCTAAGGATGTTGTTTTTGTTCTTTTTGTTTTTGGAGAATTTGGATAGGGTTGAGGAAATTGAGTGGGATACTCCAAAAACAGAAACTATGTACATATTGAGGACAGTGAACTCATGGCTGTACAGCTGAAGCAGAAGTCCTTGCATATAGCAAACTTTGGACTTGGCTTGAGGTAGAGACAGTTAAATGTAGAGCTGAAGCAAAAGTCCTTGCATATAGCAAATGTGGATTTGGCTTGTAACATAAGCAGTTCAAGCTGGCTTCTTTCTTTAGAGTAATAAGAGCACAGTCCCTTCACAAGGAATTAGATAAATTAAGCTCTTTAGGACAACAGCTGATGTCCCCTTTAGCAAACACATAGCCGACTCTCTAGCACAAGAGGGGTGGTAGAAGTCCAAAAGTCTCTAAGATCTCTCAGCAGTCTGTACTCACAAAATGTCCAGGAAAATTGGTTGCCTCCTTCCAACTTCCAAGAGACACTTTTCTCCAGTGATACCAGAGTGGATCTTCAGCAGACAAAACCCCTCAGGCAGCTATCAGCAGCTTCAGCATCCAGGCCCACAGGTCGCCCAGCTAATGCCTCATGAACAGCAAGCACATGGCAGCAAGCCCTTCATGCTGGACTGATCCTCTCCAGGAAAAGACCCAGAGCTCAGTGTGCTCAGAGAATATATACAGTCTCACAGAATGCCTTTCCCTGGGATTGGCCAGGGCTGTATAAATATTTATGCTGCCATCTGCATAGCCCCACACCCATGATCCAGAAAGTTCTCACAGCTTTTATGGACAGCAGAGGAAGTAGACAGACTAGCAGCATCTGAGAACACTGTGCAGGTCTATCTAGTCAAAGACAGCTTCACTGAGTACAGTGAGCAACTAAATCTACCTAACACAGCAATTGCAGCCACACTGAATACAGTGACAAGCTAAATTTACCTATCAAAATCACAGCTCCACAAACACAGTGAGCCAACACTAAATCTATCTGTCTAATCCTAGCACCTATCTAGGAGAGTGCTACAAATGATAATAAATTGCTGAAGACAGTAGGAAAGCTCATTTTCTGAGTCAGAGAACACTAGGATAATTGGGGAGCCCTATTAATAACAAAACAAACACTTAGGTAGCAAAATTATTTGAATTACCGTGGTATGACTTACGAAACACCACCATCAACCTCCACTCTTGGGGCCTAATGCCGCGTACACACAAGCGGACTTTTCGACGGACTAGGTCCGACGGAACGAATCCGCCGGACAATCCGATCGAGTGTGGGCTTCATCGGACCTTTGCTGTCTAAAAATCAGACATACTTTAGATTTAAAACATGTTTCAAATCTTTCTGACGGACTCGAGTCCGGTCAAACAATCCGTTCATGTGTGCTAGTCCGACGGACGAAAACCGATGCTAGGGCAGCTATTGGATACTGGCTATGAACTTCCTTAGTCCAGTCGTAGGTCATCACGTTCGAATCCGTCGGACTTTGGTGTGCTTGTGTGTGGCCAAGTCCGTTAGTTCGTAAAGTCTGCCGGAACTCCGCCGAAAATCGGGAAGACCGACGGACCTATTCCGCCGAAAAGTCTGCTCGTTTGTATGCGGCATAAGAGTATTTACATTCCCTACATCTGTAAAGTTGTGCTTTAGCAAACAAGGACATTAAAAGATTTTTAAACTGAGATCTGCAGAATGCGGAATGCACACGCCAAAAGCAATTTGTAGTACATTCCAGATTGTTAAAATTTGTTTATAAACAGATTGTAAAAAACATAAAAATTAATAGGCTGTTCATAGTCTCGTGAACATTATCTGCCTAGATGGTGGCAACTTCATTGGCCTCGCTATTCAAAGATGAAAAAGCAAAAGCGTAAGCTAGCACAGTACAGGGGAACTCAAATATAGCAGTATAGTGGGGTTCAAGGAAGTCATGCTCTCTGTGGCTTCACATTACACCCAGTATCTAGTCTCATTTAGTACTTCTGGCAAATCAAGCATCTGATGCCAATTAAATATTTGGAAGCAGTTTAAATTACCCATATATGAAATTACTCGATTTATCAGCGTATAACACGCACTTTTTCCCCCTTAAAATCAGGGGAAAATCAGGGGTGTTCGTTATACGCTGATCCCCCACCAATCCCCCGCCGTTGTGAGGCTCCGGGCAGCTTTCAGCCGCCTTCGGCCCTTCTCAGCGGCTTTCTCGGCCGCCTTTCTCTGCAACTTTCGGCCGTTTTCGGCCACCTTCGGCCTTTCTCGGCAGCTTTCGGCCTCTTTCGGCCGTTCTCTGCAGCCGAAAGCTGCCAAGAAAGGCGAGAACGGCCAATGGCGCCAATTTTAAAACTGCAGTGACACGGATATGTCACTGTAGTTTAACTGCAGCCTGGGCAAGGCTGCAAATGTCACTAAGGAGGCTGCAGATGGATGCTGCAAGACTGCAGTGACACTGACATGTCACTGCAGTTTAATTTCAGCCTGGGCAAGGCTGCAAATGACACTAAGAAGGCTGCAAATGACTCTCAGAAGGTTGCAAGGCTGCAAATGACACTGACAAGCATGCAGATGGACATGTGCAAGGCTGCATTGATGGGTATTTAAATGTAAGTGTTTTTCCTTTTGTAAGTTTTTTTCCTTAAAATTTCCTCCTAAACTTGGGGTGCATGTTATACGCCGGCGCATGTTATATGCCGATAAATACGGTACTTCTTTGTGTTATGTATTTTATTGTATGATGAAACAAATGCGTATCATTCCTGTAAAGTTATCATAGGACTTTAGCCATCCAATTAGTAATCTCGGGGTAGCCAAATTATTATTTTTTATCCAGACTCTTTAGACATGTGTTCTACTGTTATAGCTTTGACATTAACACATCTCAGCGTCATTTGTTAAATATTGTTTTTTAAATATGCTAGAAATTGAAAGGTTTGCAGAATTTAAAAAAACTGGCAGCGCGTGTAAGTGAAATTGCTATTATGAACTCCTGAGACTGAAATGTAATATGTTATTACAAGCACCCACCTAAGGCACACATTCACCACTTGAACTTATCTACACAATTAATGTGAGCATGTTCAATCACACTTTACAGGGCTACATTAATTACTACAGAAATCCTACTCAGAAACCATTAATGATAATCCCCTATTGAAGTACAAAGCTGTATGACATATATTGAAATTTGATCTTAGAAATATTTGGGGTCAATTGTCAAACCTTCAAAAATGCAACATTTATTACAACAGCTCCAAAAAAATAAAAAACAGTAGAGAAGACCATGGTTTTTAAGCAGTAAGGATTAAATTAGAGGTTCTACCAGCCAACACTATTTATTTTTTACAGGTACTTATATAGCACTGTCCATTTACGCAGTACTTTACATATATATTTCACATTCACACCAGTCCCTCAAGGAGCTTACAATCTCTGACTCACATTCATACATACCATATTAGGGGGCCAATTTAGGCAGGAGCCAATTAACCTACCAGTATATCTTTGGAGTGTGGGAGGAAACCCACACAGGCTCAGGGAGAACATGCAACCTCCAGGCAGGTAGTGCCGTGATTGGGATTAAAACCGACGACCCCAGTTCTGCTAGGTGGAAGTGCTAAGCACTTAGCCACTGTGCTGGACATGCTACATGTCACTCTGGAAAATTCTAAGTGCTGTGAGATTTGTCACTGCTTAAAAATGCACCAGTAAGTTGTATATAGCTGAATTGCTCATATTTTGCATTGGTTTCTGCAAACATGGAGAATTAATAGGTTACTTTAATTAAGTTAATGTCAAGTGTTGTTTTTTTGAACTCCTGTCCCTGGGAAAGGGTATATATAAGTGAACTAAACAATTCCACACATGTAATCAGGGAATATCCTGCTGGACTTTCTTAATGTGAAGTGAATTTTGTTCATGAAACACATTAAGACCCTTCAAGGCACTTTTTTTGGATTGTTGTAATCTCTGAATGAAGTGGCATATGCATACTATATGATAATATAGGAATACAACTGTTGTGTTAGGCACAAGAGGTGTTGAGACTATGGTATGTCCAGAATATGTCTAGAAAACATTTTAGGATGGTTTTGGAAAACATCCATAAATATATTGTTTTTTAACACCTAAAAGTATTCCCTGATTGCATGTTTGGAATTATTTTTCCTTTGTACTATTGTATGTATTAAGGATGTGGTGCTAAAGATGATAGAATCAATATTATATCAATTCTGTAAGTATATAATTGAAGACTTGAAATAAAAACATGATTGATAATATAGAATTCTTGGGTAGCTTTTAAGTCAAAGGGTATGATGCCCTTTATGCCTTGAAAACTCCATCAACTTGCATTACATAGGCTTATTTATTAAGTGCAAAGACTATGTGCAAATTTAAAAAATTGAAAAAAAAGCCAAACATAGTCAGATTTAAAGGCTAAAGGCCATATTTAGGCTCATTGAAGTCAGGACGGTGCAGGCAGTCAAGTTCCTCTACCTCAAACTTGCTCTTTATGGACCTTGCTTTGTGTACTGGTCCAAATCATTTGGTGGAGGGGGGATTATGGTGTGGGGTTGTTTTTCAGGGTTTGGACTTGGCCCCTTAGTTCCAGTGAATGGAACACTTAAGACGTCAGCATAACAAGATATTTTGGACAATTTAGTTTAAACAATTTTATTGAAATTTTTTTGCAATAACAAAGTAGAGACAGGCTTGTAAATACACACAGGTAATTACAAGGTCAAACAGTGAAAGTAACAGAGTATAGCAGTATGTAATGCATTAGAATAGTTACAGTCATTAAACATGGATGTGGGAGGGCAAGCTAAGGTGCAAAATAGTACATGGCTCCGTCTAATATCAACTAGCGTCAATAGCAGTATGAGTCCAGGAGGTCCCGGGTTCCTGAGTGCCCTGTTAGGGATCTTGCTGACATATTTTGGACAATTTCATAATCCCAACTTTGTGGGAACAGTTTGGGGATGGCCCTTTCCTGTTCCAACATGACTGCGCACCAGTGCACAAAGCAAGGTCCATAAATACTTGGATGAGCGAGTTTGGAGGAGGAACTTGACTGGCCTGCACAGAGTCCTGACCACCGATAGAACAACTTTGTAATTCATCCTAAAGGTGTTCTACTGTCCCAATACATTTGGTTATTTCCCCATATCAGTACTCACTTGCCAAGTGCTGTATTGGACAACCTGAGAAATTTACATCTCATTGTTACTTTGTACATGAGACTACCTAAGTTACACAGGAAAAAACTAAATATAATTAGTAGTTATTGGTTATCAAAATCAGGTATTGCACACACACACACAATCATTGTGCTTTGTACTGACATTAAATAAACTTGCTGATGTTCGTTCAATGTAATATAGGGCCACTATTATTTATTTTTAACAGTATAACTTTTATTAGGTTTTTTAGATTCCATATAAATCTGAGTAGGTATACAAAGATGGTCAAAGTCTCCCAATCAATTAAAGTGGTTGTTAACCCACTTTCACATTTTACTATAATCTGTTTTGTCTCCTAATACTGTGCCTCCCTGTCTGTGTTTTATAAAAAAAAAACATCCTCCGTATTTCACGGCGGCTCCCGGCACTCATGTAACCGGCCGTCTCTCCTCTCTACCCGTCTTGCAGAAGCAGCAGGCGGGGCCGAGGTTTCCTCGCTGACTTCAGCGCGACGCGAAGAGGAAAGGAGAGAAGAGAAATGGCGGGTCACGTGATCGCAGGGAGCAGGGGGGCACTGTATTACTAGACAAAATGGATAGTATTCCAATATATTGCTTATTCCTGCAGCAGGAGGGGGATGGGGCAGCACTGTGCAGAGAGGGGAGGGAGGAGGGAGGAGGGGGAGGACACACACACAGAAGAGCAGGCTGCGGATGACAGAGGCACGTAAACAGACCACAATGTCAGGGGCTCAGCAGCCATGATTATCATGGCCAGTTTACATAGGGGAGGGGAGAAACTGGCAGGATCAGCCATGTTTTTTAGGTGTTACGGGGGTCCAAATTATACAGCACTAGCACTGTGCTGTGTAAAATCCTTTAAAGGAGCAGGATCCATATTTTTGGGGGGGTTAACAAACATTTTAAACTGAAAGATAGACAGATCAGACCTTCTACTGAACCCTTCTTTGAATACTGACCCAGATGTCTTCAAGTCAGTTGATGAGGCGATTAAGACGTACTCCTCTCTTAACACCTGCATAGAACTCTCACCATTAACCATTTAGGAGGCACACAAATGTGTGATAAGAGGAGAACTAAGCAAGTGGGGTTCTAGATGTAAACGAGAAATAGAAAAAGTAATATTCAATCTTTCTGCTAAAATCGCTAGATTAAAGTCATTACATAAACTTTCTCTTTCCATCCTATCTGCAACATAGTTACTGGAAGCGAGATTGGCCCTACAAAATATAATAGAAAATCCAAACGCGCCCTTTACTTTAAAACATGCATTTTTTTATGAACATGATGACAAGAGTGGGAAGTTCCTTGCCAGAGCTTTGAAAGATATCAAATCTCTTGAAAATATTTTTTTGCATATTATTTTTATAGTAGGATATACAGTAATGGGAGATATGAGACATCACATAAAAGCCAGAAAAGTATATTACAATAGTATAAGCCATATACTGTAAATGACCAGACACATATAATAAAAAAAGATGTCCTAGGCAGTCAAGAATCAGCCTCCCATGCAGTGATAAAATAAATGCTCATAAGAATTTGTGCTAGAGATACCAGAATCAGAAACATTATACAGTTCATGAATTATAAGTACACACCAAAAAGTAAGCAAAGGAAATTAAATAATGAATGGAATTGTGAAAGCAATGGAATTGAGTGACTAAAGTTTACTGATGACTAGGGAATATGATGGGCTTCCTAGAAGAGATATAAAAAACAAGAAGCACTTAATTAAAGAAATATTAGAAGACACACTTATGAAATAACAGAGATAATTCCAGTAAGAGGGAAGGCACAAGAGATGTCTTGGATGAAAGAGTGAGAGGTAGTAACATGGGAAAGTGTAGGGAGCAGATAAAAAAAAAACATCCTCCGTATTTCACGGCGGCTCCCGGCACTCATGTAACCGGCCGTCTCTCCTCTCTACCCGTCTTGCAGAAGCAGCAGGCGGGGCCGAGGTTTCCTCGCTGACTTCAGCGCGACGCGAAGAGGAGAGGAGAGAAGAGAAATGGCGGGTCACGTGATCGCAGGGAGCAGGGGGGCACTGTATTACTAGACAAAATGGATAGTATTCCAATATATTGCTTATTCCTGCAGCAGGAGGGGGATGGGGCAGCACTGTGCAGAGAGGGGAGGGAGGAGGGAGGAGGGGGAGGACACACACACAGAAGAGCAGGCTGCGGATGACAGAGGCACGTAAACAGACCACAATGTCAGGGGCTCAGCAGCCATGATTATCATGGCCAGTTTACATAGGGGAGGGGAGAAACTGGCAGGATCAGCCATGTTTTTTAGGTGTTACGGGGGTCCAAATTATACAGCACTAGCACTGTGCTGTGTAAAATCCTTTAAAGGAGCAGGATCCATATTTTTGGGGGGGTTAACAAACATTTTAAACTGAAAGATAGACAGATCAGACCTTCTACTGAACCCTTCTTTGAATACTGACCCAGATGTCTTCAAGTCAGTTGATGAGGCGATAAAGATGTACTCCTCTCTTAACACCTGCATAGAACTCTCACCATTAACCATTTAGGAGGCACACAAATGTGTGATAAGAGGAGAACTAAGCAAGTGGGGTTCTAGATGTAAACGAGAAATAGAAAAAGTAATATTCAATCTTTCTGCTAAAATCGCTAGATTAAAGTCATTACATAAACTTTCTCTTTCCATCCTATCTGCAACATAGTTACTGGAAGCGAGATTGGCCCTACAAAATATAATAGAAAATCCAAACGCGCCCTTTACTTTAAAACATGCATTTTTTTATGAACATGATGACAAGAGTGGGAAGTTCCTTGCCAGAGCTTTGAAAGATATCAAATCTCTTGAAAATATTTTTTTGCATATTATTTTTATAGTAGGATATACAGTAATGGGAGATAAGAGACATCACATAAAAGCCAGAAAAGTATATTACAATAGTATAAGCCATATACTGTAAATGACCAGACACATATAATAAAAAAAGATGTCCTAGGCAGTCAAGAATCAGCCTCCCATGCAGTGATAAAATAAATGCTCATAAGAATTTGTGCTAGAGATACCAGAATCAGAAACATTATACAGTTCATGAATTATAAGTACACACCAAAAAGTAAGCAAAGGAAATTAAATAATGAATGGAATTGTGAAAGCAATGGAATTGAGTGACTAAAGTTTACTGATGACTAGGGAATATGATGGGCTTCCTAGAAGAGATATAAAAAACAAGAAGCACTTAATTAAAGAAATATTAGAAGACACACTTATGAAATAACAGAGATAATTCCAGTAAGAGGGAAGGCACAAGAGATGTCTTGGATGAAAGAGTGAGAGGTGGTAACATGGGAAAGTGTAGGGAGCAGATAATTTGCAAATCCAAGAAAATGTTAGGGTTATGTTGGTTAGGGTTATAAACAGTAAAAATGTAGAAGGTTTTTAAACATTATATGCATAGATGGTATACCTTTGTCAAAATGGATGTAAGTCCACTAAGACTGTTGTCACTGTTTGCCTGTATCTACCAGTAAGTGCAATACAGTACATAATTTGCATATGTTGATTATGGAAAAATCCACATGATCTTATACAGTATATAATATCTGGGGAAATATTTCATGTTTGATTGACATACTGAATATACTATCATTCCCACCAGAGCCTGGGACAATGATGGGTTTCTGAGTATGGCTGGAAAGTCTGCAAACTATCCAAAAAATGTAAAATCACATACTGACTATACTGTAATATATCATTATCTACCTAAACTTACTTCAGTTTCCATACATGTTTTCTTGGTTTGGTATATTCTTCTATATAAATTCACACAAAATAAAATAAGGATTCATGCAGCATACACAGATAATGGTTAGTATAAGCTATACATTTCATTGGCATGACACCAGGTGCATGATAAATATTCAAGCAATCCAACACTTGCAATCATGAGGCATACATCGGTAAAGCAAAATCATTTTTTTTTTATTTAGAAATGCAAAACTATATTTTGAGAATTTAGACTAATTTAGGGAAAATTTTGCACATATGGAATCAGCAGTTTTCACTGACTGAGATTTTCTTTTAAAAGCACTCTTCAGACCCTCCCCCTTCACCCAATTAAATTTCTAAATACAGTATCTCACAAAAGTGAGTACAGCCCTCACATTTTTGAAAATATTTTATTATATATATTTTCATGTGACAACATTGAAGAAATTACACTTTGCTACAATGTAAAATAATGAGTGTACAGCTTGTATAACAGTGTAAATTTGCTGTCCCCTCAAAATAACTCAACACACAGCCATTAATGTCTAAATCGCTGGCAACAAAAGAAAGTAAACCCCTAAGTGAAAATGTCCAAATTGGGCCCAAAGTGTCAATATTTTGTGTGGCCACCATTATTTTCCAGCACTGCCTTAACCCTCTTGGGCATGGAGTTCACCAGAGCTTCATAGGTTGCCACTCCTTCATGAAGACATCACAGAGCTGATGGATGTTAGAGACCTTGCACTCCTCTACCTTCCGTTTAAGGAAGCCCCACAGATTCTCAATAGGGTTTAGATCTGGAGACATGCTTGGCCAGTCCATCACCTTTATCCTCAGCTTCTTCAGCAAGGCAGTGACCATCTTAGAGGTGTGTTTGGGGTTGTTATGTTGAAATACTGCCCTGCGGCCAAGTCTCCAATTGGAGGAGATCATGCTCTGCTTCAATATGTCATAGTACACGTTGGCATTCATGGTTCCCTCAAGGAACTGTAGCTCACCAGTGCTGGCAGCACTCAGTCAGCCCCACACCATGACACTCCCACCACCTTGCTTGACTGTAGACTTTGCTGGCTTTCTTGTGCATCATCTTTAGAAGAGGCTTCCTTCTGGGACAAGAGCCATGCAGACCAATTTGATGCAGTGTGCAGCGTATGGTCTGAGCACTGACAGGCTGACCCCCCACCCCTTCAACCTCTGCAGCAACGCTGGCAGCACTCATATGTCTATTTCCCAAAGATAACCTCTGGATATGACGCTGAGCACGTGCACTCAACTTTTTTGGTCAACCATGGCGAGGCCTTTTCTGAGTGGAACCTGTCCTGTTAAACCGCTATATGGTCTTTTTCCACCATGCTGCAGCTCAGTATCAGAGGGTTGGCAATCTTTTTATAGCCTAGGCCATCTTTGTTAAGAGCAACAATTATTTTTTTCAGATCCTCAGAGAGTTCTTTGCCATGAGGTGCCAAGTTGAACTTCCAGTGACCAGTATGAGAGAGTGAGAGTGATAACACCAAATTTAACACACCTGCTCCCCATTCACACCTTAGACCTTGTAACACTTACGAGTCACATGACACCGCAGGGGAAAATGGCTAATCGGGCCCAATTTGGACATTTTCACTTAGGGGTGTACTCACTTTTGTTGCCAGCGGTTTAGACATTAATGGCTGTGTGTTGAGTTATTTTGAGGGGACCGCAAATGGACACTGTTATACAAGCTGTACACTCACTACTTTACATTGTAGCAAAGTGTAATTTCTTCAGTGTTGTCACCTGAAAAGGTATAATAAAATATTTACAAAAAAGTGAGGAGTGTACTAACTTTTGTGAGATACTGTAGAATTTTTTACCTAAAATGCCAATAATCTGTACGTTATACAAACTCGTCTTCCCAAGGCAGTGCTTCTGGTCTCTGGAGCTTGCAGTTGGTGGTACCATATAATGCTGATTCATATGTAATTATACTCCATGGTCAGAAATGCCCATGCACCAGATAACTGAGCAGAACTGGGAGTGTAGGATGCCTCAAAATGGACCTGCAGTGCAATCTACAAACACTTAGCATTTCATGGAATGAGGGCCTGCTCACACCAGGAACACCGCAATGCGCTCACGTTCTAGGGATAACTGTTTAAGATCAGACTTTCATTTGCTTTGAAATGTTTCTTTTAACCACTTCAATACAGGACCCTTTTACTCCCTTCCTGCTCAGGCCAATTTTCAGCTTTCAGTGCTGTCGCACCTTGAATGACAATTGAGCGGTCATGAAACACTGTACCCAAACTGTTTTTTTTTTTTTTATGTTTTGCTAAATAGACAAAAAAAGCAGAAAATTGTGAAAAAATATGTGTTTTTCTTTGTTTCTGTTCTAAAATTTTGCAAATAAATGTTCTTCATAAATTCAGCTACATTTCTTTGGTTAAAATAACCCAAATCCAGTGTACATTATTTAGTGTGTGTGAAAGTTATAGAGTTTACAAACTATGGTATATACTGTGTATCTGAAAATGTATCAATCCTGATGTCATTTCTTGAGACCCTAAAATGCTAGAACAGTAGAAATATCCCCCAAATTACCCTTTTTTTGTCAGTCCAATGTATTTAGTAAGAGACATGGCAGGTTTTTTGAAGTTGTAATTTTTTTGTCATACTTTTTTGGAAAATTAAGAAAAAAAATACCTTTTTTTTTTTTTTTTTTTTTACATACTGTCACCAGTGCAGTACAGCATCATCATATAACTGGCTTGTCAGTGATCAGGGACACTGACTGGTTACAGTAAGGAAAGAAATGGTATAGTTTTTTTAATTTTTGACAATTTTTAACACACTGTGACCAGAGCAATATAATGTTACCAAAGTAACATTGCACTACTCTGGGTGATCAGGATTTTTATTTTTTTTATTTATTTAACACATTTTATTTGTTAATAGCAGTGCATTGCATTGCTATAGACAATCATTTTATAGAATGAAACTGAATCAGTCAGTCTGTTTTGTTGTGATTAGCTGTGATTGGTCAAAGCTAATCACATGGTACAGATAGGCTGTGATTGGCCTGCTCTGTATGTGATCAAACTGACCAATCACAGCTAGCAACACAATTGTACACATTGGATGGCATGAAAGGAAGCTATCTATTGTGTACAACTGTCACGTGACCTGTTATGATTTGTGATTTGTCACAATGGTCACATGGTACCGGCAGCAAGCCAGTACTCTGATCAGCCATTGGCTGTGTCCCGTGGACATGGCGGGTGACAGATTGCATTGCTGCATGGCCCGGAGATCGGCACTTACTCAGAGGACACCATATGACATCCACTTAGGATAAGAAAGCCACCGCCTGGCGGTTATTTGTCTATAGGCTGGGAGCGAAGTGGTTAACTTCCAGTTGTGTTTCTGGAAAAAGATGTGTAAACAGATGGTGCACAGACAGGAAAAAATAAACTGGCAGGAGTCTTAACCTTGCGTATGTATCCTATGCAAACCTTCTTTTACACAAAAATTTGAAATTGGCACATTGTTCTCTTTGGAAAACATTATCATGAAAAGATATTTAGTGGGAGAAGGAAAATTGGTAATTTGCTGTACTGAATGTTAGCAGCAGTGTTGGTCATCTTACTTTAAAAAAGTAATTCGTTAAGTTACAAATTACTTCTCCAAAAAGTAATTGCGTTAGTAACTCAGTTACTACATTGGAAAAGTAATTAATTACGCAGCAAAGTAACTGACTTTTTTTTAAAATATTCTATACATGTAACTAAGGGGCGGTTCTAGTATTTCTGTAAGCAAGGGGTGCATTTATTATTATTGTTATATATCGTGTAACCAAGGGGCTGCTCTATTATTACTCTAACCAAGGGGCAGATCTGTTATAGCGTGTAAGGAAGGGGCGGGTCTATTATTATTACATCGTGTAAGGGGCGGATGGCTACAGAAGAGGGCAAATGTTAAATTAATGGGCAGAGCTCGATATATAACAATAATAATAAATGCGCCCCTTGGTTACAGTAATACTAGACCCACCCCTTATTTACACGATAGACGCCCCTTGCAGAGTAGTACGAGCTTCAGGAGCGTGCGGCATCGCCTCGTACAATTACATGTTAACTGTGCCTGCGCGGTGTAGAGTTCACTCAGAGCTGTTTAGGTTCGGCAATTTTCGGAAGCTCCGTAGTCCTTCGTACTGCGCAAGCCCTGCGCCTGCGCAGTACAGGGGGTCCTTATTCGGCGGGGGAACTTTTTCGGCACTACTGCCATCTAGTGGTGGTAGATGTAATTGGGGTAACTAAGCCAAATGAATGAGAACTGAGTTACCATGAGGGGAAAAGTAATTAGTTAGATTACTCGTTACCCTCTAAAGTAACTGCGTTACGTAACTCAGTTTATTTTAACTCAGTTACTTACATCACTTGTTAGCAGTCATATGGAGAGTGGATATTTTTTCATTGCAAAGGACGAAATATATCATGCTATGCATGCCCACTTTTACACAAAGATTTGAAATTCGAATTGCATAATTAAACCTTTCAACAAACAAGATACAATAGAAAATAAAGCCTTGCTCAAAGGAGCTTGCTAACTAAATGAATAGGAGCGTAGCAGAAGTAGAAAGCTGTATCTAACATTCTCTTTTAAACTACTTAGGCATGATGCAGTTCAGTACAGTAATTAGATTCAATAACCTGTTTTCACAAGGTGTGGAAGTGTCTGGATTATTGGTACAGCATGATCATTTTGAATAATTGTCTGCAGTTTCTTGGTAGAAAAGCTGACACTTGTTGACTGTTTTAAAAAAAAGTACCTGTGGCATTTCCTTTTATAGCGTCTCAGACTCACGATAGCAGCAGCTGTGCCAATGCATTTGTCAAACTTCTAAAAAAGAGATTTCCAGACCGCTTTGTTCAAAGCTATCATTTTGTGTGACACCAAAATTGTTTACCCATTATACTTTCACAAAAATTCATGTGGTTTTCTGTGTAGTAGTGGGTCATTATTCTATCTGAAAGCCAAGTTGCAAACACATTACACTGCTGGCCTACCTTTTGCTTCTGTATATACCCACAGGGTGGGCACTTATAAAAACTGGCCTTTTTTAAGGAACATACTCCATTATCATTTTCAGTAATACCAAAACATGTTGCTAGTTCATTTATCAAAATATAATTCACTTTTATTCTTTTTTACTTTTATTTTTGCCATTGATTCATGCACCTTGTACAGTACCTGACTTCACGTGACTTCTATTTGACAACATCTTCCTTATTAACCTTACAAATGGCCAAAATGTAATAATCCCCCCAGACTTATTGGGGTTTGCAGAAAAGTTCACAAAGTTAGAACACTGTTTGAAACTCAGACAGTTTCATTCATTGCTAGTGTTCAGAAAAGGACTGTTAAATGTACAGTAGAGACTGTACTATTACAAGTCATTACATTAATCAAACACAGATTCTGTGAACAACTATAGGGAACATCTTACAACTGAAGTGATGATTGAAAAATGATTGTTGCCATAACCTTAGGAAGAGCAGGTAGCTACCCTAGGAGCAAGAGTAGGAGCAGTTTTCTGTTTTACAACTAAACAAAAATGGCAACCACCCTAAATTAGAACTAGTTTTTTGGAGTAAGGTGCACATGGGAAGGATTTGCACAGAGCAAACAAAACAAAATGTAGTGCCCAGTAAACCTTCCAGCTAGCCAGCATACAACATTGTGTAACAATTTGGGTTCAAAACAGATGTTTTAGTTCCACGACATTTGCAAATATATGTGGAAGCTGCACTGCCTCGTCAAGGCCACTCTGTATAGTGCAATCCTAACCAGTGTTGGTCATCTTACTTAAAAAAAGTAATTCGTTAAGTTACAAATTACTTCTCCCAAAAAGTAATTGCGTTAGTAACTCAGTTACTACATTGGAAAAGTAATTAGTTACGCAGCAAAGTAACAGTGACTTTTTTTTCTATATATTTTTTTGTTATATATCGTGTAACCAAGGGGCTGCTCTATTATTACTCTAACCAAGGGGCAGATCTGTTATAGCGTGTAAGCAAGGGGCGAGTCTATTATTATTATATCGTGTAAGGGGCGGATGGCTACAGAAGACGGCGAATGTTGAATTAATGGGCAGAGCTCGATATATAACAATAATAATAAATGCGCCCCTTGGTTACAGTAATACTAGACCCGCCCCTTAGTTACACGATAGATGCCCTTTGCAGAGTAGCACGAGCATCGGGAACGTGCGGCATCGCCTCGTACAATTACATGTTAACTGCGCCTGCACGGTGTAGTGTTCACTCAGAGCTGTTTAGGTTTGGCAATTTCTGTAAGCTCCGTAGTCCTTCGTACTGCGCAAGCGCTGCGCCTGCGCAGTACAGGGGGGTCCTTATACGGCGGGGGAACTTTTTCGTCAGGACAGCGGAATTACACTACTGCCATCTAGTGGCGGTAGATGTAATTGCGGTAACGCCGCCCAAGTAATGGGAACTGCGTTACCATGAGGGGAAGAGTAATCAGTTAGATTACTCGTTACCCTCTAAAGTAACTGCGTTAAGTAACTCTGTTTATTTTAACTCAGTTACTTACATCACTGATCCTAACTCTAGTCTAATGCTGTGTCCACACGAGACGAATTCCGCTCAAGCTTGGCTTGCATACACACGGTCATACAAAAGTTCACGGAACTTTCGACCGTCAAGAACGCGGTGACGTACAACAGTACGACGAGCCGAGAAAATTAAGTTCAATGCTTCCGAGCATGTGTCGAATTGTTTCCGAGAATGCGTAGGAACTTTGCACGTCAGAATTGGTACAGACGATCGGAATTTCCGATCTGAACTTTTTCCGACCGAAAAATTAAGAACATGCTCTCAATCTTTTGCTGGCTGGAATTCAGCCAGCAAAAGTCCAATGGAGCATATACATGGTCGCATTTTCGGACCAAAAGCTCTCATCAGACTTTTACTGGCAGAATTTCCGCTCCTGTGTATGGGGCATAAGAGAGTTTGCAGGTTGGAGCATACATAACAATGAATGGACAGGTATACCTGGTAGCAGTCCATTCCTCCTTAAAGGCACAGGCACACACCAGAAGCCCAGCAGAGTACAATGGCAGCTGAAAGCATCCAATGTGTCCTTGCACCCTATCCAGCAAGCCAAACTAAATTAGTAAGTGCCCCAATTTCTAACTAGGTTAGAGTAAGGTGCACATGGAACAGCTTTATACAGAAAAAACGAATTCCCCCAGCACACGTACCATCTAGCAAGCAAAAAAATGACACTGTCTAACAATTTGCATCCAAAACAGAAGCTTTTAGTTACACGACAACTGTAAATATATGTTAAAGCTACAATACCTCAACAAGGACCGTCTGTATTTTGCAGCCCTAGCTATATGCTATTGTTTCTATTGCTATTACTGATAAAGCTGATCAAAGCTGAAAGCCTAAAAATAAAAATAGCAGCCAATTTATAACTAGCTTTTTTATAAGTAAGATGCACATGTAAAGGGCAGTTTTTTTTCTGTTTTTTTGTTTTCTGTTTTTTTTATTTTTTTAGCTTGCCAGCTGGTAAGTGTGCTGCAAAATACATTTTGTTCTGCTTCACAACTATCATCACTAAGGCCTGATTGATTCACACCTATGCAGGTTGCAGCTTGCATATTGCAGGTGCATTTTGCATTTTTCAATACATGCTTTTGATCCATTGAAGTCTAAGGAACCAAAAACCAGAAAAAGTCCCTGGCCCATTCCATAAAATGCACAGATGTGAACTACATCCATAGGAAACCATGTTAAATGGACTGTAGTGTGTTTCTGCAAAACTGAAAACACACTCAAAATTGCATATGTGTGAACCAGGCCTAAAAGTGCAAGCTGCATTTCCTACATTGATAAATGCACTTTTGTTACTTTTTGAATGCTCTAAACTTTTTGTCCACTAGCTCAGCATTCTGTCAAAAATAAAATGAAACACATTTGCAGATAGATTTAAATTGATCACCTAGGGGTATCACTTACCTTAACCACTTCCCGCCGGTCAATAGCAGATTGACGTCTGGGAAGTGGTTTCGTTATCCTGACTGGGCGTCATATGACGTCCTTCAGGATAACAGCCGTCGCGCGTCCGTGGGGGCGCGCATCGCGGCGATCGGTGGAGCGGTGTGTCAGTCTGACACACCGCTACACTGATCCCGGCGGAGGCTCTTTACCACGTGATCAGCCGTGTCCAATCACGGCTGATCACGATGTACACAGGAAGAGCCGTTGATCGGCTTTTCCTCACTCGCGTCTGATAGACGCGAGTAGAGGAGAGCCGAAGGGCGGCTCTCCTGACAGGGGGGGTATGCGCTGATTAATTATCAGCGCAGCCCCCCCTCAGATGCCCACACTAGACCACCAGGGAAGCCCCCAGGACCACCAAGGAAGCCCCCAGGACCACCAGGGAAGCCCCCAGCATGTGGATGGCCAGGTACATCCCCCATGGCCATCCACATGTTAAAAAAAATGCAAAAAATATGCCAATCAGTGCCCACAGGTGTGCACTGATTGGCACATCATATTTAATTAAAAAAAAGTTAAAAAAAAGGATGCCCAGCAATGCCACCCATCAGTGTCATCAGTGCCACTCATCAGCGTCCATCAGTGCCACCTATCAGTGCCCATCCGTGCCGACCCATGCCCACCTATCAGTGCCCATCCATGCCACCTATCAGTGCCACCTATATGTACCCGTCAGTGCCGCTTATGAGTGCCCGTCAGTGCCGCCTATGAGTGCCCATCAGTGCCACCTGAGTGCCCATCAGTGCCGCATACCAGTGCCACCTATCAATGCCCATCAGTGCCACCTATCAGTGCCCATCAGTGCCGCCTATCAGTGCCCATCATCAGTGCCACCTCATCGATGCCCCCTAATTGGTGCCACCTTATCCGTGCCCATCAGTGCCGCCTTATCAGTGCCCATTAGTGCCGCCTTATCAGTGCCCGTCATTTAAGAAGAAAACGCACTTATTTACAAAAAAAAATTAACAGTGACAAAGAAAAACTTGTTTTTTTGCAAAATTTTCGGTCTTTTTTTGTTTGTTGCGCAAAAAATAAAAATCGCAGAGGTGATCAAATACCACCAAAAGAAAGCTCTATTTGTTGGAACAAAATGATAAAAAATTTGTTTGGGTACAGAGTAGCATGACCGCGCAATTGTCATTCAAATTGCGACATCGCTGAAAGCTGAAAATTGGCTTGGGCGGGAAGGTGTCTAAGTGCCTGGTATTGAAGTGGTTAAAAAAAAAAAAAAAAAAGCCATATTGCCACAATCATTAGAAAATATATGCAGTGTTTGAAAATAAGTTTTAATTTTTTTTAGACATATTTACTGTTTTTTGTGTGAAACACTTGTGGACAAAGGCATTCTTCATAGTATCTAGACAAGATCAACAAAGCTAAAACATATGGTTGCCACTTTTCATTAATCATTAATTTTGGTGGGGTGTGTACATCCCCAAATTGTAAAAAAAAAGTATTGACACATATAGGAGTGTAATTCTACAAACCTAATGTTAGATGGGAGGCCGATGTAACCAGCAATTGCATGGGAGCCAAAGCCTAAAGGGTAAATCCGTGCCGATGTAACCCCCCCCCCCCCCAGTACCGGCTGATTATTGCCCCTCCCCCTGTAATTATAAAAACTGTTATTATTTCCCAGCAAAATGTTCCACCTTCTATATACAATAAGATGGCTTAGCCCCATATACTGTATATGACATACAGCAAACAATCATATTATTGAAGTGATTTCATTAAATCTGACTTTGTGATTTAGCTCCCTGGCAAAATGTGGTCTATACTAGTCTCTAATTTGGCTATGAATTGCAACTTGCAAAACAATCATTGATGAAAAGATATACTTTTACAGTGTATACCTGGGCTAATTATAACGGCCAATATGCATGTTATTGTCCTAAAAAAGGTTTGGGGACCCGGGTCCTGTCCCAGGGAACATGTATCAATGCAAAAAGAAGTTTTTAAAACTGACATTTTTTCTGGAGCAGTCATTTTAATGATGCAGAAAGTGGAAAAAAAGTGAAATATCATACCTGGGGGGTGTCTAAAGTATGCCTGTGAAGTGGCATGTGTTTCCCATGTTTAGAACTGTCCCTGCACAAAATGACATTTGTAAAGGAAAAAAAGAAGCCATTTAAAACTGCTTGCAGCTTTAATGCCATGTCTTGTCCAGGCAATATGGATGAAAATCTTTGAGGAAAATGGCATGGCTACCCCATCACCCAACCCCCCCCCCCTATCCCAGCCTATTATCAGCCCCTTTGGGTCTTGTATGGATATTAAGGGCACCCAAAATAAAACCCTATATACTCTGAACAGCAGTATACAGGCGGTGCAAACATGACAGGGACTGTAGGTTTATTCTTAAGTAGAATCTGTTTGTAATTTAGAACAGGTACATTTTTAAGTGTAGCTGCAGCCAAAAAATCAATTTTTAAGCTTTTTGGAGAACATAGGGAAGGGTTATCACCCCTGTAACATTTGTTTTGCTGTCTGTGCACCTGTTCAGAACATTTCACCTCACTTTCCGTCCCATTGACAAGTGTTTTTGGAAAAGTGTTTTTTTTATTGAAACAAGGATTGGTGATAAAGCATCAGTAGAGAGGAGACACCTTTTTCCCATATTAAATCTAACAGGATAGAATTTCCCCTCCTAGGGGTAGATTTCCTCTCACTTCCTGTTGTCTCCTTCCGTTTGCAAATAGGATGTTTGAAAGTAGGGGCCTGCCGTATATACTCTTCAGAAATTTGCCCCTTAGATGTTGGTGTTGCCACAACACTGTAAGCCCTCACAGTTACTCTTGGTGGGCGCTGGAACGCCCTGCTGTGAACTATTATATCAGGAATTGTAATTACATGCCATTGTTGAACAGTGGTAGGAAAAATTGGGCCTTTGGTGGTGGCGCTACAACACTGTAAGCCCTCACAGTTACTCTTGGTGGGCGCAGGAATGGGTCCTGCTGTGAATTATTAGATTAATAATTGTAATTACACGCCCCTGTTAAACTGGGGCTGAAAAATTGGGTCTTAGGCACTGGTGCTGGTGCCACAACACTGCAACCCCTCACAGATACTGTACCTGGAGCACAGCAATGAGACCTGTTGCAAAGCACTGCATAAAAAATTGTAATTACACACCCCTGTTAAACAGGGGCTAAAAAATTGGGCCTTAGCCACTGGTCCCGGTGCCACAACACTGCAACCCCTCACAGATACTGTACTTGGAGCACAGCAACGAGACCTGTTGCAAAGCATTGCATAAAAAAAATGTAATTACACGCCCCTGTTAAACAGGGGCCGAGAAATGTGGCCTAAGCCACTGGTGCCGGTGCCACAACACTGCAACCCCTCACAGATACTGTACTTGGAGCACATCAATGAGACCTGTTGCAAAGCATTGCATAAAAAATTGTAATTACACGCCCCTGTTAAACAGGGGCTGAAAAATTGGGCCTTAGCCACTGGTGGTGGGCTGGTGGCACCCAGAAACAAAAATGTTCTTCCAAGCTATCATCAGGATCATTGAGGAGGAAGAGGATAGTCAGTCAACATAACAGGACAGTCACTCAGCATCAGCATAGGCAGTCTTGAAGGGATGTGACATTTCAAAATAAATTATTCTGTTACATCAGCTTCAGGTGCCTGGTAGCAGTTGGTGATCCAAGACTTATTCATCTTTATGAAGGTCAGTCGATCAACCGAGTCGGTGGACAGGCGCACCCTGTGATCGGTGACAAAGCCTTCAGCAGCACTGAATGTGCGTTCGGAAAGAACGCTGGATGCAGGACAGGCCAGAAGCTCAATTGCATACTGTGCAAGCTCTGGCCAGTGATCCATCCTCAAGACCCAGTAAGCCAGAGGATTTTTCGGTGGGAAAGGTGTCCAAGTCTGACCTTGTCCCTAGGTATTCCTGCACCATGTATATCAGATGCTGGCGATGGTTGCTGGAACCGATCATACCTTGGGGCTACGGACTAAAAATTGTCTGAATGCATCGGTCAGACGGCCACCTTCTCCAATGCTCCTTCTGCTACTGACCGTAGCCTCAGCAACTCGTTCTCCAGGACCAGGAGTTTGTAACCTCCCAGTCTCTGGGAACGCATTGCACAGACCTTTCTGCAAGGCCTCCCGGAGATGTCTCATCCTCTGCTCCCTCTGCGATGGCAAGATAAGGTCCGCAACCTTACCCTTGTACCGTGGATCAAGGAGAGTGGCCAGCCCGTAATGGTCCAACGGCTTCTTGGGACTGTAAATCATCCCTAAAAGACTGCTGCTGCTGATGCTGAGTGCCAGGCTCCACCACCATGCTGACACAATCCTCCTCCTCATCCTCTTCCTGTGTGATGGGTGGGAGAGAAGGAACACTGTCTGGATAAAGGGGGCCTTGAGAGGCAAGGAAGTCCTCCTGTTCCTGCCTCTGTTCTGCCTCAAGTGCCCTGTCCATTATTCCACGCAGCGTATGCTCCAACAGGTGGACAAGAGGTACAGTGTCACTGATGCATGCACTGTCACTGCTCACCGTCCTTGTGGCCTCCTCAAAATGGTGACAGGACAGTGCATGCATCCCTGATCATGCTCCACTGGCGTGGTGAAAAAAATCTGTGCTCCCCTGACCCTGTCCTGGTGCCGTAGTCACACAGGTACTCATTGATGGTCCTCTGCTGCGTGTTCAGTCGCTGCATCATGGCCAACATTGAGTTCCACCTGGTGGGCATGTCACATATAAGGCGGTTCTTGCGCAGGTTCAACTCCTTTTGCAGCTCAGCCAGCCGAGCACTGGCATTATTTGATCGGCAGAAATGCACACAGACTTTCCTGGCCTGCCTCAGGACATCCTGTAAGCATGGGTACCTGCCCAAGAACCGCTGCAACACCAGGTTAAAAACATGAGCCATACAGGGCACATGGGTCAGTTGTCCCTGTCGCAGGGCGGAGAGGAGGTTGGTGCCATTGTCACAAACCACCATTCCTGGCTTAAGCTGGCGTGGCGTCAACCACCTCTCGGCCTGCCCCTGCAGAGCTGACAGTACCTCTGCCCCAGTGTGGCTCCTGTCCCCCAAACACACCCCTTGAACGCCTACGGAGCACCGCTGGTTCCAAGGACAGAGCACTCGAAGAGGCCATGGAGGAAGAAGAAGAGGAGGGGGTGGAGGAGAGAGGTGTGTCACAACCAGTAGTAGCATTTTGGAAGCGTGGTGGTGGAACAACCTCCAACACTACTGCACCTTGTCCTGCATCCTCCCCAGCTGCCAAAAGAGTGACCCAATGGGCCGTGAAAGATAGGTAACGTCCCTGTCCATGCCTGCTGGACCATGAGTCAGCGGTAATATGCACCTTACCACTGACTGCCCTGTTCAGCGAGGCCAAGACATTGCCTTTCACATGCGGGTAGAGAGCCGGAATCGCCTTCCTTGGGAAAAAGTGGCGTTTGGGAACCTGCCACTGAGGAACCGCACATTGCACAAACTCACGGAAGGGGGCCGAGTCTGCCAACTGAAAAGGCAGCAGTTGAAGTGCTAGGAATTTAGCCAAGCTAGCATTCAACCGCTGGGCATGTGGATGGCTGGGAGTGAACTTCTTTTGATGGTCCAGCAGCTGGGGCAAGGAAATTTGCCTGGTACAATCGGACGTCGGTGTACTGCTAGCAGAGTGCCGCAAGTACTTGGCTGTGACACACCTAATTCTACACCTTCATTCATCTCAGTGCAGCTTTCAGAGAGGACTGAATGTAAAGTGGGGTTGGAGATCCCAGCTGATGAGGAACAAGGAGAGGTCCGCTTTGTTCTTTGGTGTGGGTCTTTAAGGTACGCTTGCCAACGAGCTGCATGGCAGGTCAACATATGTCTGGTCATGCTTGTGGTGCCCAAGCGGCTGATGTTTTGGCCACGTAAGATACGCTTGAGACATATGTTGCAAATAGCAGCGGTGCGATCTGATGCACTCGTCTCAAAAAAGGCCCACACCAAAGAAATTTTGTTATAACGCGCAGAGGCAGCGCCCTGCACAGGCGGAGCTCTGCGGTGTGATTCAGTTGGTGTGCTGCCCTTAAGCTGGCCCCCGGAGGGCATCCTGCCTCGTTGGAGATGTGCTGCCTCCTCTTCCTCCTCCTCTCCTTCCGATCAGGCGCCCACGTGGAGTCAGTGACCTCATCCTCCCCTCCCTCTTCACCACTGGAGCAAACCTGGCAGTATGCTGCAGCTGGTGGAACATGACTGCCAGATTGCTGTCCTTGAGCATCCCCTCTCTCTGTGCTCACGCTACTGCCTTCCTATAGCTGGGTATCATCATCAGGGCCTTCAAAACGCTGGGCAACCTCCTGGAGCATGTACCCAACACTGTGGTCAAACAGTTCGGGGGTGACTGATGACATTGAGACGAGGGAAGAGTACGCGTTGGCAGCTGCTTTGCCAGTACCCTGAGCCTGGGTGAGAGAGGATGAGGAGGATGAGGAGGGCTTGGTCATCCACTCTACCAAGCCTTCGGCATGATGCGGCTCAACATGTCCAGCTGCCAAAAATAAGGACAAGCGTGTCCCATGGCCACGTGCTGATGACGATGCACCGCGTCCACGACCAGCACTGTTGTCCCAAGACACAGAGCCTGCTTGCCCTCTTTTCTTGGCTCGTGCCTGGCTGCCTCTCCTTGTTGGCCTTCCAGACATTGTAATGGCCTGAAGGGAGATGGAAAAAACAGCAATTGGGTAGTGTATATTGTGCTGGAGTCACACAACACACTAATTCCTGCAGATGGCTAGATTAGATGACACCAGCAAAGAAGGGCAGATACAGGTGCAGGTGTATACTGTGCTGTGCTGGACTCACACAACACACACACTAACTCCTGCAGATGGCTGGATTAGATGACACCAGCAAAGAAGGGCAGATACAGGTGCAGGTGTATACTGTGCTGTGCTGGACTCACACAACACACACACTAACTCCTGCAGATGGCTGGATTAGATGACACCAGCAAAGAAGGGCAGATACAGGTGCAGGTGTATACTGTGCTGTGCTGGACTCACACAACACACACTAACTCCTTCAGATGGCTGTATCAATGGAGAACAACAGCACTAAAGGGTAGATACAGGTGCAGGTTTATACTGTGCTGTGCTGGACTCACACAGCACACACTAACTCCTGCAGATGGCTGTATCAATGGAGAACAACAGCACTAAAGGGTAGATACAGGTGCAGGTTTATACTGTGCTGTGCTGGACTCACACAGCACACACTAACTCCTGCAGATGGCTGTATCAATGGAGAACAACAACACTAAAGGGTAGATGCAGGTGCAGGTTTATACTGTGCTGTGCTGGACTCACACATGCACTCCCACCAAGGAAGCCAGGTGGTGACACATAAATAGCATTCTGCATCATAGTTGTGGACTGCCTTTATATTCCACATTAAACATTACTACAAGCTGCAGTTGTAGCAGCACAAAACAGTATTTCACAGGGATAGGGATGGGCCCGGTGCTCGATGCGAACCCACGTTCGCATCGAGCACCGGGCGTTCGCTCGCTCGGCGAGCCCAGAACTATTTTGGCCGCTCGCATCACGTTCGTGTGATGCGAGCGGCCCCGCAATGCATTGCGGCGGCGCGGCCGGCGCAGTGCATTGCTGGCTGATGATTGGCCAAGCATGCACTGTGACCCCGCATGCTTGGCCAATCACAGCCCCGGAAACTCGAAGAGCCATAATTGGCTACAGGCAGGACGCCTGTAGCCAATTACAGCTCAGGGGCTGTAGTACACGCCCCCCCCCCCCCCCTATAAAAGGCCGCCACGCCATCTGCGCCGGTCACATGCTGTTCCGGCGCAGATAGAGCAGGCTAGATCTGTGACACTCTGCTGGATTTAGTTAGTTAGAGAGATTTACTTAGAGAGATTGAGTTAGATAGATTCATTCATTTAGATTGATTTAGAAAGAGGGGCTTGTAGTGTGTTCGTGGCAGGCAGGCAGAGCTCCTATATTTTGTTCCCAGAAGCACCTATAGGACTTGTAGTGTGTTCGTGGCAGGCAGGCAGAGCTCCTATATTTTGTTCCCAGAAGCACCTATAGGACTTGTAGTGTGTTCGTGGCAGGCAGGCAGAGCTCCTATATTTTGTTCCCAGAAGCACCTATAGGACTTGTAGTGTGTTCGTGGCAGGCAGGCAGAGCTCCTATATTTTGTTCCCAGAAGCACCTATAGGACTTGTAGTGTGTTCGTGGCAGGCAGGCAGAGCTCCTATATTTTGTCCCCAGAAGCACCTATAGGACTTGCAGTGTGTTCGTGGCAGGCAGGCAGAGCTCCTATATTTTGTTCCCAGAAGCACCTATAGGACTTGTAGTGTGTTCGTGGCAGGCAGGCAGAGCTCCTATATTTTGTTCCCAGAAGCACCTATAGGACTTGAAGTGTGTTAGTCCCATCACACAGACCTACATTTTCTTCCCAGAAGCACCTATAGGACTTGAAGTGTGTTAGTCCCATCACACAGAGATCATATATTTTGTTCCCAGAAGCACCTATAGGACTTGAAGTGTGTTAGTCCCATCACACACACAGACCTATATTTCCTTCCCAGAAGCACCTATAGGACTTGAAGTGTGTTAGTCCCATCACACAGAGATCATATATTTTGTTCCCAGAAGCACCTATAGGACTTGAAGTGTGTTAGTCCCATCACACAGACCTACATTTTCTTCCCAGAAGCACCTATAGGACTTGAAGTGTGTTAGTCCCATCACACAGAGATCAGATATATTTTGTTCCCAGAAGCACCTATAGGACTTGAAGTGTGTTAGTCCCATCACACAGAGATCTATATTTTGTTCCCAGAAGCACCTATAGGACTTGAAGTGTGTTAGTCCCATCACACACAGAGATCATATATTTGTTCCCAGAAGCACCTATAGGACTTGAAGTGTGTTAGTCCCATCACACAGAGAGCATATATTTTGTTCACAGAAGCACCTATAGGACTTGAAGTGTGTTAGTCCCATCACACACACAGACCTATATTTTCTTCCCAGAAGCACCTATAGGACTTGAAGTGTGTTAGTCCCCATCACACAGAGATCATATATTTTGTTCCCAGAAGCACCTATAGGACTTGAAGTGTGTTAGTCCCATCACACAGACCTATATTTTCTTCCCAGAAGCACCTATAGGACTTGAAGTGTGTTAGTCCCATCACACAGAGATCATATATTTTGTTCCCAGAAGCACCTATAGGACTTGAAGTGTGTTAGTCCCATCACACAGACCTATATTTTCTTCCCAGAAGCACCTATAGGACTTGAAGTGTGTTAGTCCCATCACACAGAGATCCTATATTTTGTTCCCAGAAGCACCTATAGGACTTGAAGTGTGTTAGTCCCATCACACAGAGATCATATATTTTGTTCACAGAAGCACCTATAGGACTTGAAGTGTGTTAGTCCCATCACACAGACCTATATTTTCTTCCCAGAAGCACCTATAGGACTTGAAGTGTGTTAGTCCCATCACACACAGAGCTATATTTTGTTCCCAGAAGCACCTATAGGACTTGAAGTGTGTTAGTCCCATCACACACAGACCTATATTTCCTTCCCAGAAGCACCTATAGGACTTGAAGTGTGTTAGTCCCATCACACAGAGATCATATATTTTGTTCCCAGAAGCACCTATAGGACTTGAAGTGTGTTAGTCCCATCACACAGACCTATATTTTCTTCCCAGAAGCACCTATAGGACTTGAAGTGTGTTAGTCCCATCACACAGAGATCTATATTTTGTTCCCAGAAGCACCTATAGGACTTGAAGTGTGTTAGTCCCATCACACAGACCTATATTTTCTTCCCAGAAGCACCTATAGGACTTGAAGTGTGTTAGTCCCATCACACACACAGAGCTACATTTTGTTCCCAGAAGCACCTATAGGACTTGAAGTGTGTTAGTCCCATCACACAGAGATCATATATTTTGTTCCCAGAAGCACCTATAGGACTTGAAGTGTGTTAGTCCCATCACACAGAGATATATTTTCTTCCCAGAAGCACCTATAGGACTTGAAGTGTGTTAGTCCCATCACACAGAGCTATATTTTGTTCCCAGAAGCACCTATAGGACTTGAAGTGTGTTAGTCCCATCACACAGAGCTCTATATTTTCTTCCCAGCAGCACCTACAGGACTTGAAGTGTGTTAGTCCCATCACACAGAGCTCCTATATTTTCTTCCCAGAAGCACCTATAGGACTTGAAGTGTGTTAGTCCCATCACACAGAGCTCCTATATTTTGTTCCCAGCAGCACCTATAGGACTTGAAGTGTGTTAGTCCCATCACACAGAGCTCCTCTATTTTTTGTTCCCAGAAGCACCTATAGGACTTGAAGTGTGTTAGTCCCATCACACAGACCTATATTTTCTTCCCAGCAGCACCTACAGGACTTGAAGTGTGTTAGTGGCATCACACAGAGCTTCTATATTTTCTTCCCAGAAGCACCTACAGGACTTGAAGTGTGTTAGTGGCATCACACAGACCTCCTCTATTTTGTTCCCAGAAGCACCTATAGGACTTGAAGTGTGTTAGTCCCATCACACAGAGCTCCTATATTTTGTTCCCAGAAGCACCTATAGGACTTGAAGTGTGTTAGTCCCATCACACAGAGCTATATTTTCTTCCCAGAAGCACCTATAGGACTTGAAGTGTGTTAGTCCCATCACACAGAGCTCCTATATTTTCTTCCCAGAAGCACCTACAGGACTTGAAGTGTGTTAGTGGCATCACACACAGCTCCTCTATTTTGTTCCCAGAAGCACCTATAGGACTTGAAGTGTGTTAGTCCCATCACACAGAGCTCCTATATTTTCTTCCCAGCAGCACCTACAGGACTTGAAGTGTGTTAGTCCCATCACACACAGCTCCTCTATTTTCTTCCCAGAAGCACCTACAGGACTTGAAGTGTGTTAGTCCCATCACACAGAGCTCCTATATTTTCTTCCCAGAAGCACCTATAGGACTTGAAGTGTGTTAGTCCCATCACACAGAGCTCCTATATTTTCTTCCCAGCAGCACCTATAGGACTTGAAGTGTGTTAGTCCCATCACACAGAGCTCTCTATTTTCTTCCCAGAAGCACCTATAGGACTTCTAGTGTGTTAGTCCCATCACACAGAGCTCCTATATTTTCTTCCCAGCAGCACCCATAGGACTTCTAGTGTGTTAGTGGCATCACACAGAGCTCCTCTATTTTCTTTGCAGAAGCACCCATAGGACTTCTAGTGTGTTAGTGGCATCACACAGAGCTCCTATATTTTCTTCTCAGCAGCACCCATAGGACTTCTAGTGTGTTAGTGGCATCACACAGAGCTCCTCTATTTTCTTTGCAGAAGCACCCATAGGACTTCTAGTGTGTTAGTGGCATCACACAGAGTTCCTATATTTTCTTCTCAGAAGCACCCACAGGACTTCTAGTGTGTTAGTGGCATCACACAGAGCTCCTCTATTTTCTTTGCAGAAGCACCCATAGGACTTCTAGTGTGTTAGTGGCATCACACAGAGCTCCTCTATTTTCTTTGCAGAAGCACCCACAGGACTTCTAGTGTGTTAGTGGCATCACACAGAGCTCCTCTATTTTCTTTGCAGAAGCACCCATAGGACTTCTAGTGTGTTAGTGGCATCACACAGAGCTCCTATATTTTCTTCTCAGCAGCACCCACAGGACTTCTAGTGTGTTAGTGGCATCACACAGAGCTCCTCTATTTTCTTTGCAGAAGCACCCACAGGACTTCTAGTGTGTTAGTGGCATCACACAGAGCTCCTCTATTTTCTTTGCAGAAGCACCCATAGGACTTCTAGTGTGTTAGTGGCATCACACAGAGCTCCTATATTTTCTTCTCAGAAGCACCCACAGGACTTCTAGTGTGTTAGTGGCATCACACAGAGCTCCTCTATTTTCTTTGCAGAAGCACCCATAGGACTTCTAGTGTGTTAGTGGCATCACACAGAGCTCCTATATTTTCTTTCAGCAGCACCCACAGGACTTCTAGTGTGTTAGTGGCATCACACAGAGCTCCTCTATTTTCTTTGCAGAAGCACCCATAGGACTTCTAGTGTGTTAGTGGCATCACACAGAGCTCCTATATTTTCTTCTCAGAAGCACCCACAGGACTTCTAGTGTGTTAGTGGCATCACACAGAGCTCCTCTATTTTCTTTGCAGAAGCACCCATAGGACTTCTAGTGTGTTAGTGGCATCACACAGAGCTCCTATATTTTCTTCTCAGAAGCACCCACAGGACTTCTAGTGTGTTAGTGGCATCACACAGAGCTCCTCTATTTTCTTTGCAGAAGCACCCACATGACTTCTAGTGTGTTAGTGGCATCACACAGAGCTCCTCTATTTTCTTTGCAGAAGCACCCATAGGACTTCTAGTGTGTTAGTGGCATCACACAGAGCTCCTATATTTTCTTCTCAGAAGCACCCACAGGACTTCTAGTGTGTTAGTGGCATCACACAGAGCTCCTCTATTTTCTTTGCAGAAGCACCCACAGGACTTCTAGTGTGTTAGTGGCATCACACAGAGCTCCTCTATTTTCTTTGCAGAAGCACCCATAGGACTTCTAGTGTGTTAGTGGCATCACACAGAGCTCCTATATTTTCTTTCAGCAGCACCCACAGGACTTCTAGTGTGTTAGTGGCATCACACAGAGCTCCTCTATTTTCTTTGCAGAAGCACCCACAGGACTTCTAGTGTGTTAGTGGCATCACACAGAGCTCCTCTATTTTCTTTGCAGAAGCACCCATAGGACTTCTAGTGTGTTAGTGGCATCACACAGAGCTCCTATATTTTCTTCTCAGCAGCACCCACAGGACTTCTAGTGTGTTAGTGGCATCACACAGAGCTCCTCTATTTTCTTTGCAGAAGCACCCATAGGACTTCTAGTGTGTTAGTGGCATCACACAGAGCTCCTATATATTCTTCTCAGCAGCACCCACATGACTACCGACTACAATGGCTGGAAGACCGCCAAGGGGAGGCAGAGCGTGCAGAGCCAAGAACACAGGGCAGGCAGGCTCTGTTTCTAGTGGACGTGGCCGTGGACGTGGACGTGGTCGTGCATCGTCATCAGCACGTGGCCATGGGACACGCGCGTCTTTGTTTTCGGCAGCTGGACATGTGGAGCCGCATCATGCTGAAGGCTTGGTAGAATGGATGACCAAGCCCTCCTCATCCTCCTCATCCTCTCTCACCCAGGCTCAGGGTACTGACAGAGCATCATCAGCCACCCCTTCCCTAGACCCACCATGTCCTCCTGAGGAGTCCCCCGAACTCTTTGAGCACAGTGTTGGGTACATGCTCCAGGAGGATGCCCAACGATTCGAAGGCTCGGATGATGATACCCAGCTTGAGGAATCTGGCAGTACTGTTCCACCAGCTGCAGCTTACTGCCAGGTTTGCTCTAGTGGTGAAGAGGGAGGGGATGATGAGGTCACTGACTCCACGTGGGTGCCTGAAGGGAGAGAGGATGAGGAGGAGGACGAGGAGGAGGAGGATGCGGCGTCACATGTCCAACGAGGCAGGATGCCCCCTGGAGGCCAGGTAGAGGCCAGCACAGCAACTGTACAACACCGCAGAGCTCCGCCTGTGCAGGGCGCTGCCTCTGCACGTTATCAGAAAAGTTCTTTGGTGTGGGCCTTTTTTGAGACGAGTGCAGCAGATCGCACCACTGCTATTTGCAATATTTGTCTCAAGCGTATCTCGCGTGGCCAAAACATCAGCCGCTTGGGCACCACAAGCATGACCAGACATATGGCGACCTGCCATGCAGCTCGTTGGCAGGCACACATAAAAGACCCACACCAAAGAACTAAGCGGACCTCTCCTTGCTCCTCCTCAGCTGGGATCTCCATCCCCACTACACCTTCAGTCCTCTCTGAAAGCTGCTCTGAGAGGACTGAAGGTGTAGAATTAGGTGTGTCACAACCAAGTACTTGCAGTACACCGACGTCCGATTGCAGCAGGCAAATTTCCCTGCCCCAGCTGCTGGACCGTAGAAAGAAGTACACTCCCAGCCATCCACATGCCCAGCGGTTGAATGCTAGCCTGGCTAAATTGCTAGCACTTCAACTGCTGCCTTTTCAGTTGGTAGACTCGGCCCCCTTCCGTGAGTTTGTTCAATGTGCGGTTCCTCAGTGGCAGGTTCCCAAACGCCACTTTTTCTCACGGAAGGCGATTCCGTCTCTCTACCGGCATGTGGAGGGCAATGTCCATGCCTCGCTGGACAGGGCGGTCAGCGGTAAGGTGCATATTACCGCTGACTCATGGTCCAGCAGGCATGGACAGGGACGGTACCTTTCTTTCACGGCCCATTGGGTCACTCTATTGGCAGCTGGGAGGGATGCAGGACAAGGTGCAGTAGTGTTGGAGGTTGTTCCGCCACCACGCCTCCAAAACGCTACTACTGCTACTGGTTGTGACACACCTCTCTCCTCCACCCCCTCCTCTTCTTCTTCCTCCAGTGCTCTGTCCTTGGAACCAGCGGTGCTCCGTAGGCGTACAAGGGGCTACGCAAGTACGCAGGCAAAAAGATGCCATGCCGTGCTTGCGCTGGTGTGTTTGGGGGACAGGAGCCACACTGGGCCAGAGGTTCTGGCAGCTCTGCAGGGGCAGGCCGAGAGGTGGTTGACGCCACGTCAGCTTAAGCCAGGAATGGTCGTTTCTGACAATGGCACCAACCTCCTCTCCGCCCTGCGACAGGGGCAGCTCACCCATGTGCCCTGCATGGCTCACGTCCTCAACCTGGTGGTGCAGCGGTTCTTGGGCAGGTTCCCAGGCTTACAGGATGTCCTGAGGCAGGCCAGGAAAGTCTGTGTGCATTTCCGCCGATCTTATAATGCCAGTGCTCGGCTGACTGAGCTGCAAAAGGAGCTGAACCTGCCCAAGAACCGCCTAATATGTGACATGCCCACCAGGTGGAACTCAACGTTGGCCATGCTGCAGCGACTGCACACGCAGCAGAGGGCCATCAATGAGTACCTTTGCGACTACGGCACCAGGACAGGGTCAGGGGAGCTTGGTTTTTTTTCCCCACGTCAGTGGAGCATGATCAGGGATGCATGCACTGTCCTCTCACCATTTGAGGAGGCCACGAGGATGGTGAGCAGTGACAGTGCATGCATCAGTGACACTGTCCCTCTTGTCCACCTGTTGGAGCATACGCTGCGTGGGATAATGGACAGGGCACTTGAGGCAGAACAGAGGCAGGAAGAGGAGGACTTCCTTGCCTCTCAAGGCCCCCTTTATCCGGACAGTGTTCCTTCTGTCCCACCCATCACACAGGAAGAGGATGAGGAGGAGGAGGAGGAGGAGGAGGAGGAGGATTGTGTGAGCATGGAGGTGGAGCCTGGCACTCAGCATCAGCAGCAGCAGTCTTTTAGGGATGATGTACAGTCCCAACAAACCAGTGGACTTGTACGTGGCTGGGAGGAGGTGGCTGGCGATCATGTCATCCTCAGTGACCCAGAAGACTCCGGACCGAATGCCTCAGCTAACCTACGCTGCATGGCCTCCCTGATCCTGCAAAGCCTGCGGAAGGATCCTCGTGTTCTTCGGATCAAGGAGAGGGACCATTACTGGCTGGCCACTCTCCTTGATCCGCGGTACAAGGGTAAGGTTGCGGACCTTATCTTGCCGTCGCAGAGGGAGCAGAGGATGAGACATCTCAGGGAGGCCTTGCAGAAAGGTCTGTGCAACGCGTTCCCAGAAACTGGGAGGCTACAAACTCCTGGTCCTGGGCGACGAGTTGCTGAGGCTTCGGTCAGTGGCAGAAGGAGCGGTGGGGAAGGTGGACGTCTGACCGATGCGTTCAGACAATTTTTTAGTCCGCAGCCCCAAGGTATGATCGGTTCCAGCAACCATCGCCAGCGTCTGATATACATGGTGCAGGAATACCTTGGGGCAAGGTCAGACTTGGACACCTTTCCCACCGAAAATCCTCTGGCTTACTGGGTCCTGAGGATGGATCACTGGCCAGAGCTTGCACAGTATGCAATTGAGCTACTGGCCTGTCCTGCCTCCAGCGTTCTTTCCGAACGCACATTCAGTGCTGCTGGAGGATTTGTGACTGATCATAGGGTGCGCCTGTCCACCGCCTCGGTTGATCGACTGACCTTCATCAAAATGAATCAGTCTTGGATCACCACCAGCTACCAGGCACCTGAGGCGGATATAACCGAATAATTTTTAATGTCACATCCCTTCAAGACTGCCTATGCTGATGCTGAGTGACTGTCCTCTTATGTTCACTGACTATCCTCTTCCTCCTCCTCAATGATCCATGCCACCACACCAGTGCCTAAGGCACAATTTTTCAGCCCCTGTTTAACAGGGGCGTGTACTTACAATTTTTTAAAAAAATGCTTCGCAACACGTGTGACTGCTGTGCTCCAAGTACAGTATCTGTGAGGGGGGTTGCAGTGTTGTGGCACCAGCACCAGTGCCTAAGGCACAATTTTTCAGCCCCTGTTTAACAGGGGCGTGTACTTACAATTTTTTAAAAAAATGCTTCGCAACACGTGTGACTGCTGTGCTCCAAGTACAGTATCTGTGAGGGGGTTGCAGTGTTGTGGCACCAGCACCAGTGCCTAAGGCACAATTTTTCAGCCCCTGTTTAACAGGGGCGTGTACTTACAATTTTTTAAAAAAATGCTTCGCAACACGTGTGACTGCTGTGCTCCAAGTACAGTATCTGTGAGGGGGGTTGCAGTGTTGTGGCACCAGCACCAGTGCCTAAGGCGCACATTTATATTGGGAGTGTGTTACTTGCCGCTTGCATATAGTACTCAGATTTTATGCATCTCTAATAATCAATGTAGTCCCATTTACAGCTTTTGATATCTTGTAAAAAGGATAATGCACAGTACGCAATACCATTATTGCATTTTTGTAATGATAAAGCACAATTTAATTTTCTTTAAAACTGTGGGGAGGCTGCAAAAGTGAAGAATAACTGTAGTAGTCACCGCTACTACATTAAACGTGGTGGTTTATTGGGTCCCGTGTCAAGCGACTACCTTGCTGCATATTAACTACTTGCCGACTGCCTAACGTACATTTAGGCCCCTTTCACACTGGTGCAGGCATCAGCGGTAAACCAGCGCTATATTTACCATAGTTTTAGCCACGGTATTCGGCCGCTAGCGGGGCAGGTTTTAACAGCCGGTAGCGGCCAAAAAAGGGTTAAACCCCCCGTATAGCGCCGATGCAGCGGCGCTTTGCTGGCGGTATTGCCGCGCTGTCAATGTGAATACACCGCTCCTTCACCGCTCCAAAGATGCTGCTAGCAAGACTTTTTTACCGTCCTGCTAGCGCACCGCTCCAGTGTGAAAGCCCTCCGGCCACTGGAGTGAAAGGACCCGCTGCTTTCAGACGCTATACAGGCGCTATTTTTAGCTCTGTAGCGCCTGAAAAACGCTTAGGTGTGAAAGGGGCCTTACTGCGGCAGGTCAGCTCTATTGTGTGAAATCACGTACCTGTATGTCATTTTGTGCAGTAGCCACTAGGGGCACACTGCCAGAGGTGTGATCATGCACTGATTGGACAGAGGTAGAGACAATCAGCAGGTCTGGCAGTCTGCTGGCCACCCGTGATCATTCATGAGAGAGGCAGAATGGCAGTCTGCCTATGTAAACAAGCCAGATTGCCGTTCTGACAGGGTAGAAGATAGAGATCTTGTGTTCCTCCTAAGCAGGAACATGGATCTATGTCTTCACCCAGTCAGAGCAACACCCACACAATTAGCAAGCACCCCCTAGGGACACATTTAACCTTTTGATCACCCCTAATGTTAACCCCTCCTTGCCAGTGTCATTAGTACAGTAACAGTGCATATTTTTAGCATTGATCACTGTAATAATGTCACTGGTTATCAAAAAAGTGTCAGTTAGGTGTTGCAATTTTGCAGTTCCACTAAGAATCGCTGTTTGCCACCATTACTTGTAAAAAAATAAATGTATATATCAAAATGCCATAAAAATATCCCATAGTTTGTAGGCGTCATAACTTTTGCATAAACCAATCACTATACGCTCATTGAGATTTTTTTTATCAAAAACATGTAGCAGAAAACATATTGGCCTATTGGAAATTAGATTTTTTTTTATTGGATGTGTTTTATAGCAGAAAGTAAAAAATATGTATATTTCTTTTTTTTTCAATTTTCACTCTTTATTTGTTTATAGCACAAAAAATTAATACCGCAGAGGTAATATTTATATATACTATTTTATCACAAAGCATTAAAAAAGAACAACAATTCCAACATTCTGTGCGATTGGCCATTAAATAAACCATTCAGAAATACATCATTAAAGGTCAAACTATTGAACCATTGAATTTTGCAAAAACAATGTAAGAGGCCGTCGCGTTTTGCTTATTAGCTTCCTTAGGGCCTCATCGTCTGGAAGATTGCAAAAATGGCCTAGCCAAAAGAAAATGCATAGTAAATAACATGGAATGGATGGATATTGTCATATACAATGTAATATGGAGTAGTTGCAGGGGCGGCAGATATAGAGTATCAGTAAGATGCACCACTGGAAATAAAGAAAAATGCACTGTTTCTTTAAAATTTTTAATTAAAATACACAAAACTCCAAAACTTTAAACTAAGCAAAAGACCAAAAAATTTGCTATTTTTTCTACATTTCATGTTACTTTTGGAGGCATTTTTCAGGGTTTTTAATTCCATCATGCGGGATCACGATAGTAATCTTTACAGTGGTTTATGCTTGTATTTTTGACTATCTATTGTATACTGATAACACACATTACTTTAATTTTAATGTTATAGCCTCTTTAATTGAGCTTTGATCGTCTTTTGGTAAGATATCTCTTTTTAATAAGTAAATGCATATTATGAAATGTTTGTAATTACCGGTACTTGACTGATTAAAACACATAGCTAAATTGCTTTATGTTATCCTTCTAGTGCCATATATCACTTACATTAATCAGAGCAGCGACTAATGTTCTTTTCTTTTTAATCATCTCTTATATCAGGTGTTGTGTCCTTGCCACTATGCAGTAAAGTTAGAAAAGGATGAGCACTATGACCTTAAACTGGCAAACAGCACTCACTTAGGATACTAGATCTATGTCAGCAAATTTATTTTGCAGAGATGGATTATAAAAATGTCATAAGAAGCCTAAGAAACTGAACTTGCATATACTTTTTGATAAAATGTGTTTTTACTTATTTTAAAATGTTGAGTAAAATTTTTTGAGTCAAAATAACCAAGAATATGACAAAAGATAAACTGCCATCATAATAAAAAAAAACACTAAAATACTAACATAAAGTTAAGTTGTGTGGACTTTTTTAAATGTGTATAGCAGAAAAATGTTCATAATAAAGGTTACTAATAAAAATACATTTATAGAACAGTATTTTTTTGTCTAAAAGGGCGCATCCAAAAATAAAAGCAAAAAAAAAAATTACCAGACCCAATATATTAGCTTATTATTTTGTGTATGACTGATGCTTGCATTTTACCTTCAGTCAGTTGCGGAAGTACCGGGGGTCACAGCAGAGACACTTGTGACTGAGCCCTGGAATTTTGCCACTGTGGGTGGGCCCAGAATGTGGGTCCAGGCTAGCTGGCTGCAGCTATGAGCAGAGAGTGTCCGTTACACTGCCCAGACCACGTACTGACACCCGCCCCTCGCACGGACAGGAGAAGAAAGAGATAGAGAGAGCATAATCTTCTCCTCCCGCACAGGGACACAGCCCATTGTTTTCTATGGGCCAGTTTGACTGTAATCCAATCCACTAGATCATTGATTGATCATTGGATCAGATGGGGGCAGGTGTAAAATGGACACTTCTGTTTTCTGTTTACATCTGCCTCCCCATACAGAACAATGGGTGGTCCGATCACTTTGCACGTGTGAAAGGGCCCTTACAGTGCAAGTGGAAGTTCTGCAGACTCTGAAGTAACAGGGGCTTTGGGAACCCTGATTAAAGGGGAATGCTGGGAACGATGATGTAAGTGGGGGCTCCAGTTACCAGGGACCCCTTACATCAGAGTTCTCACCGTTCTTCCTTAACAACTTAAGGACTGGAAGGTTTTACCCCCTTAAAGAGGAACTGCAGTCTGCGCACATAATTTGTAATAATAAGATGAAAAAATTACTGTTTAATGACAGGGCCATTTTTTGTGATACAGCACTGCGCTACTTTAACCATCAATTGCACGGGCGTGCAACGCTGTACCCAAATAAAATTGATATACATTTTTTCCACAATTAGAGCCTTCTTTTGGTGGTATTTGATCACCTCTGCGTTTTTTATTTTTTGCGCTATAAACAAAAAAAACTGTAAATTTTGGAAAAAAAACAATATTTTTTACTTTCTGCTATAATACATATCCAAAATAAATATATATATAAAAAAAATGTATTCATCGGTTTAGGCCAATATGTATTCTGCTACATATTTTTGGTAAACAAAAATTGCATATATTGATTGGTTTGCGCGAAAGTCATAGCGTCTACAAAATAGGGGATAGATTTATGGCATTTTTATTATTATTATAATTTTTTACTAGTAATGGCGGTGATCACTGATCAGTGATTTTTAGCAGGACTGCGACATTGCAGACAGATCGGACACTTTTGATGCTTTTTTGGGACCAGTGACATTTTATTTCAGTGATCAAAGCAAAAATATCTACTGATCACTGTATAAATGACACTGGCAGGGAAGAGGTTAACACTAGGGGGCGGCCAAGGGGTTAAGTGTGTCCTAGGCAGGTGTTTCTAACTGTGGGGAGAGTGGACTCACTGGGAGTACAGAGAGATCGCTGTTCCTAATCACTAGGAACAGACAATCTCACTGTACTCTCCTATCAGAACGGGGATCTGCGTGTTTACATTGGCAGATCCCCATTCTGCCTCTTTGAGAAGCGATCGTGGGTGGCCGGCAGACATCACAGGCCCGCGGGACCTGCACATCAGCTCCCCCCGCTGTGCAGCGTGCATGCGCCCACAGTGTCTTGTGCAGAAAACGATGTATGGGTATGTTGTTTCACGCAATTGGACCATCCTGCCACAGTATATATGCGGTATATATGCGGTGGGCGGTCCTTAAGTGGTTAAATAAAAGTCTCCAGAGTTCTCCCTTATATCAAAGTCTTCACAGTCCCCCATTACAGTGTAAGGGAACTCTGTAAGTTCAGATGTAAATGGGAAACTCTGCATATTCAGATGTAAAGCTGAACTCTGTGGACACTGATGTAAGGGGGGACTCGTGTGATTAACCACCTGATTACTTTGCACTTAAACCCCCCTCGTGACCAGACCAATTTTCAGCTTTCAGTGCTCTCACACTTTGAATGACAATTACTCAGTCATGCAACACTGTACTCAAATTATTTTTTGTCCTTTTTTTCCCACAAACAGAGCTTTCTTTTGGTGGTATTTGATCACCTCTGGGCTTTTTATTTTTTGCGCTATAAATGAAAAAAGACCGAAAATTTTGAAAAAAAATGAATTTTTCTTTGTTTCTGTGATAAAATTTTGCAAATTTGAAATTTTTCTTCATAAATTTTGGCCACAATTTATACTGCTACATATCTTTGGTAAAAATAACCCAAATTTGTGGATATTATGTGGTCTGTGTGAAAGTTATAGAGTCTACAAGCTATGGTGCAAATCATAAAAAAAAGATTATGTCTGATGTACTGAGGCTTATCTCATTTCTTGAGACCCTAACAAGCCAGGAGAGTATAAATGCCCCCCAAATGACCCCTTTTTGGAAAGTAGACATTCCAGGGTATTTAGTAAGGGGCATGGTGAGTTATTTGAAGTCATTTTTTTTCCCACAATTCTTTGCAAAATTAAGATTTTATTTAATTTTATTTTTTTTTCACAAAATTGTCATTGTAATAGCTTATTTCTCTCACATGGAATGTGCATACCACAAATCACACCCCAAAATACATTCTGCCGCTCCTCCTGAGTATTACGATACCACATGTGTGAGACTTTTTCACTACCTGGCCACATACAGTGGCCCAACATGAAGGGAGCACCATCAGGTGTTCTAGGAGCATAAATCACACATTTCATTTCTCAACCACCTATTACACTTTTGAAGGCCCTGGAGCACCAGGACAATGGAAACGCCCATAAAATGACCCCATTTTGGAAAGCTAACACCCCAACGTATAATCTATGAGGCATAATGAGTCTTTTGAACGGTTCATTTTTTTCCAGAAGTTTTGGGAAAATGTGGAAAAAAAAATAAAAACGCATTTTTTTTTTTACACAAAGTTGTCGGTTTATAAGATATTTCCAACACATAGCATTTACATAGCAAAAATAACACCCCAAAATACATTCTGCTACTCCTCCTGAGTATAACAATACCACATGTGTGAGACTTTTATACAGCTTGACCACATACAAAGGCTTAACATTGAAGTATCACCTTCAGGCATTCTAGGAGCATAAATCGCACATTTCATTTCTCAACCACCTATTACACTTTTGAAGGCCCTGGAGCACCAGGACAATGGAAACGCCCATAAAATGACCCCATTTTGGAAAGCTAACACCCCAACGTATAATCTATGAGGCATAATGAGTCTTTTGAACGGTTCATTTTTTTCCAGAAGTTTTGGGAAAATGTGGAAAAAAATAAAAACGCATTTTTTTTTACACAAAGTTGTCGGTTTATAAGATATTTCCAAGACATAGCATTTACATAGCAAAAATAACACCCCAAAATACATTCTGCTACTCCTCCTGAGTATAACGATACCACATGTGTGAGACTTTTATACAGCTTGACCACATACAAAGGCTTAACATTGAAGTATCACCTTCAGGCATTCTAGGAGCATAAATCGCACATTTCATTTCTCAACCACCTATTACACTTTTGAAGGCCCTGGAGCACCAGGACAATGGAAACGACCATAAAATGACCCCATTTTGGAAAGCTAACACCCCAATGTATAATCTATGAGGCATAATGAGTCTTTTGAACGGTTCATTTTTTTCCAGAAGTTTTGGGAAAATGTGGAAAAAAATAAAAACGCATTTTTTTTTTACACAAAGTTGTCGGTTTATAAGATATTTCCAACACATAGCATTTACATAGCAAAAATAACACCCCAAAATACATTCTGCTACTCCTCCTGAGTATAACGATACCACATGTGTGAGACTTTTATACAGCTTGACCACATACAAAGGCTTAACATTGAAGTATCACCTTCAGGCATTCTAGGAGCATAAATCGCACATTTCATTTCTCAACCACCTATTACACTTTTGAAGGCCCTGGAGCACCAGGACAATGGAAACGCCCATAAAATGACCCCATTTTGGAAAGCTAACACCCCAATGTATAATCTATGAGGCATAATGAGTCTTTTGAACGGTTCATTTTTTTCCAGAAGTTTTGGGAATATGTGGAAAAAAATTAAAACGCATTTTTTTTTACACAAAGTTGTCGGTTTATAAGATATTTCCAACACATAGCATTTACATAGCAAAAATAACACCCCAAAATGCATTCTGCTACTCCTTCTGAGTATGGCGATACCACATGTGTGAGACTTTCACACAGCCTGGCCACATGCAGAGGCCCAACATGCAAGGAACACTGTCAGGTGTTAAAGGGACACATAGCATGCACATACCAAGAATTACACCCCAAAATACATTATGCTGAGAAAAGGGTAAACAAAAGCTTACCTGTGGTTGTAGTAGCGCAGTTGTCCACAGGAGGATAGCACTGGTCCAGGCAGCAGGCAGGGACTTGGTCAGCAACAGCGAACACAATTTTTCAGGCAGCAGGCAGGGATACTGTTCATATACAGTCCAGGGTCAGTGCAGAGATATTGTCCATGGTCCATGTGGTGTGGTTAGTGCGACAGACAGAGGCATGGCGGCAGTAAGTCCTACAGGCAGCAGGCAGTGCAAGTAGGGCCTCGTTCAGGACAGAAGGGGGACAGGGGTAGAGGCTTCTCCCACCCAAATCTCTTTGAAGCCTCCGAGCCTCCAGACCCTAATCTAGGATTGAGAAAACAAAAAAATAGTTTTCTTCATCCAGAAAAACATTTCTGGAGCCCCTCACATATGTGAGACCCCTGTGTTGAATCCCACTAGTCCAGTAGCAGGGTACAAGATCAGTCCAAGAGGCAGGCAAATATCATGGTCAAACAGTCCAAGGTCAGTTCCAGATCAGGCAGAGGTAGGTACAGAATCGTTAGGCAGAAGCATGGTCGTATAACAAGCCAGGGTCAGTTCCAGATCAGGCAGAGGTAGGTACAGAATCGTTAGGCAGAAGCATGGTCGTATAACAAGCCAGGGTCAGTTCCAGATCAGGCAGAGGTAGGTACAGAATCGTCAGGCAGAAGCATGGTCGTATAACAAGCCAGGGTCATTTACAGAGCAGGCAGTGGCATAAGGGGTGTGACGGTGTGTAAAGGGAGGAACTAAAAATTTACTGAAGAATGGTAACGGCGAAAACAGTCACCTATGCAGAGGCCTGGTTGGGAAGGACATTCTGCACAATAGTAAGATGTGTCTCTTCTGACTCCTGCTTTGGTACACACCTTACATCTTTTTCGACGTCTTTGTCCTGTTGGTTTGGGAGGGATCTTATCAGGAAAGTGGCACTCGGAGAGTCGACTAACAACATCTGATCTGATATTTACTGGTGGGCCGTTTGGGAATATAAGGGCGGTGAAAACTTCCTCCTGGTAGCCATAGAAGCGTTTGGGGTTTTGGGTGGCTTTGCGGTAAAGTACAAATGTATTGTATAAGGCCAATTGAAAAAGACAGATGGCAACTTTTTTGTACCAGTAGCATGTCCTTCTTATGGCAAGGTACGGTTGCATCATTTGATCGTTATAGTCGACTCCCCCCATGAACAAATTGTAGTCGTAGATGCATTTTGGTTTGTTTATGGGGCCACTCCTTCTGGGGATCTCCACGAACGTATCGTTGTGGATAGAAGACAACATGTATACATCCCTTCTGTCCCTCCACTTCACTGCCAGAATCTCCTTATTCCGCAAACTTGCCGCTTCTCCTTTTCTCAAAGTCTTGTTCACAAGACTTTGAGGAAAGCCCTTCCGATTTTTCTTTACAGTGCCACATGCTGGCGTCTTCATCCGGTGGAGGTTGTGGAACAGGGGCAGGGATGTGTAGAAGTTATCTACATACAGGTGGTATCCTTTATCCAGTAGGGGGTAGGCAAGGTCCCAAACAACTTTCCCGCCTCATCCTAAGTAATCCGGGCAATTAGGGGGCTGCAGCTGGGTGTCCTTCCCTTCGTACACTATAAATGAATATGTGTACCCTGTGGCTCGTTCACACAATTTGTATAACTTCACCCCGTAGCGGGCCCTTTTGCTGGGGATATATTGCTTAATTTTAAGCCTGCCGCAAAGTTTTATGAGGGACTCATCCACACATATATGTTGGTCCGGGGTAAAAAGCTGGGAGAATGCTTGGGAAAATGTATTTATAAGTGGCCGAATTTTGTAAAGTCTGTCGTATTTTGGGTCATTTCGGGGAGGGCACTGGGAATTGTCACTGAAATGTAGGAACCTCATTATCATTTGATACCTGGATCTGGACATTACAGCGGAGTAGAGCGGCATGTGGTGGAGGGGGTTGGTTGACCAATAGGTAGGCACTTGATTTTTTTTGTCGAGTCCCATATTGAGTGTGAGGCCTAAAAAAAGCTTGAACTCCTCCACCGTTAGGTCTCTCCATTCATAGGGACGGGCATAATATGAAGTTGGGTTTTTCAAAATAAATTGTTGGGCATAAAGATTACACTGGGCCACGATTGATCCTAACAAATCCTCCGTAAAAATTAAATGAAAAAAATCGATTGGGCTAAAATTCTCCGTGTCCACCTGGACTCCTGGCTGGGCAGTGAAAGGGGGAATGTTGGCTTCTCCTGAATTAGGAGGAAGCCACAAAGGGTACTGAAGGGCATAGGGAAGGCTGGATCGGGTCCTAACCCTTTGGGGCTGAGGTGACACCCCACTGGTACTTGGACTTTGCACTGCGGTGCTGGTAGATGGCACTGCGGTGCTGGTAGATGGCACTGCGGTGCTGGTAGATGGCACGGCGGTGCTGGTAGATGGCACGGCGGTGCTGGTAGATGGCACTGCGATGCTGGTAGGTGGCACTGCGGTGCTGGTAGATGGCACTGCACTGCTGGTGGATGCCACTGCCTCACTAGAACGCCTTCGTTTGGCGGGCCGAGCAACTTCATCCTCTGAGTAGTCACTCAGTGTTTCGCTACTGAGGACTGGATCATAATTCGGGTCAGATTCGGAACCGGAATTGGAAATGGAATCCGACATAGAGAGCTCCCCGTAGCTCTCGTCGGGCGTGGAAAGAATTTGGTATGCCTCCTCGGCGGAATAAGATCTTTTAGACAAATTTGCAGCGCAGATGTGATCTGATGAGGCGGCACAGGTGGGCACAGATAGGCACTAATGAGGTGGCACAGGTGGGCACAGATTTGTACTGAGGCGGCACAGGTGGGCACAGATATGCACTGATGCGGTGGCACAGGTGGGCACTGATAGGCACTGATGAGTCGGCACAGATGTGCACTGATTGATTGCACAGATGTGTACTGAGTACTGATTGCACAGATGGACACTGTTGAGGTGGCACAGATGGGCACAGTTGAGGTGGCACAGATGGGCACAGTTGAGGTGGCACAGATGGGCACAGTTGAGGTGGCACAGATGGGCACTGATCGATGTGGCACAGATGGGCACTGATCGATGTGGCACAGATGGGCACTGATGAGGCGGCACTGATGGGCACTGATTGGTACAGATGGGCACTGATGAGGTGGCACTGATGTGGTGGCACCGATGGGCACTGATGAGGTGGCACAGATGCGCACTGATCTCAAGCTGCAGGCGGGCACAGGCGGGCACAGGCGGGCACAGGCAGGCACAGATGCACACAGCTGGGCACAGATTGCACTAGCTGTGTGTACCAATAGGGACTGTGGGCACTTTTGGGCACTTTTTGGGCACTTTCTGGGCACTTTTTGTTTTTTTATTCAGGGATTTCACTCACTGATGGTTAATGCACTGAGATGGCTTCTCTCTCCTCACACGCTGTCTCGGTGTGAGGAGAGAGAAAGCCGGCAATGAGAGATGATCTCATATGTTTACATTTGAGATCATCTCTCATTGGAGGAGGCGATCGCGCTGTAAACGGCCGCTGTGATTGGCCGTTTACAGCGATCTGTGATTGGCTGTGTCCAGGGACACGGCCAACACAGATTTTCCCCGCTGCGCGCTCACGAGAGCGCGCGGGGAGCCAGGGAAGGGGACGACGTCAATAGACGTAGTCCCGGCATATGAGATCCGCGCTGATGCCGTCAATCGGCTATAGCGCGGATCTCAGCTGGTTAAATATATACAATTAGAATTGTTATTTAATCCTAAAATATATGTATAGTGTATACTAAACAAAAAAACATTGCTGTGCGCTACTAAAGTCTTCGGGGTTTGCTTGAAGAAAAGGTGGCAACCCTACCCAAGACATCAAAAAGTGGTCCTGCTGCAGGACCATAATCAAGGGCCCCGTGATGGGAGAAAAGGACCCCAGGATCATTGGAAAGGGCCCCAGGATAAGAGGTCAGGGAGGCCATTCATGGTTTCTTGCACCGGGGCCCTGAAGGTTCTAGTTACGCCTCTGCCTTCAGAATTTAAAAAAAACATAAGATCACTAAAGAATTTACTGTCAGCCGTGAAATCATATGGAAAAATAAACAATTTTTATATGAAGTATAAAATTTGCAATAGCAACATTAATCCGGCAAATTCCATTTACTAGGCGAACACCTAAATGCATTATTCCTTAAATAGAGGTAAACATATGTACTGACTTATCTTTTACTTGTGTCACTGTGTTTATGTTTACATAAATATTGTAAAATAAGAAAACTGCGATCTTTTCGTATTTAAAGCTCAATCTAAATCAGAAACAAAAAATTAAATATAAATACAGCTTATCAGTCCTTGAATGTGATCATTTTTTTTCCTTGAATTTTTCAACACACAGACATTGATGTCTAAACTGCTGGCAACAAAAGTGAGTACACCACTAAGTGAAAATGTCCAAATTGGGCCAAAATTTTCAATATTTTGTGTGGCCACCATTATTTTACAGCACTGCCTTAACCCTCTTGGGCATGGAGTTCACCACAGCTTCACAAGTTGCCACCGGAGTCCTCTTACATTCCTCCATGACGACATCACGGAGCTGGTGAATGTTAGAGACCTTGCGCTTTTCCACCTTCTGTTTGAGGATGCCCCACAGATACTTAATAGGGTTTAGGCCTGGAGACCTGCTTGGCCAGTGCATTACCTTTAACCTCAGCTTCTTTAGCAAGGCAGTGGTCGTCTTGGAGGTGTGTTTGGGGTTGTTATGTCGGAATACTGCCCTGGGGCAGTCTCCTGAAGGGAGGGGATCATGCTCTGCTTCATCCCAACTTCCCAAGTCTGGATCTTCTGATCCCATGATTTCCTCACTTATCCCCCTGTCTCATCCTCTTTTTCTCTCCTCGGGTGAAGGTTGAAGGACTTTTGGGTTTTCTTTACACTTTTTGAATCACACTGTTTTTTGCTTATTGATGTCTAAACTGCTGGCAACAAAAGTGAGTACACCACTAAGTGAAAATGTGAACATGCAAAATCTGTGGATGGAAGGCCATATGAGAAAAACTCTTCATCAACAGTAAAAAATAATAATGATGAGTGAGTGCGTGACGCACTCACTCATCATTATTATTTTTTACTGTTGATGAAGAGTTTTTCTCATATGGCCTTCCATCCACAGATTTTGCATGTTCACTCAGAGTTTGCTGTTGTCATTGGTTTTGTAATTTCTGCACTTTTGCATTTTTTCATTTGCTATGTAGGGTGATTCACGTTATAAGTGCAACATATTTATATACACATATTCAGAAGGTTGAACTGACCTGTTCTCTTCTTGTAAAATCAATTGCAACTCTTCTTGTAACATCAATAGCTTTGCAGTAGATTATGTTTCATCTAAACTAACAGGTCTCTAGACCTTATAACAGTGATAGGGCCTTACTAAATAATGCCACGTAGTTAGCTATGATTAATACAATTACATACACATTATAATGCTTTATTTGCCCAACATGTAGTAAATAGAAAAAGATTTGTGAAATATGTATAGGGCATATTTACTGCAATAAACATTACCAGCTTCATAATGTATTTATGCTTTTATAAGGTTGACTTTAAATAAATGATGGATTTTATGAGATTAAATTTGTCTACCTTCAAAGTCCCATTTATTCTTTTTGTTGTATAGGTTTAAAACACCTGTCAGTGTTTAACTGCTGTTTGTGTTCTCGTTAGTCCTGTTTACCGTTATCAAACAAAAGAAAATCCCAAACTTTGGGCTGTCACCACAACAGAAATTAACCACCTCCGCCCACACTATAGTGGAAAGATGGCTACAGTATGGGCTTCCAGTGCAGGGAGGGCATCAATAGGCATCCTCCCATGATCACGCTGCTCGCGTGCCCCCTGCGATGCACGGCTGGCACGCTTTGTGACCTTCAAATGTTTCTGACTCAGCTGATCACAGAACAAGGGAAAGGGCCAATCACAGTGGCCCTTTAACCACTTCAGCCCCAGAAGGATCCCCCTTAATGACCAGGCCATTTTTTGCGATACGGCACTGCATCAATTTAACTGATTGCTCGGTTGTCCGACGCTGTACCCAAACAAAATTGATGTCCTTTTTTTTCCACAAATAGAGCTTTATTTTGGTGGTATTTGATCACCTCTTTTAAATTTTTTGCGCTTTAAACAAAAAAGGCCAACAAATTTGAAAAAAACAAACACATTTTTTTACTTTTTGCTATAATACATATCCACAAAAAATGTAAAAAAACAAATGTCTTCATCAGTTTAGGCCAATATGTATTCTGTTACATATTTTTGGTAAAAAAATCCCAATAAGCATATATTGATTGGTCTGTGCAAAAGTTATTACCTCTACAAAATAGGGGATCAATTTAGGGACTTTTAAATTGTTTTTAAGTGTTTTTACTGGTAATGGTCGGCAATCTGTAATTTTTAGCAGGACTGCAACATTGCGGCGGACAAATCTCACCCTAAGTGACAATTTTTGGTGACCAGTGATACCAATAGAGTGGTCAGTGCTATAAAATACTGTATAAATACACTGAAAGGAAAGGGGTTAACACTAGGGGGCGATCAAGGGTTAAGTGTTTTCTAGGGAAGTGCTTTCTTACTGTGGGGGGGAGTGGACTAACAGGGAGCAGAGAGAGAGATCACTGTTCCGGATCACTAGAAACAGTAGATCTCTCTCTCCTCCCCTGTCAGAACAGGGATCCGCTTGTTTACATTGGCAGATCCCCGTTCTGCCTCTGTGAGGAGCGATCGCGGGTGGCTGTGCACAAGCTCCCCACACGTGCAACGCACACACGATCTCATGCATGGACCGACGTATGAGTACGTCGGTTCGCGCAGCCTTGCCGCAGTATATCTGACAGCTGATCGCGGAAGTAAACAGAAAACGGTTATCCGCTTTTTTTTCCTTACAATTAGCGCAAGGAGAATAGAAGCAAGCCGGTAACCGGCTTCTGTTACAGGGATATCGGTCCCAATCTGTGCCCACCAGTGCCGCCAATCAGTGCCAACCAGTGCCACCCATCAGTGCCCCTCAGTGCCGCTAATCAGGGCCCATCAGTGTCTCATCATCAGCGTCACTTATCGGTGCTGCCTATCAGTGTCACCTATTAGTGTCCATCAGTGCTGCCTATTAGTGCCCATCAGTGCCACCTTTCAGTGCCCATCAATGCCACATATCAGTGCAGCCTCATCAGTGCCCACCAGTGCCACCTCATCAGTGCCTGGCAGTGCCGCCTCATCAATGCCCATCAGTGCAGCTTCATCAATGCCCATCAGTGCCGCCTCATCAGTGCCTATTAGTGCAGCCTATCAGTGCCCATATGTGCAGCCTCATCAGCGCACAATAATGAAGGAGAAAAATTACCTCTTTGCAACATTTTTTACAAACTATGAAAAAGTTTTTTTTTCAAATTTTCTGCCTTTTTTGTTTTTATGGCAAAAAATAAGAAACCCAGTGGTGATTAAATACCACCAAAAGGAATCTCTATTTGTGTAAAAAATATGATAATAATTGTATATGGGTAAAGTGTTGCATGACCGCGCAATTGTCATTTAAAGCGTGACAGCGCTGAAAGCTAAAAATTGGCCTGGGCTGGAAGTGGGTATAAGTTTCCAGTAAGCAAGTGGTTAAAGGGAAACTTTCCAATGGGGACATTAGCTCTTATGATACTGGGGACAGCCAGGGATTCTCTCACTTCAGAGGGATTTTCTCCCACTTTGTGTGTTGGCTATGGGACAGGAGGTGAAAGAATATCTCATAGGGAAAAATTTGTACGAATGGCAGCACTCCCATGTAATGCAAAAAGGCTTTATTGTATCCAAAACATGTAAAAACAGGCAGGGGAACAAAAGGCAGACGCGTTGCATACGTAAACGTGCTTTGTCAATACCATATGGAAATGCAAGTGTTATCCCAATATATATATGTGAATAGATTTCAAAATTAAACTCAGGTGTGTCCAATTCCACACTCGCATCTCCTGTTTCAAGTTCCCATCATGCACAATCAAATTTAAACAACACTTGATATAATATGAACGATGCAATTTTAACAAGCATCATTCTAAAAACATAAACCAGTACATGAGCAAACTAAAAAATAAAAACAGTTATAAGCATAGCATACATGAAACTGTGGAGGATCTATCATGAGGACATCATGTGGATATCAATGTATACGAGAACACAAATATAGGTGTAAATACCTGAATATGTGTATACAGGTATGCCACCACAAAGTTCATATCAAACGAGAGGAGGTGAATTGTAAATATTATTGATCAACTCCAACACTCACATGTCAAAGCACATGTATGTGCTGGTGTGTAGACATATTTATCATTAAACAACCATGCCAAGATGAATCAATGGCATTGGTCAATTATCTATTGTGTACTATGATCAATCATAATAATGGGTTAGATCCCATTCAAAGTTTAAACCCTTTGGAATTCTGGTTTGTAAACTAAATATCGAATACACTTCACGTTTACACAGTATCCCAAAACTGTCACCTCCTCGTCTAGGTGTAGTAATTCTTTCTATACCTTGTATTTGTATCGAGGAAGTATCACCATTATGACTCTCATTAAAATGTCTGGCAATGTTGGAGGCATGCTCCTTTTCAGCATTGCGAATGTGGTCATTCAATCAATCTCTCAATCTTCTAGTGGTATGACCAACATATTGAATATTGCATTCTTTATATGTAATTAAATAAATCACATGTCTGGTATTGCAATTAATTTACTCATGCTGTAGGACCTGCCACTAACGCTGGAAAAAAATCTATCACCTCTGATTATACGTGGGCAACACGGCATATATTGGCCCCACATTTGAAGTTACCCACGAAATCAAGCCATGTCCTATTGGGAGTGCTAGAACAAAAGTCACTAAGTGATAAAACATTGCCCAAGGACAGGGCCTGTCTTGGTACCAATATAGAGAAAGGTAGTGATGCGCTGTATACAATAAATAGTAAGGTGCGATGCGAGGTGCAGTGATTGCAGCACAAAGGTGAAAAGAGGCAAGTAAACGATCCAGGTGTAAGTAAACCTCAAGATATTAAGTAATACTTGTCCAGTAATGTAAAATCAAGTGGGGCTAATAAGGCCCTAGTTGGGGTGATGATATTAATAGATACACAATCGAACAGCTATGCCGATCATAAAAATATAAATATGCAAAGCTATAAATGAATAATAAAGTGCCAAGGTGCTCAACTGCAGTAATCAGGCCACTGAGGAAAACGTGGTGTCTGATAGAAAGTGATCATAGATAAATTCCATTAAAATTGACGTATAAAATCACATGGAATCGCATAAAAAATATTTCATAAAATATCGCATAGACAAATCGCATAAAATAGGTAAGAAATAATAAAGTGATAAAAATGATCAGTAGTCCTTCTGGTGGAGCATATAAACAATATATAAGTTCAATCCACAATACTGGTCATTTCAGTGAAATCAAAATCAAACTGGGGTGTCCGTGAAGTAATTCCTTATTCTCTTTGGTGAATGGACAGTGTGGCATATACCGTGACTATATGCATAGAAATAAAGGTGCAAGTGCTGGCGATTGCTTCATGCGATGTGATGTAGGTGTATTGGGTGACTTCTTATCCTCCGTGAAGTCTACAGTGTGGGTTTCCCCTTACCTTACGGCTGTAAGGTAACAGCCTGTAGATATAAGCCTTTAGTGTGGGGATCCCTGGTGGTCGTCTTAAAGTTGCATCTTGGACCCAGCTGGTGTATGTCTTTTCCTTGCAGGTAGCGTCCCCCTTGTAATCCCTGGAGATGTCCCTGGAGGTGTCCCTGGAGGTGTCTGCAGTGTGTTGACCTCACCAGTAGGTCATGGATGGGTATGGGGAATAGGAAAATAGATGCCCAAATAGTGTAGTATGTTTTAGGTAAAAAGCGTTTATTTGTATAGGCAACAGACAGCGGTACTCACATTTAAAAGTAACAGACATGTAGTACAATACGAGCAGCGAGCTCGTCCACGTCACTTCCGGTGTGTCAGTATTCCCGACGCGTGTTCGTCACGATCACATGACTTCATCTTTTCACCTTTGTGCTGCAATCACTGCAACTCGCACCTTACTATTTATTGTATACAGCACATCACTACCTTTCTCCATATTCTTTTCTCTGGGTTCAGATATTTCCCCCCAGTGTATGCTGCAGTATTTGCTCCTATTCATTTGAGTTGGCGCAGGAATACTTTTTTACTATTTACTGTCTAGATACCACTTGTATCCCCTTGGATAGAATGTTAGCATATGCTCTTAATTTTGCCAAATTCCAAACTGTAAGGGGTTGAAAACACTGGTACACTGACTTCACGTCTTTTCTGCTTTTTATCTTGTAAAAGTGTGTCTCTCTCAATGGTATCAGCAATATTTATCGCTCTCTGAATGGTGCCTGGTACATATCCCCATGAAGAGAACCTACTATTCATAAGTCTCTTCTTTGTATGTTTGAAGCTCACTACACATTCTCCGTAATCTAATAAATTGCCCAACTGATATCCCCCGTATGACATGTTTGGGGTGTCCAGAGTCAGCATGGAGTAGTGTGCTTCCAGAAAGGGGTTTCCTGTATGAACTGGAACAAATACGCCGCCCCCCCCCCCCCCACTGGAAAGCAACACATCCAAAAACAAGATGGATTCTGTATCCATCTGTCCAGTGAAACGTAACTTCAGGCAGTTGTCATTCATATAGCCCAGAAGATCATTAAAGTCCTATGAACAGATAAATAACAGGTCATCAATGTACCTACTGTACATGATGATGGATGAACGAAAAGGGTTCCCATCTCCAAACATGCGGACCCTCTCCCACCAACCCATATATAGGTTGGCGAGAGAGGGTGAAAACCGCGCCCCCATTGCAGCTCTGCATCTCTGGAGATAAAAGCTACCATCAAAAAGGACAGGAAATCTCCCTAATAGAATGAAGATGGCAAACAACCTGACAGTGGTTATAATCCCCCCTTACTTTATCCAAAATGAAAAAAAAGATTGCCTTTTTTTGCCTTAACTACTGAAACTTTAAACATGTCCCAGCAGGCTTTAAGCTATAAAGAAGTTGACCAAAGCTTCTCATTACATTTTGAAGACATCTAGGGGAAATAGGATTATACGATATAGTATATTATGTGTAATTTTGTAGTGCTGTAAGTGGAATTGAGAACACTATACTGCATGGTAAAATAATTGAATGTAAAATGCCACAAAGCAGGTAAGTTCTTCAGTTCAGGTTTAAATAATGCTATTGAAACCAGCACTACATTTGTTTTGAGTTTAAAAAATGCAATAAAGTATTTAAAGTGGAATGCATGGACTCCTCCTTGTAGATCTGATAACATGTTATCAGCTGCATGGGTTTTTTTTTAACACTGTATTACACATGAAACATGTTCAGAGAATGCCCTCAGTGCTGTAGGTAACCTTGTCGCAATACAGCCTAAATCAGCCTAATTGAACAAGCTGAAGTTAGACGCTGATTGGCTACCATGCTCAGCTGCACCAGATTCTGAGTGCACCAGTTTTAGAAAATCCCCCCCCCCCCCCATGAGTGTTTTTTCTTATTCAACCAGTGGCTGAACAAAAGAAAAAAAATCCCAGATTCCTGCATCCACACACGTGATATAGATGCAGGTTCTGGCAGCAGGAACTTAAAGCCCCACCCCGGAATAAAATCTTCCCTCTTCCCAACCTTTTTGCCCACCATCTTCTAATTAACCACTTACCCACTGGGCACTTAAACCCCCTTCCTAACCAGACCAATTTTCAGCTTTCGGTGCTCTCACACTTTGAATGACAATTACTCAGTCATGCAACACTGTACCCAAATGAATTCTGTGTCCTTTTTTTCACACAAATAGAGCTTTCTTTTGGTGGTATTTAATCACCGCTGGGTTTTTAATTTTTTGCGCTATAAATCAAAAAATACAGAAAATTTGGTAAAAAAAAATAAATACAAATTCTTTGTTTCTATTAAAATTTATTGCAGAGTATTGGCAGAGTATTGGCGAGTATTGGCAGAGTATTGGCGAGTATTGGCAGAGTATTGGCGAGTATTGGCAGAGTATTGCAGTGTTGCACAGTATTGGTAGAGTATTGCACAGTGGTGGCAGAGTATTGCAAAGTGGTGGCAGAGCATTTTGCAGTGGTGGCAGAGCATTTTGAAGTGGTGGCAGAGTATTGCACAGTGGTGGCAGAGCATTTTGCAGTGGTGGTAGAGCATTGCACAGTGGTGGCAGAGTATTGCACAGTAGTGGCAGAGCATTGCACAGTAGTGGCAGAGTATTGCACAGTGGTGGCAGTGTAGCTGTCACTGACTAGCGCTGTGGGCACTACACATCCAGCGTGAAGCAGGTTTGTGTACATGTGATCGCTCCATCATTTGACGGAGAGATCACGTGGTAAACGGCCGCTGTTAGCGGCCGTTTACCATGATCCGTGATGTGTCGGGTCCTCGAGGGGGCTCCAGGAGGCGCGCGTGAGCAAGTTTCTGGAAGGACGTCCGTTCCCACTTCCACAACCACCTGCAGGGAAAATGCACTGCTCTGTGCAGAAATGCGCAGGGTTGCCATTCATTCTGAATGCAACCCCCACACATGTAAAATCGCAGTGCAGTGTGCGGGAGACTATGCGCTTTCCCTGCAGCTGCATTTTTGAAAAGAGAAAATATATACCTGGGCTCAAATCCAAATAACCAAATATACTCACCTAGATCCCCCATCCACACCTGCTTGGGTTTGATTTGCAGGCACTTTTGGTGAACGCAATAACAAATATGCAAATTGTGAATTTTAATGCAGACCCCTTGGAAGTCAATTGGAGGTGAACCTTGAAAATCAATTCCTGACATTTTTATTCCTAATAAGTAAGGAACTGTCAAACAGAGGGGATGGCAAACTGGGCACTGCCAGGGGGAACATGCACTAAATGTTAAAAAATGACCATTCGGCTGTTGTTAGCTCTTTTAATAAGGCTAAAAATGTATCTTCACTCTTCCAATAAACAAATGTACTCATGCTCATAGCATTAGTAAATAGATAGTAAAGTATACCATATTTACTTGTTTAAGACTTCTTTTTTTTTTATTTCTTCAGTTACGTCCTGGTTTCTTGCCTAGGCAAATGATATCATACATTCCAGGAGTCTTCAGGAGGGGAGGAGAGGAGGAGGGTGTTTCTCAGCTAAGCACACTCTCCTGCATGCATGCTTGAGCTAAAGGCAGATGGATTACAGGAAGTAAATGCTACATGCTACATTGGTCCTTACTCAAAATGACCACTGTCAGAAATGCTAGGTGGTTGTTTTTCAAAGTGATTTCTCAAGAAAATAAAGCATAGAGACATAGGTACATAGGGCAGTTTGCTTTGAATAATACACATTTATTAAATAGTGTTTTTGGTTTGTGGTGCTCAGATGCAGTGAAGATCTGCTTTGCATTGAAACATCAAAAATGCACAGTTTATTTAGATATAAACATAATTTTATAGCGATTGATATACCCCTTTATTAGGGGGGATCGGGGAGGCGACTGAAGTTCGGATTGGGTGGTTTTCCTGGTATACCTGTACGTTTCTCTCAATCTACACCTATAGTGTTGTTCAGGTCTCTAGTAGGGATTTACCCTCATCCGAGTAGATGAATAGGTTTCAGTTAGTCCATATTTTTGGTATGTCTCCTGTCTGTCGTTTGCTGTCAGTATTAGGTCCTCCATCTTTTTAATGTCTTCTACTTTCTTCAGCCATAATGCTGTTGTCTAAGGGGTCTGCTGTTTCCATAGTAAGGGAATGCAGGACTTGGCTGCATTCAGTAAATTACGTAATATGGATTTCTTGTAAGTTCTGATCGATATTGTGGAAACGTGGAATAGGAAGAATGCTGGATGGCTGCGGGCCTTTTATTGGGTTTACATCAATTTTAATTATGAAATAAACTTTACCCTTTAATACAAAACAGATCTTCTGTTAATCATTAACAGACCAACATGCTCAGTCACTAAGACTCAAACAACAAAACCTTACACCGAGCAAATCAGAGTTTGCCAACCACTGTCCACCCACAAGTGGGCAGCATTACCCAGGGCTGCCATCAGAGGGGTACAGCCCATACACTTGTAAGAGGCCCAATTGTCTGGATGGGCCCGGTCGACTGTCAGGGATTTGAGAAGACGGGGCGGGTGCAGAGGAGCTCCGTGGATGCTCCTGTATGTGTTTGAGTCAGAAGGCTGCTGCTCTGTCATTGAGCTGACATCTGGCTCTTTGCTGCCACCTCTGGCCATTTCCTGCATGTGCACCCCTCTGCATGTGGAAACAAGAGCTGGCACTAGGACCACCTTTCAAGTAAGGGCTGTTGTGCAAGAGGGGGGCTGTGTGTGTACATGTCTATGTGTGTGTACATGCCTGTGTGTGTGTACATGTCTTGTGTGTGTACATGTCTCTGTGTGTGTACATGCCTTGTGTGTGTACATGTCTTGTGTGTGTACAAGTCTCTATGTGTACAAGTCTCTGTGTGTACATGTCTGTGTGTGTACATGTCCTGTGTGTGTACATGTCCCTGTGTGTACGTGTCTTGTGTGTGTACATGTCCCTGTGTGTAGGTGGCTTGTGTGTGTACATGTCTCTGTGTGTATATGTCTTGTGTGTGTACATGTTTCTGTGTGTATATGTCTTGTGTGTGTACACGTCTCGGTGTGTACACGTCTCTGTGTGTACGTGTATTGTGTGTGTGTACATGTCTCTGTGTGTACATGTCTTGTGTGTGTACATGTCTCTGTGTGTACATGTCTCTGTGTGTACATGTCTTTGTGTGTGTACATGTCTCTGTGTGTACATGTCTCTGTGTGTGTACATATCTCTGTGTGTGTACATGTCTTGTGTGTGTACATGCCTGTGAATGTGTACATGTCTATGTGTGTATACATGCATGTGTGTATACATGCCTGTTTGTTTACATGCCTATGTGTGTACATGTCTCTGTATGTGTACATGTCTTGTGTGTGTATACATGCCTGTGTGTGTGTGTACATGCATGTCATATATACACATGTGAGGGGGCTGAGAGCGTACAGGTGTGAGGGTGGCTGAGAGCGTACAGTTGTAAGGGGGGCTGAGAGCGTACAGTTGTGAGGGGGGCTGAGAGCGTACAGTTGTGAGGGGGGCTGAGAGCGTAGGGGTGTGAGGGGGACTGAGAGCGTGAAGGTGTGAGGGGGACTGAGAGCGTACAGGTGTGAGGGGGCTGAGAGCATACAGGTGTGAGGGGGACTGAGAGCATACAGGTGTGAGGGGGGACTGAGAGCGTACAGGTGTGAGGGGGGACTGAGAGCGTACAGGTGTGAGGGGGGACTGAGAGCGTACAGGTGTGAGGGGGGACTGAGAGCATACAGGTGTGAGGGGGGACTGAGAGTGTACAAGTGTGAGGGGGGCTGAGAGCATACAGGTGTGAGGGGGCTGAGATCGTACAGATGTGAAGGTGGCTGAGAGCATACAGGTGTGAGGGGGGCTGAGAGCGTACAGGTCTGAGGGGGCTGATAGCATACAGGTGTGAGGGGGCTGAGAGCATACAGGTGTGAGGGGGGACTGAGAGCGTACAGGTGTGAGGGGCTGAGAGTGTACATGTGTAAGGGGGGCTGAGAGCGTACAGTTGTGAGGGGGACTGAGAGCGTACAGGTGTGAGGGGGGCCGAGAGCGTACAGGTGTGAGGGGGACCGAGAGCGTACAGGTGTGTGGGGGCTGAGAGCATACAGGTGTGAGGGGGACTGAGAGTGTACATGTGTGAGGGGGACTGAGAGCGTACAAGTGTGAGGGGGCTGAGAGCGTGCTGGTGTGAGGGGGACTGAGAGCGTACAGGTGTGAGGGGGGACTGAGAGCGTACATGTGTGAGGGGGGACTGAGAGTGTACAGGTGTGAGGGGGGCTGAGAGCATACAGGTGTTAGGGGGACTGAGAGCGTACAGGTGTGAGGGGGCTAAGAGCGTACAGGTGTGAGGGGGACTGAGAGCGTATAAGTGTGAGGGGGCTGAGAGCGTACAGGTGTGAGGGGGCTGAGAGCGTACAGGTGTGAGGGGGCTGAGAGCGTACAGGTGTGAGGGGGCACTGAAGGACTTGGTGGGATGGCTAGTGGGCAGATTTGGTGGGATGGCCAGTGGGCGGGACCCTGGGAAATGTTGATGGTCAGGCTTGGGGGGGGGGGGGGCTAGGCCTAAAGCTGTATAAGGGGCCCCACAATTTCTGATGGCTGGCCTGGCATTACCCAAAAGCCAGGTTACCAAGCTGGTGACATCCCACCACAGGAGTCAACAATTATTCTTTACAATCCAGCAATGAAAATACCCTTACCAATATCTGAAAAAATGTGCCAAAACCATAACTCCCAAATTTCTGAAAATAAAAAAGGATACCCTTAGCACACAGTACATAGCCAAGGACACATCCTCGGTTACACAGACGTCAAAAATCTAGTATGCAGAAAATGATTGGCTAAACAACACAAATTTATTTTTATTTCTTCTACTTTGCCTTTATATCAGCTTATCAAAAAAAATAAAAAATACAGTAATCCAGAGGTTGGATAAAATGTTAGTGCAGCATGCCACTTTTGGCAGTAAAATACTGTATCCTATTTTGTATAAAGATGTACACATTACACCAAAAAAGAGGGACAACTGAGGCTGCATGAGGAACAAAGGGATTTGGTCTCAAAGGAGGAACAGTTTGGAGCCATGTAAACACTTCTAAAGAGACCTCTGATGAAGCTCTCTACACAAAAAAAAGAAAAAGAGCAATCTAAGTATAGATCAGAACATCAATCAATTCAAAGTTTGTTGTAACTTTACCATGGACTGAAGCCCAGGCCTAGAAAACCACTGAGTTGTGGACAGAATCAGGGCTGTCTTTAACCTCCCTGGCGGTATGATTATGTCATATTTTTTGATCTCAAAGCGATATATTGTTTTGCATAGAAATTTGGCTTTTTTTTTGTAGGCCTGTAATTCTTAGTAAGGATGAGCCCGGTGTTCGATTCGAACCCATGTTCGAATCGAGCACCGGGTGTTCGCTCGCTCGGCGAGCCCAGAACTATTGGGGCCGCTCGCATCAAATTCGTGTGATGCGAGCGGGCCCGCAATGCATTGCGGCCCGCGCAGTGCAATGCTGGCTGATGATTGGTCAAGCATGCACTGTGACCCCGCATGCTTGGCCAATCACAGCGCCGGCAGCGAGGAGAGCCATAATTGGCTACAGGCAGGATGCCTGTAGCCAATTATAGCTCAGGGGCTTTAGTACACGCCCCACGGTATAAGAGGCCGCCGCGCCGGCGGCCTCGCATATTATGTTTCAGTCAGTGTCAGCGTGTCAGTGTGCTGCTGACTGCTGACAACAATATGTGCTCTATTTCTGGGGATATGTGTGTGCATGCTGTTAGAACAGCATTGCAGTATCACATCTGGGGGGTGTCTATAGGTGGCCTGTGAAGGGGGCAGGTTTCCTGTGCTTAGAACTTTCCCTGCAAAAAAGTGTCATTTTTGCAGGAAAAAAGCTATTTAAAATCACTCGCGGCTAATGAATTGATGGCTCCTGTAACACAGAGAACTGTCATTCATTAATAAAAAACAAAAAAAATGCGTCGGGGGCCCCCCAAATTCAATAACCAGGCCCTTCAGGTCTGGGATGGATATTAAGGGGAACCCCAGCCAAAAAAAAAAAAAAAAAATGGCGTAGGGTCCCCCTCAAAATCCATACCAGACCCTTGAGGTCTGGTATGGATTTTAAGGGGAACCCTAGCCAAAAAAAATGGCGTGGGGTCCCCCTCAAAATCCATACCAGACCCTTATCCGAGCACCCAACCTGGCAGGCCGCAGGAAAAGAGGGGGGGACGAGAGCGCCCCCCCCTCTCGCCTGAACCGTACCAGGCCACATGCCCTCAACATTGGGAGGATGCTTTGGGGGTCTAAGACCCCTAAAGCACCTTGTCCCCATGTTGATGAGGACAAGGGCCTCTTCCCCACAACCGTGCCCGGTGGTTGTGGGGGTCTGCGGGCGGGGGGCTTATCGGAATCTGGAAGCCCCCTTTAACAAGGGGACCCCCAGATCCCGCCCCCCCCCCCCTGTGTGAAATGGTAAGGGGGTACAAAAGTACCCCTACCATTTCACCAAAAAAGTGGCAAAAATGGTAAAAATGACAGGAGACAGTCTTTGACAATTCCTTTATTAAAATCTTCTTTCTTCTTTCTTCATCCTTCGGTTTCTTCATCTTCTCCTTCCTTCATCTTCTTCCATCTTCTTCTTCCATTTTCTTCTTCCTCCGATCCGCTTCTTCTTGCGCTGGTCTTCTCGTCCTTCTCGTCCGGCATCTTCTTCCGTCGGCGTCGGCGTCGGTGTCGGTGTCTTCTTGGGCCGCTCCGCGCAATGGGAGGCTCCCGCTGTGTGAGGCTCCGCTCCGTCTGACAGGTCTTTTATAATGGAGGGCACCTGGTGACCCCGCCCCCTCTGACGCACAGGGACGTCATGGGGAATTCCATGATGGCTTTCCCCATGACATCAGAGGGGGGCGGGGTCACCAGGTGCCCTCCGTTTTAAAAGACCTGTCAGATGGAGCGGAGCCTCACACAGCGGGAGCCTCCCATTGCGCGGAGCGGCCCAAGAAGACACCGACACCGACGCCGACGGAAGAAGATGCCGGACGAGAAGGACGAGAAGACCAGCGCAAGAAGAAGCGGATCGGAGGAAGAAGAAAATGGAAGAAGAAGATGGAAGAAGATGAAGGAAGGAGAAGATGAAGAAACCGAAGGATGAAGAAAGAAGAAAGAAGATTTTAATAAAGGAATTGTCAAAGACTGTCTCCTGTCATTTTTACAATTTTTGCCACTTTTTTGGTGAAATGGTAGGGGTACTTTTACCCCTTACTCTTACCATTTCACACAGGGGGGGGGATCTGGGGGTCCCCTTGTTAAAGGGGGCTTCCAGATTCCGATAAGCCCCCCGCCCGCAGACCCCCACAACCACCGGGCACGGTTGTGGGGAAGAGGCCCTTGTCCTCATCAACATGGGGACAAGGTGCTTTAGGGGTCTTAGACCCCCAAAGCATCCTCCCAATGTTGAGGGCATGTGGCCTGGTACGGTTCAGGCGAGAGGGGGGCCGCTCTTGTCCCCCCCTCTTTTCCTGCGGCCTGCCAGGTTGGGTGCTCGGATAAGGGTCTGGTATGGATTTTGAGGGGGACCCCACGCCATTTTTTTTGGCTAGGGTTCCCCTTAAAATCCATCCCAGACCTCAAGGGTCTGGTATGGATTTTGAGGGGGACCCTACGCCATTTTTTTTTTTTTTTTTGGCTGGGATCCCCCTTAATATCCATCCCAGACCTGAAGGGCCTGGTTATTGAATTTGGGGGGACCCCTACGCTTTTTTTTTTTTCATTTTTTTTTATTTTTTATCAATGACTTTTTTTTATGAATGAGTTTCAATGAATCACTGTTCTCTGTGTTACGGGAGCCGTGAATTAACATTAGCCGCGAGTGATTTTAAATAGCTTTTTTACTTTCAAAAATGACACTTTGCGCAGAGACAGTTCTAAACACGGGAAACATGCGCCCCTTTACAGGCATACTATAGACACCCCCCAGGTACGAAATTTAAAGGAATATTACACTTTTATTGTTTCAATTTAAGCATTATTAAAATCACTGCTCCTGAAAAAACGGCCGTTTTTAAAAAAAAAAATTTGCATTGATACATGTCCCCTGGGGCAGGACCCAGGTCCCCAAACACTTTTTATGACATTAACATGCATATTAGCCTTTAAAATGAGCACTTTTAATTTCGAACGTTCGCATCCATTATAACTAATAGGGTTCTAAAGCTCGCACGGACTTTAGGTCCGTTCGGGTGCGAGCCGAATGGGGGGGTGTTCGGCTCATCCCTAATTCTTAGTAATAACACCTTTAAATTCAGTCCAAACAAGAGTTTAGTAGACAACTTGAGTATGATAAAGTTTGAAACATGAAATCTTAAATTATAATATAATAAATAAATATAAATAATTATAAAAAATAGTAATATAATAATAATAAAATGAATTTCTCCACAATTCACTATCGCTCCATTCTGCAAGTGTTCTAATTTACTATCGCTGTTTTCTAGCTGGTCTTAAACTGCTTTTGATGTAAAGGGACACTTTTTGGTTGTCATGGACAAAAGGGAGGTGAAATGATTTGAAACAGTAATGTAATCTTACAGATTACAATGTACTGTATGTGTTATGTTTTTTGTACTTTTTGAATTTTCCGCCGGGGCTCCGTCCCAATGCATTGCGATGCTCGCAGGGAACAGAGCCTGGCACACAGAGCATCGGGTGAAAAACACAGCCCACAGACACAGTGGGGGGGCATCGCAGGATCCTGGGGACAAGGTAACTAACCTGGACCAGGATCCTGAGATGCAATCCCGAGTGTGGCTCGGGGTTAACGCTAATGGTACTGAAATTTAACCCTGAGCCACACTCGGGATTACCGCCAGGAAGGTTAATATTGAGTGGACCTTGGGCAAACATTTTCTTGGGTCCTCCCAAATCCACTTATCAACTAAGGGCCACAAAACAATGACTGGGCCAAGGGCAGCTGCCCCTTTTTCTCTGCGTTAAAGACGGCCCTGGACAGAGTAGTCGCTGTTATTTAGGAGGTCTAAAATTTTTAATTCACACAAATCATTTCCTTCCAGGTGAACAACAAGGGTATCTGGCACAGCTCACACTTGCAACAAATAGGGAATATGATCAACCAGCCATTTGAAATACATACTCCATATACCCAGCAATTACAACAGAAGTCAAAATAAAATCCTCTGCTCTAGAAAACATATGAATGAGTCACGATTGTGACACAGTGCTCTGAATGGATGACACACTCACTGAGCTCTTAATTCCGATCAGAGTGGGGTTTATTTACTAAAGCTGGAGAGTGCAAAATCAGGCTCACTTCTGCATAGAAACCAATGAGCTTCTAGGTTTTATTTCCAAAGCTTAATTGAACAAGCTGAGGTAAGAATCGGATTGGCTACCATGCACAAATGCACCAGCTTTAGTAAATCTACCCCAGTGTGTATGCACCTGTGACGTTATCGGCTGTTACAGATGTGAATATCTTCTAAACTGCACATTTAGGTAATATCCACTGTACACTACCTTATTATAGGCTTACCTGTGGGTAAAAAGTGAAAAAAGGAAAAAAGTGGACTTTACTACCGCTTTAAGGAACTGCTTAACCAAAAGTGAGAATTATATGTAAAGGCATTGTGGATCTTTCTAGAAAGGAAACACCTGCTTACAGTTTTGATGAATGAGCATCGTAACAGCTACTTTGATACAGTCCATATAAATGCCAAGGAGAAATAACCAGTGGCATAAATAATGCTGGTTGTTTAAGCAAAGGAACTTAACCGCTTTAATACCGCGCCATAGTCATATGACGCCCACAAGGTGGATCTACCATCCTGGGTGGGCGTCATATGACGTCCTCGCATTCCCGGCCGCATCGCTCGGGACCCGGTGCGAGTGCCCGGCGGCCGCGATGTCCGCCGGGCACCCGCGATTGCCCGTTAAAACAACGGGACCGGGCGGGACCGTGGAGCTGTGTGTGTAAACACACAGCTCCACGTCCTGTCAGTGAGGAGGAGACCGATCATGTGATCCCAGTACGGAGGAACACATGATCGGTCTCCTCCCCTTGAGTCCCCTCCCCCCACAGTTAGAATCACTTCTATTAGGGAACACATTAACCCCTGCAGCGCCCCCTAGTGTTAACCCCTTCCCTGCCAGTCACATTTACACAGTAATCATTGCAATTTTATAGCAACGATCGCTGGGTAAATGTGAATGGTTCCAAAAATGTGTCAAAAGTGTCCGAAGTGTCCGCCGCAATGTCGCAGTCACGAAAAAAAAAATCGCAGATCGCCGCCATTACTAGTAAAAAAAAAAAAAAAAAAAAATTCAATAAATCTATCCCCTATTTTGTAGACGCTATAACTTCTGCACAAACCGATCAATATAAGTTTTTTGTGATTTTTTTTACCAAAAATATGTAGAAGAATACGAATCGGCCTAAACTGAGGAAAAAAATATTTTTTTTTTTTTTAAAAAATGGGATATTTATTATAGCAAATAGTAAAAAATATTGTGTTTTTTTTTCAAAATTGTCGCTCTTCTTTTGTTTATAGCGCAAAAAATAAAAACTGCAGGGGCGATCAAATACCACCAAAAGAAAGCTCTATTTGTGGGAAAAAAAGGACGTCAATTTTGTTTGGGTGTAACGTCTCACAACCGAGCAATTGTCAGTTAAAGCGACGCAGTGCCGAATCGCAAAAAGTGCTCTGGTAAGGAAGGGTGTTTAAAAGCCCTGTATTGAAGTGGTTAATATCATATCAAATAACTGTAATCAAAGGAACTTATGTTAAGGGCATTTTAGGTTTTTGCTCTCTGTTGAGGTAACTGGTGTCCTAAAACACTGAAAACCTGGCAAAACAGAGCATTGGCTATTAAATGTTTTGCTACCCTGAAAATGTCTTACTTTAACCTAAATATCAAATGAAGACAGGGAGCAACCAAAATATCTTAGCAAAGATAGTTATTTGCATAAAGACTCTATAGCTACATTGAGAAATAATTTTCTAGGTAAACAATATTCTTATTGATATCAGTGTAAATACAATAATCTGGCCAAAACTCTGAACACCATTTGCTAGATTCCTTAGCATCCATCAAAACAAGAAGATCCTCATTTACCGCCTAACAAAGCCAACATGCCAATAAGGAAATTTAGGGCCTGAGGTGAGAAACGCCCAGCCTTCTGGCAAAATTTTGGCAAAACTATGAAACTATGAAACTAACTCCATCCAGACAGAATCTATAAAAAAAAAAAAAAATATAGAAAATTAAAATGAAAAAAACAAAAAGATATGGTGCATTAACCATCAAAGTGGAAAAACAGGGAATTACAAGCTCCTGTTTTAAAGTAGAGAGCAGATTTAAAGTTAGATTTGACTTACAGGGCCTCGGGACCAAACAATATAATCCCAAAAATGCTTTCTATATTGTTAGGTTTATATATACATATATATATATATATATATAGGAAAATAGTCTATCATCAATTAGCTCAATAAATAACAAGAACCCTTAGGAACTGATAAATGGTGGATTAAATTCATTGGATTTTTCAGTTATCACAGCTAGAGGTGATATGCCGTGATACACCGTGATACGCCGCTGGAGACGTCACTGACTAAACTAGTCCGACGGAGCCACGCACACTACGTCACTTCCGGAAGGTCGGTGGAGTGCAGCTGGAGCGCAAACCGCCTGCTAATAGCCCACACGCTTCCTGGAAGTACGGATTTTTGTATACCCAGCTACCCCAGCATATAGCTTTGCCTAGCAGGCAAGTGTATATGGGTTCATCTCGTTTTCTGGCCGCATGTTTATGTTTTTATAGTTTGTCAATTTTTTTAATAATTTTTAAATAAAAAGGAAGTTTCTACACTTTTGGAACTCGCTGCACTATGGGAGTGTTTTTGTTTTTCCCTCTATGAGGACCATACTAAATACACCCTAATACCCCAAGTGCCTTAAACATCGCGGATACCCCATAATTGGATCATCTGAACTTGGAGCCAGGACCAGCCAGAGTGTGACCTATATGCCTATTGCCCCTGCAGGGGTGCAGGGATCTGGTGAGTGGGGAATCTTGAGGGGGAGCACCCGAGTCACCCAGAAAATCTGCAAGCACAACAAGTCACTTTTAATTTTCTGCTACTGAATGTCCCAAGCTCCACAGATTATATTTTGGACTTTTATGTTGATCTAATTATTGTTTAGTTTGGATGTTTTGCTTATTACTGCTCTTTTTTCATTACAAAATAGGGTTGCGGTTTAAAACGCCCGCTCAACACGCTGCTTTTATATGCCGGTTAACACGTCACTGTGTCAGGTTACGGACCTCTGTGTTGTGGAGACCTCTATATAATTATTAACTTGGGTTGACTATACAATTATATATATTTGCTATTCATGTATATATATCTATAGCTTTACCATACATGTTTTTTCACGTTATATAATTTATCATTATTTTGTTTATCACCTGCACCAGGTGGACACTTGTGTGAAAACATTCTATACGGTACCCTTCATTGGGATTGGATGGTGCGTAGTATTTTTTGTCACCTTACTCAACACCTGTTTCAGGTGTGCATGCACTGGTAACTAATCACCAGTGGGTCACGTTGTTCTATTTACTTGTTTTGTTTCACTTATATGGTTTTTGTTTTTTTAGGCATTCAGTTGGATTTGCCTTTTTGTGCACTATAGACACCCTAGTGGTACACCAGGTAGGCACAACTACTAATGCACATGTGTACAGATTAGGGATGGGCCCGGTGCTCGATGCGAACCCACGTTCGCATCGAGCACCGGGCGTTCGCTCGCTCGGCGAGCCCAGAACTATTTTGGCCGCTCGCATCACGTTCGTGTGAGGCGCGCGGCCCCGCAATGCATTGCGGCCGGCGCGGCCGGCGCAGTGCATTGCTGGCTGATGATTGGCCAAGCATGCACTGTGACCCCGCATGCTTGGCCAATCACAGCCCCGGAAACTCGAAGAGCCATAATTGGCTACAGGCAGGACGCCTGTAGCCAATTACAGCTCAGGGGCTGTAGTACACGCCCCCCCCTATAAAAGGCCGCCACGCCGTCTGCGCCGGTCACATGCTGTTCCGGCGCAGATAGAGCAGGCTAGATCTGTGACACTCTGCTGGATTTAGTTAGTTAGAGAGATTTACTTAGAGAGATTGAGTTAGATAGATTCATTCATTTAGATTGATTTAGAAAGAGGGGCTTGTAGTGTGTTCATGGCAGGCAGGCAGAGCTCCTATATTTTGTTCCCAGAAGCACCTATAGGACTTGTAGTGTGTTCGTGGCAGGCAGGCAGAGCTCCTATATTTTGTTCCCAGAAGCACCTATAGGACTTGTAGTGTGTTCGTGGCAGGCAGGCAGAGCTCCTATATTTTGTTCCCAGAAGCACCTATAGGACTTGTAGTGTGTTCGTGGCAGGCAGGCAGAGCTCCTATATTTTGTTCCCAGAAGCACCTATAGGACTTGTAGTGTGTTCGTGGCAGGCAGGCAGAGCTCCTATATTTTGTTCCCAGAAGCACCTATAGGACTTGTAGTGTGTTCGTGGCAGGCAGGCAGAGCTCCTATATTTTGTTCCCAGAAGCACCTATAGGACTTGAAGTGTGTTAGTCCCATCACACAGACCTACATTTTCTTCCCAGAAGCACCTATAGGACTTGAAGTGTGTTAGTCCCATCACACAGAGATCATATATTTTGTTCCCAGAAGCACCTATAGGACTTGAAGTTTGTTAGTCCCATCACACAGACCTATATTTCCTTCCCAGAAGCACCTATAGGACTTGAAGTGTGTTAGTCCCATCACACAGAGATCATATATTTTGTTCCCAGAAGCACCTATAGGACTTGAAGTGTGTTAGTCCCATCACACAGACCTACATTTTCTTCCCAGAAGCACCTATAGGACTTGAAGTGTGTTAGTCCCATCACACAGAGATCATATATTTTGTTCCCAGAAGCACCTATAGGACTTGAAGTGTGTTAGTCCCATCACACAGAGATCATATATTTTGTTCCCAGAAGCACATATAGGACTTGAAGTGTGTTAGTCCCATCACACAGAGATCATATATTTTGTTCCCAGAAGCACCTATAGGACTTGAAGTGTGTTAGTCCCATCACACAGACATATATTTCCTTTCCAGAAGCACCTATAGGACTTGAAGTGTGTTAGTCCCATCACACAGAGATCATATATTTTGTTCCCAGAAGCACCTATAGGACTTGAAGTGTGTTAGTCCCATCACACAGACCTACATTTTCTTCCCAGAAGCACCTATAGGACTTGAAGTGTGTTAGTCCCATCACACAGAGATCATATATTTTGTTCCCAGAAGCACCTATAGGACTTGAAGTGTGTTAGTCCCATCACACAGAGATCATATATTTTGTTCCCAGAAGCACCTATAGGACTTGAAGTGTGTTAGTCCCATCACACAGACCTATATTTCCTTCCCAGAAGCACCTATAGGACTTGAAGTGTGTTAGTCCTATCACACAGACCTACATTTTCTTCCCAGAAGCACCTATAGGACTTGAAGTGTGTTAGTCCCATCACACAGAGATCATATATTTTGTTCCCAGAAGCACCTATAGGACTTGAAGTGTGTTAGTCCCATCACACAGAGATCATATATTTTGTTCCCAGAAGCACCTATAGGACTTGAAGTGTGTTAGTCCCATCACACAGACCTTTATTTCCTTCCCAGAAGCACCTATAGGACTTGAAGTGTGTTAGTCCCATCACACAGAGATCATATATTTTGTTCCCAGAAGCACCTATAGGACTTGAAGTGTGTTAGTCCCATCACACAGAGATCATATATTTTGTTCCCAGAAGCACCTATAGGACTTGAAGTGTGTTAGTCCCATCACACAGAGATCATATATTTTGTTCCCAGAAGCACCTATAGGACTTGAAGTGTGTTAGTCCCATCACACAGAGATCATATATTTTGTTCCCAGAAGCACCTATAGGACTTGAAGTGTGTTAGTCCCATCACACAGAGATCATATATTTTGTTCCCAGAAGCACCTATAGGACTTGAAGTGTGTTAGTCCCATCACACAGACCTATATTTCCTTCCCAGAAGCACCTATAGGACTTGAAGTGTGTTAGTCCCATCACACAGAGATCCTATATTTTGTTCCCAGAAGCACCTATAGGACTTGAAGTGTGTTAGTCCCATCACACAGACCTATATTTTCTTCCCAGAAGCACCCAAAAGACTTGAAGTGTGTTAGTCCCATCACACAGAGATCATATATTTTGTTCCCAGAAGCACCTATAGGACTTGAAGTGTGTTAGTCCCATCACACAGAGATCATATTTTGTTCCCAGAAGCACCTATAGGACTTGAAGTGTGTTAGTCCCATCACACAGACCTTTATTTCCTTCCCAGAAGCACCTATAGGACTTGAAGTGTGTTAGTCCCATCACACAGAGATCATATATTTTGTTCCCAGAAGCACCTATAGGACTTGAAGTGTGTTAGTCCCATCACGCAGAGATCATATATTTTGTTCCCAGAAGCACCTATAGGACTTGAAGTGTGTTAGTCCCATCACACAGAGATCATATATTTTGTTCCCAGAAGCACCTATAGGACTTGAAGTGTGTTAGTCCCATCACACAGAGATCATATATTTTGTTCCCAGAAGCACCTATAGGACTTGAAGTGTGTTAGTCCCATCACACAGAGATCATATATTTTGTTCCCAGAAGCACCTATAGGACTTGAAGTGTGTTAGTCCCATCACACAGACCTATATTTCCTTCCCAGAAGCACCTATAGGACTTGAAGTGTGTTAGTCCCATCACACAGAGCTCCTCTATTTTCTTTGCAGAAGCACCCACAGGACTTCTAGTGTGTTAGTGGCATCACACAGAGCTCCTCTATTTTCTTTGCAGAAGCACCCACAGGACTTCTAGTGTGTTAGTGGCATCACACAGAGCTCCTCTATTTTCTTCCCAGAAGCACCCATAGGACTTGAAGTGTGTTAGTCCCATCACACAGAGCTCCTCTATTTTCTTTGCAGAAGCACCCACAGGACTTCTAGTGTGTTAGTGGCATCACACAGAGCTCCTCTATTTTCTTTGCAGAAGCACCCATAGGACTTCTAGTGTGTTAGTGGCATCACACAGAGCTCCTATATTTTCTTCTCAGCAGCACCCACAGGACTTCTAGTGTGTTAGTGGCATCACACAGAGCTCCTCTATTTTCTTTGCAGAAGCACCCACAGGACTTCTAGTGTGTTAGTGGCATCACACAGAGCTCCTATATTTTCTTCTCAGCAGCACCCACAGGACTTCTAGTGTGTTAGTGGCATCACACAGAGCTCCTCTATTTTCTTTGCAGAAGCACCCACAGGACTTCTAGTGTGTTAGTGGCATCACACAGAGCTCCTCTATTTTCTTTGCAGAAGCACCCACAGGACTTCTAGTGTGTTAGTGGCATCACACAGAGCTCCTCTATTTTCTTTGCAGAAGCACCCATAGGACTTCTAGTGTGTTAGTGGCATCACACAGAGCTCCTATATTTTCTTCTCAGCAGCACCCACAGGACTTCTAGTGTGTTAGTGGCATCACACAGAGCTCCTCTATTTTCTTTGCAGAAGCACCCACAGGACTTCTAGTGTGTTAGTGGCATCACACAGAGCTCCTCTATTTTCTTTGCAGAAGCACCCACAGGACTTCTAGTGTGTTAGTGGCATCACACAGAGCTCCTCTATTTTCTTTGCAGAAGCACCCATAGGACTTCTAGTGTGTTAGTGGCATCACACAGAGCTCCTATATTTTCTTCTCAGCAGCACCCACAGGACTTCTAGTGTGTTAGTGGCATCACACAGAGCTCCTCTATTTTCTTTGCAGAAGCACCCACAGGACTTCTAGTGTGTTAGTGGCATCACACAGAGCTCCTATATTTTCTTCTCAGCAGCACCCACAGGACTTCTAGTGTGTTAGTGGCATCACACAGAGCTCCTCTATTTTCTTTGCAGAAGCACCCACAGGACCTCTAGTGTGTTAGTGGCATCACACAGAGCTCCTCTATTTTCTTTGCAGAAGCACCCACAGGACTTCTACTGTGTTAGTGGCATCACACAGAGCTCCTCTATTTTCTTTGCAGAAGCACCCATAGGACTTCTAGTGTGTTAGTGGCATCACACAGAGCTCCTATATTTTCTTCTCAGCAGCACCCACAGGACTTCTAGTGTGTTAGTGGCATCACACAGAGCTCCTCTATTTTCTTTGCAGAAGCACCCACAGGACTTCTAGTGTGTTAGTGGCATCACACAGAGCTCCTCTATTTTCTTTGCAGAAGCACCCACAGGACTTCTAGTGTGTTAGTGGCATCACACAGAGCTCCTCTATTTTCTTTGCAGAAGCACCCATAGGACTTCTAGTGTGTTAGTGGCATCACACAGAGCTCCTATATTTTCTTCTCAGCAGCACCCACAGGACTTCTAGTGTGTTAGTGGCATCACACAGAGCTCCTCTATTTTCTTTGCAGAAGCACCCACAGGACTTCTAGTGTGTTAGTGGCATCACACAGAGCTCCTCTATTTTCTTTGCAGAAGCACCCACAGGACTTCTAGTGTGTTAGTGGCATCACACAGAGCTCCTATATATTCTTCTCAGCAGCACCCACAGGACTACCGACTACAATGGCTGGAAGACCGCCAAGGGGAGGCAGAGCGTGCAGAGCCAAAAACACAGGGCAGGCAGGCTCTGTTTCTAGTGGACGTGGCCGTGGACGTGGACGTGGTCGTGCATCGTCATCAGCACGTGGCCATGGGACACGCGCGTCTTTGTTTTCGGCAGCTGGACATGTGGAGCCGCATCATGCTGAAGGCTTGGTAGAATGGATGACCAAGCCCTCCTCATCCTCCTCATCCTCTCTCACCCAGGCTCAGGGTACTGACAGAGCATCATCAGCCACCCCTTCCCTAGACCCACCATGTCCTCCTGAGGAGTCCCCCGAACTCTTTGAGCACAGTGTTGGGTACATGCTCCAGGAGGATGCCCAACGATTCGAAGGCTCGGATGATGATACCCAGCTTGAGGAATCTGGCAGTACTGTTCCACCAGCTGCAGCTTACTGCCAGGTTTGCTCTAGTGGTGAAGAGGGAGGGGATGATGAGGTCACTGACTCCACGTGGGTGCCTGAAGGGAGAGAGGATGAGGAGGAGGACGAGGAGGAGGAGGATGCGGCGTCACATGTCCAACGAGGCAGGATGCCCCCTGGAGGCCAGGTAGAGGCCAGCACAGCAACTGTACAACACCGCAGAGCTCCGCCTGTGCAGGGCGCTGCCTCTGCACGTTATCAGAAAAGTTCTTTGGTGTGGGCCTTTTTTGAGACGAGTGCAGCAGATCGCACCACTGCTATTTGCAATATTTGTCTCAAGCGTATCTCGCGTGGCCAAAACATCAGCCGCTTGGGAACCACAAGCATGACCAGACATATGGCGACCTGCCATGCAGCTCGTTGGCAGGCACACATAAAAGACCCACACCAAAGAACTAAGCGGACCTCTCCTTGCTCCTCCTCAGCTGGGATCTCCATCCCCACTACACCTTCAGTCCTCTCTGAAAGCTGCTCTGAGAGGACTGAAGGTGTAGAATTAGGTGTGTCACAACCAAGTACTTGCAGTACACCGACGTCCGATTGCAGCAGGCAAATTTCCCTGCCCCAGCTGCTGGACCGTAGAAAGAAGTACACTCCCAGCCATCCACATGCCCAGCGGTTGAATGCTAGCCTGGCTAAATTGCTAGCACTTCAACTGCTGCCTTTTCAGTTAGTAGACTCGGCCCCCTTCCGTGAGTTTGTTCAATGTGCGGTTCCTCAGTGGCAGGTTCCCAAACGCCACTTTTTCTCACGGAAGGCGATTCCGTCTCTCTACCGGCATGTGGAGGGCAATGTCCATGCCTCGCTGGACAGGGCGGTCAGCGGTAAGGTGCATATTACCGCTGACTCATGGTCCAGCAGGCATGGACAGGGACGGTACCTTTCTTTCACGGCCCATTGGGTCACTCTATTGGCAGCTGGGAGGGATGCAGGACAAGGTGCAGTAGTGTTGGAGGTTGTTCCGCCACTACGCCTCCAAAACGCTACTACTGCTACTGGTTGTGACACACCTCTCTCCTCCACCCCCTCCTCTTCTTCTTCCTCCAGTGCTCTGTCCTTGGAACCAGCGGTGCTCCGTAGGCGTACAAGGGGCTACGCAAGTACGCAGGCAAAAAGATGCCATGCCGTGCTTGCGCTGGTGTGTTTGGGGGACAGGAGCCACACTGGGCCAGAGGTTCTGGCAGCTCTGCAGGGGCAGGCCGAGAGGTGGTTGACGCCACGTCAGCTTAAGCCAGGAATGGTCGTTTCTGACAATGGCACCAACCTCCTCTCCGCCCTGCGACAGGGGCAGCTCACCCATGTGCCCTGCATGGCTCACGTCCTCAACCTGGTGGTGCAGCGGTTCTTGGGCAGGTTCCCAGGCTTACAGGATGTCCTGAGGCAGGCCAGGAAAGTCTGTGTGCATTTCCGCCGATCTTATAATGCCAGTGCTCGGCTGACTGAGCTGCAAAAGGAGCTGAACCTGCCCAAGAACCGCCTAATATGTGACATGCCCACCAGGTGGAACTCAACGTTGGCCATGCTGCAGCGACTGCACACGCAGCAGAGGGCCATCAATGAGTACCTTTGCGACTACGGCACCAGGACAGGGTCAGGGGAGCTTGGTTTTTTTTCCCCACGTCAGTGGAGCATGATCAGGGATGCATGCACTGTCCTCTCACCATTTGAGGAGGCCACGAGGATGGTGAGCAGTGACAGTGCATGCATCAGTGACACTGTCCCTCTTGTCCACCTGTTGGAGCATACGCTGCGTGGGATAATGGACAGGGCACTTGAGGCAGAACAGAGGCAGGAAGAGGAGGACTTCCTTGCCTCTCAAGGCCCCCTTTATCCGGACAGTGTTCCTTCTGTCCCACCCATCACACAGGAAGAGGATGAGGAGGAGGAGGAGGAGGAGGAGGAGGAGGATTGTGTGAGCATGGAGGTGGAGCCTGGTACTCAGCATCAGCAGCAGCAGTCTTTTAGGGATGATGTACAGTCCCAACAAACCAGTGGACTTGTACGTGGCTGGGAGGAGGTGGCTGGCGATCATGTCATCCTCAGTGACCCAGAAGACTCCGGACCGAATGCCTCAGCTAACCTACGCTGCATGGCCTCCCTGATCCTGCAAAGCCTGCGGAAGGATCCTCGTGTTCTTCGGATCAAGGAGAGGGACCATTACTGGCTGGCCACTCTCCTTGATCCGCGGTACAAGGGTAAGGTTGCGGACCTTATCTTGCCGTCGCAGAGGGAGCAGAGGATGAGACATCTCAGGGAGGCCTTGCAGAAAGGTCTGTGCAACGCGTTCCCAGAAACTGGGAGGCTACAAACTCCTGGTCCTGGGCGACGAGTTGCTGAGGCTTCGGTCAGTGGCAGAAGGAGCGATGGGGAAGGTGGACGTCTGACCGATGCGTTCAGACAATTTTTTAGTCCGCAGCCCCAAGGTATGATCGGTTCCAGCAACCATCGCCAGCGTCTGATATACATGGTGCAGGAATACCTTGGGGCAAGGTCAGACTTGGACACCTTTCCCACCGAAAATCCTCTGGCTTACTGGGTCCTGAGGATGGATCACTGGCCAGAGCTTGCACAGTATGCAATTGAGCTACTGGCCTGTCCTGCCTCCAGCGTTCTTTCCGAACGCACATTCAGTGCTGCTGGAGGATTTGTGACTGATCATAGGGTGCGCCTGTCCACCGCCTCGGTTGATCGACTGACCTTCATCAAAATGAATCAGTCTTGGATCACCACCAGCTACCAGGCACCTGAGGCGGATATAACCGAATAATTTTTAATGTCACATCCCTTCAAGACTGCCTATGCTGATGCTGAGTGACTGTCCTCTTATGTTCACTGACTATCCTCTTCCTCCTCCTCAATGATCCATGCCACCACACCAGTGCCTAAGGCACAATTTTTCAGCCCCTGTTTAACAGGGGCGGGTACTTACAATTTTTTAAAAAAATGCTTCGCAACACATGTGACTGCTGTGCTCCAAGTACAGTATCTGTGAGGGGTTGCAGTGTTGTGGCACCAGCACCAGTGCCTAAGGCACAATTTTTCAGCCCCTGTTTAACAGGGGCGTGTACTTACAATTTTTTAAAAAAATGCTTCGCAACACGTGTGACTGCTGTGCTCCAAGTACAGGATCTGTGAGGGGTTGCAGTGTTGTGGCACCAGCACCAGTGCCTAAGGCACAATTTTTCAGCCCCTGTTTAACAGGGGCGTGTACTTACAATTTTTTAAAAAAATGCTTCGCAACACGTGTGACTGCTGTGCTCCAAGTACAGTATCTGTGAGGGCCGGGTTGCAGTGTTGTGGCACCAGCACCAGTGCCTAAGGCACAATTTTTCAGCCCCTGTTTAACAGGGGCGTGTACTTACAATTTTTTAAAAAAATGCTTCGCAACACGTGTGACTGCTGTGCTCCAAGTACAGTATCTGTGAGGGCCGGGTTGCAGTGTTGTGGCACCAGCACCAGTGCCTAAGGCACAATTTTTCAGCCCCTGTTTAACAGGGGCGTGTACTTACAATTTTTAAAAAAAATGCTTTGCAACACGTGTGACTGCTGTGCTCCAAGTACAGTCTCTGTGAGGGGTTGCAGTGTTGTGGCACCAGCACCAGTGCCTAAGGCACAATTTTTCAGCCCCTGTTTAACAGGGCGGGTAATTACAAATCTTGATCTAATAGTTCACAGCAGGGCCCATTCCTGCGCCCACCAAGAGTAACTATGAGGGCCTGCAGTCTTGTGGCAACACCGTCCACCACCACCGCCAAAGGCCCAATTTTTCTGCCCTGTTCATCAGGTGCTTGCAATTACAAATCTTGATCTAATAACTCACAGCAGGGCCCATTCCTGCGCCCACCAAGAGTAACTGTGAGAGCCTACAGTCTTGTGGCAACACCGTCCACCACCACCGCCAAAGGCCCAATTTTTCTGCCCTGTTCATCAGGTGCTTGCAATTACAAATCTTGATCTAATAACTCACAGTAGGGCCCATTCCTGCGCCCACCAAGAGTAACTGTGAGAGCTTACAGTCTTGTGGCAACACCGTCCACCACCACCACCACCCCCAATTTTTCTGCCCTGTTCAACAGGTGCATGCAATTACAAATCTTGATCTATTAACTCACAGCAGGGCCCATTCCTGTGTCCACCAGTCTTGTGGCTACACCAACATCTAATAGGGCAAATTTCTGCAGAGTATATACGCCAGGCCCCTACTTTCAAACATCCAACTTACAAACGACTCCTACTTGCAAATGGAAAGAGAAAACAGGAAGTGAGAGGAAATCTACCCCTAGGAAGGGAAATTCTATCCTGTTAGATTTAATTTGGGAAAAAGGTATCTCCTCTCTACTGATACTTTATCACCAATCCTTGTTTCAATTAAAACCCCACTTTTTCCAAAAACATTTGTCATTGGGACGGAAAGTGAGGTGACATGTTCTGAACAGATGTGCAAAGACAGCAAATGTTACAGGGGTGATAACCCCTCCCTATGTTCTCCAAAAAGCTTAAAAATAGATTTTTTTGGGATGGAGCTACACTTCATAATGTACCTGTTCAGATTCTACTTAAGAACAAACCTAAAGCCGCAAGTGGTTTTAAATGGCTTCTTTTTTTCCTTTAAAAATGTCATTTTGTGCAAGGACAGTTCTAAACACGGGAAACACATGCCACTTCACAGGCATACTTTAGACACCCCCCCAGGTACCATATTTAAAGGAAAATTTCACTTTTTTTTTTTCACTTTATGCATCATTAAAATGACTGCTCCCGAAAAAACGTTAGTTTTTAAAAGTTCTTTTTGCATTGATATATGTCCCCTGGGGCAGGACCCGGGTCCCCAAACCTGTTTTATGACATTAACATGCATATTGGCCGTTGTAATTAGCACTTTTGATTTCGAACGTTCGCGTCCATTATAACGTATAGGGTTCGAAAATTCGCGCGAACTTTCGGTCGGTTCGAAGGTTCTGGTGCGAACCGAACCCGGGGGTGTTCGGCTCATCCCTAGTACAGATTACACACTAGTGGAGAATGGCGTATAGCTACTAACAGAGAGGCACTTATTATTTTTTACTGCACCCCTACCTCCATAGTTTTGTAGTGGTTGTACTCACAATACACTTTGATGTCATAGGTAGCGTCGTTGACCTCATTACCTATTACCTACACAGCTAGAGGTGATAACCTACATAAACAAAAGGAGGAACTATAAAAGGGGAATCCTCCCTTCATAAATGTATTTTTAAAACTATAAAGCACAACATCAGGCAACTGATTCACATATTTAAAACTGACAACTCTAATTCCTAAAAAAGTAAGTAAATAAAACCCTCAGAAAAGCCAATAAGTATAAACATTTTAGCCAGAAGATAATTTTTCCAGTGCTCACTAGACATATGCAGAACAGAAAAATGTGTTTTGTTTTGGATAGATTTGTTAGGTGACCCTTGGATCGCTTCTGTCGCTTCTGGATTTCTCCATTACGCCTAGCAGATACAGCCAGCCAGCAGCCCCAGGCTGCAGCTCCAGCCTTTAGGAGCCTGTAGGAGCACCCAGGAGCCCACAGCCTAGCGAGCGGGACACAGCCAGTGCCCCCATCCAACGGACCCACTGCGGATCCCGCAGGCCCCCCGCAACCAATTTGCCCTTCTCCGCGCCGGTCGCGGCCGCCCATCGGGCGTCAGGAGCTAGGACAGTCCCCGGCTCCGGCCTAGTCCCGGCCGAAGCCGGCCACCCGCTTCCCACTGCCTCAGCCAGGAGGACTAGCCAGTGCCAGCTCACCCGGACCCCACTGCGGATTCCCGTGGGCCCCCCCAACCAATCGGCCCTTACTTCCGCCGCACCGACCACAGCGGCCCACCGGGCACCAGCCGTCAGGCGAGCCCCCGGCTTCGGCCTAGTCCCGGCCATCTGCCTCCCCTGTCCCCTCTGCAGCCCCCTTTTTTTGATCAACTGGGCTGCGGCAAGCCCCCCCCCCAGCCTCCTAGCCCCCTAGCCCTCCAGCACTCACCTAAGAACCAGGAACCACCAGAGCCAGGACAGGCAGCAGCTTGGGCCTAGTCCGGCGGCCATCTTGGTACACCCACTACACCCAGCTACTGCAAGGACATCCCCAGGACCTTCCGGACCCCCCAGCAGACACTTCGGGCACTCCTTTCACCACAGATCAGTCCCCTAGGTGGGGTTACATCCACAGCCGCCATCGCCGCAGTTCTAGCTTATAGACGAGGAAGAAACCGGCTGCGGATGAGATTCACCCCACCTCATCCCACCCCCCAGCTTATCCTTTCCTCCTCTCCGCAGGTTGGCGTGCCCACCCCCCCTTCAGCACACCCCTACCCAGCCACCGGACTTCATCGCAGAAGCACCAGGCAACACAGCAAGCGCTTCAGGGATTATCTCCAAACAGGTAAGCTCTCGGGGTCCCCCCCCCACTAGCAGTTGATCCAGGGCACTGTGGTCCGACCGCCTCTCGTGGTCAGGAAGGATTTTTTTTCCCCTCGCTGAGCAATTGGCTAGCACAGTTAGGGTTTTTTTTCGCCTTCCTCTGGATCAACGAGAGGGTGGTAGGTTCAACAGGCCCCCATCACCCCTACAGGAACTACTCGCTCCAACCAAGCAACACACCGCAGCTGTCATCAGCAGCATTCTTCTGGTCCAGGATCCCTCGCAACAAGCAGAGGCAGCTGGAACAGCCAGGAACCTACTACCCAACCAAACCAGGTCCTCACACATAGGGGACCACACGATCAACTTGCTGGCTTTAGTCTACGCGGCGGCAAGTCCGATACCTGGACTGATAACAGGACAAACCCGGATCAGGATCAGCATCTTCACACATAGGGCACCACACGATCAACTTGCTGGCTTTAGTCTACGCGGCGGCAAGTCTGATACCTAGACTAATAACAGGACAGACCCGGATCCGGATCATCAGCTCAGTCATCCCAGGACCATTAACTTCATCCTCTGGCCATGTGCTACTATAAATATTCAGCAGAAGTCCTCCACAGACTAAGAAATTCCACCGCAACATTGCCAGCTCCCATTCAAAAAATTCTACGGAAAGAACGTCTATTAAAGACCGACCTACAATCAACCTGCAAAAACAGGAAGATACCAACCCAACCACAACAATTAACATGCGCCATGATCAACACCAGGTCTGCAGCCAAACACAGACTAGAAGTACACGACTTCATCACCCAAAACAATATAGACTGCCTCTTCATCACAGAAAGCTGGCTAACTCCCGACTGCAACACCATCCTCACCGAACTGGTGCCGGAGAACTACAGGATCCTAACTGAACATCGGATAGGAAAAAAAGGAGGAGGCCTAGCAGTGATTTTTAAATCGCACCTGGCACTCACCAAACCAATCTTACAGAACCCAATGCCTTTTATGGAAACATTGACGCTACATCTTCAATCAACACCCCATGACACCACCCACATTCTACTGTGCTACAGACCACCAGGACCAAAGACCAATCTGCTTACACCACTCATGGAGTTTATCTTAATACACACACTGAAATCCAAAAACCTCCTGGTACTTGGAGACTTCAACCTCTGGGCAAACTCTACCCAAGACCCTATCGCGACCGCCTGCATCAGCCAACTGGAAGAACTGGGTCTCCAGCAACTGATAAAGACCCCCACACACGGATCAGGACACACTCTGGACCTCGTCTTCAAACAAAATCTAGACATCAACACAGTAGACAACATACCACTACCATGGACGGACCACCACGCCATCAAATTCAAAATCTCCACCAACATCACCCACCAAACACAGAAACCTGCAACAACAACTCATTGGACCAGATCGCAGAAAAAACTGCACTCCGATACCTTCAAAACCACCTTATCAAACAAAATAGCAACTCTGAATTTAACCCACTCATCGGAGCAAACTCTCAGCTCCCTAAACAATGTATTACTACAATCAGCAGACTCAGTGGCTCCAAAACGCAGAACACTCATCAAGAGGAAAAACGCAGGATGGTTTAATAGCTCGCTCACGCTACTCAAGCAAGAACGCAGAAGAGCTGAAAGAGCATGGAGAATAAATCCCACCAAGGGAAATCACACAAAATACAAAGGACTGACACAGAATTATCAGAAGGCAATCTTCAAAGCAAAAAAAGATTATTTCTCAAATACCATCTCAGCGGCCTTAAACCGCCCCCGGGAACTTTTTAAAATAGTCGCTCAGTCGATGAACCCGGCATGCTTAGAGCCCCCCGCTAACGAAACCCAAGATTTCTGCAATGAATTATCAGATTTCTTCATCAATAAAATCGTCAACATTAGGAAAACAATTGATCAGAAAAAGACATCCGACGGCAGGCAGTCAGAGCAAAAAGTCGATATCGACACAAATATCCCACAACCACCAAGGTTTTCTCTGATCCCAATCACCACGGAGACCACTAAAAACATCATCAAAAATCTCAGAGACAGTACATCTTCTATTGACATCATCCCCACAAAACTCCTGAAAGAATGCTCCGACATCCTGGCTCCCACCATAACGCACCTCATAAATCAATCGTTCAAAGAAGGGATTGTTCCAGGCGCCCTCAAACAAGGCATCATCAAACCCCTGCTAAAGAAACCCAACCTCGACCCCCGGGACCCCAACCACCGAAGACCGATAACAAGCTTGAACAACATTTCCAAGATTATGGAAAAAGCGGTAGTACAACAGATACAACACCACCTGGACACACACACACTCCTGGACCCGTTACAATCAGGATTCCGCCCAGGCCACGGGACAGAAACCGCACTACTGAAGATTTGGGATGATGCCCTCGAAGCAGCGGATGACGGAGAATCATGTCTCCTGGTACTGTTGGACCTCAGTGCAGCGTTTGATACTGTGGACCACAATACACAATACTCTACTCATCCGCCTTACAGAAGTAGCAGGAGTCACCGGCTCAGATCTACAATGGTTCGGATCCTTCTTAGGAAATCGCTCTCAGACAGTGAAACTAGGAGCTTTTACCTCTGAAACCCGGGCAATCTCCTGTGGAGTCCCTCAAGGATCTCCCTTGTCGCCAGTGCTCTTCAACATCTACATTCGCCCACTCCTCAACATCATCAGAAGATCGGACCTCTGCTTCCACTCGTACGCCGACGACACGCAATTATATTTTCGTATCACCGGACAAAAAGACCATCATCAGCAATTAGGAAAATGCCTCACTATGATAGACGACTGGATGACCACTAGCTCCCTCAAACTTAATGAATCAAAAACAGAACTTCTTATACTACATGCAAATCATAACCCCCGAACCAAGATCCCTTGGACATTCCCCACCATCTTTGGACAGGCCATCCCCCCAAGGACCAAGGCCAAGAGTCTCGGAGTCATTTTTGACTCAGAAATGTCAATGGATGCACAAATAGGAGCTGTAGTCAGTGGATCACACCATCTGCTCCGCCTGCTACGCAGACTCATCCCCTTCATTCCAAAGGAGGACAAAGCAGTGGTAGTTGGAACAGTCATCAATTCTCGACTGGACTACGCTAACTCCCTCTACATAGGATTACCCCAATATCAACTTGCGCGCTTACAACTTATCCAAAACACGGCGGCAAGACTGATAACAGGGAAGAAACCATGGGAATCCATCTCCCCTTCCCTGAGGAACCTACATTGGCTAAAAGTAAGGAATCGGGTCGCATTCAAGACCCTCTGCCTCACCCACAAATGCGCACATGGAAACGCTCCGCAATACCTTCGCGAGAAAATAAAACACTACACACCGAATCGCAGTCTTCGATCGGCTAATCAAAATCTTCTCCTCATTCCTAAATCCCGCTACAAATCAAAGGGGGAACGGAGATTCGCTGTCCAGGGACCACGGCTATGGAACGCTCTACCAACCGACATTCGCATGGAAGAAAACCATCAGGCTTTCAGGAAGAAACTCAAGACCTACCTCTTCTAGAAGCTTGATAACCAAACGCCAATACAGCGCCTTGAGGCGATTCAGTTCGCATTGTAGCGCTATACAAATTATTCATTCATTCATTCATTCATGTGACTAATTTCCTTTTGTTGATTCACTTCAAAATGAGTTTTGTTTAATTTAATTTAGTTTATTAATTTTATAAGGAATTCCAAATTTTCAGAACAAATCAAATTTGGATTGGTTGAAAAATGATCAACCGATTTGAATTCTGTGTGAAGAATAGCTGGTTAAGAAGTGGGCCGGGAAGCCGGCCGCTGCATCCTTAACAACTGATGACTCATCAGATGTCAGCGGTCTTCCCCGATGAAAGCTGAAAAGTAAATAAAAGAATGCCAACAATAGAAAATTGAGGCCCTCCAGGTCCGATATGGATTTTAAAGGGAACCCCACACCAAAATTAAAAGAAAAAAAACAGTATGGACCCCCCCAGAATCCATACCAGACCCTTATCTGAGCATGCAGCCCGGCAGGCTAAGAAATAGGGGGTGAGCGATCGCCCCTCCCTTTTGAACCATACCAAGCCACATGCCCTCAACATGGGTGGGGTGCTTTGGGACAGGGGGGCTAGGAAAGAGGGGACAAATACCAGGTCATATGCCCTTAATATGGGGAGGGTGTCTATCCAGGGGTTTCCCCCTGGCAAAGAATCTTGTCCCCAAGGCAGATATTGGGGTCCCTCTTATTTAAATGGGAGCTTTCAGTCCCTCCACAGACCCCACATCCTCCTAGTTTTTGTTACATCCTGATTCCTTTTGCACCCGATATATAGGGTGTGTTCTGCTGCCATCCTATTATTGTTCTATTTGCTTTTTTTTTTTTATTAGTGACCGTTAAACAATATGGAAAAAACATTTTGTAAATAAAGAATGCAAGAAAAAAGAACACACTGAGTGGAAATTAAAAATAAAAATAAAAACACAAGTAACTTTTCTATGAAATTCAGAAAAGAATCAAAAACTTGGTTCACAGTTTCCAAAAAATAAATCATTAATAAAGCATTATATGACTTCTCAAAGCTGCAGATCATTTCATCTTTTATTAAAGATGTCAGGAAAAAAATATATTTAGTACAGCACAAGGTGCTGCTCTGAAATCAACTTAACTCCCAAAAGCCTAACAACAGGCTCTTAGGAGATCTAATTCTAGGAGCATGTTTATGAAACTAAGCTTCCAGCAGGTGCCTTGCAAGAATTTTACAAGCCTTTTGATGATATTAAAGGAGAAAAAAAATATGTTTCTTCTTACAGAAACAAGATAAAAAAATAAATAATTATGGGTCATGCTGTATAGGGGCAGAGGGAAGTTTGGGGGTAAATTTGGGTACTGTGTGGGCATACATTTTAATAATGCCAAGTCTAGTTTCTAAAATCAAACCTTTTTTAATTTCGGATAGAGAAGGTAATTGTTTAACCCCTTGCTGGCCTGCCGCCGTCACGGCAGCAGGTCGGCACGATCCTGCGAACCGTCATAGCTATACGACGGTTCGTGGGATAGGGATAGCAGGTGCACACATACGTGCCCGCTGCACAGCGGGGGGGGGGGTTGATACTTGTGGCCAATGATCATGATGACCGCCGGCCATGAGCGATCGCAAGCATGAGAGGCAGAACAGGGAACTGTGTGGGGAAGTGTTCTGTTCTGAGAGGAGTGACATATTGTGTGCTCCTATAAGCTAGAAACCACAATCCGTCACTTCCTCTAGTCAGACCCCTCCCCTTCAGTTAGAAACATGTAGCAGGGAACACAGTTAACCCCTTGATCGCCCCCTAGTGTTAACCCCTTCCCTGCCAGTGACATTTTTACAGTAATCAGTGCCTTTTTATAGCATGGATTGCTGTATAAATGCCAATGGTCCCAAAAATGTGTTAAAAGTGTCCGATGTGTCTGCCATAATTTCACAGTCCCGATAAAAACCGCAGATCGCCGCCATTACTAGTAAAAAGATAAAAAAATAAAAAAGCTATAATTCTATCCCCTATTTTGTAGACGCTATAACTTTTGTGCAAACCAATCTATATACGCTTATTGCGATTTATTTTACCAAAAATATGTAGAAGAATACATATTGGCCTAAACTGAGAAAAAAAAATGGGGATATTTATTATAGCAAATAGTACAAAATATTGTTTTTTTTTCAAAATTGTCGCTCTTTTTTTGTTTATAGTGCAAAAAATAAAAATCGCAGAGGCAATCAAATACCACCCAAAGAAATCTCTATTTGTGGGAAAAAAAGGACGTCAATTTTGTTTGGGTGCAGCATCGCACGGCCACGCAATTGGCAGTTAAAGCAACGCAGTGCCGAATCGCAAAAAAAGGCCCGGTCATTCAACAGCCAAATCTTCCGTGGCTGAAGTGGTTAAACCCCAGTACTTTTGACTGTTTCTGTGTCATTAACTCCCTGTACTGTGGACACAAATATATTTTTAGATAGTTTTCTAATAGAGAACAAGTATCTCTATTAGAAGGTTTCTCCTCTATTCCTTTGATGGTGACAGTTAAAAATGTAGTATTCTCTCTTGCTTCCAGAGAAAATAATCACCAGAGAAAAAAGAGACAGACTCTTAGTGAGGACACAAACAACAATGAATGTGACAGGGGTTCTAACCTATCAGCACTCTATTTAAAGCTAAAAATTGTTGATTGTAGATACACTAGGGCAGGCATGTCCAAAGTCCGGCCAGTGCTCCGGTTTCATACAGCCTCACTGGTAATTTGGATAGATATATCTTTTGTGGCCCCCAACGAATCCCCCGGATCACTGTGCGGTGCTCATGGATTCATTGGGGGGCCACAAAAGATATATACCGTATTTATCGCTCCTCGGGGGGGGGGGGGACAAGTGCCTTCAGATTACATACAGGAGAATCTCCTGTTTACTCAGCGGCCTCTGTAATAGGAAGTCCTGTCTCCTGGGCTGGCATTGGACGACTGTTCTGTCTATCATAGAAGGCAGGGCTTTGTATTAAAAAGGCTGCAGAGTAAACAGGAGATTCTCCTGTATGTAATCTGTTGGCACTCGTCCCGCCACTCTCCCTGTCCCCTCCAAGGCTGCAGATGTGTATGGATCAGGCTGCATTGATGGCAATGGTGAGGCTGCATTCATGGCACTTGTAAGGCTGACATATTACTCCAATATACATAGCCCCGGCCATGTGCCGATGCTCTCTGCTTCCCAGGAAGGACTCCCCCTTCATGGGCGTCTGCAGAACTTTTTTCAGGGGGGGGCATCATTTTAGGGTCACCCATGCACCGCCCCTTTTCGACAATGTCATTATCACATTATTATGGTCAGAGTCTGCAGACGTATTACAGTCCCTAGGATAAGTAATGGGTAATGGCCAACAGGCTCTCTTACCAGACCCAGCGAAACTACAGCAGTGATCACTCCGACTGGACCATGGGCGTCCGCAGAACTTTTTTCAGGGGGGGGCATAATTTTAGGGTCACCCATGCACCGCCCCTTTTCGACAATGTCATTATCACATTATTATGGTCAGAGTCTGCAGACGTATTACAGTCCCTAGGATAAGTAATGGGTAATGGCCAACAGGCTCTCTTACCAGACCCAGCGAAACTACAGCAGTGATCACTCCGGCTGGACGATCGTTCACTCTGGGTTCCCCGGGGGCGACACTGGTCAGTAGTGTAACATGTCTGTACCCTGGTAGTGGCTCAGTCTTTCTCTCTCTGGTGGTGCTGGCCAGTGTGGCTCTCTCTCTGGTGGTGCTGGACAGCATGACTCTCTTTTGTGGCCCTGGCAGGCTCTCTCTCTGGCTTCCGCCCAGCACACGCCTCGTCCTGTAGCACTCTCTCCCTCAGCTTCTTTCCAGGCTGCATTCTCAATCTCTCTCTTGATCGAGCTGTAGCCTCCTCCCTGTGGAAAATGGTCCGCCAATCTTTTGGGACTTCCTGTCCGATGAAGCTTGCCTCTCCTAGTCGCCCTTGATTGGCCCTCAGTTATGGCCAATAGGGAAGGAACGGAGCAGGGCAGGAAGCTGGGTGGGGAACCTGGTGAGAGCCGCCGTCTCTTCTACCTGACAGAAGAATGGGTGGGGCGAGCGGGGAAACCTCTGATAGCCCGCAGCTCGCCATTCTTCCGTCACAGCACCGCCAAGTTCTCTGCTGGACTGAGCAGGGAAAAGAGCCCAAAGTCACACTACACTTGACAGCACCTTAATGGTGTCACCCCACTGGTGGGTGGCACCCGGGTGCGGCACCTCGACAGAGACACAACTGTGCTGAATTTAAGATCCGATCCCTGATTCCAGGGGTGGGCACTTGACCCCCCTTGCCCCTACCTGCGGACGCCCATGTCCCCCTTTCTCCCCGCCCCCCCCCGTTTTTTTTCTTCCTCCCCATCCATCCATTTCTTTCTATTACCTCTTTTCACCTAGGTTTTCCTTTCTTTTATACTTCTTAAAAATTGGTATGCTCAGACCCTAGTTGGACACTCTGTACCAGGCATCTCCTCATGTGCTAGTAGCTATATGGGGGAGATTCACTAGAAATGGAGCACTCAAAATCTGGTGCAGCTGTGCATGGTAACCAATCAGCTTCTAACTTCAGCTTGTTCAATTAATCTTTGGCAAAAAAAAAACTGGAAGTTGTTTGGTTTTCATGCAGAGCTGCACCAGATTTTGCATGCTACAGTTTTAGTAAATCTACCCCTATGTGTACATTTAAAAGACCTCCTCTAAACCTAGGTTGGTGCTTACATGGTCCACTTAGAAGGGTCTCCAGACTTGGTAACTTTGTTACATTTTTGATATTGCTACCTGTCTACATATAGTTTCATCCTTTTAATGTTGCCTTCAGCAATCTAATTTTTGACAGGATGTACCTGTACACTGACTGGTCATATTCTACTTTATCTTGACTGTATGTTCTGTGAAGTTACTGTTTTATTATATCTGTTGCAAACCATAAAAAAAAAAAAAAGTTTCCAAATGTTCCAAAAGGGAACTTATCCTTTAGCCTAGGTTCACATTGAAGCGATTCGGCCTGCAATTTGACATGTCAAATCGCATGTCTAATTGGTGGCTATTGCCGGCAATGGCACCATCCGAATTGGTGTGGTGCCGGCTTTGCGGCGTTGCACCGATTCCCCAAAGTAGTTCCTGTACTACTTTTGGCAACTTTGGGGGGCGATTTGTATAGACATCCTTGCAGGAACCCACACAGATGTCTGTCAAATCTCCCCTGAAGTCGGACTACATTGCCGTGTTGAAATTGTGCGAGTTCAGCTGAACTTGCACGATTTCTAACCCGCTCCAATTTATACCTAGCCTGAAAGTCTGGAAATAAAAGTCTGTCATTTGGCATCATACTGTATGATAACAGACTCCAGAAAAAAGTGTACTAATTATTGTAGCATGGATAAACCAAAAGGTAGAAAATTGATGATGTTTTGTAAATATATTCCTTGAATATATTGTGGCTTTTAATACCAATTTCAAACTGACAAAAATGGGTGTGCACAATATACTACAGGGATCTCACCATATGCTGGACTGTATCATATACTGTATAAGCATATTCTCAATTTGACTGACTAGGAATATGCCAGTATAGTGTCCGGGCAGCACATAAGCCAAGACAGAAAGGTTCCGGGCGAGGGATACATGTGCGCAGTGTGGAGAGTATACAGAAGTGTAATACCCCATAACCTTAATTGGTGGAGGCTGTGGATCAGGAGACAGAGAAGCCAGGGACACTCACATCAGTTTGCTGATTGGCTCCCACTAAAGCTTTATCTGCTTTACCTTCTGGTAAGCATATTGTGATCTAGGGTGTCGGGCACTTCTCACCAACTGTACATGCAAGTCACTGAGGTGTACAATTTGAGTCACGTTTGGATGGGTGCAGTGTCATTATCATCCTTTTGCTGCCAGAGGACTTTTATCTATATCCATTGAGCAAATGTTATTATTACATGAACTATAACACATGATTATTTGCTTTGGTTTTAGTTTTATGTTTATGATCCCATGTCATATCTGGGTTCACATCTGAAATAATTGTAGGTACTTATATCTGTACTTACTGGATGTGTATTTAGCTATTTTTAATGTTTTAGCATATTTGGCGCAGCTCCTTATTACAAATAGATATTCTATATATTTGGACCCCTGGAACTTAAAAAATAAAATAAAAATTATTATATATATGTTATGTACGTATATGTTATTACAGTCAAATGATATATGCACCCTGGAAAACCTTTTGTAAATGTAAACGTATTATTTCTTTCATCCATCATTGGTTATGTATGCATTGGCATATTACAAACATTTCTGTTAGGTAAATACTTTGGGTGGGAAAAGCTCTGTTTTTTTTTTTTTTTCCAAAATAGATTTTTATTAACATATTTTGAAGTATACAATACAATTGAAACACAAAGTTTGAGATATAATCAAAAAATCAGCAGAAACACATGTCAATAAAGAAAAGCGTCTCACATACGAGACCTATGCAGACAGCAAACACAGAATAATAATGCAAATATAACACATTGCAGTTATAACGAGGAACCTGGAGATAGCTATACCTAGCAAGGAATGACGTCTTGCGGGAAGATTAATCCTATGGTGTTCAGGATGACCGGTTAGCCTCTCCACACGAGTACCCCCTGTAGGGTTCACTACTGTACCCGTGTGGTGACACTCCCAGGCCACCTATAGGGGCTGAGATCTTACAATTAAGCAAACAGAGTTTAAGAAGAGAATATCTTAACTGATTCTGGTGAGTCAACCCAGTCAAACCATTGTTGCCATTTTTGGCGAGTTATCGTCTTATTTTTCTGACGCAGTGCTAGAGTCGTTTCGTACATACAGTGTTCGTGAGTGGATCGGACAACCTCGGATATGGTAGGTGGGTTTGGGTCTTTCCACTTCCTAGTAATTGTGAGTCTAGCTGCCAAGAGGATGTGAACTATGATAGCTTTTGAGGGGTTGGAGAATCGGTCAATAGTCAGAGAGAGTAGTGCTAAGGCTGGATCTACCTCAATTGTGAGTTTTGTGACTTCAGCTAGGAGGTGGAACACTGATTTCCAAAAGGAAGCTAGTTTGGGACATTCCCAAAATGTGTGGAGAAGATTGCCTATGTGTCCACACTGTCTCCAGCAGGAGTTATCCTTTGCTGAGTGAAATTTAGCTAACTTATCAGGAGTCAAGTACCAACGGTAGGTTAGCTTGTAGGCCTGTTCCCAGAGAGTGGAGCAGCAGGTAGCTTTGTAGGTGGACTGGGCCGCATTCTCCCACTGTTCTAAAGAGAAGGATTGGGATAGATCCTTCTCCCATCTGATAAACGCGGTGGAGGAGGACATTGTGGTTTTAGATTGCAGTAGATTATAGAACATCGATATACCTTTCACATGCATATTGGGTGAATTGAGGTAGATCCAGGCCTTTTGAGGCAGGGTGCAGGTCTGTCTCTGAAGGGTGTGAAGACAATGGAGGGTGCGTATGTACAAGAAAATGTCTGCGTTCGGTAGTCTGTATTCTTTCTGTAAAGTGGGAAATGTTTTGGGTACGTTATTGTGATAAAGGTCAGAAATGTGGGATATTCCCCTGTCTGTCCAGTGTGAGAATGATGTTGAGTACATCAATCTCTGTAGGGCCTCTATAGGGATAGGTATTGTTGAGTGGGTCAGTTGGGATGTGGGGATCTGTAGGAGGCGGGACCAGGCTTTGGAGGTAGCGACCATAGGGGGTGGTAAGAGTGGTGTCAGTTTTGCTTTGAGTGTGTTGGCGAAGAGCCAGGAAGATAGACGCATGCCCTGAGAGATAGAAGCTTCAATGTTCCCCCATATCGTACGATGGGGTGAGGATGTGAACCATTCTTTCGTTTGTGTGAGTATGCATGCTGTGTGATAATCCTGAAAATTAACTAATCTTAGACCTCCTGCTCTGCGGTGCTTGATTAATTGGGACTGGGCGCATCTGGGTTTCTTTCCTTGCCATATATATTTTGAGAGGATTGATTGCAACGAGTTGAAGTACGTGATAGGCAAAGGGATAGGGAGGGTGCGGAAGAGGTAGAGGATTTGGGGGAGATGTAACATTTTGAACGCTGCTAATCGACCCAACCATGAGAATTCAAAGGACGCTAGCTTGGAGAGATCGGATTGAAGTTTTGTACGGATTGGTATGTAATTAAGAGCGAACAGTTGTTTGGTCGATGTAGTCAGTTGGATTCTGAAATAAGTTATGCTGATTTCTGACCAGGTATATGGGAACGTCACTGAGAGTCGTTCTTTGGTAGGACCGTCCACCCCTAGATTAAGAATATGGGATTTGGTCTCATTAACCTTATAGAAGGAGACTTCGCTGAACCGGCTAGCGTACTTTGAACCTCAGGAAGGGATCGCTCAGGGTCGGTAATCATTAAAATGACGTCGTCCGCGAATAGACTAATTTTATGTTCTGATTTGGACAGGTGAATGCCAGAAATTCGACCGTTGGCTCTTATACTTTCCGCTAGTGGTTCCATTACTAGATTGAATATAATAGGCGATAAGGGACAGCCTTGCCTTGTGCCATTTGAGATCTGGAAGGGTGAGGAAAGTGTGTCAGCAGCAAGTACTTGGGCAGACGGGTTGGAATATAGGGCCATTATTGCATTATGGATATTGCCTATTATACCAAATTTGTTTAGAACGGCTGAGATATATCCCCAATGGACCCTATCAAATGCCTTTTCGGCGTCTAGGGATAGTAGTAGGGTGGGGGTTTTGTTGGTTTCCACATGGTGTATAATATTTAACATACGGCGGGTGGCGTCAGATGCCTGGCGTCCCTTGGTGAAACCGGACTGGTCTGGAGAGATGAGGGAAGGTAGTATATTTTCTAATCTGTTAGCGATAAGTTTGGCATAAATCTTTACATCTAGGTTGAGCAAAGAGATGGGGCGGAAATTTTTTGGAGAGGTGGGTTCTTTCCCAGGCTTGGGGAGAGTTACTATTCTGGTGGAGAGCATTTCTGAAGGGAACGATGCTGCTGTGGCAGACGAATTGAAAGTTTGGACTAGTGTAGGCGCAAGAATATGTTTGAATTTTTTGAAGTATTCCCCAGTGAAGCCGTCGGGGCCTGGTGATTTGTGACTCGGGAGTTTATCGATCGTGACGATGACTTCTGCGATGCTGAAGGGGGAGTTCAGTTCAGTAAATTGTTGAGGTGTAATGGTTGGGAGGTTGACGCTATCTAAGAATGCTTGGATTACGTTTAGTGTGGGTTGGGGGGTTGTTGGATCAGACTTAAGATTGTAAAGATCTTCATAATACTTGCTAAACCCATTAGCTATCAGATGGGGTTTTAATAGTTTCTCATTGGTGTGTGGGTGGTGGATGAACGGGATTTTAGTTTTGTTTCTGTGGCCCTTAATTCTCAGGGACATTGCTTTGCCTGCTTTATTACCAGTGGTATATGACGTGGCCTTGAGAATGTGGTATGATTTTTCGTGTTTGGCGAGTAGGAGGGATCTTAATTCATGTCTCAGTGTGAAAATTTTCGCTTGAAGTTGTGGGGAGGGATTGAGTTTATTCAGGTCTTCAGTCTTAGCTATGTCAGTCGTGAGTTTGTCTAGTTTTTGAGATGTCTGTCTTTTAGCTCTAGCACCTAGTTGCAGGAATACACCTCTAATAACTGCCTTGTGAGCATTCCACACTACCAGCGGGTCAGACACAGATGCTTGATTGTTTGTGAAGTATTCATCTAAGTTTTGTTGGATAAGAGTGGAATGTTGGGGGGAATTAAGCAGGTAATTGTTAACTCTCCAGATGTAGGAGTTGGAATGGGGTGAGTTATCATCAATGGAAATGCTGACCGGAGCATGATCTGACCAGGTGGTGGTGTGGATTTCAGAGCTTAACATTTTCTGTAGAAGCCACTTGTCTGCAAGAAACAGGTCAATCCTTGAGTAGGTGTTGTGACGCGGCGACAGGAACGTATAGTCTCTCTCGTCCGCGTGACAACACCTCCACACATCATACAAATCATTCGATAAGATAAATGCATCTAACGGAGAGGCTGATCGTTTAGATTCTGAGGTAGAGTCCATTGAAACGTTAGGAACTAAGTTGAAGTCGCCACACATTAGCAGGTGACCTGTCTGGAATTTTCGAGCTGCCCGTAACGTTTTCCTTAGAAAGGTTACTTGGCCCTGGTTCGGAGCTTAGATAGAAACAATGGTATATGGAATGTTGTTGATCGTGCAGTTCAAAAAGATGTAGCGCCCTTCAGGGTCAGATACAAATTGTTGAAGGGAAAAGAGGACAGTGTCTTTGATAGCTACCATTACTCCCCGTTGTTTCTTAGTGTAGGATGCGCGAAATATATGGGGAAATCTCCTATGTTGACACTGTGGGGTTGATGTGGAGTCAAAGTGAGTCTCCTGTACACAAAGAATGTCACATTTGAGGGACAAATCTGATTTCCACAAAGAGGAGCGTTTAGCAGGATGGTTGAGCCCTTTGGCATTGAGGGAGAGAACAGTGAACCCCATGACTGGTGGGTTGTGGGTGCAGGGCAGGTAGAGTACTCACAGTTATGGGAGTCCAGGAATGATGGAGATCGGAGTTAGGAATTTCTCAGTGGCGTTGTGGTATTTCCAGTATCCGAGGTTGTCCGAGACGTATGCGCTGTGCAGAGGAGGTGGCTTTTCAATCGACAGATGATGGTGGATGAGAAGGTTATCTGGTAAATACAATGTGAAGCTAGGGAAAAAAAAGGAGGTTAGCTATCTCAATACAAAATTAAACAGAGGCAATAAAATGGAACGTGTTTGCTCGTAACGGAATACCGTTATAGAGGTTGCTGGGAAGCCGCAATGGAATAATAAGAAATCACAAAAAAAATAAAGAGTAAAAAAAAATAAAAGAAACGATTGCACACTAAGGTTCAATCCACGGAACCTAAGTGTGAAAGAAAACAAAATAGCCAGCAACAGGGCTCGAGTGAGCAGCTGACCAGTAGTGGGGTAAGTTCTGCAAGCAGGTGTTCAGGCGCATTTCCAGACCAGACTGTGGAGGTCGCATGGTGTAGTTGAGTGGGCTAGTTAGCGTTGGTGATATGAAGGGTTCTCTCGGTGTCCACCGAAGGAGAAAGGATTTGGTTTCCTTTGAGGGTCATGGTGAGAAGACGGCGGATCTGGTAGAATCCCCCATGAATGAAGGAGTTTCAGACCACCCTCTAGTGTGGAGATGGAGTGCGGAATGCCATTGTAGGTGGCCAAAATGGTGGTGGGGTGACGCCACTTGTACGTGATTTTATGGTTAGACAGGGCCTTGGTGATGGTCTTTAGTTGTCTGCGTAGTTGCAGGGTATATTGAGATAAATCAGCGTATAGTTGGATTTTGGCGTACGGTTCAGGTAACGGAGCTAACTCCTTGGCTTTCATCAAGATTTGCTCTTTAGCCTGGTAAAAGTGGATTCTGAGTAGCACATCTCTAGGAATATCTGCCTCCAGATGGCGGGGTTTGGGGAGTCTGTGGATGCGATCAATAGTAAGTTCGATCGGAGATAGGTCAGGTAGCATGCTGGAGAACATAGTGCTGGCGAAATTGTGGAGGTCTTTAGGTACGACTGACTCTGGAATGCCACGGATTTTGATATTATTGCGTCTGGAGCGGTCCTCGAGGTCTGCGATTTTCGCTTTAATCCAGAGTGTGTCATCTTTCTGCTCTGTGTATGCATCTACCAGGTCATTTACTGTGTCTGTGCATTCCTCCATTCTATTCTCAATGAATTGTACCCTGTTGTCCATATGCTTCATTTCTAATGAAAACCTGTTGATCAGTGCTGACAGGTTGGTCATGAGAGAGGATTGCAAGGACAATAACATGTTCTTCATTGCAGTGTCCAGCACTGGCTGCCCTGATGTGGGGAATTGTGCAATGGAGGACTGGAGGGCCGATATTGCATTATCATTGTGGAGGCCTGTACTCACTGTATCTGAGGCTGAGGCCTGGTCAGTCACATCCATCCGCATCTTTGATTTGGCAGGGCTTTGTGAGGCTGATGCTTCTAAGAAAGAGCCCGGAGTGAGAGGAGGTGGGGATCCATCTCTCATTTCGTGTGGATGTTGTCCCTGTAAGGTGATGCTGTGTACAGATAGCCACGCTGCATCTCCGGCGGCGCCATCTTGGGCCTTCCCCTGTGAGCGGCGCGGCTGGAATGAGAACGATTCCAGCCACTTCGGACCCTTCTCCTGGATCCGCTTCCTTGACATCTGGCCGGTCGGGTGTAGAGGAGTGAGGTGGGCTGATTTTAGGGCCGATGGTGAAGCGATAAGTGCCCTGGTGTCGCTGTAGTCTGGTCCGGTTTGCGGAGCTCACAGCTCAGGCGTCCATTTCCTAGTGCGCGCAAGCCACGCCCCCCCAGCTCTGTTTTTTTTCACTGAAATGTTTTTGTCTCTGTCAAACATAAGGCAAAATGTCCATGCATGAAACGGTTAATACATTCACGTACCCTCTACCACCAACTGTTTAGCCTTGTCCATTTTTTAATCTGTTGCAGTATCTAACTCTTAATTCCTTTATTTATTATAACAAAAGAAAAGTGAAAATGACCTTGCATTAAAATTGCACATACTGTAACAAATGATGTATTGTCTGAAGCTTTCTGCACTTGTTGGTTCAAATAAAAACCCTAATGTTCCCTCCAGATTTTATGGCTATAACTGTTTCTGAATGAACTATAGTAAAGCATCATACCAGTATACCAATACTGGGCACTTTTTAACCCCCTTCCTGCCCAGGCCAATTTTCAGCTATCAATGCTGTCTCACTTTGAAAGTCAATTGCATCCAGCACTGTACCCATAAGAAATGTTAATAATTTTTTTTTTTAACATAAATAGAGCTTTCTGTTGATGGTATTTAATCACGGTTGGGCTTTTTATTTTTTGCTAAACAAACAAAAACTTTCAAAAAAATTATTTTAGTTTCTGTTGTAAAATGTTTCAAATAAAATGCACTGATGAGGCAGCAGTGATGGGCACTGAGGAGGAGGCACTGATGAGGCTGCCCTGATATAAGGCACTGATGGGCACTGATAGACAGCACTGATAGGAACTGATAAGCGGCAATGATGGGCACTGATAGGGGGCACTGCTGAGGAGGCACTGATGGGCACTGCTGAGGAGGCACTGATATGCAGTACTGATGGGCACTGATTGACAACACCGATGGGAATGGATAGGTGTCACCCATGGGCACTAATAGGCAGCACTGGTAGGCAGCACTAATGGCCACTGATGGGCACTGATAGAAAATCATAGGTGGCACTGATGGGCACTGATAGGTGGCACTGATGAGGAGGCACTGATGAGGCTGCACTGATATGCGGTACTGATGGGCGTTGATAGGTGCCACTGATAGGTGGCAAAGATGGGCACTATTAGGCAGCACTGATGATGAGGCACTGATGAGGTGGCACCGATATGTGGCACTGATGAGGCTGCACTGATATGCAGCACTGATGAGCATTGATAGGCTGCACTGATTGACACTGATGAGGCTGCTGATTGGCACTGATTGGCACTGATGGGGCTGCACTAATAATGATATCAGTGCCCTAATTATCTGTGTACATGTCCCCTGTCACACTTGCTGGTAACCAGCTCTCCTATCCTTACGCTGTGACAGCATGTGAGGAAGGTACTGCTGATAACCAGCAAGTCCATTTACATTGTGATTCACTATGATAGGCCCTTTACTGCGACCTGTGATCAGCTGTGTCCAAAGAACACAACGATCACAGCATGTGCCTGATTCACACCTAAGGGGGCTTGCAGGGACATGGTTCCAGGGGGACATCTATTACTGCCCTCTCAGAACAACAAAGCTGCGCTGTGGCCATCTTTTGGCTATAGCGCAGTAATGAAGTGTTTAAAGAAGATTCATCATTCTAATTATTAATTTGGTGTACAATACACCATGAGATCTAGTGCATGGAGCACTTGATCCCATTCTGATGTGTCCCTTGGTTGTTATGTTATAGCAATTTCTGCCCGACTATTAACATGAGATAGATTTTTTATTAAATGCAACTGACAGACACAAAGGGCAGAAGGGGCAGTGATGGAAAGTGCTTAAAGAGGAGTCAGGAATGCAGTGAGAGCACACAAAGAGGTGAGGGGCATCATTTGCAGCTCTGCCATATAATCTACAGCCCAGTGCCTCCTCTTCGCTGCCTTATACAGGAAAGTCTTCTGAGCATTGAACCATATTTTTATGAATTATGGCCCTTGTCTCCAGCATACCATCATTCACAACACAAGTCGGACCACTGGTACTGTAATAGAATCTCTCTCTCTCTCCATATCAGCAGTTAGCAGTAATCCTTTTACAAGCACATATTGTTGCGTACCATTGTTCCTGTTTCTATGTAGGCTCAGGTGGATGGTAGGTCTACATTTACTATGCAGGATCAATAGGAACTGACAGTTCTGTGTTAAAAAAAATCCCCCATGGGAACACACACAAATTGGGCTTCAGCCTGGGGTGGCACAACAACCAGCATAAACAGAAAAAATAATCAAACTGGTAGTAAGTGCTCCATGCAGTTGGTCCATTGGGGAATACCACAATGAACTAAAAACTATGGTGATATTTTTTCTTTAACTGCTTCCTGCCTGGCCTATTGTCAAAGGACGGTTGAGCAGGAGCTCTCCCACCCTGGGTGAACATCATATAACATCCTCCCAGTCATGTGCTTACATGCATGATCTGTCACCGGACACAGCGGATAACAGATCGGGTACCGGGTTGATGTTGGTACCATTTGACTAACCAATCACAGAAATCACATGACATAGCCATTCATTGTGTACTATTGTGTTAATCTCCGTGATTGGTCACAGTGATCACATGGTACAGACAGAGCCAATCACAGTGCATCTGTACCATGTGATAGTTGTGGCTAATCACAGCTTCACAATAGTACACAACTAATGAATGGATCATCCCTGTTATAAGCAATCATAGTGTGTAATAATAAAAAGCTGATAACTTCCCCAGAGTAGTAAAGTGTCACTCTGGTAACACTGTACTGCTCTGGTCACAGTATGTAAAAAAATGAATCGTAAAAAAAAGAAAAAACATACTGTTACAAGTCAGTGTCCCTGATCACCAGACATTTTATTTTGTTTCTTAATTTTCCCCAAAAAATGTAAAAAAAATTAAAACTTCAAAAAACTCACCATGCTTCTTATTCAATACCTTAACCTGTCTACTTTCCAAAAATGGGTCATTTGGGGAGTATTTGTACTGTCCTGGCATTTGTGGCCCTCAAGAAATGAAATATGCTGTGCGTACGTCAGGATTGATCAACTTTCAGCTGTCAGTCTTTTGCTTATTTAGCCAATACTGCTGCTCCATTCCCACTGCATCTTTTTCTGGGCCCCCTGATCACCCCTTAACATTTCTCTAATACAGCCTTCCTTGTCCATGTGCCCCAACATGTGTACAAACATAGACAAAGTACACAGAAAAACTGTGCTTTACTGAAGAAAAGGCATTTAAATACCCACACATTTCCAATATTTTAGAGACTCACAAAACCTCTTTATCATGCTAAAAAACAGCAACATGAATTTGAACAAAGCAAACTTGAATATACTGTGTACTGTGTATATATATATATATATATATATATACAGTGGTGTGAAAAAGTGTTTGCCCCCTTCCTCATTTCCTGTTCCTTTGCATGTTTGTCACACTTAAGTGTTTCGGAACATCAAACCAATTTAAACAATAGTCAAGGACAACACAAGTAAACACAAAATGCAATTTGTAAATGAAGGTGTTTATTATTAAAGGTGAAAAAAAATCCAAACCATCATGGCCCTGTGTGAAAAAGTGATTGCCCCCTAAACATAATAACTGGTTGGGCCACCCTTAGCAGCAACAACTGCAACCAAGCGTTTGCGATAACGTGCAATGAGGCTTTTACAGCGTCCTGGAGGAATTTTGGCCCACTCATCTTTGCAGAATTGTCCTAATTCAGTTACATTAGAGGGTTTTCGAGCATGAACGGCCTTTTTAAGGTCATACCACAACATCTCAATAGGATTCAGGTCTGGACTTTGGCTAGGCCACTCCAAAGTCTTCATTTTGTTTTTCTTCAGCCATTCGGTGGTGGACTTGCTGGTGTGTTTAGGATCATTGTCCTGCTGCAGAACCCAAGTTCGTTTCAGCTTGAGTACACGAACAGATGGTCGGACATTCTCCTTCAGGATCTCTTGGTAGACAGCAGAATTCATAGTTCCTTTTATCACGGCAAGTCTTCCAGGTCCTGAAGCAGCAAAACAGCCCCAGACCATCACACTACCACCACCATATTTTACTGTTGGTATAATGTTCTTTTTCTGAAATGCAGTGTTCCTTCTACGCCAGATATACTTGGACACACACCTTCCAAAGAGTTCCACTTTTGTCTCATCGGTCCACAGAATGTTGTCCCAAAAGTCTTGGGGATCATCAAGATGTGTTGTGGAGAAATTGAGACGAGCTTTGATGTTCTTTTTGCTCAGCAGTGGTTTTCTCCTTGGAACTCTGCCATGCAGGCCATTTTTGCCCAGTCTTTTCCTGATGGTGGAGGCATGAACGCTGACCTTAACTGAGGCAAGTGAGGCCTGCAGTTCCTTGGACGTTGTTGTGGGGTCTTTTGTGACCTCTTGGATGAGTCGTCGCTGCGCTCTTGGGGTAATTTTGGGCGGCCGGTCACTCCTGGGAAGGTTCACCACTGTTCCATGTCTTCGCCATTTGTGGATAATGGCTCTCACTGTGGTTCGCTGGATTCCCAAAGCTTTGGAAATGGCTTTATAACCCTTTCCAGACTGATAGATCTCAATTACTTTCTTTCTCAATTGTTCCTGAATTTCTTTGGGTCTCGGCATGATGTGTAGCTTTTAAGGATCTTCTGGTGGACCTTACTGTGTCAAGCAGCTCCTATTTAAGTGATGCCTTGATTGTGAACAGGTGTGGCAATAATCAGGCCTGGGTGGCTAGAGAAATTGAACTCAGGTGTGGACAACCACAGTTATAGTATGTTTTAACAAGGGGGGCAATCACTTTTTCACACAGGGCCATGATGGTTTGGATTTTTTTTCACCTTTAATAATAAACACCTTCATTTACAAATTGCATTTTGTGTTTACTTGTGTTGTCCTGGACTATTGTTTAAATTGGTTTGATGTTCCGAAACACTTAAGTGTGAAAAACATGCAAAGGAACAGGAAATGAGGAAGGGGGCAAACACTTTTTCACACCACTGTATATATATATATATATATATATATATATATATATATATATTACCTGTATATACAGTATGTTGTACTTTAATTGTATAATACTAAAACAGCCATAAAGGCCTCATATAATGTTTCCTCCAGAACACTTAAACATGCATAATATAAGTGCAATAAATTTAGTTGGAAAAACAATCTGAAAAAAGTGTGGATATCTAAAACATATATTCTTGAAAAGGAAGCAAAACATACATTATTAACTGACAATTATAGGTTATTTTAAAAATAACATTCTCCAGGGTGGAAATGTTTTATCAGTAAATGCAATGGCTGCCTAAAGAGTTCTGAACCTGTAATTTTTTTAATGCTTTCTTTATTCATACATTATCCATTATTAAACCAAATACACGGAATACAGAAAGGATATCACAAAGATAAAGAGGCAGAGTACCAAGATAATTGAAATGAGATATTGTTACATGAAAGCAGTTATTAAAGCCTCCAACAACATAGGCAATTATGTTGATGAAAAGGTCTACTAGAAAAAATAGGCAAAAACTATCACATGCAAAGAGTTTAAATACATTGTAAAGAAGAGCACAACTCTTATGTTAATGACCTAGTAGGGCAATTTCAGGGAGATATCCTATAGCAGGGGTGCCCAACCTTTTGAAGAGCGAGGGCCATTTAAGCTACTTAGTAACCGGTTGCGGGCCACAATGAGCGGAGCGGGCAGATGGCCCACTAATACTTTTCTTCTTTTTTTTTTTCGGATTGGATTGGATTGGAGGTAGGATACAAGTCGGTTTACATTTGCTACTCCTTAGAGGTGAATGGAGGGTCCAATTAGGTCAGACTGACCGTGTGAAAGGGGCCCAAGGCTACTTTCACACAGATGCGCTGCAGTTTACCTGCACTGCTGGTGCAGCTCAGTGTACCTTTGGCTTTCCTGCACTTTGCAATAGACTTCTATTATATTCTGCAGGTTTGGTGCATTTTCAGAAAGCTCACCAAACTCGCAGGTAAAAACAGAAGTCTATGGCTCAGTGCAGGTAACCCACAGGTACACTGCTCTGTACCTGCGGATCAGTTTGGAAGCAGCCCAGTAACCAACTGCAGAATAGATATGCCCATATATACCCAGTGATTTTATTAATAAAACTGACCTTTAATAACAGTACTCTGTTCCATCTTATCCCAGAGCAGGAGGTCGCGGGCCACATTAGAGGGCTCCGCGGGCTAGATGCAGCCCCCGGGCCACTGGTTGGGCACCCCTGTCCTAAACCTACAAGGTTTAGGAGATATTTGCCAAAAGACAGGCACTGCTGTCTATGCGCATGCACTGTAGACAGCGGCGCGCAGGCACACTGAGCGCGCCGATGTTAACGGCGATATGCCGGAGTGACGTCACCACGGCTCCATCGAATGACAGCGCCAGAGCAGCGAGACCCACCAAGAAGATGGAGGCTCCGTACACAAGGGGACAGCGGGGACTTTGCTGGCTCCTGTGTCAGGTAAGTGACACATAATGGACTACTATGCATAGTAGTCCATTATGCTTTACCTTTGCAGGGAAACAAAGAGACTTTAAGTGTCATTTCGAGGGACGGAGCATGGAAAAGGTTGGGTGAGGCAACTGGTGGCGAGTAACCCTTAAGGCCTGGCTAGTAGCTCAGGACTTGAAATGTTGAGCCCTGTGGTATAGTAACATTTAATGCTTCTGTTATATGCATATTTGAAGATTTCATGCTGGGAAAACCATATTGGGATTAGAGATATAAAATAATAAATCATCAACATAGAGACTTAATTTTATCTCTCTCTCTGGCCTATAACAAGACCTTGGATAAAAGGGTTAGATCTGATAGCATGGGCAAAATGTTTCATTGCCAAAATATAGAGATAGGGCGAAAGAGGAAACCCTTGACATGTTCTATTTTGGATATAGATGGGATCAGAATACCATTGACTCTAACCCTAGCCAGGGGTGAGACATAAAGGGCCATGATTTGGGTTAGTAAGCTAGGGGGTACACCAATTTGTTTTTTTGGAAAGGAGTATAAAAAACAAAGTGTAAAGGGGCAGGATACTGTCCCGGGGTACATTTATCAGTGCAATCTTTTTCAAATACCATTATTCAGGATCAGTTAACTTAAGGCTGAAAGTGCAACATTGCAAATGAATTATACCTTTATTCCTTCATTCCTACTTGGAGGGTCTCTTAAATCTGGCTGAGAACTGGTGCATCTCTACCATGTAAATAAAGTAGTATACCAAAAGTAATATTTACAAAGGAAAGAAAAGGCTGTTTAAAATGCTGTTAAATCACATTTCCCTGCAATCCTTCTTTATTTTGAAAGTAATTTAAGAAAAATGGGAGTCTGGTATGTATTTTGGGGGCCCCATTGCAATAGTTACAACATAAAATAGGCTTGCAGTAAAAGGTGAGTTCATGTTTTTTTTATTTTGCCTTATGTTATTTTTGCTATACATATAAATAAAAGTTAAAATGTCATGGGTTCCCCCAAAAGACATACCTGACCCTTTGGATCTGGTACAGATTTTAGGGTAGCCCCATGCAACAAAACAACAAGAAAAGGCATGCAGCATGGCAGGCCAAGAGAGAAGAAAAGCCATTTGTCCCTCTCTTGAACCATACCAGGCCAAAATGAGGGGCCTCATATTGATTAGGACAAAACCTTTTCCACACAACCCTAACCCACAACCCAAGCCTAACCCGGTAGTTTTTATTTTTTGTGGGGTGAGATGTGCCTTGTATCAATGTAGTCTTGATTAAGAGAGAAGCTTTTTTGTGGATATGGTGATATATGTGGCTCGTCCATCAATGGTTATTTGTGTCCACACGGATGAGTGTACCCATATTGCATATCTTAAAGATAGATCATTTCATAGGACAGAAGACAGATAGCCCATATCTTCAGGAAGACAGTATTTACTAGCATACCTTCTCTTTTTCTGTTCATCTCATTTTTATATGTGGACAACAGATGGGAGGAGAGACAGATATATCCCCATCTCTTGATACCAGGTGGTGTTGGTGAGTAGACCTTTAATTTACATATCCTCTAACACAGCCTGGAGCCTTTATATTGAATATAGGAGGAAATTATAACCCTCATAGTGTCTATACGTATATAATCAAGAGAAGTTTTCACCATTTAAACTTGGTAGATGTTAATATTACCATATAGAGATAGAACGTTAATTTTTATTTATAATGGCATTGACCTTATCCAATAAGTATACCTGTATGGTCATTTACATACTTTTTATGATTTACAATAAAGGTTAAGTTTTAGTAAAGTGGCCTTTTAGTGCTTAGGAAAGTGCACCCTTGTCTAGTTCTAGGTGTAGGTAGGGGCCTTTTAGGTGCTAAAAGCCCCCTTAAGATAAGTGAGCCCCAGACATCTGTCCCCCCTACTTGAATGAGTAAGAGTACATAGTATTCCTATTCCTTCACAAAAAAGTCAGTTGTTAAAAAAAAGAAAAAAAAAGAGACACAAGTTTTTGACAAGTTCTTTAATAAAAAAAATTTAAAAACCCCCAAAAAATCAGCATTGTAAATCGAGCACAAATGGCATTAATTTGTTGACCCATCCACTCATGACACACTCCCATTACTAATGACAACTCTTTGGGCCTGCCATCAGGTTTACATATAAAGGGGCAGGGATGTGGTGACATCACTGACAATATATGTCACAACCACCCTGCCCCTCTGATGGGGATTCCTCGCCATGTAAGTTGATGGGGCTGCAGAAGTTACAGGTTGATAAGGATGCGGTGTTGCCTGAACCCACCAGCATCTTTAACAACCATTGACAGGAATCTGTCATGTACAATAGCAGTAATAATGCTGCTATAATACATGACATTTGGCTTCCACTAAACAAGTAAATGTTCAGGGGTTTAGACAAAAAAACAAGGTTCAGTCAAACTTCAAAGAATAAGTTAAATTTTTAGGCAGAATTCTGCTTTTTACAATAAACTGAAACATTTTCTAATGTCTTTTCTGCTCCACCATCCCAATGTGCTTATCTCTCACTTACAGTACGTTATCCACGGAAGCTTTGAATCTGCACCTCTTGGTTTACAATAAAAAAAAAATGCATCCTGAGAACTGACTTCCTATATCATTATGTGACAAGCCAGGCAACTTCATATCCCATCTGCACTGCCTTATGCATTACAGAATAGGGTGTGTTTTACTTATGTGGACTGCAACTCCCTCATCACTATACCACCTCTTTTTTTATTTCCACCCAAACTTTCCACAAACTTTCCTACTTCTTCCTTAACCACTTAAATACAGGGCACTTTCCCCCCTTCCTGCCCAGGACAATTTTCAGCTTCCAGCGCTGTCGCATTTTGAATGACAATTGCGCAGTCATACAACACTGTACCCAAACTACATTTTTATCATTTTCTTCCTACAAAGTACTTTCTTTTGGTGGTATTTGACCACCACTTGATTTTTTTAGTTTTTGCTAAACAAACGTAAAATATTTGGAAAAAAAATAAGTTTTCTTCATTTTTGTTAAAAAAAAAAATTTCTCCTTCACTGGCGGGAACCGATGAGGCTGCACTAATGGGCACTGATGAGGTGGCACTGATCAGCACTTATGAGGTTACACTGATAAGGTGGCACTGATGGGCACTGATGAGGAGGCACTAATATGTAGAATTGATGGGCCCTGATAGGCAGCACTGATATGCAGCACTGATGGGCACTGATAGGCTACACTGAAATGCAGCACTGATGGGCACTGATAGGTTGCACTGGTGGGCACTGATTGCGGCACTAATGGGAGCTAATAGGTAGCACTGATATGCGACACTGATGGGCACTGATAGGTGGTACTGATGGGCACTGATAGGTAGCACTGATGGGCATTAATAGATGGCACTGATAGGCAGCATTGATGAGGAGGTACTGACAGGCATTACTGATGGGCATCTGTGAAGGGCACTGACAGGCGTTACTGATAGGCACTTTGATGGACACTGATTGGCACTTTGATGGGCACTGATTGGCAATTTGGGTGGGCACTAACTGGCAGCTGATGGACACTGATTGACATTGTGGTTGGCACCTCTGATGTGGGCTGTGCTGATAATCAATGTGCTGATTATCAGCGCACAACCCCCCCCCTTTCCCTGACAGGAGAGACGCTGATCGGCTCTCCCAGTCAGCGTGAACCGAGGAAAGCTGATTACCGGCACTTCCTGGTTCACGCTGTGATCAGCTGTGATTGGTCACAGCTGATCATGTGGTAAAGAGACTGACACACCACACCACCGATTGCCGCGCAATTTAGTCTCCTTTAGATCTATCATAAACCACGTAGTGATTTGCCTGATTTGATACAAATTTAATGAATTGTTCATGTGGGTCCTCCTATTACATACTGTAGTTTTGGTAACTCTAAAGAAAATTGTACAGAGCTTATACAATCAGGTTGCATAGTGTAGGGCCAGCTTTATATAAGTACATGGGAAGGAGACATCCAGCTGTCAATGTTCTTTTAATCCAGGTTCAGGTCAAGGAGGGGAGGTTGTAAATACAATAAGTTCATTTTCAGGCCCCAATCACACAGTGTAGTGGGAGCACATGTTTTGTGGTGTGTTTGCCTATGACAGGCATAGGGCAGCTCACAGATTTCAATGGGCTGCCCTATGAATGACAAACAAGCAAAGTATCTCATGAAGTATTTTGCAGCAGTTTGCACTTTTGTTTACTGTGTATTTGACACATTTTTTGCACTTGACACTTGCACTTCCGTGTTTGGGGTGCTGTTAACAATGAGCGCCACCAAAACCACAAATAGTTAATTTTAGTTGTATAAAGGTGGCCATACTCTGAACAATCTTCTTTAGATTCACCAAAACTATATAATAGAAAGACACACCTATCTATCTATTTGCTCTGTACCAAACAGGCAGGCCCTTGCACTACATAGTTGATGGTAGATCTAAAGGAGATTGCACAGTCAGATTTTATAGTGTATGGTGGGCTTTAAAGACTTCCAGGGACACACTTCTCCTGTTTTCAATAGTATATCTCTGCTCCACAAAGAATGTTATGTGATTGCTCAGGTCCTGCACACTCTGCCAACTAAACGATCTATGAAAGAAAAAGGAAAAGTACAAAACATCAGTAGAAGAGGACGCTATCTGTGTATAGAGGGAGAACAATGTTCACCAACATTGCCTGCTTTAGAAAACCATGGAACTGGGGCGGAGCCGGCGGCCAGAGCGCATGGACGGCTGAGGAGAGCGCTCTGACACAGCGGCTCATTTACAGCGGCACACAGCGAGTATCCAGCCCAAAATTTTAGCACATATGCCAGGGGAAAGACCCAGGTACACTCCGGGACCGATGGCCAAGAGAAAGGACCGGGATGGCCCCAGAAAACTGACCGAATTCTTCCCTCCAGCGGCCGGTCTGACGATCCAAGATGGCGCCCGCGGGGAACGGCGGGCCGCGGCCTACACAGCACAATCCCCCCAGCATCCAGCTTCCCAGCATCCATCCGAGGGTGAGTCACTATCTAACCTGACCCCAATGCCTGCATCCCCATTTGTGAGCCCTGTGAAGCAGAAGCGGAGGCTAGGGACAGAGGGGCACCTCACAGAACACACAGGAGCAGATGAGGATTCCATGGAGGAATCCTCCTCATATGCCCAGCAGCTAGATGCTTTTCCCACCTCAGGCCAGCCCATCATTGATACTACAATGAAGGAGATGCTGCAAACATTAAGGGGGGCTATTCAGCAGGATATAGTGTCCTTTATGCACACAACTAAAGCTGAAATGTCAGTACTCTGCAATAGAATGACATATGTGGAAAATAAAATGGAGGATTTCACTATTGCCCACAATGAGATGGTGGACGCTCACTTCACTGTGGAAGATGAAATCAAAGCGATGCGCCTCAAAATGGCGGACATCGAAGACAGAGCACGCAGAAATAACGTAAAATTTAGAGGGGTACCTGAAACAGTCAAGCCAGCTGAATTATCTGCATATATTCAAAAGCTAATGACCACAGCCCTTCCAGAGTTGGGACCAGCGGACGTCATCATTGACAGAGCGCATAGACTGCCTAAACCCTCTTTCCTATCCGAACAAATTCCCAGAGATGTCATTGCCAGAATTCACTTTTATCACGTGAAGGACCAACTCATGCGATATGCCAGACAACATCCATCCCTCCCTGACCCCTTTACTGGCATTGCACTGTACGCGGATTTATCGCAAGCTACACTTTCTGCCAGACACAACCTGGTCCCCATCACCAAAATTCTACGCAATCATAAAATCCTGTATAAATGGGGGTTCCCTGCTAAACTACTGCTTGACTGGAACAATCAACCTCATACCATCTCTTCCTTAGAAAAAGGTCTGGAGCTCCTACGAAAATGGCGCCTACTACCCGCGGATGCAGATGCTGCAGACCCTGACCCTACTCGGGATCGACGCACCCAACAACAACAAGAAAGAAGAAAACCATGGAACTGTAGAGGTGGGTAGGAGCAATCTCATGAACAGGTAGGGCAGGTGCTGGGTGTGTGTTAATGAAGTCAGCTACTGAACTATTTTCTTAGTTCACAAACAGTTTTCACGTCCCAAATACCAGGACAGAGCAGGAAGTAATCAATGGGTTTTCTATAGGAGACATTGGAGGTAAGGCCGATCTTAGAATATAAAGAAAGCTTTTTCTTTTCTGCAGCAGAGGTACATTAATAGTAAATTGGTACAAAGGGATGCTGACATTTAGAAAAAGAAGCTCATTCCTACTTTCCACATTTAACCTATTATAAATATAGTAAATGGGGCAAGAAATTAAACGGGAATGTAAATTATGGTCAGAAGGGAAAATCGCTCTATAAAATTACCTGTCTAATTTGTTGTGAATCTTTATAATTATACCCCTAAGTGTCACATTCAAATCGCTAGTTATGCCACATGATGCAAAGGCAAAACTGATTGTGCTCTGTCACTTGCTTGACTATAGGACACAAGCACCCCAGTTATAGCAGGACATATGAATCTCAAACATATGAACCACACAACTAACTACTTTAATACAGGGCACTTTCACCCCCTTACTGCCCAGGCCATTTCTCAGCTTTCAGCGCTGTCGCACTTTAAATGACACTTTGCGCTGTCATACAACACTGTACCCAAATTAATTTGTTATCATTTTCTTCACACAAATAGAGCTTTCTTTTAGTGGTATTTAATCACTGCTGTTTGTTTTTTTATTTTACAAAAAAAAAGAAAAAAGACCGAAAAAAAAAAGTTTTTCTTAGTTACTGAATGAAATTGCTGGGGATATAAGCAGACAATATTCCATTTCACACACATATTAGATTTTAACATAATGAAAGAGCTTATGGTTAGTGAAACAGATAAGAACAGAGGCAATGTAAATATATTTAAATGTAAGTAAACATAAGCACACTATAATCACGCGTTAGAATATAATTTAAATACATATCATAAAATATGACATAAAAACTTTTTTCAGTTTGCACTTCAAAATTCTGAAATTAACAGAGTAAAAAGAGAAGTATGAAGCAGTTACCAGAATAAATAAATGGAAATCACTGTTTGGGGAGAAATCTGCAAAGATAAAGTATTGTGTTCAAACCTCCTGGGATGGGAGTCTGTGTATTCGAAACGATTCCCGTTGCAATAATAATCGATCTCTGTGATCTTCTGAATACGGTTTATGTATCTGTTTTAAAAGTATGCCTCTTACTACATTAACCAGATGTCATGGCATTGAGAAATACATGGTTTACTGTTTTTTCAACATTAACAGAAGCATTTAAGGCAAAATATTCAACAGCATGTTTAATCCCATTGCTATGTATCTGAAATGAACACTTAAAATGTTAAATTCCCAATGAAAAGACAGCACCCTCTTATGTATACTTATAAGGATCCCAAATGGATTTGAAAAGAGAAGAGAATATAAGGGACCCCAACAAATCGCTGCACAACACCATATCTATGTAAATGCTAAAAAATTCAATTTATTCAAAATACAATATAATATACTGTAATATGAACTCTTGAACCCTAGTAACCTGAAAACAGGGTCAGAAGAATATCCATTTATAACAACTGTGTTCGTAATAAGATTGTTGTGGTCTCCTGTGTAAACATAAACTGGGATAAGATCCTATACTTTAAGTCCAGTTATTTGGTTAATTATGATGTATTAAGCTTGGTTCCAAAATAAGCTTATTTAATCAAGTGGAATAACAATTAACAAAATAAACCAATAACATAGCAAGAATTAATAAGTAAAGTCAAATATGTGTTTAAAGTGGTAATAAAAGTTGGACTTTTTTAAAGTTAAAATAACAGACATGTTATTCTTACCTGCTCTGTGCAGTGGTTTTGCACAAAGCAACCCTGATCCTCTTTTTCTCAGGTCCCCTGCCAGTGCTCCTGGCCCTTCTTCCTTGACCAGTGCCCCCATAGCAAGTCGCATGCTTGCTCTTGAGCCCTGCTCTATGCATCTATAAGACACATAGAGCCGTGTCTTGACTCCATCCCCCACTCTCTCCTCATTGGCACACTGGCTGTGATTGACAGCCAATGGCTCCCGATGCTGTCACAACCAATAAGGAGAGGGAGTCCCGGGACAGCCAAGGCTCTCGTGCACATCGCTGGATTAATGGGTAGCTCAGGTGAGTGGGGGGCGGGGGGGGGCTGAGGGGGGAGCAGCACACAGGAGATTTTTTATAAATCTTTAAAAAAAAAAAAAACCTTCAGCCTTTACTTGGATAGAAATAGATAGGCTAACAAAAGCAAAACAAAATAAAAAAAAAAACTGCAAACTGCACAATAAGCTTAACAATAAATAAGCGCTTGTAACTAAAACCCAGGTGCAGACTGGGCCAGGAGGAATCCCATACCCCCAAAGCATTCCATCATATCAGCATGTTACCAGCTTACCAAGCCTGCAAGTATCATAACAGATCAGTCCTGCTCCAAGCCTTACCACTTTGCACTGGAGTTGAACACAATGTGCTCCAGTACCTGCATGCTATGTTAGCAAGCATGCAGCCACAGATTCTCTCTACATTTCAGAACTCTTTTTGGAACCCAACTCACATGCAATCACAGCCATTGATTAGGTTAAACTTACTTGCTCCTCGCTCAGACTTAAATTAAGATATTCCCTGAGGGATGTTATTCATTAGGGACTTCCTTTGCAGTTCTCTATATTGATATGACCTGTCAGATCCCCAAAAGAGGTCAGTATTAGAAAACTATGATAGAGATCTGGTGACCCACTCTGCTAAAGCTTTTGCACCAGCAGAAGAGATCAGCAACCCCCATTTTTCTTTCCAGACAGGCTAACTTTGTAGTATAGGTACAAAACATGTTTTTTTTCAATAAAATTGTTTAGGAGAACCCTTTAACTTTTTTCTTTCTGTTCTGTAGAGCTAAATCTTTCTTGGGAAGTAACTTTTTTTTTCCCATGGCAGATCTACCAATACCATAATCTATGTCCACGTGTTAAAATGGTTGTAAATCCAGATTTAAATAAAAAGAAAAACCTGCAAGACAAAGGCATAAGGAGCTCATTATGAAATACATACATTACAATGATGCTGTTGCAGTGGTCCCTGCACACCGCTGTAAACGGTGACATGTTATTTCCAGGTTTGCGGGCTCCGGCTCTGTGATTGGCTGGAGCCGCGACGACATCGGCAAAATCACAGCAGCTGAAGAAACGGCATTAGAGCAAGCTGTTTCTTCAGTGCGAATGTGCCGATGATGTCGGCACATCCGGGTACAGTGAATATTTCCTAAACTGTGCAAGTTTAAGAGAAATTCACGGTACCTACAGGTAAGCCTTATTATTGCTTACCTGTAGGTAAAAGTGGTTGTACAGGGTTTACAACCATCTAAAGGATGATGAATAATAAGGTTTCTATGCTATAATGGTATAGCAGTTATTGTATATTATTATAATATATTGTATATATTGTTGTACAATATATTTAGGCATGTCTATGTTATTATTGCAAAGTAGCATTCATCTAGTTCAGCACCTAAGTCTTTACAATGTATTCTTTACCTCCTAATAGCTATATATGCCAATTCCTAAGGTGGCTCAGCAGTGTGATAGTGTCCCTACTGTGAAAGTGCCAATTGGTTGCATTTACTCACAGACCACAAGTACTCCTTTGTTAGAGACACATCTTATAAATCAACTGAGAAAAAGAAAAAAGAAACCCAAGGAGCAGAAACAACAGGGTGATGTTGATATTAAAGAAAAAAAGTAAACGCAAACCAAAATAGTGAAGGTGGAACTACACTTTGTGCCAGGATGACAGCCAAGAAAGTCACTGTAAACCTCATGGAATGCGACGAGGAGCAAAGCCCCCATAAATATCATGGCCACTACAAAATTTTATTAGGGACCTGGTCTAGTCACTAAGCTGATTTGAATAAAAAATAAACGGGTACATATACAGTATAAACACAGAAATCCATATTAGAATTGTAATGACAACCAATGGGCTATGGTTTACCAGAATGTGGATAAAAAAGGGAATTTGTATTTAGTTTAGTTAGTTTAAGAAATGAGATGTGCTGACCTCATTCAACCAAACATTTTTTTGCCTTGCACTTGATTGGGTATTTTTTCACTTATGGGTGAATTGTCACTTAGCTCACCTAATTTTCTCAGCTAAGTGAATGAGAATTTGCAAAGTGCACACTCTCTACTCCTATAGTAAATTAACCCAGATGGCTGGAAAAAAAAAACATTTCCAAAGTTGTAGAATGCTCAATATGTAACCTGACTTTAGGGAAAGTACACACATTCTTTAATAATTTTTTATTTGCTACTTATTTTTTTTGTTCTATATTTTGATAATTGTGTTACATATATACTGCACATATGAGCAGACTAGTCATCAGCGGATGGTGATGGATTTTTTCACTGCAATAAGTTACCTTACTTGTTTAGCAACTGTTATTATTGAAATTGTAGCCACATACAGTAAAGTGCACTGTTATTGTCATAAGTGACTTTCTGCAAATAAAATCTAAGGTATAACTATTATATATATCTAGCACCGAGGGTCAGGAAGCAGAGCATACAGTATATACTGTATGTATTTAGCAAACATGGTTACATCTGTGTTCATATAAATATACAAAATATAGAAATGTTTTTCAAAATGTAAACACACATTATTGCAACTCTACTTTAGGTTGACTGATTTTGCATACATGTCTAAAAAAACATTGAAAACTCCATAGTTTCTTTTAAAAATATAATCTAAGTTTGGATTAATGTTATAAGCCTAGCTTGTTCGCTTCAGGCTTCCTAGGTTTTAGCACAGGCTGGCTGTCAAAATCTGCTACAGAATGCATTTTGAATAACTTGTCCGCTACCTCAATTTTTTATTTTGTTACACCAGCAGCCTATCTGGATTCTTGCGAGAACTTTGACACTGTACTGCACAGAAATCTGATTAGCAATTTCCAGCCTCTCGTATTGTTCTCTAAAGTAATTGAACAGATATATTGCTCCCACTTTGTGAAATTGACCATTTTATATAATAAAATAGTGTGCAACTGGTTGGTGCAGTTTGACATGTGCATTACATTTCTTTCTAATTCTTATAAAAGAGGTAATTTTCACAATGGGAAATGTGACACTTTTTTTTTTCTTGTTATGCATTGACAGTCAGTAAAAGTCCTATACATTGCATGATTTTTGGGTATATTTCTGTTTTAATTATTGGGCATCATACAGTATCTACTAAAAGGTCAGTCTATCCAGGCTGATATTTCATTTTTTGGTATATTCTGAAAATTTAAAGGGGGAGCATAGTTTACTTTCAGCTAAAACATTTAAATTTATGATGTTTTTACCTTGAATCATTTTTTGTATGGATTTTACATTTTTACAAGAGTTTTTGCTACTTCTTTTTGTTATTTAGATCTGTAAATTAGCCAGTGTAGGTGTGGTGGATTATTTACTACAAAGACTTTTCCTAACAACTGCTGAAGTAAGATAACAGTCACACATCACAGAAGAAGTCCCATTGAACGAAACGTACGTCAGGCTAGGCATGGAACAGCAGTGATATCTAAGCACCCATTTGAGCCTATTTTATAGTTTTTGCTGTAAGTACTGTAGAACTCCTGTGTGCTTTTAATGAATGTTGCGCAATGAGTTTATATTCCTCTTCCGTATGTACACTGTGTGACCTGACTCTGAAGTTCCCTTAATTATTGATAGCTGTGGTGGATACACCTGTGGAATCAAACCAAGCAGGCTGGACAGCTGATGCGGTTATACTTGTAGTGAGGGGGTGAAAGCTCACTGATGCACATATAGACCTTGGGAGGTCTTATTATGTGGTAAGCAGATATATTTGCCCTATCTATCCTGTGGGGAGCACCGGGTGGCTTCACTGATTGAATATTGGATCAACACACTCTTCAGTTCACTCTATGGATGTTTAGTTTGGATATTTGGACTATTATTTTCCCCCTTTTTTTATATTTATTTTCATATAATAGATGGACTTTATGCACTTTATTTAAATAAGGTCATGTTTGACAGCGCTACACGTTAATTTTGAGATATATATATATATATATATATATATATATATATATATATATATATATATATATACACAGTATCTTACAAAAGTGAGAACACCCCTCACATTTATGTAAATATTTTATTATATCTTTTCATGTGACAACACTGAAGACATACAGTACAGCTTGTATAACAGTGTAAATTAGCTGTCCCCTCAAAATAACTCAACACACAGCCATTAATGTCTAAACCACTGGCAACAAAATTGAGTACACCCCTAAGTGAAAATTTCCAAATTGGGCCCAATTAGCATTTTCCCTCCCTGGTGTCATGTGACTCGTTAGCATTACAAGGTCTCAGGTGTGAATGGGGAGAAGGTGTTTTAAATTTGGTGTTATCGCTCTGATGCTTTCATACTGGGCACTGGAAGTTCAACATGGCACCTCATGGCAAAGAGCTCACTAAGGATCTGAAAAAAAAGAATTGTTGCTCTACATAAAGATGGCCTAGGCTAAAAGATTGCCAAGACCCTGAAAATGAGCTACAGCACAGTGGACAAGACCATACAGCGGTTTAACAGGACAGGTTCCACTCAGAACAGGCCTCACTATGGTCGACCAAAGAAGTTGAGGGCACGTGCTCAGCGTCATAGCCAAAGGTTGTCTTGGGAAATAGAGGTATGAGTGCTGCCAGCATTGCTGCAGAGGTTAAAGGGCTGGGAGTCAGCCTGTAAGTGCTCAGACCATGCGCCACACACTGCATCAAATTGGTCTGCATGGCTGTCATCCCAGAGGGAAGCCTCTTCTAAAGATGATGCACAAGAAAGCCGCAAACTGTTTTTTGAAGACAAGCAGACTAAGGACATGGCTTAGTGGAACCGTGTCCTGTGGTCTGATGAGACCAAGATAAATGTATTTGGTTCAGATGGTGTCAAGTGTGTGTGGTAGCAACCAGGTGAGGAGTACAAATACAAGTGTGTCTTGACTACAGTCAAGCATGGTGGTGGGAGTGTCATGGACTGGGGCTGCATGAGTGCTGACAGCACAGGGGAGCTACAGTTCATTGAGGAAACCATGAATGCCAACATGTACTGTGACATACTGAAAGTGGAAGTAAACCCCCTATCGTTTTCAGCCAAGGAAGCTGCCATCTTTGCCTCTGTTTAATCTTCAACTGCCACGGTGCTGCACATGTGATCCGTTATGACACCAGCCATTGGATGGTTTGACTGTTTGGTTGAGAGCACAGCCAATGTGCAGTTAGCATTCCCGGCATGCCTTTTTTTTTTTAAACTGTTAAATCGATGGGTTTACTTCCGCTTGAAGTTAAAGAAGAAGAGCAACAAGAATGGACTTTGTAGGCACCAATTATAAAAAAAATATATATCAATTTATTTATTATACACATAATACAACAATACATGTTAAAAACATTATGCAAATAAAGCGCAAAGGATTATTAGATAAATCTCTCTATTTAATGAGTACAATGCAGGGACAGAATCCTGTACTCATAGTAGTTAATGCACAAAAAGCTCTACATGTTTCGCAGTCTTCTCGCAGAGTGCTTCTTCGGGAGCTTATTAAATATTCTACAGGAGAGGGACACAAAATATATAATAATCAATAGTAATAAACAATACAAAAATTGGTAAGAAGTCTCAGATTTTTTGCGGTGAGTAACAAAAAGCAATCACAACGGGAGTTCCCAGTTAAGGCATGTATATGGTGACACGAGATAGACGTGGAGACATGCCTGATAGAAGAGCATCTTAGAATATATAGAGGACAGAGTGGTAATAGTAATAAGGTATGTAACCATTAACAGATATACAGTAAACAGTGAACCCATAAGGCATTAAGAAAAAGGAAATAAAAAAGCGACAACCTTAGTCATACAGAGAGAAAGAGAAGAGGGAAAGTATTCAGACACAATCAATTATAAAAAATTAACACCAATCAGCCTACCGTAACTATAACACGGATAGAAAAACTCTAGGTAGATGATGGATGCTCATAAGATAGGAAGGGAAAGCTGAATAATGCTATAATCAGCAAGAAGCAATGTAACCTATAATATAGATATATCATAGCAATCAGAATATAACTCTAATATAAATCAGTAAACAAAGATTTATTAGAAAGAAAAAAGGGGGAAATAGGTTCTGTGGTCTCACCTTATAATCTTGGTAGTTACCACAGAACAAGATCTAAATTAGAATCAAAGTGCATAGTGTTGACACAGCACAGCTGATAACCAGAGCAAAACTTAACAAGGGTTTAGTAATCTGGTAGCAAAAGCAGTTAGCAGAGACAGGCCATCTAAGAAACAAAAAGATATAACTGAAATCAGTAAGATAGGATAGGAATTATCCCCTATAAAGGTACATTGGGTAAAGTGTCATAAACATACCTTTTCTATGTGAGTCTGATGGTAAAAGAGTAGTCCAGGAACAAACCGCTGCCTAGGAGAGGTGCCATGATATAGGGCTGACTTTGCAGCCCTATATACACGTCCCAATCAGGTGTGACATACTGAAACAGAGCATGATCTCCTCCCTTCGGAGACTGGGCCGCAGGGCAGTATTCCAACATGATAATTACACCCAAACACACCTCCAAGACATATGCCTTGCTAAAGACGCTGAGGGTAAAGGTGAGGGACTGGCCAAGCATGTCTCCTGACCTACACCCTATTGAGCATCTCTGGGGCATCCTCAAACGGAAGGTGGAGGAGCGCAGGGTCTCTAACATCCACCAGCTCCATGATGGAGGAGTGGAAGAGGACTCCAGTGGCAACCTGTGAAGCTCTGGTGAACTCCATGCCCAAGAGGAGTAAGGCAGTGCTGGAAAATAATGGTGACAAAATAATGACACTTTGGGCCCAATTTGGACATTTTCACTCAATTTTGTTGCCAGCAGTTTAGACATTAATGGCTGTGCGTTGAGTTATTTTGAGGGGACAGAAAATGTACACTTATAGAAGCTGTACACTCACTACTTTACATTTGCTTCAGTGTTGTCACATGAAAATGGATAATAAAATATTTACAAAAATTTACATTGTAGCAAATTGTCATTTCTTCAGTGTTGTCACATGAAAAGATATAATAAAATATTTACAAAAATGTGAGGGGGTGTACTCACTTTTGTAAGATACTATATATATATATATATATATACACATATATTATATATATATATATATATATATATACATACACACAGTTGTGCTCATAAGTTTACATACCATGGCAGAATTTATGATTTCTTGGCCATTTTTCAGAGAATATGAATGATAACACAAAAAAAATTCTTTCACTCATGGTTAGTGTTTGGCTGAAGACATTTATTATCAATCAAATGTGTTTACTCTTTTTAAATCATAATGACAACAGAAACTACCCAAATGACCCTGATTTACATTCCCTGGTGATTTTGGCCTGATAACATGCACACAAGTTAACACAAAGGGGTTTGCATGGCTATTAAAGGTAACCATCCTCACCTGTGATCTTTTTGCTTGTAATTAGTGTGTGTGTATAAAAGGGTCCTGACAGACCCTTGCATCTTTTTTCCAGTGCTGCAGTGATGTTTCTGGATTCGGAGTCATGGGGATTGTCAAAGGATCTGCGGGAAAAGGTAGTTGAACTGTATAAAACAGGAAAGGGATATAAAAAGATATTCAAGGAATTAAGAATGCCAATCAGCAGTGTTCAAACTCTAATCAAGAAGTGGAAAACGAGGGGTTCTGTTGAAACCAAACGGTCAGGTAGACATGAGATAGAAAAGTCGAAAATTGTTCGGGATGCAAAGAAAATCCCACTAATAACTTCAGGTGAAATACAGGACTCTCTGAAAACATGTGGTGTGGCTGTTTCAAGATGCACAATAAGGAGGCACTTGAAAAAAGATAGGCTGCATGGTCAAGTCGCCAGAAGAAAGCCATTACTATGCAAATGCCACAAAGTATCCAGCTTACAATACGCCAAACAGCACAGAGACAAGCCTCAAACTTTCTGGCACAAAGTCATTTGGAGTGATGAGACCAAAATTTTGCTTTTTGGCCACAACCATAAACACTACATTTAAGCCCCATACACACGGTCGGATTTTTGCATGTATTCTGTCCGATCGGACAATGTTGTTGAAAAATCAGACCGTGTGTATGCACCATCGGACAGTGTACGTCGGATTGTCCGACGGACAAAGTCCTATCTCCTTCTGGATAGATTTTCCGACAACACGGTCCGATCACACCAAATCCGATCGTGTGTACGGTTGTCCGACGGACAAAGTGCTACGCATGCTCAGATCACATTACAAGACCAAAGCTATTGGCTACTAGCCTCTACGTAGTCCCGTCGTAGGCAACAAACGTCACCACGTTCAGAATGATCGGATTTTCCGACAACTTTGTCCGACCGTGTGTATGCAACACCAACATCAGACAAAGTATGACGGCCAGGATAATCCGCGCGTGTGTATGGGGCTTTAGAGAGGAGTCAACAAGGCCTATGGTGAAACACAGAGGTGGATAGCTGATGTTCTGGGGATGTGTGAGCTACAAAGGCACCGGAAATTTGGTAAAAAATCATGGCAAGATGAATGCAGTATGTTATCGAAAAATACTGGAGGAACATTTGCATTCATTAGCCAGGAAGCTGTGCATGAGACGTACTTGGACATTCCAACATGACAATGACCCAAAACACAAGGCCAAGTCGATCTGTCATTGGCTACAGCAGAATAAAGTGAAGGTTCTGGAGTGGCCATCTTAGTCTCCTGACCTCAATAGCTTTGAGCCACTCTGGGGAGATCTCAAACATGTAGTTCATGCAAGACAGCCCAAGAAGTTACAGGAACTGGAGGCTTTTTGCCAAGACAAATGGGCAGCTTTACCATCTGAGAGGATAAAGAGCCTCATCCACAAATACCACAAAAGACTTCAAGCTGTCATTGATGTTAAAGGGGGCAATACGCGGTATTAAGAACTGGGGTATGTAAACTGTTGATCAGGGTCATTTGGGTAATTTATGTTGTCATTATGATTTAAAAGAGTAAACACAGTTGATTGATAATACATGGCTTCAGCCAAACACTAACCGTGAGTGAAAGAAACATTTTGTGTTGTCATTCATATTATCTGAAAAATGGCCAAGAAATCTTAAATTCTGCCAGGGTATGTAAACTTATGAGCACAACTATATATATATATATATATATATATATATATAATGTGGCAGTGGGACCCTGTGCTACCTGGAAGATTGCTGGTTTACGCCAGATTTTGGGGATAAAGGCACGCTGATGGCACAGCTGTGTGCTGAGCTATTTAGTTGTGACCTGACTATTGCTCAGGGCTCCACCCAACAGACAGGAAGTCTGTGCATGGGAGTCAGGTGGACTCCCATTCCTCTGAGAGGAGTCGGAGGCTGCATGGGGTCAGAGCATGCATGTCTGCAGGAGGCAGATGTACTTGGTGACAGAGGAGCAAGGAGCTGATCAGAAGTAAGCTAGAAGAGAACTTAACTCTAGGAAACTCTTTTGTTCTGAGGAGCAGACATAATGCCTAGGCTAAAGGCCTGAAGGCAAGAATGGCAAGAATGTAAGACAGAAGGCAAAAGTATTGAGTGTGCAAGATACAGTAATGGTGGAACCCCCCTGTGTGGGATACTGATGTCTTTGTGATCTGGTCCGTGTTTTTAAATAAAATTAGGCTACCACGCCCTTAAAATACAGTTCTGGACTGGCGTACTCACTGGAACCGCACCTACTGCTTGAGTCTGATCCCCCCAATGTTACTATATATATATATACTATATATATATACTAAATATATATATATATATATATATATATTGGCAAGCTTCACTGTAATACAATGTTTCTTTTTCTGGTCTCTTTTAAGCATCATTCACCCCCCCCCCCCCCCCCCCCCCCCCCCCCCACAAAACCCCCCCCCCCCCCCCCCCCCCTACCCCCCCCCCCCCCCCCCCCCCCCCCCCCCCCCCCCCCCCCCCCCCCCCCCCCCCCCCACATTGTAGAGGGCAATACACTATTAACCTGTTGCCGACCGCCCACCGTCAATTGACGGCGGAGCGGTGCGGCTCTTGTGGCGGGCCGCCGTCATATGACGGCGATAACATTTCAGCCACTAGGGGGCACGCGTGCGTCGCTGGAGCCGCACTTGCTTGCCCATCGCGTCGCTGGGGACCCGATGCGCGTGCCCGGCGGCCGCGATGTCCGCCTGGCACGCGCGATTGCCCAGTAACTGAGAAGGACGTGGATCTATGTATGTAAACACACAGATCCACGTCCTGTCAGAGGAGACCGATGGTGTGTCCCTTGTACATAGGGACACCGATCGGTCCCCTCCCCCAGTCAGTCCCCTCCCCCCACAGTTAGAATCACTCACATAGGGAACATATTAACCCCTGCAACGCCCCCTAGTGTTAACCCTTCCCTGCCAGTCACATTTATACAGTAATCAATGCATTTTTATAGCACGGATCGCTGTATAAATGTGAATGGTCCCAAAAATGTGTCAAAAGTGTCCGATATGTCCGCCCCAATGTCGCAGTCACGATAAAAATCGCAGATCGCCGCCATTACTAGTTAAAAAATAATAATAATAAAAATGCTATAAATCTATCCCCTATTTTGTAGACGCTATAACTTTTGCGCAAACCAATCAATATACGCTTATTGCGATTTTTTTTACCAAAAATATGTAGAAGAATACGTATTGGCCTAAACTGAGGAAAAAATTTGTTTAAAAAAAAAAAAAAAATTATTGGATATTTATTATAATAAAAAGTTAAAAAATATTGTGTTTTTTCAAACATGTCCCTATTCTTTTGTTTCTTTTGCAAGAAATAAAAACCGCAGAGGTGATCAAATACCACCAAAATAAAGCTCTATCTGTGGGGAAAATTTTATTTGGGTACAGCGTTGCATGACCGCGCAATTGTCATTCAAAATGCAACAGCGCTGAAAGCTGAAAAATGGCTTGGTCAGGAAGGGGGTGTTCGTGCCTGGTAGGCAAGTGGTTAAGAGGGAGCATGTTCCTGCACGCTGGAGTCACAGGTGTTTGAGAACAGCTACAGCCAACAGCCTGTACCAATCAATGAAAGGCTGACAGATGGTGTGGCTGTATGGGGATAGATGATCAATCCTGGATGCTCAATATTTTCACATTCAAATTCCTACATATTTTGTCTCTGCAAAACAAAAAAACAGAAAACTACCCATCAACCCTGCCAGAAATCCAGTAAGCTTGTAACTTTGTCCAAAACTAAAAAGAACGTTTTGACTGGAATTGAGGTCCCGAGGTACCAGTAATCAACTTATTAGAAAATCTTTTTTACCAACTCTTTTTAACAGGAAGAGTGAAGAAAGGATTTAACTGATGTGAGTACCCCACATCAAATTAAAATGTTATTCCCCCAAGTTTGACATTTTTAGGTAACATTTAGATGTTGGTGAGAGGTGGCCAAGTTTTGCAAATGTTCTGCCACAGTTTATTCTCATAAATCAACCCTGAATTCATTTTAATATTTTCAGAACTAAACCCTTTTATCCTTTACAGTTAAAAAAGATGCCATCTTCACCTGTGTTTGATCTGCAGTTGCCATAGTGCTGAACATAATTATGACACAAGCCATTTGATGGCTTAACAGTTTGGTTAAGTGCACAAGCAACTGTGATCATTTTCATTCTTGACATGCCTTGAATGTGACTGTTTGATGAAACAAATAAATTGATGGGTCTGGTTCCTCCTTAAAGTGATGTTAAAGACATTTCTCCTCTATTCTCCTCTATTCTGCGTGCCCTTCTCTCTCTGCCTGTGTGTGTGGCTCTGGGAATGGCTGCACTTAAAGTGATTGTTACTCATCACCTTGTAAACAACCAGTATATACCTTTTTTATAAGTGATCACATTCCCTCTGTTTTTAGCTTCATAAGAGCTGAAGGGAGGAGAAGCAACAGTACACTGATCTTCCCAGTGAAAGGCTGTGAGGAGAGGGGGGTGTCAGGACAAGTCTGATCATTGGAGGAGAGCAGCCTGAGTTTCCAGCACAGCTAGGGAACGGACCATGGTGCATTTTCCTGCTTAGTGTGGTCAGTTTTTAACACCAGGGATTTCAAACAAAGGAAGCAAAAAAAGAGAACATACAACATTTTCATACAAGTACATGGTACAGCAGGAACATATCAGGAATTTGATTTGCTGGGGTAACAAACACTTTAAGGTTGTAGCTCTAAACAAGAACATGCAGAAACTAGAAACTCTGGGCAAGACTCCAAAGGTCCTGGTGGGCACAGTGGGGCACCAACATATCGGAAGTAGGATAACGTGGCTGGGGCACAGTTAGTGGAACAACAACAAAGGAATAAAAAAAAAAAAATAGCAAGAACATGTAAGTCCAACTCAAACCAAACCAAAGAGTACGTGGCTTTAATAGGCAAATACAGAGCGCATTTGACATCAGATTGAGATGCTTCCAAGATTATTCAAATTCAATGTAGGTGCAGTTGACCTGACTTTGACCTGCTTTTGTTGCTTTTGCATTTTCACAGACCTGTATGGGGAGAGAAGCTGTTCTGAAGCGAACAAAAGCCTGTGTAATCTGCCCCTTAAGTGTAACTTCACTCTCAGCATTGATTATTTTTAATCCTCATGCTGCTAGCATTAGTAAATAGATAGGAAAGTATATTATATTTACTTACCTTATACTTTATTTTACATTTCTTCAGTTACTTCCTGGTTTCCTGCCTAGGCAAATGATGCCATGCTGTCATGCTGTCACATACCTGGTGATGGAGCCTGACGTGGAGAGAAGGGCAATTTCTTACACCTCCGGCTTGGTACTCCTGATAAAGTAACAGGAGGCACAAGATCCTGGAGTGGCATGAGTGCCTGGCAGTTCTGGTGATGGTTGCAGATGAGAGGTCTGTTCGCACTTGGATGCAGGCTGAAACGTAATGCAGGGCAGCAGGCACGCAGGCTGGAAGACAGTCAGCAGGCACTAGGCAGCTGGCAGGTTACATGCAACAAGTAGGCCGCCAGGTGGCAGACAGTAGGTACTTGGCAGGCTGCAGGAGTAGGGATGACCTTCACAGGCTGGACACAGAGCAGGGTCAGGCAAACTAGCAGGCATGCCAGGAACAGAGCAGTAGGCAGAAGAGTAGTCAGGTTCAGGCTGGAGTTGGCAATGGCAAGCAGATAGGCAGAAGGATCAAGCAGGGACATGGTCAAAGAGCAAACCAGGAATCAGTTCAGGCAGAGTTCAAGCGTGGTTAGATGGATAGCAGAACAGCAACAGGAGATCAAGCACAGGAACAGGTAGCAGGTAGCAGAACACTGTAGTCCATAGGGCAAGGTCCTAGTGCAGCAGAGGTGTTTAAATAGCCCCCAATCTAGTGGCAGGCCTGAATGCCAGCGTGCACGCGTATGCACGCATATGTACAAGCATGGCTCTGAATAACAGGAATTCTCCATCTGCGTATAAGCACCTGGGTATATTTTGTCCTTCATGACACATGCATCCCAGGAGTCGTGAGAAGGGGAGGAGTGGAGTTTATTCTCAGCTAAGCACACTTTTTCTGTATGCATACTTGAGCTAAGGGCAGGAAGTAAATGCTACATGAATCATTTGCCCTTACTAAAGATGACAACGGTCAGAAATGCTAGGGAGTGATTTTCAAAGTGATTTCTATGCAAAATAAAGCATGGAGACATGGATGAATGGGGGGGGGGGAGTTTGCTTTGAATAATATAAATTAATTAAATAGCATTTTTGGTTTATGGTGCTTAGATGCAGTGAAGATCTGCTTTAAGCTGAATTTTAGGATGCATGGCAACTAAAACTTTACAAAGTAAGTTCAAGAAAAATGCCACCAAAGTGGAGGTTTGTGATCGTGGTAGTTCTTTATCCTTTGTACACAGTGTCCACCTGTGGGAAATGTTAAGCGGTGGCCCTGCATCACACAGCAGTGAGGTATGCTGCCACCTTTGAAATATATGTCCAAAAAAACATGGCTTTTTCCTCAGTAGTGAACATACCTGTTCTTTGTTAATACGGATATGCTAGAAGCATGATGACAACATCTCCTGTAGTTTAGAGATGTGTTACTGACAGTCCTGCAGCACAAGAATGAGTTGAGTGATGCTGAACACAGCTAGTTATCTCTAGCTTCTAGGACAAGCATGGAAAAAAACAAAAACTCCTGATTTGCACAATTGTCACATACTACGCAAGCTACTGGATCAGCATCACAGCCGTAGGCATGTCCAGGGGGTGTGCCTGGGCACACCCTAATCACCCCAAATGGCACAGATTCCCCCTGCTGATATTTCACTAAAGCCCCCCCCCCAATGGGGCTACTAAAATGTTTTTAAAAAAAAATAATAAAGTAAAAAACTACTGACACCGTCCCCTACTGACACAAACCTCTGCCCTACTGACAAGTCCACTGCTCTACTGACACCATCCATGGTTTAATACATTTGGGGTGCACAACCTAATGCAATATGCTGCACACATCTATGATCACAGCCAGGTCAACAACAGCAGACACCATTGCACCTAGGAACAGATTTTTTTTAGAACAGAATTCTATAACAATAATAATAATAAATAATACTTGTTTAGCACTATTTTCCAAATGTGATATTCCTTCTGCCACTTCAACTTTTGTGTGGCCATATATAATATATGATAGGCATGAGTATTTGTACTATTTCCACTCCCTTGGCAGACATTGAAAAACAAAAGGAATGGATTCCAAATGTCTATATGCACATAGTTAAACTCACCCTACATTTTGCACACACACATCTTTAGAGAAGGAACTGCTATAAACATGTGTGCTTTGTGTTGAGTAATTGCTTCCTGTTTTGCAATTTGATAGAAGATTAAGAGTACCTAGTCATTTCATTTTATTATATCTAAACAGAACCATCATTTGCAAATGTTCCCCTCTTTATATTAGCTATGAAGAAAAAACAGACTTTCATGCAGTTGTCAAGTGGCAATATTGTTTACTGTGCTTAGGAATAGTTGACGTAAATGAATACAGCAAATTGGTTAGGCTTATTTGACCTGTACTGCATGTTATTAAATGGCAATACGTTTCTTTATTTTTAATTACAAGCTTCCTTTGGGAGCGGATGCTAATAGATAGCTTGTTTTATGTGCATAATACTTTACGCATCTTAAATATATATTTTGAAATCTATTTCTGGAGATCATCCAATAATTATTGTTTTTCAGAAGACGTTTGCACTGCACTGTTCAGATTTAATACTATGCCATCACAACACCACAATGACCTATAGTCACTTATCCCAGTATTACTTGTTTGTTTGCCTCGGTAAATATACACTGAAAAGTTCAAAAACATTTTAGATGGGGGCGCATGCGCGGAGCTGACCGGAGCAGACATGCCTGCCTAAAGCTCCATTACCTACAGGACAAGGAAGCCTAATAACGGCTGGTAAAGTATATCATCCCTGTGGGCACCACAGCTCCCTGCCATGTTAGGACTCCTTTCCCGGTGACAAGCAGCCTTCTACGAAGCCGAAAACTGGAAAAGCTGTGCCGCCTCACACAGGACATAAAATGGCACTGAAGCTGCCCCCCTCAGAAACGTCATGCAGGGCTGCTAAAGCATTAAAGGCAAACAAACATTGTCAGCTCCTTCCAGAAAAATATTATTTTGAGCTTGAGAATCTTGAGGATACATCACAGGATGAATTAGCTTCCCCAGTCACATTAAAACAAATAGAAAAACTTTTCCAAAAATCACTAAAATGTACCTCAGACCATATTACAACCATTCTCACTAAAGAGATTAGGGAACTGGGCCAACGCTTGTCTGAACTTTAAATTAGACTAGATGACATGGAAAACTATACTCTGAATTACTCGACAGAGATTTAAAACCTTAAAGAGGAAAATATAATATTGCAGACCAGATTTGAAGATTATAAAAATCATGCTAGGCGCTCTAATTCCATTAGAGGAATTCCTGAATCTGTAATTGACTTACAGGCCACAATGATAGCACTTTTTCAGGAACTGCAACCAGCTATCCCAGTAGAACATCTTGAGATGGACAGGGTACATAGAGCCCTAACACCTAAAAAACTTAAAGGTCCGCCTTGTGATATCATTGATAAGTTCCACTTCTACTGTACAAAGGAACAACTATTAGCCCAGCAAGAAAAAAAGAATCTCTAATTTTCCAAGGACATAATTACCAACTGTTAGCAGACTTATCACAACTAACCATCAAGAAAATACAGGCTTTGAAACCCCTTCTTCAGCTATTACAACGCAATCTAATAACGTATCAGTGGGGTTTTCCTTTCTCGGTGCGTTTTACCTATCAAGGCTCCAAATACACGTGTCGCAATGCAAATTTCCTGCAAACTACCTTACAAGACTTGCGTCTGATGAATTCAACCCAAGACTCTGACAAGGCACACACTGAAGATCAGCATAGTGTTCTTTTGGTAAATCATCTACACCAGCAAGAGGAAACGAACATCACAGTTTGCACAAAAGAAGTCTCTTTCGATCTCCAGATCCTGATGATTCCATGGACTGAAAGTTGCTGCTTACTGAGGTTTCCTTTTCCAAGTGACTAGTCGAGTTCACTGGTTCACATTTACTTTACCAGTGACCTTCAACATATGTTAATGGGATTTTATCTCCTATTTTCATATTTATATGACTTATCTTATGAAAGCTAAAGATGTTATAAGGTTATGCTTTTTTTTTCCTCTTCTTTCTTAATTATCCTTTTTTTAAACCGTTTTTCCGCTTTAATAAGATCTTTTTCTCTTTCCTTTTTTATCTTCCTTTACCGCCCCCCCCCCCCCCCCCCCCCCATTCCGGAGGCAAATTCTTCACTATGCAGTTTTTAACTGCCTGATACCATATTTTATAACTCTTTAATACCATGGCTTCCTTAAACATATTATCCCTGAATGTACAGGGATTTAACATCCCACAAAAATGCACCAAAGCCTTTTGTTCATTTTCTTCTATGAAGGCACACATCTTGTGCCTCCAAGAAACCTACTTTACTGTACAATCCACCCCTAAATTCTTCAGTAAGATGTACTCTCAAGTATTTACAGCCTCTGCTTCGACTAAACAACATGGCATACTTATTGCATTTCCCCGTAGCCCCCATTTAAATTATTAAAGGAGATTAAAGGAGATTAAAGATCCCGAAGGCCGTTATCTGATTCTTACAGGACATTTGCTAGATACCACTATCACTGTTGTCTCATATTATGCCCCTAACAAACGACCTACTTCTTTTCTCTCCCATTATTACAAAAGGTAGACTCACCTAAAATGGGTACAGCAAATACATGTGGAGATTCTAATCAGACTCTCTTTCCCTTTCTAGATACATTGCCAATACCTCAGTCACACAGGTCCGATGAACACTCTTTTCCGCAAATTATTATGAAATACAATTTAGTAGACTCCTGGCGTGAGTTGTATCCTACCAAGAGGCAATATACGCATTATTCGTATCCTCTTCGCTCATTTACACGGATTTATCATATATTCTTGACCATAGGTATGGTGCCTGAAATTCTGGCATCAAAAATTGTTCCCGTCCCATGGTCTGATCATAGCTCAATCTACACTGTTCTAGCCTCCACAATTCCAAAAGCACGTGACCCCACGTGGCTTCTTAGAGTATTATTACTCAAAAATTCAGCACATAAAAAAAAATAAAAAAAGTATTGAACTTGCACTTAAGGAATATCTAAAATATTATTCCACACCTGGCATTTCTCCGATCAATTTATGGGAGGCACACAAACCTATCTTCCGTGGCATATGTTTGAGATAGGCTGCACTATTTAATCGAGAACAAAAAGCCCTTTGCTGTAAACTAGAAACAAATTTTAATACATGTCATATGGCATTTCAACATAACCCGTCTCCATCATTGAGATTGAAATTAGATAAAGCCAAATTAGAATTTGATTTGTTTCTCACTGAGTCAGCAGACAAAAACATTAAACGATCATAACATAATTTCTACATGAAAGCAAATAAACCAAATACGCTACTAGCCCATGCACTTAAATCTTGCCACACTCCTTTCAAACCTATACATCTTAAAATATCCAGAGATGTATATTCCAATAATCCTTTGAATATTCTACAAAAATGTAAGTCACATTTAACCACTTCATATTCGTCTGACAGTGAGCTGGATGCCTCTAAAGCGAATGATTTATTTTCTCACATTTCTCTTCCTTTGTTGTCCAAAACACAATTGGAAATGATGGAGGAATCTGTATCGGTTTGTAAGGTGACCAGTGCTATTAAGGATCTGAAACTAAATAAAAGACTTGGTCCCGATGGTTTTTATGCTCTTTATTACCAAACATTTGCGGAAACCTTATCGCCCGTTCTAGCTAACACCTTCAATTCTCTCCTTAAGGGCCACTCTTTTAGGAAGGAATCCCTAACAGCAATTATATGTATGCTTCCCAAACCCCACATACAGATGACACTATTTGGTCAAATTATCGTCCTATTTCCTTATTAAATTTGGATATTAAAATTTTTGCCAAAATTCTCGCCAATAGACTAAACACAATTATAGGTAATCTTATACATCAAGATCTAGTTGGTTTCATCCCTATTCGACAAGCTAGCGATAACATTAGACGTGCAACCATTTTGCCACATGCTGCTAAATTACGTTGTATTCCCACTTGCTTTCTCTCTCTTGCCCTTAAAGTGGAGTTCCACCCAAAAAAAAAGGCATTACTGTGCATGAAATAGTATAAAAAAACATTTGGACATATATATATATATTTTTTTTTTACTCACCTCTTAATGCCTGTTGCTATGTGTTCCCTTGAAACCTTCCTCCTTCCTCACTGCAGCGCCTTACGTCACTTCATTCGGCACCTCCACTTGCTACTGCTCCTGGGAGATGTGTATCATCATTTCCCAGGAGTCAGTGGGAAACACTGAGGGCTTCATTGCCATCACAACGGGGCGGGCACTTCTGATGACGCTGCCCGTTGTGATGGCAACCTGATTAGTTGAAGGTGTCCTGTCGAGAAATGCCCCCTGTAGAATAATGCCCGCCCAGTACTAGGCATGTGCAGCGCTTGCACAGTTCGGCGGCTTTCGGAGTCTCCGTACTACACAAGCGCTGCGCATGCACAGTACAGGGCGGGCTTTTTTTTTCGACAGAACAACGGCGCTGCGAAAATGACTCAATGCGCGAAATCGGGGAGAGAACGGGCATTTCTAGTAAGAACAACGGCGCAGCGAAAGTGACTCATGCGCATGCACGAAATCGGGGAGAGGACGGGCACCGTATACCGGAAGAGGATGCTTGTGGGCTTCACATTCCTACAAGCAAAATGAAAATGGCCAGAACACCATGATCAAAGTTCTTTAAACAGATGAAACCGGACATCGGGAGAGAAATTTAACAGAAGACGTGAGTTTTACAATGCCTTTTTAAATGCTTGTGAAAGGTTTAAAAAAATATATAGATTGTAGTTGGAACTCCACTTTAAGAAAGCATTTGATACTATATCATGGTCCTATATGCACTTTACCCTCAATAAATGGGGCTTTGGCCCACATTTTTTACAGTGGATCTCTGCATTATACCATGAAGCTACAGCTTACATTAAATATGCAGGTTATAGAGGAAGAGTTTGGTATAGAGGGGTACATGACAAGGATACCCACTCTCACCACTCTTGTTTGCATTGCTTATTGAGCCTCTGGCACAAAGAATAAGGATGACCATTACAGGTATGGAATTAGGTGGATATCATCACAAATTATGCTTATTTGCAGATGACATCCTCCTTATTTTGTCCTCACCACAAGTTTCTGCCCCTAATCTTATGGTTATATTACATGAATATTTACTCATTTTGGGTCTAAAAGTCAATGTTCAAAAATCTGTGGCATTGAACATCTTATTAACTGAAAAGGAGAAACTAGCTATACAAGATTTGTTACCCTTTAAATGGGCTGAAATAGCCTTCCATATTTGGGTATTCAGCACACTGCCAGTTCCTCTGATCTATTTGCTGCTAACTATCCAGCCTTATTGAAAATAACCACTAATTTGTTACAATCTCTATATAACCCGCTCCTTTCTTTTCACCAAAATCCGGCCTTTACCCAGCATGGATATCTCCCAGAACCTTTCGGGCCTGGTCTAAGGTTGGCATTTCATGTCTATATGATATAATTTCAGCAACATCAATTATGTGAATCCTTTGGGCTCCCCCAATCCGAAATATTCCGTTACCTCCAAATCAACAAATGTTATTGTCCTCTCCTTAACACTTAACAATATTGTGTATTATCAAATCTTCTTCAACAAACATAATGGCTGCTGAAACATCATATAAGGTACTTGGTCCCTGCTAGAATAACTAAATTTGCACCTGATCACTCAGGCCTCTGTTTTCGTGGCTGCCCTGAACAGGGTATGTACATACATATCTGGTGAAATTGTCCAATTGTACACACATTGAAAAAAAAAATTCTACTTGCCTCGGAAATGTTTGAATGTTCTATTACACTGGACCCGACAACGGCTCTCTTAAATTTAAGACCAGACTTTCTCACACGTAAACAATTTTTAAACTAATCCTTATGCTCTTAACAGACCATGGCTAAAGCATGGAAAATGCCTGTATTGAACATAGCAGAAACCAAGCACAGAATTAATCAATCATTCATACATGCTAAGATGGATGCTTTAGATAAAGACAATTTAAAGGAGTTTGAACATTTATGGAGACCATGGCTCACACACTGCCTACCTGATAACTTTGACAATCGAGTACTCTCATCATGGTTACTGACACGTTCTCACGTGATTATATTATTGCCTTCTATATACATTTTTGCCTCCAGAACTTTGATGTCCCCCTTAGACTCGGTTCACACTGGGGTAACTTGTCAGGCGACTTAGCAAGTCGCGCTCCATTCTGTTCAATGGAACCGTTCTAATAGGAGCAACACAAGTCGCTCCGACTTAGAAAAAGGTTTCTGTACTACTTTTGGGGCGACTTCAGGCAATTTGCATTGACTTCTATACCTAAGTCATTTTGCAAGCCGCCGCTGAAGTTGGATGCAGGTCGTCTGAGGCAGTCGCGCTGCAAGTCGTGCTGCCCCTGTGTGAACCGACCCTTACCCCTATACTTTTATTTCTTCTTATTTTACTCATTCTTATTCTTTTAAGGATTTTTTTCGTTATTATTTTACACATAATATTTGCTACAAACAGGTAATTTTACATAATCACAGATATCATTAATATTATAGATAGATATACTTAACTCAATGGTTTGTAACTATGACCATTCCAATCTAAAAAGATCATCTATCAACTTACACTACACTACAATGTATTTATATATGACAATTTAATATTCTGTTAATATGACGAAGAATTGTTCTAACACATTGATTGTAATGGATATCCTCAAAACTTGATTTTTTCTTTAAAAGTCATAAATTCATAGTAATATATTAACCTGTATTTTCTGTAACATAGAACACTGTTCTGAAAATCTTATCAGATATATCGTAATTGTTATTATATGATGATATTTCAGATAAAAAATGAATGAATGAGAAAAAACACTTTCGATAGACATTTTCCTGCTGTTAAGCTTGTTAAAGGCTTATACAAATAACCGGCACAGTTTAAAGTATTATCTTTTCGTACTTCTTATATGCTATGTGAAGCCCCTAAGTATGATTACAACATGATTGTTTTGCTACAAAAGTGCTAAACATTTTTATTGCAACAATACACAGCAGAAATATACGTTGACATTACACCTTGGTCCAAACAGATATAGCACAATTTATGCTAAAGCGTATATCTGGGCAATTAAAAAAATATGCAATACATCTGTATTAAACAGACACATTTCCCCATGTTCTGTCCCCTTGCAAGTATATAATAATTTTAGATGGACAGAGGGCGAGGACAGAACAGAGACATTCATGTTCACCTAAAGATTTGCCTTTTAAATGGTGTCACCTGGCTTGGATTTATTGAGTGAAGCCCTATCAGCACACATCTAATACCTCCAATCGCCAGGAATTGTCGCTACTTCTTTCCCTCTTGGGTGCCTTTCTGGGATCCTCTACAGGTCTGCCTGGGGTATCTGCTTTTACACCCGGCATTGTTTACGCCTGTGGCTGCATCAGGAGAAATCTCAATTTTCTAATTGAATATTGTTCTGTAACATCCATTCAACCATACTCAACTGAGCCCCTGATGAATCCTACAAAGCGAAACGCATCAGTGGGGCACCTCTCCTTTCTCCTCCTGTGATAATATCAAAACCAGTGAAAATTAAATATACTGTATATACCAAAGTGCATATATAGCAAAATTCACAGTACCGCAACAATAACACCTAATTAATTCAGTGTTCAATACAAAAATTTAAATGATTGAATATATATATATATATATGTTGTTTGTTCAAAGAGTCCTTAATAAGCCAATCTTCTCCACAGTTCCTTGTAAAAAGGGTGCATATCCGCACTGATGTCTTAGAAACTAAGCATGATGAACTCTCCCAGGCACACAGTGACCTCAGAAGAGATTATGAGACCCTGGCTGATAGCTTCTCCTATATGCAGGCACACATAGAAGATTTAGACAACAGAAATCGCAGGAACAATATCAGAGTGCGTGGCATTCCTGAGGCCACCATAGATTTATTCCCTGCAGTAACCAAAGTATTTCATATGCTCCTGCCTGATAAACCAACCACTGCCTTTGCATGTTATGGAATACACAGAGCTCTTCACCCTAAACCTCCTCCTGACAAACCCCCTCGGGACATAATAATGTGTATGAAGGACTTCCTTACTAAAGAGGACATAATGCGAGCCTCCAGGAACATACCTAACCTTGAACTAGATGGATTCAGACTACAAATCTTCCCTGACATCTCTCCTGCCACCCTGGATCGCAGACGCAGGATGAAAGAAGTCACCACAGTCCTCCAAACAGCCAGAATTAAATACTGTTGGGGCTTCCCCTTCAAATTATCTGTGATGCACAATGGATCTACTCACACTATCTACAACGTCATTGAAGGAAAAGAACTCCTGGACAAGTTAGGACTGCTGGATCCTGAACCCCCTAACCGCCTTCCGACGACTCCTCGCTCATCACCCATCTGGACTATCCCTTCTACTCGTGAAGAGACCAACGTAGATGGCGACAATCTCTCCAGGATCAAGATTGAAAGAAGTTTCCTCCACCCATCTTCATGTTTTGTCCTAATTTTTCTCCTTTGCACTTTTTCCCCTTTTTTCTTTTTTTTGCCTTTTTTGGCCCAATTTTTACCTCCCTCCCCCGATAATTTTTCTTTAATAACTTTTTATTATTTTTTATACATTATTTTTTGTCCCCAGGATCACTAGACTTTCTGTTGACATTTGTTTAACTTGAATACGGTCCACCCCCCTTTTTTTTTTATGTCTGGCTTCTCTCTCTCTGCTCCCTTTTTAGGGGAGTGGAGACAGAGGATCTATCTCCCCCTGTGTTCTCCTCTCTAAGCATGCACACAGCTGATATAACTATAATACATATCCTAGTACATCCGCCGGTGCTGGTTTGACCCCACGCTCTCTTCTGTATCCCAGCATGGCTTCCCCCTTGGTCTGGTGGTCGTGCTGGGCTTTGGTTGTGAGTTTTGGACTTTATTGTCCCTCTTTACAATTTTCTAGGTCAGTCGACTCTCAGTCCACTGACCCCCTTATACTTTTTCTCAGATCAGTTTGTTGTATTGATTACTATATAATTGATAAAAACTATGGAAGATTACATTCCAAATGGTCAGTAACCACCATGTTACCTGACCTTACCTTTGCACTTTACAAAAAAATTCTTGTTGCTAATTATGCATTTTTTGGTACCAGTGTTCTTTTGGCTGTACCCCACAGTCATGTTTATATCATGACTTTACTGAGGATACACAAAACAATACTGTACGAATACCTTACTTATATAATTTGTTAATACGGTTGTTACATCACCACCTTACACCTTATAGTATGCTACTTTGATACACATATTCCATTCTACACCTCTCTACCACTCTCTACCGAAAAGAAACATCAGGCAATACCATTTTGCATGCCTCCAGTTTCCACCCCACTCCCTTGGTTAGATCGATCCCGTATTCTCAATATTTACGGATACGTAGAAATTGCACAAAAGATTCCGATTTCTTATCTGAAGCAAAAAACCTACAGGTGCGTCTACTGCATCGGGGATACTCCCCCACGAGTCTAAAAAAGGCCTTCAAAAGGGTTTTGCAACAAACAAGATTGAGTCTTGTATTTAAACCTGTCAAACAAAGCAGTAAGACAATGGATCAAACACATGTAGTGCTGACCTATAACCAACAACACGGACAGGTTCGTAGCATCCTTAAGAAACACTGGCACGTACTGGATATTGACCCCACATTGAATCTGTTTATACCCAAAGAGCCCCTTGTGACATTTAGACGTACAAAATCCCTACGTGACATCCTAGTCAAGAGTGAATACACCGGAGCCTTTAGGGGGGATCCGTGCAAATGTCACGGTACCTTCAAATGTGGGGGGTGTACTCAATGTCAGTACATGAATATCGATACCAACATAGTGCTTCCCAATGGAAGGAGCTTCAAACCGAGTCATTACGCAAACTGTCGCACGTACGGAGTGGTGTACATGCTTACTTGTTCTTGTGGCTCATTCTATGTGGGGAAGACAAAACAGGAGCTTCACAAACGAACAAGTAGACATGTACACAGTATCCGTGTATGTGATCCAGACCTACCACTTGGGAGACATTCCCGAGATGTGCACATGGGGAATTTTCCAAGAATTAAATTCTTAGTTCTGGATCGCATACATCCTACCTCAAGAGGGGGAGACTGGGATAAAATCTTGTTACAACATGAGACCAGATGGATTGTGGCACTTAGGGCCACATGTCCACCGGGTCTAAACGATTGCATCAGTTATAAACCCTTCTTGGAAGGGTTTACATCCGGTTCCTGGGAGGGACACGGTTAAGATAGAGGAGAAAACATGTTTGCCATCTTTCTTCTGATGAAATATAGCACATAGTATGAGCCTTCACAAATTATTTGGGTTCTCATACGCTTTTTCATCGGTTTCCAAAATCTTACATTGTTTTCATTTTTATTTTTTCATTTATTATCCTTATCATTATCTTTTATATTTATATCTATTAATATTCAGTATGGGTATGTATTCACCATTAGTTGCTTTGTGCCAGATTACTTATGTATACCATTCCCATCTAGTATACCCAGGGTCATACAATACAATATGTCCTGGGACAGATGCATATATATATATTGATATACAGATGTATTGTGTACTACTGCCCACCCTTGGGGATAATATAACAGAGTGCGGAGGAACCTCTTTCTGCCTCTTAGTGGATGTTATAGACGCTCATCCATAATTGTTCCAGTACTTATCATGACATTGAATGCAATTGTTCAGCAGCTACTGTTTCATAGGGATTATTTATTAAGTTGCTTGGGGTGTTTCTTTTTCCCCCCCCCAAACCCCCCCCCCCTTTTTTCCCCCCTGGGATGCTATAAGCATGTCAACAACGCCTGGATCGTTATGTTAATGGCGTTTGTATAATATATATATAATTGGTATGTACCACAACAGGGAGATAGCACCGTTCATTTCCATCTATTTGATATCCACTGGACGTTGTAGGGCCGAATCGACCGCTTGGGGCGCTTTGTGTGCCTCCTACATGGGGAGTACTATAGGCTGCGTCTCATCTCTATCTTTGTATGCGGTATGCGCATGCGCGGAATCACGACATGGGAGCCGCAATAATACGGACCCTTCATACCTCTGCGCATGCGCGACGTAATAAACACACGCAGGTCGCGCAGCTATGACGGCGGGCACTGAGCGTCCAATGGGACGCTACAACATGATGTCATACATGCGCCCATATACCCTATTTAAACGACCCTCTGTCTGCTCCTATTGGGCAGCAGAGGAACACGGAGGTCGGACCAATACGGCCCATACGAACAAGGGACACTGCACTAAGGACGGGGTAAGCACAACACTATAACCTATGACTTTGGCCAATCCCGGTTTGGTATTCTGGCACAGTCAATGACCTGAACCTTCCTCTTCCCTCCCCCTCAGGCTCTTTGGGTACCCATGTTTGGGATTACCCTTTCATCCATCTGAGATATTATCTCTCGGGGATGACGATTCCTCTAACGACATATATATGATTTACACGTAAGAGTTCCCTGAGCATTAATATCTGGTGTTTGTTGGGAGAGGCACTACTGTCTATGTCTATTACTATGCTCTCTGTCTGGTCCACATCTGCGGGTATGCGGGTGATATCCACATCATTATGCTCTCCTTCCTGTCTGGGTGACGCACTTTCTTAATTACAATGCTACTATGTCACCTGTTTCCTGTTTGAAATCAATACTCTAGACACCATGGGAGACCCATTCCTTCTGGGCATTAGTACTATACTTGTAAGGAGCTGTCATTAATAAAGTTCCCTTTTTTCTCCCCCCAATATCCATCATAAACAGATTTGGTCGCTATTACATAATTCCCATACGTAGGATCACCCACCAGTGGAATAAAACCTAGCGTGTGCTGCCACAGTCTAATCCCCACCTATCTCTTTGGGGGATACACATACTCTTTTCCGCTTTTGCGGATATACAAGCCATTGATCTACGAATGCCGTCCTCAACGTGGTACGTGACAATATTATATATGTATATACTCTTTCCTTGACATGTCGAACAGCATACCCAGTAAGAATTTTTTCTATTATGTCACTATCTGAGACAATAACAATGTCATGATTTGTCGCAATCCATAGATACTAATATTGAATATGTGAAATATGTCCCTAGAACATGTATTCTCTGCTCCCCTTTGTTTCTCTCCAATGTTTAATACTATGATCCTGGCCTGAAAATGATAGCATTCCCTTTGTTTATGGTCTTTTTTCTTTTGCCTTTTTTAGAGTGACAGGTACTTTCCCGTTATAAATATTACTCCCCACTCCTGACGAAGGTTCCCATATCTGGGTAACTGGAAACGCGTCGAGTTCATTGGGGGACTCCTACCTCCGGGAGAATAACAGTACCGTATCTGCGATCTTTCCAATGTTGTTTTGTATTTTTTTGTGTAATTTTTTGTATAAATTTCTTTTTGTATGTTTTTCTGTATATGTGTATTGTCATGCATACTGTATAATGTGCATCCTGCTGCTAAACAAATTTTGAGGATTTTACATCTTTTTTATCAATAAAACATTTATATTTTGATCTATAAAATCTTGTGAGAGTGGTGCTCTATACAAAGTCCCAACCATAGGGGATCCTTTCTTATCTAATACATATCCTAGTACATCCGCCGGTGCTGGTTTGACCCCACGCTCTCTTCTGTATCCCAGCATGGCTTCCCCCTTGGTCTGGTGGTCGTGCTGGGCTTTGGTTGTGAGTTTTGGACTTTATTGTCCCTCTTTACAATTTTCTAGGTCAGTCGACTCTCAGTCCACTGACCCCCTTATACTTTTTCTCAGATCAGTTTGTTGTATTGATTACTATATAATTGATAAAAACTATGGAAGATTACATTCCAAATGGTCAGTAACCACCATGTTACCTGACCTTACCTTTGCACTTTACAAAAAAATTCTTGTTGCTAATTATGCATTTTTTGGTACCAGTGTTCTTTTGGCTGTACCCCACAGTCATGTTTATATCATGACTTTACTGAGGATACACAAAACAATACTGTACGAATACCTTACTTATATAATTTGTTAATACGGTTGTTACATCACCACCTTACACCTTATAGTATGCTACTTTGATACACATATTCCATATGTACCTATCACCTTTTTTTTTTTTTTCTTTCTTACCACTTCAGAAAGAATATTCGTGGGTGAGTGTCAGCTATGCCCGCATCTCCATCCCTCTAGTTGTCTTAGCATCATTAGTGGCTTGTTTCATTCTCCCCTTTTTTTTTTTTTTTTCCCTGGGGTTGGAGGGGAATAGGGGTCCTGAGTCTGGCATCCATGAGGTTTACAAAGCCCTGAACATACATATATACATCCAACATCCCTCCCAGCCTCCACTCCCCCTCCGCTTCCTTTATCCTAAATCCCGTTCCATCATTCTTCCAGTTAACCCCCCTGGGGGTTTTTATTTTTGTTTCCCTCCCCCCCTCCCCCCTATCCCCCCCACGCCCCCGCCCTCCCCTTCCCCGTCCGCTGTTTTGCTGTTGTAAAGTGGCCCTTTCTCCTCAGTGTCTTCTCCTACCCTTGGGGTCTGCCTTTCCGTGGCTAGATCTCTTTTCGGCTTCACCCCCCCGGGATCATCGGTTGTCACGGCTGCACTCGTAGAGCCTCCCTATAGCTCCAAGACCTCTTGAATTTTCTCCAGCTCTCCCATCTAGCCCTCGTGGCCTCTCTGTCCTCCTCCCCGGTGTACAACACACATTCCATCATGTAAGTGGACTCCACTGCATCAACCCATTCCCATAAGGGTGGGCTTTCCTTGTCCTTCCACCTCCTTGGAATTACCTTTTTAGCCGCGTTAAGCAGATGGGGAATCAGTGAGCCTTTATATTGTTTAATTTCCTTGGATGTGGCGTGCATAAGTGCCACCCAAGGGTCGTTTTTTACCTCGACCGTTGTTATTTCTTTTATGTATTTTAGGATAGTCTCCCAAAATTTTTTAATTTTAGGACACCCCCACCATATATGACCCATTGTACCCCTTTGATCACACCCCCTCCAACAGTTCGCAGATGTATCCGCCTGAAAATTGCTGACCCTGTCTGGGGTTCTGTACCACCTAGCCATACACTTAAAGTTTGTTTCTGCAGTTCTCGCATCTACCGCTGACCCATGTGCTAATTTTAAAATTTTCTTACTTGTGCTTATTTCTAATTGTGTTCCTAGTTCGCTTTCCCATTTGGTAAGGTATGGCGGCATCTCCGGTCTATCCCTTTCTAATAACAGTTTATATATTCTGGATATTCTTTTTTTTGAGCATTCTGCCGTAAAGATTTTCTCTAGTTTTGTTAGATCCTTAGCCTCCCTTAATGGGCTAGGAAGAGAGCCCACAAAGTGGGTTAACTGGCGATGCCGCCATCCATCTATGGAAAAAGCCTCATTATTCTGTAACTCGTGCAGTGTCATAACCTTCCCCTTACTAATGACTTCCCCTAATCTTGTGCAATCCTTTCTAATCCAATCACCTCCTATTTCCTTTAACCCTGGCGGGAAAAAAGGATTTTCTTTAAGTGCTATAAGTGGCGAATTATAATTTTTGTTGAATATTTTATATATTTTATCCCAGATTTTCAAAGTCGTGATGGTGATTATATGTGTTTTTTCTCCCAGTGTCCGGCTTTTCGGGGGGTTCCACACAATCTTCCCCAGCCTAGCTTCACTCAGTGCTTCCTCCAATCTAACCCATCTTTTAGTGTTATCTATTTTGCCCCATTCTGCGATTCTTAATAGTGCTATAGCGTGGTAGTAACTTTCTATGTCTGGAACTGCCAGACCACCCTGACTTTTATCTTGTTTTAGAACTTGGGGGAGATTCTATGTTTTTTGTAATTCCATATGAAATTCATTATAATAGCTCTTAATTTACCGAGGTACTGTTTTGGGAGAGGGAGGGGGAGCATCTGGAATTTATATGTGATGACTGGTAAGATCATCATTTTTACCGAATTAACCCTGCCTATCCAGGATAGGATTTTTCCCTTCAGCTCTTGGCATTTTTTTTTTATGTCTTCTAGGAGTGGGATATAATTTATTCTGTATAATTTCCTCGGATTGTTGGCCAGTTCTATTCCTAAATATTTTATCCTTTTTTTCCAGACGAAACTAACTGTTTTCTGTAGGTTCTGTTTCTCTATTTTATTTAGGTTAATATTAAGGATAAATGTTTTTGAGGCATTGATTCTAAAGTTTGTTAGTTCCCCATATTCCTTTAAGATTTCAAGCAACATGGGGACTGACTTCTGGGGTGAGCTTATGTAAAAGAGGACGTCGTCCGCGAAGGCCGCGAGTTTGTGCTCTTCGCTGCCGACTTTACAGCCTTCCACCTCTGGGTTTCCGCGAATTGTAGCTAACAGCGGTTCCAAAGATAGAATAAAAAGGAGAGGGGAGAGTGGACAGCCCTGCCTGGTGCCATTAAACAGTTCGAACTCCGCGGAGGTCGTTCCATTGACCTTGATGTTAGTTTTCGGATGATTGTATAGAGTTTTAATTTTTTGAATAATTCTGGGTCCAAAACCCATCTTCTGTAGAGTGTTGAACATGAACCCCCAGTCTACTCTGTCGAACGCTTTTTCAGCGTCTATCGAGAGAAGTAGACTGGGGGTTCTCGAGTCTCCCATCCTCTGTATGGCTAGCAATGTCCGAATCCCATTGTCCCTCCCCTCTCTGCCCGGGACAAACCCGACCTGGTCCGGATGGATCAGTGTGCCCAAGTGACCCTTTATTCGATCCGCCAGTATCTTTGCGTATAGTTTTGTGTCGAAATTTAATAAGGAGATGGGTCTGTAGTTCGAGCACACCGATCCATCCTTCCCATCCTTCCTCAAAAGAGTGATCGTAGCTTTTAGGGCCTCTTCGCTCATGTCATAGTCTATCCCTAGTCCATTCATATATCGCAGCAATCTCGGTATAAGAATCTCTTTGTACGTTTTATAATATGAGGCCGTGAAGCCGTCCGGGCCCGGGCTCTTCCCTATTGGAGAGTTGTTGATGGCTGCTAAGATCTCCTCCTCAGTTATTGGCCTCTCAAGCTCATCTCTCTCCTCCCCCCCTAGCGCCATTAGCCCTGCCCTCTCTAGGAACTCTGATGTTTTCTGATTATTTCCTATACTGTCGTTGTTTCCCTTGTTTTTCACCTCGTAAAGTTCTTTATAATAGTCTCTGAATATAGAGGCTATTTCACTAGAGGTGAACTTCATCTCCCCGTTTCTTGTTTGAATTTTTTCAATAAAATTTCTGGTTTTCTTTTTTTGTAATTTCCTTGCTAAATATTTCCCTGGCTTGTTGCCCCATATATATTGTTCCCTGGCCAATTTATTGAACTTCTGTCTGACTTCCTGTTCAGCTAAATCTTTCAATTCCTCTCTCTTAACTGTAAGCTCTATGTATACGCTCTGGCCCAGTGCCCCCCCAGATTTGTGCTTTTGCTCCAGGGTTTTAATCTCGGCTATCAGGGCCTGCGTCTTTCCCACCCTCTCCTTTTTTTTCCATGAGGCTTTAGCTATCAGGAGCCCCCTAATGAACGCTTTATGAGCGTCCCACAGTTGTGCCTCTGAAACCTCTCCGTTGTCGTTGATTTGAAAGAACCATTCTAGCTCCTTTTTGATATAATCCCTAATTTCTTTGTCATGTAACAATTCAGGATTAAGTTTCCATCCGCTAGAGGGTTGTTTGTGTTCGGGGAATCTTAGCCTCATGGATACCGGTGCATGGTCCGAGAGGGAAGCTATTCCGATTTCGGTTTCTTTGACCCTTTCCAGTAGACCGTGGTCTATTAAAATATAGTCCAGGCGAGAGTACATCTGGTGGACAGGGGAGAAGAACGAGTAATCCCTCAACTGCGGGTGCTGGATCCTCCACACATCCAGCAGTTGGTCCTCCGATAGTTTTTTTTAATCCGCTTCAGTTGTATGTTGCCCCTCCCCGTGCCACCAGACGTACTGTCCTTCACGGGGTCCATCACAAAATTGAGGTCGCCCATCAGGATCAAATATCCTTTCCTGAAGGCCCTTAGCTTACGCAGAATTGCTTCGAGGAATAAGATAGGTTTGGCGTTGGGGGCATAAACATTGGCCAGTGTAAGTTCTACCCCTAGGAGGGAGCCCCTAAGAAACAGGTACCTCCCCTCGGGGTCCGTCATTCTCTCCTCCACCTTGAAGTCGGTGTCCCTAGCAATCCCAATAGCCACTCCTCTTGCCCTGCTCGAGATAGTATCTCCACTTTGGGAGAGCTGGGGAAAAGAGTCTGATATTTGAGGAATGTGCCAGGTGGGTCTCTTGCAGAAACACTATACCTGCGCCATATCTCTCTGCTTCCTCCAAAATTTTAGATCGCTTCCCGGGAGAATTTAAGCCTTTCACATTATATGATAAAAATTTAATTTCTATGTCCTTCATTTATTTTTTTGGGATTTTATTTTTTTTTTTTTTTCCCTCTGAGATATTGGTGGTGATAACAGCCCCACAGCGGACGTGGTTTCCCTCCCTCTTCCCCCCCTCTCCCCCTTCCCTTCCCTTCCTCCCCCCCTTCCCCCCATCCCCCTCCCCTCCCTTCCTCTCCTCCCACCCCTCCCCTCCCCTCCCCCCTCTCTCCCACCCCCTCCTCCCCCCCCCTCTTACCCCATCTAGGGTCCCTGGGTCCTTGGGGGCCATCTTTTGTGGCTTCCCTTAGACTCCGGATTCCTGGTGAGGTGGAGCTTGTATAGCCCTCCCCTCTCCCTCCGCGACCCGGCTCAAGGCGCAGAGGGGGAGGGGGCAGGGCCGATTTGAGCTGGATTCTTTTGTAGCTACGTGTGGGCATTCACCCCCCCCCCCTCCCCCCCCACCGCCCCCCCCCGGGTCCCCCAGGCCTTCCATTTCAGTCCAACCCTGCAAATTCGGGACTGGGATCCCGAGTTTTGTACAGAATCCCTGCACTTCTTCCGGGAACCTCAACCTGGCCGAACACCCCTCCTTTGACCCTATTAAACATGAGGGGAAACCCCAGTTGTATCTTATATTTTCCCTTTTCAAAATTTCCAATAGGGGTTTCTGGTGTCTCCGTCTTTCGAGGGTTCGGGCCGATAGGTCTGCGTAAACTTGAATTTCAGCTTCTTTATACAGTATAGGAGATTTATTTTTTATTTTGGCCCACAAGTCCTCTTTTTCTTTAAAGTAGCTGAATCTGACAATTATGTCCCGGGGCCGCTCTGCGCCCCCCCTTTCGGGTCTTCCTACTCGGTGTATCCTTTCTATGAGGGGAACATGATCAAAATCCTTGCCACTTATGGGGCCCAAGATTTCCCATAGTTTTCTTTCTAGGTCTTCCCCTCTTTGTTCCGGGACAGCACGCAGCCTCAGGTTTTGCCTCCTATCCCTATTTTCTTGGTCCTCTATCTTATAGAGGGTGTCTCTCTGCGTGAGGTAGGCGCCTTTTAATTGTGTTTTCAGCTTCGCGATTTCCAAGTCTATGGAGTCCGCTCTCCCCTCCACCGCTTCTACCCTGGACAACAGGTGGCCCATGTCCTCCCGTAGGGTGTTAATTTCAAGTTTGATTACATTTTCCAGGCGTAAAAGCATCGCCTCCATTTCATGTTTGTTGGGGATGTGGGTTCCTGCTTGTTGATCCTCCCCCCTACTGAGCTCGGTCTCAGTCTCCATTGTGAGGTCCGCTCTGGAGTCATTAATTTCTCCTTCCGCCCCGCCCCTGCTCTCCGGGGAGACTCCAGTCCGAGCCTCTTTTCCCGATGTTTTTGGGCTTGCACCCTGTCTTAAATAATGTTTAATTGTGCTTGTCTCCCCTTTACTGCCTTTGGTGGTAGCTTTCTTGGACTGTTTGGGTGGTTCTTTACTCATGTTGATCTTTTTAATGGGTCTGATTCTCTTCCCCAGTCTTGTTATGAGCCTGGGCCTCCTGGGCCCTTTTCCACCTCCTGCCTTTTTAATGCGATCCTTGCTTTAAGGCTGTCCTTTGCCCCTCTGGGTGTCCCTCTAGTGTATACAGTCAAATTTGCAAGAGACTGGGAGGGACCTTTTCCGTCTGTAGGGTCTTTGAGTGGTGTGCTAGACACTTACACAATGGCTGGGGCTGTTTTATTTGAATGGGGGGATTTGTTCACCCTTCCTGCTAGTTAGCTTCCACAATACGCAGTTTACGCCTTTTCGGTGCCCTATCAAGTAGCTCTACTGGTAGAATCGGTAGATATTTACGATGTGTTACATGAGGTCACTGATCTTGATGACGTGGGCAACATACCATAGTTTCATGCTTAAGGAAAATCTGAAGTTTATATAAGACAAACATAATCTGAGGTACCAGTCCTATTTCAAATATCTGTCATCCGGCTGAGCCGCAGCGGCCCGTGAGTTTAGATACCAGTTGGAGTCATACCTTCATTCCATAGTGCAGTATATCTCCATGAACACCAATCAGAATTTCGCTTTCATTCCAAAAAGCGACTTTTAGTATGTGGTAATCGATCTTCCCAGGCGCCAAACAAAATCACACTTTCATTCGATAGTGCAAACCTTTTAGCATAGAGAAAAAAGGATTCATAGGCGCTAATCAGAGTCGCACATACAGTCCCAAGAGCAGCTTTTGATGCGTGAGGTGTCTATAAGGCAGATTACAAGATTTTCATTTCCAGCTATTTTGCGCCCATGGGGACTATAATATCCATAATCTTCCTATAATCTTGGGTTTTAAAGCCCATATACACCCATGTGTGTCTATGATACTTCGGACAATCACTTTAAGGCTCCCAATATATCCAGGCTGCGGTTAAGGGGGAGGGGGTCAAACCGCCTTGTTGCAAAAGTTGTCCGCTCTGGGACTCAGTGCGCACCCAAGTCTGCCTGATGCGATTTAGATATGCGCACAGGCAGATTTTTGCACTGCTGTAATTTAGTTTCTCCAGGCTTTTAAACAACTTTACATAGATTGCTGGACACGCATTTTTCTTAGTAGATACAGATTTTGTACTCCCCCCTGGGGTGGCCCTTGTCTAGCCTTGTTGGCCGCAGACCCAGTGCTTAAAGAGGAGGATTTGTGGCTTTGGGGTAGGTATCTAGAAAGTGTGCCTGGGCGCCTCTGGGTTGCTCCTTCATAGGGGTCAGCCCAGGAATGAGGGATTGTTCGACCGCACAATGGGGTATAGCAATGGGGTACTTCCCCTTTCCACCGGTTCTCCCAGGTTGGCCCCACAATAGTCCTACTTTCTTCCTTAATATAGCCCTATTGAGGTAGCCAAAAAAAAATGGGGTATTTGCCACAGGGGTATAGTCACGCATTTAGCCCAAACTTTTCAGGAGATAAGACATTTTACCTTGGACTTGAATATGAGAAGTGTACTTCATCGCATGTTTCCAACAGATCTTATGCTGCTATAGGCTTACCTTTTAATGAGGTGTACTTGCGAGTGCTTTACGAGTGGAGTGTGAGATAACTGAATACTCATGGCTCTTCCCTTCTATTCCGCTCGAGCTAGGTTCTCTGCAGCCTCTACATGCTTTCCTTCTGCGGCCAGTGAGGGGCGGCGGCGGGGCGGAGGGAGCAGGGGGGGGCCAGGGGTCCGAAGAGGAGGACGCTATCGCCGCTGGGCGCCGGGACCCGATCGTCTGCCGTCCCGTACGCTTTGCCTACCCTTCTCTTGAGGTCCTGTGGCGTCCTGGCTAGCGGTCCCGATGGTAGACGCATACCTTCACGGCGTCTCTCACACACCGTGTCGGTCCGGTGCTCTCCTCCTCATCTCCCACGCTCTCGTCGGCTCCCGGGCTCAAACCCCTCCCTCCGTGCTAGACGCTACGTCTGCACGTCCATCCCCCCAGAAATACAAACTCTGTACCTATCACCTTGATGCAATTCTCATATAGAATTTTAGCCTCCCTATTCCATATAACTAGCTTATACCTCCTCTTTATTAATGGGTCTTAAAATTCTCTCCCATAACACCCAAGGGTTTAACTCTCCCCACAAACGTAAAAAAGCTTTTAAACATTATAAAAGGCTTGGCGCTGATATTATTATTCTTCAAGAAACCAATTTTTCCTCTGACAACCACCCCAAATTTTTTGAAAAGACTAACCAGCACTTTTTTACCACCTTCTCTAATAAATCAAGAGGGGTTGCTATATTCATTCGTAACTCTATTATTTTCAACATACAAAGTATTTATAGAGACTCAGATAGTCGCTTCCTTATCCTTAAAGGCACCCTGAACAAAAGATTTATTACAATCGCCTCTATATATGCACCCAATGAAGCACAATCATCTTTTTTCAGTGCCTTTTTTGATACTCTCGATAGATATAGCTCTCCCCATATTGTTATTGGTGGTGACTTTAACTTAACTGCACACCCCTCTCTTGACAGGAGTAAAGTTACTCTTTCTTCAAAAGCCTTCTCTAGATCAATGAGCCGCACTCTTAATAAATTTCAACTAATTGATTCATGGAGATCCCACAATGCTGGCATTAAGGCCTATACCCACTATTCCCACCCCCATGATTGCTATGCCAGACTAGATTACATTTTTTGTACCCCCATCCTCCTAGAAAACTCTTCTAAAGCTCAAATTCATCCTTGTCCTTGGTCTGACCATGACATGGTTGAATTTGACACGTCACATGTAGGGCTTGCCCCCACTGCATTCAACTGGTGTCTTAATGACCCTCTCTTATCTGATCCTCATATATTACAAGACATAAACTCTCACATTGTTGACTATTTTGCTAATAACTCTACTGATGACATTGCCCCAACCTCACTTTGGTCTGCACACATAGCGGTTCTGAGGGGATACCTGATTAGCATCGCTACAGCTAAAAAAAGAGCCAAACTTATAGAAATCAAGACTCTCACTAGAGACTTGGACCTATTATACAATAAATTAGCCCAATCTCCATCCTCAGACAATACTAAACAAATTCAATCTAAACACCACTCACTGGACACAATCCTCTCAGCCGACGCTGAGAAATCCCTTAGGTTTTCCAAAGCCAAATTTTTGTTACATGGTAACAATACTTCTAAAATGTTTGCAAGAAAACTTAATCAGGAACATAACCCCCCTCACACATACAAATTAAGAAACCATAGGGGCAACTTGGTAACCCATCCCCACGAGGTATTAGACATTTTTTCATCCTTCTATAAGGATCTCCTATCAGGACCTCACACACACCCTTCTTCCTTCTCACTCCGTTGGCTAGACAAAGTGGGGCTTCCCTCCCTCAATGACCAACAAACTTCCATTCTTAATGACCCCTGCACAGAACTAGAAATTACAAATATCATCAAATCCCTCAAGCCCTCTACTGCCCCAGGCCCTGATGGCTTTTCCACATTATACTACAAAAAATGTGCCCCTCTTCTAGCTCCTAGATTAACTAAATAATTTAACATATCCTCTCAGGTGGCCATTTCTCTGAAGACATACTCCTTGCAAATCTGTCCCTTATCCCTAAACCTCTTAAAGACCACTCCCTTCCCCAGAATTTCCGCCCAATTTCAGTTCTCAACAATGATCTGAAGATCTTTGGCAGACTCCTGGCAGACAGATTGGCCTCTGTGATCACTTCCCTAATCCACATTGACCAATCTGGGTTCATTCCTGGCCGTCAGATTACAGACAACATTAGACTGGTCACCAATATTATTCAAGATGCAAATCTTTCCTCCCACCCACTTTGCCTTCTTAGTCTTGACATTCACAAGGCATTTGATAGTGTTAATTGGTCCTATCTTAATCATCTCCTCCCCAAATTTTGCATCCCAGATAAATTCATTCACGGCTTCAACGCCCTTTACCACCTCCTCCAAACCAGAATCAAAATTCCTGGTTATAATTCAGACTTTTTCCCTCTTAGTAGAGGTACTAGACAGGGCTGCCCCCTCTCCCCTCTTCTATTTGCCCTAGCCATTGAACCTCTAGCACAGGCCATCAGATACAATCCAAATATCAAGGGCTATAGCAAAGGCCCGAACGAATTTACACTCAGTCTATATGCAGATGATGCCTTAGTGTTCCTATTTAACCCTCTAACTTCCTTGCCAAACCTTATCTCTGAATTTAAAATATTTCACAAACTATCTGGTCTGGGCATTAATGTAAGTAAGTGTTCAGCCCTACCTATTAACCTCCCTCCCAACCTGACCTCCTCTCTTCAAAAAGACTTCAACTTTATCTGGTGCTCTAAGTCATTCAGATATCTTGGAGTCCTTATCACATCCCATTTTAAATCACTTTATCCCACCAATTATATACCCCTTTTTCAACAGATTAGTTCCCTACTTAAAATATGGTCCACATACAATATCTCCCTTCTTGGATGGATATGCGCCTTTAAAATGACCCTCCTCCCAAAACTATTTTTTTTTTTTTAGAGCCCTTCCTATAACTGTTCCCAAAACAAGAATCGAAGCTCTCCAAAGGGAGATAAATAAATGTATCTGGTCTTCCAAAAAGCCAAGATGTGGCTACCCTCTCATGTTTAGACCTCAAAACAAAGGTGGCTTAGGCCTCCCTAATATCTGGCATTATTTTATTGCCACTAAACTGTCACAAATAGCCCAATGGCATGCCCCCTCCCTTCAGCTCCCATGGCTTAAATTTGAATCTCTTTCCATTGCTCCATACCACATACAAGGCCTTATTTGGTCCAATTGCATAAACCACAAGAAACTACTCAAGCTAAATATCATAGTATCCCATCTTCTACGTTTATGGCTTGTTCTTAGTAAATCCCTTAAACTAGCCTCTGACACACCCCCTCTTGCATCCTTTCTAGGGGACCCTAGGCTCTCACAAAACCTGAATAATTTCTACTCATTTCCCTTGTGGCGGAATAGTAACTTATCCTCCCTTAGATCATTGTCCTCTAACAATACATTCCTCACTTTCCCCGCAATCCAAGCCAAGCACAATCTCCCTTCATCGGAGTTTACGAACTACCTCCAAATCAAAAACTTTTTCAATGAACATTACTCCCTAACCACATGTCCCCCTACAACGATTTTTGAACATATTTGTATAAACTCCTCGAGAGATAAGGGTTTAATCTCCCTTTTTTATAAAGACCTTAACAGTTCCTTGATGCCTGAAAAATCCTCCCAGATGCTTCACTGGGAATCTGAACTAGACTGTACTATCCCCATTAAAACATGGGACATCATGACGGATAATCTCCGGAAATGTAATATAGCACCTGCATACAGAGAATCCCCTATAAAATTGTTTTCTAGACTATACCTGACCCCTGAAAAAATTCACTCCTTCTATCCCACAACCTCTCCTTGCTGTTTTAGAGGTTGCACAGAAACTAGCACATACATCCACATTTTTTGGAGTTGCAGACACTTAGAAACAATATGGCTTCAAGCTGAAAGAACAATAGAATCTATGGTCAAAAAAAGAATTATCCTATCCCCTCAAATATGTATATTATATGCAAATATCCCTGACATACCCCCTCCCTGTGTCAGACTGATCCATTCACTTGCAAGCTCCATCCAATGGATGATAGCTTGTAACTGGAAATATAACAATTTACCCTGGCCTCAGGTTATATCCAGAATGAGAAACCTTAAGCTATCCGAAAGGATCCATCATACTTTATCTGATAGTATGCACATATTTAACTCAAAATGGATGTTCTGGTCAGATGATTAATCTATGTATACATATCCCTTTTCAGTAACATTCTTCCTGATGCCCTCCATGTTGAGAATACTCTACTGTATTGTGATACTCTATATTAAATATGTAACAGCCTCCCTAGGTACCCAATTTCTATATTTTTATATAATTTTTGTTCTCATATGTGTATGATACTCCGCCCCACACCAGTTGTATATTTCTGTAGTATTACTTTATATCATCTACTGTACAATATCCTCACAGTTTTGTAACAATTTTTTATGAATCTTCCAAATAAAACAGTTGTAAACAAAAAAAGGGTGCATATCCATGGGTACTTGAAAAAATGCTCCACTAGTGTAATAATGTAAAGCTCTTTAATCTAAAAACAATACCCACTCACATTTAAAACATCTTGTATCAAACATTGTATAGTTCATGACATAATCAAATGATGCCCTTTAGTCTCACCCCCTCCACGCTGGCTGACGACGATCCAGGGAAACGCCAATAGCTCTCACAATGTTAATGCGATAATTCCAGTTGCCCGTCCAGTCATACCCTGATGTACGTTTCATTTGTTCTGACTTTGTCACGGGGCAAATACGTGATAAAAAATTCACTTTATATATGGTGTATATGAACATATAGGGGAGGGCCTCTAATTTGTGGTTGCAATATTGATTATAGTTTGCAGCATCTTTTTTATGTTTTTAGTGGAGTTATACCCCAGAAAAAGACTTTTAATAGATTTGTAATAAAATTGTATTTTTAAGAAGTCTATTGGTGTACTATTCTCACAGAAGGTTGCGACACCTTAAAAATCCTGCTTTTTTTCTGTATGTTTTCTTACAAAAAATACCTGTTTATCCTGATAGAAATCCAGTGAGCTTCAATTTTTTTTATAGTGAGCTGACAACATTGCTTCTGCTGTAGTGGTATTTTTTTGTACTGGGGAATGTGGTTGTATTGCAGAGATGCATTGCATGTTTTTTTTTTTTCTATTGCATAGACATATGCTTTAGCTTAATATGTTATTTAGTCCTTCCGAGAAGAACTCTGGCAGGGCTGGTCATACTGTTTAGGATTTCAGTGCAGAAAAGGGAGAGTTGTCATCTCAACCAGGAATTTAAAGTGGTATTAAAGGTTCAGCTTTTTAATTTTTTTTTAATAGTTTTACACAGAGCAGCCCTGATCCTCTTTTTCTCGGGTCCCCTGCAGGTACTCTTGGCTCCTTCCCCATGACCAGTGCCCCCAATAGCAAGCCGCTTGATATGGGGGCACTGGTGCTCTATGCATCCATTAGACACGTAGAGCTGTGGCTCAGCCCCACTCCCACTCTCTCCTCATTGGCTCACTGGCTGTGATTGCCAGCAGTGGGAATCAATGGCTCCTGCTGCTGTCTCAGCTAATGAGGAGAGGGAGTCCTGGGACAGCCATGGCTCTCATGCAAATCACTGGATTGAGAGGGGGCTCAGGTGAGTATAAGTGTCTGTTCACACTTGTATGACTTGTCATCCGACTTTGGACATCAAAGTCGGATGAAAAGTCGTACCCCATGTTTTTCAATGATAACCGTTCATATATGAGCGGCTTAAAGTTGCAGCAACTTCAAAGTAGTCATGCACTACTTTGGTCCATCTTGATTGATACATGTTCCCCAGGGCAGTATCGTGCCTGGGGGTCCCCTTAGTCTTCCTGTAAAGTAGTGCATCTGGCCGATGTGGAAAAGAGAAGAGGGAGGGACAAGCGAATGCCCTCTCCCCTCCTGAACCATACCACGCCGCTTGCCCTCAACATGGGGAGGGTGCTTTGGGGTCCCCCAAAGCACCTTGTCCCCATGTTGATGGGGACAAGGGCCTCATCCTCACAACCCTTGCCCGGCTTATGGGGGTCTGCGGGCGGAGGGCTTATCGGAATCTGGATGCCCCCTTTAACAAGAGGGCCCCCAGATCATGCCTATGTGAATGGGTATCGGGTACATTGTACCCCTACCCATTCACCAAAAAAAGTAGTGAAATGTGACAAAAGACAATAGCCGGTTTTTGACAATTCCTTTATTAAAAATGTCTTCTTCTTCCCCCACTTATTCCTACATTCTTCCTTCAGTATTCTCCTTCTTCCTCTGGCTTCTTCTTCCCCCGCTTCATCCTCCGTTCTTCTTTCTCCACCACTGCTCCCGCCATCACTGCCACCACTCCCACTAAAGATTAAAAAAAACTACCGTCCTCCGAAGCTGTGATGGGGTGGATGCCATCATTCAGAGACCCTGCCCCTTGTGACTTCACCGCCCAGGGCATGATGGGTCCGTGATGTCACAAGGGGGCAGAGTCTCAGACTGACATCATCCGGTGGCCACGCCCCATAGTTATATATAAAATGTGCGTTATGGAAGCGGACAGATCAGCTGGCCGCAGTGTCGGAGGAGGGTCATTATTTTCATGTTCAGCGAGTTGGTGGCGGAGGAAGAAGAAGACTGGAATAAGAAGCGGGGGAAGAAGAAGCTGGAGGAAGAAGAGGACCGAAGGAAGACCAGAGGAAGATGGAGGAAGAAGCGGGGGGAAGAAGAAGACAACATTTTTAATAAAGGAATTGTCAAAAACTAGCTATTGTCTTTTGTCACATTTCACAAATTTTTTTTGGTGAATGGGTAGGGGTACAATGTATCGGGCACATTGAAATCTAACCAAACCTAGGGTCAGGGCCAGTTCACACTGGAGCAAAGCGGGAACCCTGCAATCTCGCATACAACTCGCAGGCAGTTCACAGTGTCAGTAGAAAGCTAATGACAACCCCAAATCAGTTTGCATATCACAGAGCAAACTGCAAATTCAGACAGGAATCGCATTGCATGGGTGTGAACACCCATGTGATCCGATTCTGGTGCGGACCAAAAAAGGGTCCTGTGTGAGTTCGGTCCGAATGCGATGCAAATTCAGCCATACAATCTGTATGGCTAAATTTGCATCACACAGACATTGGATGTGATTTACACTGCAGTGCGGGGCAATTCACATTCGATGTCAGACAGCACAGCAGTGTAAACCAGTCCTAAGGCTCCTTTCACACTTGTGCTACTTGTCCTGCATCCATAGACCTCAAGATTACACAGGCATTGCTTAAAATAGCAGCAAAAAGCGCTGCAATATCGTGGGACTTTCAGGTCGCACAAGTGTGAAAGGGTCCTTATGGACCTGAAGTTGCATGAAAAGTCGGCCAAATGTGAAAGGTACCTAATGAGATTCATTGATAACAGCTTTGAATTAGGCCACATGTGCACTTGTGCGACCAATGCCTGTGTAATCTTGTGGTGTATGGACCTCAAGTCGCATCAAAGTCAAACCAAAGTAGTGCAGGGATGAATTTGACCCACTTTCAGAATGCACAAGTGAGAATAGGGCCTAACTCAAAGGTATTATCCATGAATCTCATTCACACTGCTGTGACCTGAAAGTCACACTATTTGATCGCCACCACGATTAGAATTTTTCATTTTCGTTTATTTGCAGATATGCAAATCTGTATTTCTACATATAAAGATATTTGAAGGCAAACTTAAGGGAGTTTAATAAGAAATAGTGTCCCTGGGATTGCAGTAGGTGAATGACAAAGGCCCAGTTTGAGCCCTGGTTCACACTGACAGCGGGAGAAAATTGCACAATTTCATTCCTGCATATCTGTCCCGAATGCGGGGGAGAATTTCAAAGACATCTGTGCGAGTTTCTGCACAGATGTCAATGGAAATCGCACCCCGAAGTCACCAAAAGTAGTACATAAACTACTTTTGGAAATTGCGGTGCCGCACTGATTTGATCGGTGCAATTGCCGCCGATTTGCCATGCCAGGGCTGACACATACAACACTACCTATCCACCAGCTGAATTCATTACCTGCAATCCGCCAAAGCCGTATATACAAAGACTCCACCTAAACACCTTTATCATTTACTTGCAGATGTGCTGAAGAGATTCGTTTTTTTGGTGCACAATTATAGTGTGACCTGTACCTGATGGCTGAGCCCACTTATGCAGGGAGCGGAGCCTCATATTCCTCTGGCTCAGGAACCCCTGTTAGAGCAGACATGGGCTTGGGAGTGCAAAGGGCCACAAGTGCCTGACAGGTTACAGGTGAAGGGCCGGTCCGGACTTCTGGAGTGCTGTTAGGAGACCAATTGTGGACTTGAGCAGGAACCCTGGAGGTGTACTGAAGTCCAGGAGGAGTAGACAGGTAGCTAGGGACTGCAGACAACAGGAAGGTATAGCAGCTCAGCAGGATCAGCAAGGAGGACCAGACTGACAGCTGGAGGCAGCAGCAACCGGAGGTGTCTTGTAGTCCGGAACAGTAGCAGGTCACAGGCAGGCCGGGTCATACACTGGCGGGCAGGTGCGGTACAGAAGCAGCAGGCAAGGCGTAGTCGTGTAGCAGGCCGGGTCGGTAACAGGCGGGCAGGGAAAGACCAGGGAGCAGGCAGAAGAGGTGTCAGGACAAGCCGGGATCGGAGACTGGCAGCAAGCAGGGAAGGTCAAGGACAAGCCGGGTACAGAAATCAGGTTGAGCAGGAGTAACAGGTAGCTAGGGGTCTCAGGAACGCTGTAGACCGGACAGCAAGATGGCATGGTGGAAGTCTCCTTTAAATAGCGCTCTTGGAGCCAAACAGTGTCACACGGCACTCCCGCGCGCGCCCGTGCGCACGCTGAGCGGCTCTTTCAATGGGGACACTGCGCCCAGCTGTTCTGGAAGTCAGATAGTTAGAGCGCCTTTCTTGACAGTGGCTATAAATAAGACTGGGTGAGTTGAGCTGGAACTTTCCTCTGGTTTTGTCTTTCATGCGTTTGCCCTTCCATGTGCTCCGTGCTGTGAAGGCCAGTCATAGGTGGGGCAGGGGCCATCTCTTTGTTCCTGGTCTAACATAGTCTGAGCATTCAGTGCTTCATTTCTAGAACACTATAAGGAATTAAAAAAGCATATTTTATGGGCCTAAGAGGAACGGGGTCATGTGGCATCAGGGATTATGTAACCCAGAGACAATCTCATTTTATAAGACTGTCCATGTGCAGTTGTACCAAAGGAAGGGATTATCCAGGCTGGTGATTCTGCCGGTGATTCCAAATCGCCAATGTGAATTGGGCCTCAGCTATACTGATATTTTTAAATAGGTCAGTGATATTAATGCCTATTAATATGGTATTGGTAGTAGCAGCAATACTTATAGACTAAGCTAGCTACAGTATAGTAATAATCTTTCTCACTTTTATTTTTATTATGTTTTTTTTAATAATTTTTCAAAATATCTGAAATCTACTGTCATATGATATCTGTGGAATGGTTTGCATTGACGATACTTTAAATTTTACTTCTGTTTTTGCAGCCAACTTTTTTTTGACACATACTCCCATTGAGATAGTATAACTTTAAAAATATTTAAAATTTGCGAGCTATCTCTTTTATATCCTCTATGCTGAAAGCTGCCACTTAGTTGTCTCTTTCTGTGTGATGTTTATGTCTCTTGACCACCACCTAAACCTTATATTGTTTTTTTTTTTCTCACAAATAGAGCTTTCTTTTGGTGATATTTGTTGACCTCTGCTGTTTTTAATTTTTTTGCAAAAAAGACTGCCAATTTTGAAAAAAAAAAAACAATATTTTTTACTTTCTGCTATAAAAGATATCAAATATTTTTTTTTATTTAAATCAAATTCCTTTATCAATTTAGGCCAATATGTATTTTGCTACATATTTTTAGTAAAAAAAAAATCCCAATAAGCGTATATTGATTGATTTGCACAAAAGTTGTTGCGTCTCATAGTGGGACTGCGATATTGCAGTGGACAAACCCGACATCTAACTGACACTTTTTTGGGGACCGGTGACATTATTACAGTGATCAGTGCTAAGAATATGCACTGTCACTGTACTAATGACACTGGCAGAAAAGGGGTTAAAATAAGTGGCGATCAAAGGGTTAACTGTGTGCCTAGCTAATTTTTCATTTTAGTGGGGGAGGTGCTAGTGGAAGGCATGGATTGGTGTTCCTGCTTTACAGAAACACAGGATCCATTCTGTGTGTGTACCAAACGATCATCGGGTGGAAGCAGACATCGGGTCTGCGGGACCCGCTGTGTAAAATCAGAGCTGGAGAGTCAGCCGCCAGCAGCGCACACCCGTGCCCGATTCCTGGAAGTGCAAGATCACGTATATATGTGGTTTTTAAATAAACAGTTAAAAAAAAACACTGTCCCTCAATTTTGTCTTTTATCATTTTATTTCTTATCTATTCAAAGCAAAAGAAGCTTCCCATATTGTCCAATATATAATTGTGGTTGAGAAAGTTAAGAAATATTTCTTAAAATATTTTTTAGTCTGTTGTGTGAATGGTAACATATAATAAACATATAATAGGGTTTTCTCAAAATTTGCATCAAAAGTGGAAACACACTTTAAAATGTATAACTACAATTCATCTTACAATTAAAGCGGGAGTAAACCCGCTGACATTTTTTTTTTTTTTTTTTACACCTGTAAGGGAAAAGGCATAATGAGCTAGTATGCACCGCATACTAGCTCATTATGAAATACTTACCTTAGAACGAGGCGTCGGTAACTCACCTGGTCCACGCCGAGGTCGCTGACATGTTGCCTCGGCGTGTCTTCCGGGTATCGCGACTCCAGCGCTGTGAGTGGCTGGAGCCGCGATGTCGTCACTCCCGCGCATGCGCACGGGAGACTTCGTCCCGGCAGGGTTCGTATTCTGCCGGCCTTTCAGACGAGAATCCCCCGTGCGCATGCGCCGCTGCAGTCAGCGGCGTATTGCACGGGGAATATCTCCTAAACCGTAAAGGTTTAGGAGATATTTTTTGTACCTACAGGTAAGCCTCATTACAGGCTTACCTGTAGGTGAAAGTGGAAAATTTGACTTTACTTCCACTTTAATCTACAAGCCATAAACCTGTATGGAAAATTACTGCCTTATAAATGTATTTATAACAACAATGGATTGTTGCTTACATCATTTTGATGTTTTGTACACCCATGTACCCATGTTGAATGCATGTAAACCCTGATGAATTATTTAATCTGGTTCAGAAAATATATACGTTGATGGCTTGCAAATTCTGTTTGCTGTCTGTTTTGACTGACATTCTTATAGAAGTAATGCAAAATTAGCAGAATTGTGACTTTTCTGGATTTCTCTGTTGATAATAGACTTCATTTATCATGTGCTCACTGTGGCATGTTAATCTTTCTGAAAGACATTTGTTCAAAGTTATTTTTTTTAAATGACTGCAACGGAATGGGGATGGTTCCCAGGTTGGCCATAGATGTCATCAGTAACATCAGGAATGACCGGCATATTACTGAACCTATAGCTTTTAAACATATTTGACATTTCATTTCAAAGCACATACAGAACAGGAAAGAAAACAGTTCTTCATTGATCACAGACACTGTATGGTGGATAATCCTTGCCAGTGATAACAAGCATTTTTGAAGCAGGCATGTGCTTGTTATCACCTGCTCATTAACCCAAGCACTGCCTGATTATTGCATGTGATGCTCAGATTGGTTTCATATTTTATCAAAATGGAGTCCAACATCTGCTCAGACAAATATGTCATCCTCTCTAAACTGATCATCTTTTTTTTACAAGATGATTCTCTTTATCATCAATTGAAGGACACAGCTTCATAGTATGAACCCTAGGGTTATACTCAGAGCCGATCGGCCCTATAGGCACACTATGCAAGCTGCTTAGGGCCCCGCCACTGTGGGGGGGCCCCCAAGACCCAGCATCCCCCCTGCACCTCTGGCTGGCCGTTTAGAGTGCAATGAGGAGAGGTGGGAGGAGGTGGAAGGCGGCAATCGTCAGCTCTATGGTGCCTGAGTGGGCAGCGGGATCTCCCTGGGGTTTGTAGTACTCTCAGTGTATACAGTGGAGAGGAGAAGGGAGGGGCCTCTGACCCAGGCAGGTATCAGTTTCACTTTCACTCTGCTTGAACACTGTTGCTGATGCCCGGGTCAGAGGCCCCTCCCCTCTCTGCTGTATACATTCGGAGATAGAACTACTAGCCCCAGGGAGATCCCCCTGCCTGTGGACACCATATAGCTGCCGATTGCCGCCTCCCACCTCCACCAGCCAGGTACAGGGGAACCATTGCAAGGGGAGGAGTCAGCTGTTTGGGGGCCCAAATGTAAGAGGGGGGGCTTTCTGGGGACACTAATGTAAGGAAGGGGGCCTCTGGGGACACTAATGTAAGGAAGGGGGCCTCTGGGGACACTAATGTAAGAGGGGGGCCCCTGGGGACACTAATGTAAGGACGGGGCCCTCTGGGGACACTGATGTAAGGACGGGGCCCTCTGGGGACACTGATGTAAGAGGGGGCCCCCTGGGGACACTAATGTCAGAGGGGGGGGCTCTCTGGGGACCCTGTGTAAGGAGGGGCTCTCTGGGGACCCTGTGTAAGGAGGGGCTCTCTGGGGACCCTGTGTAAGGAGGGGCTCTTTGGGGACACTAATGTAAGAGGGAAGGCTCTCTTGGGACCCTGATGTAAGGGGGGGCTCTCTGAGGACCCTGATGTAAGGGGGGGCTCTCTGGGGACCCTGGTGTAATGGGAGACTCTCTGGGGACCCTGATGTAGGGGGATACCCTCTGGGGACCCTGATGTAAGTAGGGAGGCTCACTGGGGACCCTGATGTAAGGAGGGGCTCTCTGAGGACACTGATGTAAGGGGGGGCTCTCTGGGGACCCTGATGTAAGGAGGGGCTTTCTGGGGACCCTGATGTAAGGAGGGGCTTTCTGGGGACCCTGATGTAAGGGGATGCTCTCTGGGGACCTCATTCTGTTCTATATTGTTGTACTTATTCTTTGACTGTTTTGTTTAAAGGAGGGAGGATTGTTTTGGGAGCACTGAAGTGTCGGGTGTGACTGTGTGGCAATGGCAAATGGTTTACATAGCTCACGGGTCAAGTAGAGGGCCCCTTAGCAGAATTTTGCTTAGGGCCCCAGGGAGGTCAGAATCGGCACTGGTTATACTACTGCCTACAGTTGAAAGGGACGCTAGGAACATAGAAGTTTGAAAGCCATTCCCCTTGAGGCTATAACCCCTCCTACCTCATACCTGCCCAGTTATGATTAGTGCCCTTTGGTGAATGGATGATCCTTTCGCTATTTATTAAAATTTTTAGCTTGAATTGGAATATTTTTAAAAAATCAGCAGTTACTCTTAAATATACAGTGGTGTGAAAAAGTGTTTGCCCCCTTCCTCATTTCCTGTTCCTTTGCATGTTTGTCACACTTAAGTGTTTCGGAACATCAAACCAATTTAAACAATAGTCAAGGACAACACAAGTAAACACAAAATGCAATTTGTAAATGAAGGTGTTTATTATTAAAGGTGAAAAAAAATCCAAACCATCATGGCCCTGTGTGAAAAAGTGATTGCCCCCTAAACCTAATAACTGGTTGGGCCACCCTTAGCAGCAACAACTGCAACCAAGCGTTTGCGATAACATGCAATGAGGCTTTTACAGCGTCCTGGAGGAATTTTGGCCCACTCATCTTTGCAGAATTGTCCTAATTCAGTTACATTAGAGGGTTTTCGAGCATGAACGGCCTTTTTAAGGTCATACCACAACATCTCAATAGGATTCAGGTCAGGACTTTGGCTAGGCCACTCCAAAGTCTTCATTTTGTTTTTCTTCAGCCATTCGGTGGTGGACTTGCTGGTGTGTTTAGGATCATTGTCCTGCTGCAGAACCCAAGTTCGTTTCAGCTTGAGTACACGAACAGATGGTCGGACATTCTCCTTCAGGATCTCTTGGTAGACAGCAGAATTCATAGTTCCTTTTATCACGGCAAGTCTTCCAGGTCCTGAAGCAGCAAAACAGCCCCAGACCATCACACTACCACCACCATATTTTACTGTTGGTATAATGTTCTTTTTCTGAAATGCAGTGTTCCTTCTACGCCAGATATACTTGGACACACACCTTCCAAAAAGTTCCACTTTTGTCTCATCGGTCCACAGAATGTTGTCCCAAAAGTCTTGGGGATCATCAAGATGTGTTGTGGAGAAATTGAGACGAGCTTTGATGTTCTTTTTGCTCAGCAGTGGTTTTCTCCTTTGAACTCTGCCATGCAGGCCATTTTTGCCCAGTCTTTTCCTGATGGTGGAGGCATGAACGCTGACCTTAACTGAGGCAAGTGAGGCCTGCAGTTCCTTGGACGTTGTTGTGGGGTCTTTTGTGACCTCTTGGATGAGTCGTCGCTGCGCTCTTGGGGTAATTTTGGGCGGCCGGCCACTCCTGGGAAGGTTCACCACTGTTCCATGTCTTCGCCATTTGTGGATAATGGCTCTCACTGTGGTTCGCTGGATTCCCAAAGCTTTGGAAATGGCTTTATAACCCTTTCCAGACTGATAGATCTCAATTACTTTCTTTCTCAATTGTTCCTGAATTTCTTTGGGTCTCTGCATGATGTGTAGCTTTTAAGGATCTTCTGGTGGACCTTACTGTGTCAAGCAGCTCCTATTTAAGTGATGCCTTGATTGTGAACAGGTGTGGCAATAATCAGGCCTGGGTGTGGCTAGAGAAATTGAACTCAGGTGTGGACAACCACAGTTATAGTATGTTTTAACAAGGGGGGCAATCACTTTTTCACACAGGGCCATGATGGTTTGGATTTTTTTTCACCTTTAATAATAAACACCTTCATTTACAAATTGCATTTTGTGTTTACTTGTGTTGTCCTTGACTATTGTTTAAATTGGTTTGATGTTCCGAAACACTTAAGTGTGACAAACATGCAAAGGAACAGGAAATGAGGAAGGGGGCAAACACTTTTTCACACCACTGTAGGTTGGATCATAGGCGTGCTCACAGGGTGTGCCAGGTGTGCCAGGGCTTACCTTAATTACCCCATGTGGTGCAGATTCCTCCTGTTTAGACCCCTGATATTTCACCAAAGTAAGGAGGCTCCTAAATAGTAAAAAAAAAAAAAATTGTTAAAATAAAAAAAACAAAAAAACAACTGACACGATCCACTTCCCTACTGACACTGTCAAATAGAAAAACGTGAAAAAATACCACGCTGTCCCTTTAAACAATAAAAAGCAGCCAGCACAGCAAAAAGACAGTTGCAAACAGAAAAGATAAATATAAGTGCAGCGCTAATAAACGTTCTCAGAATAAACTAAGATTGGGTAGTGGTCATGTGACAAACATATAATAAACCTGTGAAGAGAGTTGATTATATAAATCAAATAAATATATAATGAAACCTGTGAAGGGACATAATCAAATGAGTCCACAATACAAATAAGTTGTGTATAAAAAGTGAGCGTGAAGTCCACAGAAAAAAATAAATCAAACGTGTGAATGAGTCTAGACACATAAAATGAATTATCATGACATCTTTATGGCATCAAAAGATGAAAATAATTATGAAGAAAGGTTGCAAGTAGATTATCCACCACCAATTGGTTGAAGGCTCACCGGAGGGCTTGGACTCAAAAGGACGTATGCCTGATGAGTCAACAAAGCTTGTGGTGAAGTACACCAAGAAATGAAGGTATCCGTGTAGGCGACCTCTGGCTGGGGATCAGGTATTCCTATGGTCCTTCCGATGGCTCTCCAGGATGGTGACCCGCAGGGTAGTCAATCAAAGAGTGGCACCCCACTCCTTGATTGAAACTCCCCCGTGTAATGTGGTCAGAAAGAAGAATAAAGGGCCACATTGTGTAATTCCATTGAGTAAAGGGGTATTTATTGAATAAAAAAGGAACACTCACATTTGTGAAGATAAAAAAGTGATTTGGTGTTTGGATAATCTACTTGCAACCTTTCTTCATACCTATTTTCATTTTTTGATGCCATAGTGATGTCATAATTCATTTTATGTGTCTGGACTTAGTCACACGTTTGATTTCTTTTTTCTGTGGACTTCACACTTACTTTATATACACAACTTATTTTTATTGTGGACTCGTTTGATTATGTCCCTTCACAGGTTTCATTATATATTTATTTGATATAGGTGATCAACTCTCTTCACAGGTTTATTATATGTTTGTCATATGACCACTACCCAATCTTAGTTTATTCTGAGATTGTTTATTAGCACAGCTGAACAGGAAGATGACAGGTCCGTCTCTGCACACTGTGCAGGGACAGACCTGTCAAAGCGCCGCTCTCCACTATGGGAGATCGGCTGACGACGGACCGTAGAGTCCGTCGTCATCCGATCCGCTCTGCAGACGGATGAAAAAATGGGGTTTTCCTCCGTCTGCAGAAACGGAGCACAGCGGACACGGACGAGAGCGGGTGTCAGCGGATGCTCATACGCTGACACCCGCTATCCCATAGGGATACATGTATGTCCGTTTTTCATCCGAAAACGGATGGATGAAAAACGGACATACGGTCCATCCGTGTGAAAGAGCCCTTATGCTGTGTTTGGGATTTTCTTTCCTCTTAATGTAATGCTTTGTGTGTACAATTATAATCACAGAATCAGCTGTAGCTAGCAGGGAATTGTGTAGGGGGATAGAATACCTCTTTTTGGCCTTTTGCATATATCTTCAGTAGTGGTTTAAAAAACTGAGCATGGTTCTCTAGAAACCATTCTCGAGAACTCTGATTTTAATTTAAGTCTTTTTTATTTTTTTGATGGCTGGGCACAGTTTATGCCCAAACTGACATTTTAAATTGCCTGCCACCTTCTTCTTCCTCACTGTTTTTCTTTGTGATGCAGCACTGTGATGATTAGGGAGCACATCGGCAAGCATGCAGAACTGACCTTTCTTTTGACAACTGCACATTATGAACCACAGTTTCCCTGGGGACTCTTTTCATGCCTGGTAAAGCTGCTACAGTCAAGCAAAGCACTCTGCTGTCCCCACTTCAATAGATGGTCAAGTTTCTGTCATGTGAAAAATGCAAGTAGAAATGTGTCATCTCCTGTTAACAGCCTGTCCTCACAAGCACTGTAGAGCACTGTAGACCAAGATGGCGATGTCCCTGGGAGTTATATTGTTGTCCTACCTGAAGTTCAGCAACCAGGCTTACAGCTCTGTAGTTATCAAGATGCACAAGTAATAAATGGTTTGATGTTCACAGTACAGACCATTGTTCATCCTTCTTCTGGCCACTTACCTGCCCAAAGTACTACAGGTTTGTCCTTCAGGCTCACTTTGTCAGACAACGCATCCTCTGCAGATGGAACATAATCAAAATCCTGGATAGAAACTGAGAGCCATGTTGTGTAGAACACCTCTGCTAGTTCCTCTGCCAACAGTCAGAAGGAGATGCAAAGCACTGGGATCCTCTTTCTTAATTTCCTAAAGATACCCTGTGTTACCTTGAAGAAACACATGTGAATACTGGCAGCATTCAAGCCACACCAGAGGAGGCAGAACCTATTGGTTCCACGGTATTCAAATATTATGAAGCTCTCAATATATATAAGTTAAGAGTGCAAATTTATCTTGCTTAAGATATTAATATGGGAAATAAATTTGCATTGAGTATACAGGTGTTGGTATGTGGACTTTATACTGTATGTGTGTATAGTAGTTTTAAGCAAGCATATATTATAGATATGCTTCCATTTCCCTACCCCAGCATTGCCAGACACCCCCAAGGTAATTATACACTAAGAATAGAGCAGTGTACTTGGTAGCTAGACTGGGAGGAATACAATACAAAGCCAGCCTTCACTGAGAAGGTGGGGGCTGAAGGTACTCCTTTTGGAGAAAAGGAGAGAACAAAAGAAACTTTGGAGTACACATGGGCACACAAGGAGTTTTGCTGACACACACACACACACACACACACACACAATTTTTATCTCAACAAACATAACTATACTTTTTGACATTGTTTTATATTTTGCATTATAATATGTATTCTTAATATTAAGCACAAGAATGGAAGGATTGTACAATTTAGGCATATCTCTCCAATAAAAAGTACCGTATTTACAGTGTATGTACATTTACAGAATACCAAAAAAAACAAAACAAAATACATTCTAACTTATTCTCAGTGCTCTATGGAAGCTGTGTATCTACAGACAGGAGCTTATGAGGATGGATCTGTGGTCAACCTGTGACTGTGGGTGACCCACCTAATCAAGACCTAATTTGTACTATGTGCAAGGTTGAGCTTACTGCAAAGAAGGATTGTAACTTTTGTATTTCTTTCTTACTCCTGGAATGGCCAGGCGTAGCTCCTCTTGTCGGTCGGTCTTGCTGACCGACAATAGGAGCTATGCCTGACCATTCCAGGAGTAAGATCATTACAGATCCCAGTTGAGGTTATACCCCTTCCTCCATGGTGCCCTGTCCAAATTATCAGACAAAATTAGGACATGGACAACAGATCATGCTAAAATCTGTCTGATACTTTACTGATCTGTGCTGATATACTACTATCAATTTCCTGAGAATATTAATTCTTTGACAATTCTGGCGATCAGGATTCCCCACTCCTCACTACATCATCTCCCTAGGGACAAAAAAAACCCTCTTGGGTGTAAGGCATTTTGATCTACACATGCGTGTGGTGGATGAACATTCCTCTCTGACCTTTTTATTTTTAACTGAATTATTGCATCTGGGTTGGTGAAACGCTCTTAACGGCGATCCAACTCTCAGCTTTGAAAACAATAAGCCTGGTTCAGTCCCTGAAGAAGATAAAAAACCATGTATGTTTTTCGAAACCCATTGGATGGTCTGTCGTTGTGACAGCTTCTAGGCTTTGGTTCCTAGTTGGTCTTTAAATTTTAGGTTTTCTTTTATATGTTCTGGTTTTATCCAATGACCTGTATTGTGTTTCACCATGAGTTGTTTATTCATGTAATAAAATGTAATAATTTTATTTTTATTTTTTTCGTAATACTTATGTCTGTGATCCATTCAAAGTCCCACTTTTCTGAGGAATCTGTCTTTACTATAGCAGTGGATAGGTAAAGGGCAGATTCAGCTGGAGGGAGTCCACCCCTCCTTAAAGGCACAGGGACGCACGGGACACCCAGCAAAAGCACAATGGCCGCTGAAGGCATCCAGTGCATACAAAAAAGTGGTAACTATCCCAACCCTTTAATTAGCCTTTGCAGGTGCGCAAGGAAGGCCAACGCACATCACAAACAAGCAAAGATTTCCCAGCACACTTATCAGCTAGTCTGCAAAACAACCAAATTGACCCTGTCTAACAATTCACTGGATGTAGAGAGATGTTAATGTTTCCTGGAAAGACTACATAACTTAACTGAATTAAAGGCTTTCCATAATAAAATGAATATGCAGTGTATATAACCTTGTCAGTGTACATTTCACACCTGAAAACAACTTATCTATGTATCACGAATGATTGGGGGGCGTGGTCTGGACCCGGTCAGAGATTGCTGCTTAATCTCTTACCACCGACACCTCGAGGTCCTGCATTCTTCAACCCGAAGACGATACACTACCTAATTATGGGGAGCACACGTTGGAGTGCCTCGGCATCACATTCCCGCTCAACCCGAGAGCAGGGTAAACAACTGAGCCGCAATATCCCGGAGTTGTTCTGGACACAGCAGCAGCAGCGGGATTTCATGTCTTCCTCTAATGCCTCCTCATGGAGATCCCACTCTCCTAGCAGAAGCCCACCGCACTCACAAGAAGGTCAGTACTCTGGAGCCTCAGGTCCCAATACAGCTCCTGCCCCGAGCCTGACTGATCTACATGAGATAGCTGCTGACATTAAAAACACCCTGTCAGCAGCAATCTCTGATCTGCGCACAGATAACCGGGACATTGCCTCCAGGGTAGGGGAAGTGGAAAGAACAACCACCTGCCATGATACTACCCTCTGCAATATGCAACAAGTCACAGAGTCACAGAGTCCCATGCTATACACCTCAGCAAACTTCAACGCCACATTGAAGATTTAGATAATCAGGGTCGGGGCCATAATCTAAGGGAATCCATAGAACCTAGCAGCCTCACACCAACTGTAACGGAGGTCTTTAATAATCTTTTAGAGAGACTACCTATATGTAACATATACACAGAGCATTGAGACCAGGAGGCAGAGACACAGACCCACCGAGAGATGTGGTCTGCTGTCTAGTCAACTACCCCCTGAAGGAAGAAATCTTCAGGAAAGTTTGCAACCGTAATCATCTCCTACACCAATTCGCAGAGATTAAGATCATTCAGGATCTTTCTAATGTCACCCTGCAATGCAGAAGAGACCTTCTCCGCGCCAGTTCCATCACCTATCGCTGGAAATACCCTTTCTGCCCCTCTGCCACCTCACAGGGACAGGGAAGGGGATCACCATTCCAGGTGGAAATTTGGATATAGAACTCTCCTCGGAACTGGAACACCAGGTGCCGGCTAAGCATATAGCAACATGAGGCAAAAAGGAAGTTCTGTCCAGAACTTCCCTTTTGCCTCACCTCACAGGGACACACAGCAAATCTCAGAGTCCCGGAAGACTTAGAGCATTTCGGCGACACCCTGAAAATACCTCAAGTAGACCTGGCAGATTGGCACAGCAATTTCCGCCTACCATAATTAAGAAATAGCTAGCTTCCGGGGCCCGTCTTTCTTCTTGAAGAGTTCCTATATTTCCGACCCAATGTCAGTACACCAGAGGTGGGGGACTCGAGTCAGTCTCGAGTCACCTGTTTGAGGACTTGCGACTTGCTTGACAGAATTAAATAAATGACTCGACTTGACTTTGACTTGTCACTAATGACTTGAGACTTGACTTTGACTTGGGCTATATGACTTGCAATGACTGGCACCACTAACACTACTAACAGTCTAACACTAATCGCAAGCTGCCGTCTGCCTACCTGATCAGCGTGTCATTCAGACAGACGGCGGCCATTGCAGTGTTCAAAAGCCACGCCTCCTCGTCTGTCATAGGCAGAACACTCAATTTCACAGCAGGCAGTGTTCAGCCTATCACGGACATCCTCTCATCCTCGTCTGTGTTATGAGGATGAGCGCATCTCCGTGATAGGTGGAACACTGAATGCTGGGAAATTGAGTGTTCCGCCTATCACAGACGAGGAGGAGGCGCGGCTTTTGAATACTGGAATGGCCGCCGGGACGCCGCTGATCAGGTAAATGGCTTTTGGTAGAGCTCTCAGCTTTATTTCACATTTTTTCCTGTCTCCTTCTGCCGTTATACACAAGTGAGTCAAGTTTCATCCTTTATGACAGCGGTCCCCAACCTTTTTGGTGCCAGGGACCAGTATTGTGCAGGCAATTTTTGTCAGGGACCAGGGGGTGGGGGGGGGGGGGGGGGGGGGGGGGTGATGCAGTGGTTGTTGATGCTGGGGATCATTAGCAGAGAGGTTTGACTGCACAGAGACTCCTATGGAAACGCTATCAGTGAGTGGATCACTGCACAGAGCTCACTGAGCACCTCAGATCACCAGGCTCCTGCATCCATTCATCTGTTCTCACCTTGCACCTGGGACAAGGTGGGTTTTTCCAAGTCTAGTATGTGTTTGTTGTGCCCCGGGGCGTCAGAAGGAGGAGAGCAGCCACCACTTATTGACAGGGGACATAGCTTCACTCACTTGCACCCTGCTCACCTCCTGCTGTGCAGTTACTATGCAGGGCTATTATATAAATTTTCCACACAGCAGGAAATGAGCAGCGGGCGAGTAAAGATCCGCCCCCTGTCAATAAGTGGGAGATGCTCTCCTCCTTCTGACACCCCAGGGCACAACAAACACATACAGGTACCCAACTACTGACCATCAAGAGGCATAGCTAGGCGGCAATACAGGTGGCCGCCAATAGAGATCGATCTGCCGCCAACCACCTGCCGCGCGGCCCAGCCCCAGTGAGACGCGGGTACAGTGAGACACGGCCATCAGTGAGGCATTGGGCACAGTGAAGCACGGGCACAGTGAGACACGGGCACAGTGAGGCACGGGCACAGTGAAGCACAGGCACAGTGAGACACGTGCACAGTGAGGCACGGGCACAGTGAGGCACGGGCACAGTAAGGCACGGGCACAGTGAGGCATTGGGCACAGTGAAGCACGGGCACAGTGAGATACAGGCACAGTGAGGCACAGGCACAGTGAGGCACAGTGAGGCACGGGCACAGTGAAGCATGGGCACAGTAAGGCATGGGCACAGTGAGGCACGGGCACAGTGAGGCATGGGAACAGTGAATCATGGGCACAGTGAGGCATGGGCACAGTAAAGCATGGACACAGTGAGGCATGGGCACAGTGAGGCATGGGAACAGGGAAGCATGAGCACAGTGAGGCATGGACACAGTGAAGCATGGGCGCAGTGAGGCATGGGAACAGTGAGGCATGGGAACAGTGAGGCATGGGAACAGTGAATCATGGGCACAGTGAGGCATGGGCACAGTGAGGCATGGGCACAGTGAAGCATGGACACAGTGAGGCATGGGTACAGTGAGGCATGGGCACAGTGAGGCATGGACACATTGAGGCATGGGCACAGTGTTTCTTTAATATGCCAAAAAAAAGCACTAAGCTGTTTTGTTACACAGTGAAGCATGGGCACAGTGAAGCATATGCACAGTAAGGCACGGGCACAGTGAGGCACGGGCACAGTGAGGCATGGGCACAGTGAGGCATGGGAACAGTGAGGAATGGGAACAGTGAGGCATGGGAACAGTGAATCATGGGCACAGTGAGGCATGGGCACAGTGAGGCATGGGCACAATGAGGCATGGACATTTTGAAGCATGGACACAGTGTTTCTTTAATATGCCAAGAAAAAAGCACTAAGCAGGTTTGTTAATGTTGAAAATAAAACAAAACCTTTCCTGAACACTGACTTTTAACTCATTTAAAGGTGGAAATGGGGTAGATCAGTAGTTTGACTTGATTTGTGACTTGACCAAAATAAATGACATGACTTTATTTATTTATTTGCTTTATTTCTAGCAGGGACTCGACTTGACTTGCTTGCTTTTCGCCACAGTAACTTGGGACTTGCTTGAGACTTGAAGGTTGAGACTTGAGACTTGCTTATGACTTGCACATGTGTGACTTACTCCCATGTCTGCAGTAGGGATGAGCCCGGTGTTCGATTCGAACCCATGTCGCAGTGCATTGCTGGCTGATGATTGGCCAAGCATGCACTGTGACCCCGCATGCTTGGCCAATCACAGCGCCGGCAGCGAGGAGAGGCATAATTGGCCACAGGCAGGATGCCTATGGCCAATTATAGCTCAGGGGGGTTTAGTACACGCCCCACACTATATAAGGCCGCCAGTGCGGCGGCCTTGTGTAGTGTTGTGCGGCATTCATAGAGAGCAGGATAGGCAGGGACAGTGTCAGCTGTGCTTTATACTTCTTTAGATAGCGCTGTTACAGTGAGTGTAGTGTTCAGGGTGAGAGCAGGATAGGCAGGGACAGTGTCAGCTGTGCTTTATACTTCTTTAGATAGCGCTGTTACAGTGAGTGTAGTGTTCAGGGTGAGAGCAGGATAGGCAGGGACAGTGTCAGCTTTGCTTTGCTTCCTAACCTAGCGCTGTTACAGTGGGTGTAGTGTGCCTCCTGCACACTGCACAGCATACACCTGAATCTACCCCCTCATTGCTGGTGTTGTGTAGTTGATTTGTGCAACACGGTCATCTGCCTAATATTCAGTCATGTCATTTTCACAGGAATCAGTGCATTTAAATAGCACTGATTGCTGTATAAATGACAATGGTCCCAAAAATGTCCGATGTGTCTGCCATAATGTCACAATAAAAATCGCTGATCGCTGCCATTACTAGTAAAAAAAAAAAATATTAATAAAAATGCTATAAAACTATCCCCTATTTTGCAAACGCTATAACTTTTGTGCAAACCAAGCAATAATCGCTAATTGCGATTTTGTTTTTGTTTTTTACCAAAAATATGTAGAAGAATACGTATCGGCCTAAACTGAGGAAAAAAAGTTTTTTTAATATATTTTTGGGGGATATTTATTATAGCAAAAAGTAAAAAAATATTGAATTTTTTTCAAAATTGTCGCTCTATTTTTGTGTATAGCGCAAAAATAAAAACCGCAGAGGTGATCAAATACCACCAAAAGAAAGCTCTATTTGTGGGAAAAAAATTAAACCTATTTTGTTTGGGAGCCACGTCGCACGACCCCGCAATTGTCAGTTAAAGCGACGCAGTGCCGAATCGCAAAAAGGGGCCTGTTCCTTTGGCTGCAAATTGGTCCAGGGCTTAAGTGGTTAAATGGCTTTTTTTCCTTTACAAATGTAATTTTGTGCAGGGACAGTTCTAAACATGGGAAACACATGCCACTTCACAGGCATACTTTAGACACCCCCCCAGGTACGATATTTAAAGGAATATTTCACTTTTTTTTTTTCACTTTATGCATCATTAAAATGAGTGCTCCAGAAAAAACAACCGTTTTTAAAACTTCTTATTGCATTGATACATGTCCCCTGGGGCAGGACCCGGGTCCCCCAACCCTTTTTAGGACAATAACATGCATATTAGCCGTTATAAATAGCACTTTAGATTTCGAACGTTCGTGTCCATTGTAATGAATAGGGTTTTAACGTTCGTGCAAACTTTCGGTCCGTTCGCAGGTTCTGGTGCGAACCGAACTGGGGGGTGTTCGGCTCATCCCTAGTCTGCAGTACACTTCTTTCGTTGATTGCCTGAACATTTCTGGAACTATGTCTGGAACCCTCGGCCCCCAATCGCACATTAACCTACCTCCATGAACTGCTGATACCACCACTGATTACTCACAATGGCAACCCATAAACCCCCCTTTTTTCCCGATTGAACCTTGAATTGAACTCTATGCTTCTCACACCAACCGTCCTAGGATATCTATCGGTATGCACCTACTATCATCTCCTAACTCTACCTGCACAGCTCCCCACCACTGCAATCTGTTTATCTGTATAGGAAATGAAGTAAGCCTTTATCATCCCAATCGAAGACGTGGACAAAATGTATCGCTAGCCTAGATCGCTAACCTGGATCACACCCTCGATCTCGCTCATCCAAACAACTTCAACACCACAAGGTCAAGATTGCCAGGATAACCTCTCCTTGGAACTTACCCACCAACCCTCCTAGCACCCACCAGACCCACAATGCTCTGCACGCCTTATTTCAATTCACTCCCAACGACTACTGTGAGAGACTCCTGCTTCCACGATCTTCAACTTCACTAGCTCTGGTCTTCCTATCTACGATCCAGCTCCTATTGGAGATCCCAATCTCTTCCCCACATCTTTATCTTCATCCACACATCACCATTTTCCTAAAAACAGCAGACAATGGAATAGGACAGTGATGGCAAACCTTGGCACCTCAGATGTTTTTGAACTACATTACCCATGATGCTCATGCACTCTGCAGTGTCGAAGAGCATCATGGGAAATGTAGTTCCAAAACATCTGGGGTGCCAAGGTTCACCATCACTGGAATAGAAGAACTCTTAGATTATTAGCTATTCAGGTTTCAACCCCCCCCCCTCCTTTTTTTTTATTTTATTTTTTGTTTTCTTTTTCACATTGGTACCAAAGATGGGCCTTTATACTCACAATAGCCATGCTTACGGCTTTGTTAGCAATCAAACAGAAGCAGGTAAACAAGTAAACTAATATTATTAGCCTGCTTTGAATCATTCACTGTTTACTAGGTTGAATTGTATTGCATTGTGTTTATGCCAAGATTCTCTGAGATGGTTGAGGACCTCGAGTGAGACTAATACATTAGCGCTCCATCCTGCTTTTCAAACCCCACCCTCTTTTAACTAGTTGGTGGAAAAGCGAAAAGTATAAAGGGAAATTATATCTCCCTCACATTAGCTCCCTCAAAGCCCTCATCTTTACCTCACTAGAGGCCATTTACTCTTTGGGTAATGAGTTAAGACTATACAGCCCTAAAACCCCATCCCAAAGCCATGGGATACGGGATCCATACACTATACAGTAGATCCTCATATAACCCTGAGAGACACCTACAATATTTGGTATCTATATGACTCTCTCAAAAGATCAAAATTCATGAAACTTTCCATTTAGCAATGGGCCTGTTGACCATCCTTGATAAGCCTCACCTTTAAATGTTTTATACCATTATAGCCTCTTGTTATCTTCAACACTGTATGTAGAGGTTACAACTTATGTTAACATGTATTTTACTATCTTTACCTGCTCTAAAAGATATCTGCTTTCTTTATTCTTAATAAAACTTTTATGAAAGAAAACAAATGTATGAACAAGGTACACACTGACAACAAAATCACAGGAAAACTTAAAATACAAAGAACTAAGATATACAGCATTTTGGTATAGTAATTTTTGTAAAAAGAAATAATAATTTAAGTTACTAGTCAATTAATTTAGAGAATAAATAAAAGGCATAATGGGAACTATTGTTGGTAGACTTAAAGTAAACTTGCAGCCAATTCTTAACTATACCTAAACCTGATCCCACCCCATTCTAAGTCTACTATAACTACCCTGTAAAGGAAAGATGTCTATACTTACCTATTCTGAGTGTGCTGTCCAATGGTTGGCCCCCAGCGCCAGCTTCAGGGACAGCCAACAATGGATGCCCCATAGTAGGCCTTTGGGTGACCTCATTGCCCAGGCTCTGCAGTCATTGTTGGTTATTTCTCCTCTTCACTGAAGCTGGCCACTGCAGAGATCATGTGACTGGACCAGAGCACCCTCAGAATAGGCAAGTATAGACATCTTTCCTTTGCAAGATAGTACAAATAAGATTAGAATGGAGGCGGGAGCAGGTTTAGGTATAGTTAGGATTAAATTGGAATTTTACTTTAAGTCTGCCAACAATAGTACCCATTAATGCATTGTCTTATTTATTCACTGATTTAATTGACTATTTACTTATGTAAATTATTTTGTATTTTTTTTTTTTGCAGAAATTATTGCACCAAAATTATGTATAGCTTGGTTCTTTGTATTTTGGTTTTCCTGTGATTTTGTTGTCAGGGTATACCTTGTTTATACCTTTGTAACATGTAGATAAGTTGTTTTCAGGTATGAAATGTGCTCTGACAAGGTGTACACTGCATATTCAATTTATTATGGGAATCCTTTAATCCAAATTAGTCATGTAGTCTTTCTAGGAAAAGTTAACACCTCTATGATCAACCTTTGTTGAAGATGGTTTAACACAATCTACCAACTATACTTGCATTGTATGCTAAGATCTAGACATCAGTCACCTAATTCAAAAGAGAAGCTGCAAGTGAAAATATGTGTAGGAAGTAATACAGAAAATTGTTCTCAAGCTTTATATATTAATTCTTCCAGGAACTGAAATAGTATGTACAATACTGATACAGGATCAAGTGGGTATTGTGTTTTGTATGACTCATTCTACAATAAAAGAAAACAGAATGTTAGTCAGGCATACATCTGTGATCCTCTTAAATTCTATTCTTTTAAAAGATCTTTCAATAGACATGCACTCCTCTCTCTACATAAATACCTGAGCATGCATGTGTATCAGGGCTGCTGTTGGAAATCATGGGGGCCCCCTACAGCCTACCTGACAGAGCCCTTCACCCACGATGCTATGCTTCGCAAACATGAAATACATTTTATCCTCATCGATCAGGACCCATTCAATTGACTAGTACTGTTCTGCAAGGGCCCCCCAACCACAAAAAAAGCATGGGGTCACGGTGCGCTAGTGCAGGTTTAGAGCAGGCGGTGAGGAGGCATATTGCCTCCTTGCTGCCTGTAAAATGCTCTCTGAAGAGCAATTCAAATGCTGACTGCTGACTGCTCTTCAAAGAGCAAACCACATTTGAACAAGTCCTTAATGTTTTTATTATTTAAAAAAATAAAATAATTGTATTCCCTTTTTTTCGAATTTTTTTATTTTATTTTATTTTTTATTTACATTTTCAAATGCCTGTTGGGGAGTCTTTAGTGAAATATGAGGGGTCTAAACAGACCTTAATGTCTAATTTTTGAGACAGAGAAAAGAACTGAGGACATATAATCATCAGTTGTTTTCTCTGCAGCCTCAGCTGAACTGGACAGTAAATAAATGAGAAGTGCTCTGTACTGAGTGGCTTCCTGTTTATTCACAAATCAAAGCATAGTGAACACAGTTCACTATGCTTCATTGATGAATGGACACAGGAGCGATCAGTACTAATTGCTCACTGTGTTCATTCAGGAAAAGAAGGGACCAGTAAATATTACATATTTGCCACCTCCCCATTCTGAAACCATCCCCTGTGTGCCCACAGCAGCTATCGAGAGAGGAGGGAAGCCAGCAGTGCTGTGGGGTAGGGGGGCTTGACAGTAGGTAGAAGGGGCACAGATCCTCCAACCGATACCCCTGCAACATATCCGGACGGAGAAAAAATAGTAGAACCCAGCAACATTGCAGGGAGATCCACAGAAGTCACAAGTGTCAGCAATAAGGCAGTACAGCCACCACCCTGCTCAGCAGGTGCCCAGGCCACCCTTTTGAACTGATTGGGCCTGGGCCAGGTACAGGAGGGCTGGCTGTACTGCCTTATCATTGGCCCTGATGTGTATGCTTATGGAGGAGAAATGGGGAATCAGAAGGACATCCCTAGTACCAATTTTATTTTAAAGAAAAACGATATTGGATTGACAAATCAAACCCCGGTTGATCAAAACTTACCCAGGTACAAACATATCTGCAGAAGGTACATAGTGGCAATACACGTAAAACAGACATTTGAGCTTCAGTGAAAAAAATGCATTAGCCTGGGTTCACATATATGCGATGCGGAAACCTGTGTGATTCCTGTGCAGATTCCCACATTGCATGTCTCTCTCAGGCAGTTCACACTGCCCTATGCGAACCGCTGCGGGTGTCAATACTAAGTTAATGACACTCTCAAATCAGTTCGCAGATGGCAGTGCAAACTGTCTAATGGTGCAGGAATTGGATCACATGGGTGTGAACACCCAATGCGATCCGATTCCAGTGCGGACCAAAAAGAGAGTCCTGCACCTTTTTGGTCCGAAAGCAATGCAAATTCAGCCATACAAGCCATATGGCAATGCGGTGCGAATCACATGCAACGTTTGACATCACAATAGTGTGAAAACAGCCTTAAGTTGATTATGTAATTTGGATAATAATGATGATTCCTGCGTCAAAGTCCTGTGGCAATAAGTCATGTATTCCTATGACTTTTAGTTGTCCAAAAACAAATGAAATGGCTTCCAAAACTCGCTAAAACATTTTTGTTGTTGACACTTTAATCTTTTATCCATAGCCACATAATATGTTATGTTAACAATATTGACCTTGGCAGGTAACTTTGGATGACATTAGTTTAAATGATGTTAATGCTAATTGCCTTTATTCCCTTTTACTGATAAAAATATTTGGTAGGTAGAAACTGGAAAACCTATGAAGCTCCACCTGTTATCTGATATAAGAAGCCAAGACACTTATATTCAATATTTCATTCAAAATATTAATATACAATATTTCATTTTTTTGAAATGATTCTTTTAAAAATTGCAAAAAACAAAAAAATCTCAGAGCTGTCCCCAAAGTAAATCCTTTCTACTAATGGATGTCACTAACCTTCTGTCTACTTCCTGTGACCCCTGGGTCTGAGCAGTATTTACACATATTAATGGCTGAATCTGCCTTGCTTCGTTTTGCCAAGAGATTGGTGAATCTTTATTTGAAACCCAGTAAACTACAGCTTAGAGGTGAATCCCACTGAAATATATGGGGGCAAATCTTATTATATTCTGTCCATTTTTAGAGCCAACAGGTGAACAGCTCTAAAAGAAGGAATATAAAGGTACTGCTATGGATGACATGTAACAATGCAAAAAAAGATATATATATACCGTATTTATCGGCGTATAACACGCACTTTTCCCCCCTAAAAATCGGGGGAAAGTCGTGAGTGCGTGTTATACGCCGATACCCCCAAAAAAAATGTCAAAAATGGCAAGCGCCGCCGAAAAATAGCGAGCGCTGCCGAAAAAGACCGAATTGCGTCCGAAAAAAACCGAAGCCGCGCCGGAATAGACCGAGCAGACTGTTCGGCTCTGCTCGTAGTCCTGCCTCCCTGCGCTCGCTCCGGAAACAGCAGGGAGGCAGGACCGCGAGCGGAGCTGAACAGTCGGCTTGGCTTTTTCCAGGGCCGCTTCGGTCTTTTTCGGCGGCGCGCGTGACAGAGAGTCTCGGCGGCGGGAAATTTTAAACCCGGACCGGACTTCAAATGGCGCTGGCAAGGTACAATGACGCTGGGCATGGCTGCAATGACGCTGGGCATTGCTGCAATGACCCTGGGCAAGGCTGCAATGATGCTGGGCAAGGCTGCAATGATGCTGGGCATGGCTGCAATGACGCTGGGCAAGGCTGCAATGACGCTGGGCAAGGCTGCAATGACACTGGGCAAGGCTGCAATGACGCTGGGCAAGGCTGCAATGATGCTGGGCAAGGCTGCAATGACGCTGGGCAAGCTGCAAATGACGCTTAAATGTACGTTTTTTTTTTTCCCTAAACTTCCCTCCTAAAACTTTTTTCCTTAAAATGCCCTCCTAAACTTGGGGTGCGTGTTATACGCCGGTGCGTGTTATACGCCGATAAATACGGTATATACATTATATATATATATCAGTGAGGGGAGTGTCTTTTAAGGACCTGCAAGGACAGGATTTACAAATCCTAGAAATAAATGTTTGGAGGCTCCCTTAAATCTGTACATGGTATGGCAGAAAGCACAATTTTCATGAACAGTGTAAGCGACAGTATACACTGGCAGCATATATGGGGCTATGGAATTAATTATTTTTTTTCTTATACAATTAGTTTGGCTTACATAAAGCAGCAGTCCAAATCTGATTATTTTTCAGGTAGATTTACCAAGGACATGTGCTTTGCCCACCAGTAATAGGCCTGCTTTAAGTAACAGAAAGAAAATGTCCAGTAGTTTTCTGAGGTTGTCCTTGTTCTTGCTGATGCTAAACTGTCTTGCTGCTGCCCCCTTCCCGCACACAGTTCCAACCAACAGTATTACAGGGAACTGAAATAGTGTGCAGGAAGGACACATTGGAATTGGAGTAGAAACTCAGCCAGTGCCTGTGTGTGAAAGCATCAGTCTTTCCAGGCTATTTTACCCTTTTTTCAGCAACTAAAAAAAAATTAAAAATAACAGAGTAGCAAATTTATTACAGAATATGTAACTTGACTGCATTACAGTAATAAATACAAAGGGTTCAACAAAATTCCTTATGCTATTAGCCATGCACTTAAAAAATGTGTATTAAAAAAAGCTTTAGTTGTTTAGAGCATGTATTGAAAAGGCTGGTTGTTGTTATAACACTATGCAGTACTTATGTGGACACAAATATGCTTCCATGAGAACATTTCTGTTTATTGTTTCTAAGAGTTCTAAGAAACCTTTTGTACCGTATGACTTGCTTAGAAAAAATGTGTTAATAGGCAAAAAAAAAAAGATACGAGTGAAGTACTTCAACCTATCAATTGCAAAAATGAAATCAAGAGGTCAAATATATCCGTAGAAGTATCATTTTACCAAAACAGTAGTTGGTGCTTTGATAGACTTCTGACGGCAGTAGGGAGTTAGTCAACAGTAAGTGATGTTATGCATGTTTAGCCCTCTTTTTTTTGAGGGGGGGGGGGGTTATAGATACCTCCAGATGAATGCTACAGATAAATGCTGCAACAAATTCCAATTGAAGGGACCCTGAGGATGATCACAATGTGGCATGTCAAAGACCTGAAGACAGCATCAGTGATGATGAGAAGATCCTCCAATCCTCATCCAACCAGCCTGGAACATAGTTTCTCACCAGCAGAAGCCGTGGTTTAAGCATACCAACTTTGTGTCTTAATCCATAGTAACTTCTAAAATACCATGCAACTGGACCTCTAACTGCCTGAGAGCTGTTGGATGCCTTACCTGACTGTAGCCTATATTCTGATTATTAAACCTTGCACTGAAACTAGCTATACAGTAAACCCCCCTCCATCGCTGGGGTAATGTTCCGGACCCACCCGCGAAAAGTGAAAAACCGCGAAATAGAAAGACCCTATTTAAATACACCCTAGGCATGTTTTTTTAATTTTTTAATAGCATTTAAAGGTCTTTAAACACACTTTTATGCAATAGAAACACATTAAAGATAGAGAGAGAGATCAAGAGGATTTTTAAAACACAAAAATATTGTCTTAACAGTACAGTATACTGTACAGTACAGTAAAAAATAGCGTACATAACTGCAAAAATTGTGAAATATTACCACAATATCAGAATAACAGGTCCTAATTAAAATACCGCGATATACCGGGACCGCAAAAACTGAACCGCAATATAGCGGGGGTTTACTGTACAGTAAAATACTTGCCTTATTCTACATTCCCCCCAGAATCTAGCACACTTCCCTTCTCTCTGAGATGTGGGTAAGGCCCTCAACAGCCTCACGTACGGTGCAGGACTACAGGTCAACCTTGTATGTAATGATGTCAGAGAGGTAGTGAAAAGTCATGCAGTGAAAATAAGTGACTCTGTGTAAGTGTTGTATAGAAGACAGAAGGCCTGCAAGAGCAAGGACTAAGGTATTCTCCCATCCTCTGGAATGCTCTACCCCAATCTGTCCAATTTACTCCTATTTTAGCCACTTTCAGACGATCCCTGACAACTCATCTCTTCAGAGAAGCCTATCTGGCCCCCACCTAACAACTGTACATTTATCTTCTCAATCAGCACATCCCCTCCACAGTTATTACCTCTTGTATCTCTTGACCTTCCCTCTTAGATTGTAAGCTCTAAGGAGCAGGGCCCTCTGATTCCTACTGTATTAAAGTGTATTGCATTTGTACTGTCTACCCTCAAGTTGTAAAGCGCTACATAAACTGTTGGAGCTATATAAATCCTGTATAATAATAATAATGTATATTTATTTATTCCTCTACCCTTAGAAAAATGAACATGACTTATCCCAGCTTGTAGAAAAGTGTGATCAGCTAGAACATGGAGGCTCAACCTGTGGCCCTCCAGCTGTTGCAGAACTACAAATCAGAGGTATAATGGGACTTGTTATTCTGCAACAGCTGGAGTGTCACAGGTTGAGCACCCATGAGTTAGAATGTAGCCTGGCTGGAAATTAGGATTTGTGATCTGATGTCTGTGTTTTGATTTGTGATCTGATGGTTGATTTACTAAAACTGGAGAGTGCAAAATCTGGTGCAGCTCTGCATGGTAACCAATCAGCTTCTAACTTCAGCTTTCAATTAAGCTTTGACAAAAAAAAACTGGTTTGGTTTGTATACAGAGCTGCACCAGATTTTGCACTCTCCAGTTTTAGTAAATCAACACCACTGTATATTTACCTGTTCATGTATGGGTTAAATGTTTCTACTTTGACCCAGACCCTTTCTGTTAACTGGACCTTTTTTATTGTGTGAAAAGGGTTCACATCTATGTGGCTGCACTTGATGCATTTTTTCAGTCACGTTTTGCAGTGCATTTTGCGTTTTAAACTCGCGTTTTATGTGCTTTTGCCTGCAGTTTTCATGCATTTTGCATTTTTTTCTTTAAACATATTGTAACACACTGTATATAGCTGGTTGCTAAAGAGGGGTTGGGAAGCCAGCCACTGCGTCCTTAACAACCGATGAATCATCAGCTGTCAGCAGGGCTTCCCGCTGACAGCTGAATGAAAGCTGACTTTCAGAAATGTTTGGTGGGGTCTTCTATCTGCAGAGGTGCAGAGCTTCAATGTGGGCCAAGTTTACCTTGTCTACCACCAAACCTGTACATGGGCTGGTGGGAGAAGTTCTATGTCTTTCCAGGTGGGGGATCCCACGGGTGGAGGATTGAGTAGCATGCTGTCTCCTCTATCTAAAAGTAAAGGAAAGATGTCTTGGTTATCGAAAATTTTAACACCCCACAATGTGTCCAAAGAATTTTTTAGAAACACATTATGGAAATCTATTCTCCTTTGCTCTCTGTGACATCGCATGGGTATTTTTGCCCATTAGGTGAGAAACCTACACAAGAGGCTCCTGGAGCAAGAAGTATATTGGATATAGAAATTATGCTCCAGGATCCCCCCGAGCCCAGTCACTGATGGGACATTTAAAATTATGATTTATTATGTTTATACATTCAGGTGTTTTTTCCAACTAAACTATTGCATGTTATATCCTTCTGTATACTGTATGTTTCTGCTTTGTTTTGTTTTACTTATATATTTTTTTTTTTTTACATTTAAAACTTAAAACATATGTGCTTGTAGTTTTAATCGTTGAAGATTCAGGCTGACTGATGCATATGTCATTGGTTCATTGCTATAGTTTTATTATACAGATTGTCATCTGATGATATCTTTTTGGAAATTCATGTCCCTTGTAATATGGCATGTGGTTTTTGTTAACGGGTCATTGATATTCTGTTAATACTTACAGGTGTGGGCTAACTGATCATGGTTATCCCACACCCAGACATGACCTAAGATATATGATCTTAAGCAAAGCTTACTATCACATAAAGCCACTCCATTGGCTTTATGTGATAGTAAGCTTTGCTTAAGACCGTTTAAATGTGTTACTTAACTATGAATTCTGTTTTTTATAGAGGTTTATACTAAATATTCAATGAAGTTGTTCAGGGTGCATAATTTTTCAGAAAAAAAACCCTAAAATGGAAGTTCGAACTGTCAATTTTTTTTCTCTTCTGTCACCTGTATCCCAAAATTTGCAGTCAGGACAAAGTTGCCATGGTAACTCTGATGCTAGGTATTTTTAATCATTTTAAGCGTACACAGATCTATACTGCCTTTTACTGTTCTATGAATTCTAAATAAGTATCACGATACAGCAATTTATGCATATAGAAACAATTCCATTTTACAGAGTCTTATGTTACAGACAATCTGTGAAATCAGGCATTCTATTAAATCTATAGGCAATGTATAAAATGACAAATTTTTGTATATCCAGTACAAGCATTGTAGATAATACCCAGGCATGTTACTTGTGTTTCCAAATTGCTTATACTGTAAGAATGTGAACACATATACAGCATACAGTATATCTTACAGACAATGTGTCAAATTTGCCATTTCATACTTTAGTCAGGCATTCTGTAGAATGCCTGGTTTCACACTGTGACATATATACATTTTAAATTCTTTCTGACAACAGTAGGTTTGCACAAAGGGTTTATATCCAGCCAGTTCTAAAATTTACAGGAGAGGACACCTGATATTTCTCTGCTACAGCTCAGCAACATCTCTTAAAAGGGGATATACAACTCTGATGAGCTCATCTCTTTCTGTCTCTCTGTTCTCTCATCCTATCAGCATGCTCCTTGGATTGCAGCTGATTTTCCTTCTATCCAAGAAAAAGAACCACTGCTCCAGGTGTATAAAGATAAGGCTGATTGGAGTATTTGGCAGAGTGCTAGCCCTGGTCCGCCTTGGAAAGAAGAAAGAAATGGCTGCACATCCAGAACTTCCTATTGCCTTTTATTTCCCTTTACAAAGATAACACCAGAGACACCCAACTGTGGTCACATAGACGCGTTTCACACATACATCTTGTGCTTAACCAGTTCCCGACTGGCACACAAAGATCTACGTCGGCAGAATGGCACGGACAGGAAAATGGGCGTACAGGTACGTCCCTTTAAATTTGCCACCGTTCTATCGCGTGCGTGCCGGTCACCCGTGATTGTCTCATGGGGAGGAAGAACGGGGAGATGCTAAAGTAAACAAGCATCTCCCTGTTCTGCCTAGCAACAGTGTCACTGATCTCTGCTCCCTGTGATTGGAGCAGTGATCAGTGACGTGTAAAACACAGCCACGCCCCCCACAGTTAGCAACATGCCCCTAGGACACACTTAACCCCTACACTGCCATCTAGTGGTTAACCCCTTCACTGCCAGTGTCATTTACACAGGAATCAGTGCATTTGTATAGCACTGATTGCTGTATAAATGACAATGGTCCCAAAAATGTGTCTAAAATGTCTGATGTGTCCGCCATAATGTCTCAGTCACGATAAAAATCGCAGATCACCACCATTACTAGTAAAAAAAAAATATTAATAAAAATGCCATAAAACTATCCCCTATTTTGTAAACGCTATAACTTTTGCGCAAACCAATCAATAATCGCTTATTGCGATTTATTTTTGTTTTTACCAAAAATATGTAGAAGAATACGTATCGGCCTAAACTGAGGAAAAATAATATTTTTATACATTTTGGGGATATTTATTATAGCAAAAAGTAAAAAATAATGCGTTTTTTTTTCAAAATTGTCGCTCTTTTTTTATTTATAGCGCAAAAAATAAAAACCACAGGGGTGATCAAATACCACCAAAAGAAAGCTCTATTTGTGGGAAAAAAAGGATGCCAATTTTGTTAGGGATTTACGTTGCACGACCGCGCAATTGTCAGTTAAGGCGACGCAGTGCCGAATCTCAAAAAGTGATCTGGTCTTTGGCCAGCAAAATGGTCCGGTCTGAAAGTGGTTAATCATGTGTGAAACGCATCTACGTGATCACAGTTTGGTGTTTCTGGTGTTATCTTTGTGAAGCAAAATTAAAGACAACCGGAAGTTCTGGATGAGCAGCCATTTCTTTCTTCTTTCCAATTTTCCTTCTAACCAGCTCCTGTTGAGGGACTACAAGAAGCTGACACCATGTTGAATCCAGGTACACTGTTTTTAAATGAATACATTTAAAGCTGTATTAATAAATACAGAAAGCATTAATTTGTATCTTTTAAATCTGCCTAGATTATTGCTTTAAATTATCTATTTAAAGCATTACTCCACTTTTGTTGAGAAAAAAACATTCCCCCCTGGGTGATCTCTGTATATTGCAAGGATTTTAACAATCTTTGTTGCAGATTCCTACCTTTTGTTCTGAAGAAATCCATGTGTGTTTCTCTGTGCCCATGTGGGAAAGTATATTTAATGGGAGTGGTTTCATAATTATCAATCAGCTGTGCACCTGCAGCAGACAAATGAGGAAATCTGCTGGGCCTGCATCCCTTTAGACATGTTTCTATTGGGAGTATCTCACCAAAAATGAAATATGTTTGGTATCTTAGTGCAGACTTCTGGGAAAATCAGTATGCCAATCACATAAGCAGGAAATTATGTTTATGGGGAGTGGTCAGTACACATTCTGTGTGCAGAACATTTCCAGGTAGCCATATTGCATTGCATTTTCTGAATATTACAGTGGCGGCAGAATGAAAAGGAAAGGTAATTTTTAATAACATTCAATTACAATATGACTTGTGCCGCAATTGTATACGCTATATTATTTTTTTTTCTATTTGCTATTTTTTCCCCCATGAAAGTGGCGTTACCCTTTAAAGCAGAATACTGATTGATAATATACTTCAAAACATTGCTTTAAAAATAATTCCCTTATGACTAACTACCTGAAAGAGTATGTTAGAAATAAAAAGTTGTTTTTCTTTTTTTAACATCATCTAAAGTCACGAAAGGAGAGCCTTGTTTGCAAAAGAGTGGCATCCTGACCTCAAGAGCTTAGAAGTTCATCTAAGTTCCCAAAGCACACAGAAATCATGAAATGACTTGTCTGTAAGTGGATCTTTAACCCAGGTTTGCTTCTTTATATTTTACAAGTCTCTCACCTGTCTGCAGTTACAATACTCCCTCAGCCTTCTTTTTGATTCTTCTGTTTCATGGTGAGTGCCTATAAGAGTTAGGTTCTTAAGGAAGATTGCCGCAAACAATAAAAGGATAAAAGGAGCTTACAACATGTGCCAACTTGCATATTCAAACTGGTTGTCACTACAGACTGGTCAGGTGAACAGTAAATAAAGCAATTTTCTAAATCATTTCTTTTATCACTTCCTACAGCAATTCTATGCTTTTCTGTATACATAGTGTTTTTATTGAAATAGAAGCTACAGCTGTGGTTACATTGAATTGGAGTGTCTGCGGGGCTTTAGTGACAGGTTAGATGAGACGGTCAAAAATGTACTGTAAGGACCAAGTATAGAAAAATGCCCATGATAACTTTCTATAAAAACATGTCACATAATCATAGTTGATAATCTGAATCAGTATAAGAATAGGAAAGGGTAGCACTACCTGCATGGCTCCAAACGACAGAGGCACAAACACAAAACCAAAAAAATAAATTAAGATAATGTGAGAAAGGGAGAGAGAAATAAAGAAAAGCATATTTAAGCAAAGCAAGTGAAGTAAATAGGACAGGATCAGAACGGGGTGGGGGTGTAGTGGGCAAGGGGGGACATGCCCTTGGCGTTACATGTTCCATGGGAAGGGGGGGGGCATAGGTGGAGTAGAGTGAGGGCTGCCAGCTGCCAATGAAGTCTACCTGAGGATGGTTGAATATGCCTGCCAGATCTCTGCCAGATTGCTATCAATTCTGCCCTGAACAGAGCACCTTGTTATCTTGCACTTGCAGAGAAACGGCTACTGTAGGTGCCCAGTGCTTGAGCACTCCCTGAATTTCATGACCCAGCACTAGAAGACATTATTATTATTATACAGGATTTATATAGCGCCAACAGTTTGCGCAGCGCTTAACAAAATAAAAGGCAGACATTACAATTACATAACAATTTGGTACAAGAGGAATCAGAGGGCCCTGCTCGCTAGAGCTTACAATCTAAAAAGAAAGGGTCAATTGATACAGACATCATATCACTCTTCTCTGTCAGGTGAAATGATCTCTTCCCAACAGATGACTGCTAGTCTTGGCCTCTATTATGATGTCATTCAGAGGCCGGGGACAGGGAGGGAGAGCAGCGCTGCAAGGGACTATGTTGGTTGAATGAAGGTAGGTGGCAATAGCTGGGGATTTTTATTCCTGCTACTGACACCAATGTTAGGGATCATTATTGCGAAAAAACTGGCACTGATGCGGGGGGGTTTTATTTGAGAAAAAGGCACCGATGCTGGGGTTTTCTTTTTCAGAAATTGGCACCAATGGTGGGGGTTATTATTGCTGCTACTGAAACCAATGCTGAGGGTTATTATTGCGTAAACTGGCACAAATGCTGGGGATTATTATTGCAGAAACTATAACTGATGCTGGAGGTTTTTATTGCTGCTACTGACACCAATGCTTCGGGGTTATTATTGTGGAAACGGCCACCCATGATGTGGGTTGTTATTTTGTAAACTGGCATTAATGCTAGGGGTTATGATTACCTTATTCATTTGTTACTGACTCATTGGGGTTAAGTTACTAAAAGCAAATAGGCACTACTACAGAATGTGGTGAAGCTTCACTTTGTAAAAGATAAAAATAAAAAACTGCATTTTTGTTTGCACACGATTGAATGATGGAAATCAGCAGAGCTCCACCAAATTTATTATTCTCTAAGGAAAATGAGTGCAACTGCACTTTCAAAGTGCACAGTCTGTTTGCCTATAGAAAATAAATCCCATTGACTCATTCGTAATAAACACAGGGAGGGGGGCAGTTTGCCATTTGCACCCTGGGCATCAGATGATCTTGTCCTGGCACTGATAGAGGAAGAGAGTACTTGTTAAAGAGGGGAAGTAGAGAAAGGATAGGGGGGTTTAGGGAAAGGAATGGGATGGGAAGGGAAAGTGGATCCACAGAGGCTGGTAAAATAGTTATGAAAGAAAACGTTCAGAGGTGCCATTTTTATAGTTATTTAAGTATATATATTATATAGAAAATAATTTTATACTACAGAAAATGTATTGAAAAGCAGGTTACCCCAACAAGAAGAGCCAAACATTTTTTAAGTGGTAAAGATCAGGATTTGATTCTTGCTGCAGAAATTCCAAGAGATTTAAGAAGCTAGCAGGTAGCTCAGTCCACTGCACTCAAGAATGATAAAGGAATATTTTTCTGGGCTAGAAGAAATCTGAAGCGAAGGGTTCAACTGTAATACTCAACCATTGCACTTATGGCATTTTTCTCCATTCTCTGAAAGGTCAAGGATGCTACAAGCAATGCTGTATCAGTAGCATGCATTGTGACTATCGAGTTTTTAAGTCATCCTTAAAGGCTAGGATTAGAACCACTTTAAGACAGCTCCTGTATAACCCTTGCCTTTAACTGTCATGCCTCAGTTTTTCTGCAAGTATCCTAGGAGGATGTTGTTCTAGACCCTACCCACAGACCATACCCTTAAGTCTACCCTATTGTTTTTTCCTGACATCCCCATTTCACTTTCACTAACGAGAGTCAATGTCCAAGATGCTCGCACTTTGTGTTAAAATTAGGATTCCATTGTCTACAATTATTGTGGACCTTTGCGCCTTTCCATTGGGGGTTGGAAGCATCCCTTTCTTGCATTCTAGGAGGTTTCTTCTAATGGATGTATCTGTTTCTCTACTCCCTGAGTCTGGTCTTTGTAGTAGAGGCAGTTTCCAAAGTCCATATGGGAACGGTTTGTTGATCAGTCTTTCAGTCTTTTAATCTGATCTTATCTGGTGGCTGCTAGATCTTTACCTCCAAAAACATTTGAGAAGTCCCCCTGTATGTAACCTGGTTAACTATTACCTATGCTGGACAAGGTTGGATGTATCAGTCGTGACCACATTGTTTTTACTTACTGCAGTCAAGGTATTGGTTTCCGGATCCCTGCATCTGTTGTCCCTCACTTTAAAGAGTGAGGCTTCTAAATGTGCAAGTATCCACTGCTGATAAGTCATGTACTTTCTGGAAGGGTCAACAATCAGGGCACTTTGTTATCCTGCTGCATAATTCTGCTAAGTGGCATAGTGTAAATCTGGAGGCCTTCGTAGGACCTATTTAGATCTTCTTCTATGGCTAAAATGTGGTCTTCTGAGGTAGTCTCTTTACATTCCTTCCTCTTCCTATTCTCTATCAAGCTTACATTCCTAGTGATAGTATTATAATTTCTATTACTAGATCCTCTACAGAATATTTGCCTTTTACAGGGGTAAGTTTTATTATTCCTAGAATCATGTATTTCATAATTGGTCTGGCAAGTTTACAGTGGAAACCTCACATCCCTGAAACACCTATACGAGTGAGTCAAAGGGACTCTCTCTCATCTTACTAGTCCTGATGGTCTTGTATGCCATTTTGAATATGATTTTTCTTTACTCCAGCTGCCCTCTTTTTATACAGGCATTGTAGTTCGCCCCACCTTCTCCTTCAAAAGGATTAAGGGTTCCTACCCCTATAGTTTTCTTAGCTTAAGAGGTTCTTTCCCTCACAGTTGGACTGTTTTTGGACATCCCAAATATCTAAGAATTACTATGTTCCTTTGTCCCTCAATGAATGATAAGAAAATTGAGGGGCACATGTACTGTTTGCTCCCATTCCTGGTCTATAATGGGTAAAGTCAGGGTTATACAGGGACTGGCTTAAATTTTATTTTGTTTGCTAGTGTCCCAACCTCCGATAGGCAGCAATATACCAAATGTCTGCGACTGACTGTATTCCTGAATCTCTCAATGGGCATGAAAAAAAAATAATAATAATTGATGGTAAGTATATGCATATGTGGTATCCATACTGGGTTTCATTTACTAAAACTGGAGAGTGTACGTTGAACCATGCAAGTGCACGGCTATGGAATGCTCTACCCACGGACATCCGCTCGGAAGGAAACTATCTGGCCTTCAGGAAGGAGCTCAAGACCCATCTCTTCTGAAAACCCAGACGGACACTGGCGGCAAAAGCACCCTGAGGCGATTTAGTTTGCATATGTAGCGCTATACAAGTTATTCATTCAAGTGCAGATTAGTGTACAGTCTTCGCATGTATACCCAAGTATTTGTAGCTGCTGACTTTTGATTTTATTTTTTCCCCAGGCTGAAATACCTCTTTAAGGATAAAAGTTTAAATGGGCTTTTAATAGATGAAGTGGTCAAGCTGCTGCCACTGAAGGAATCCACTTAATGTGTTACTTAACCCAGGACCCTGCATTCACTATATCTGGTCTCCCACAGTACATAGAACATGGAAATACAATTATTTTAGTAAATATATACGGTTAAATACCTTTTTTCATCAGCAGTATATAAAAGTCTTGTATATTATATGAATGTCTGGTTAAAGCTTGTAGGAGGAGTTTTCATTCTCCCCTGATTGTCTAATGAGACTGCAAGACCCCTGACTCTCTGTCTGAACAGTGCTGATTGGTCCTGTGCTGATCACATGCACTCTCCCAAAAAAAAAAAAAAACTCTCTAGCAGAAACACACCAAACTGAGCATGTGCAGCCTGTCCCCTGGCTCTGTAAATATCAGGAAATATATTGGTCAGTGGAAGAAGGAGATGATCAGAGAAGACAGGATAGAACAGCCTTTTTTACACAATGTAGAGGATTAACCCCTTAGGTTTCACAGTGAGTATAACAAGCATGCTTTACTGCATATACACACTGATTTTACTGTTGTGGGTTTAGTAACACTTTAAATCATAAATACATTAAAAAAAACACTTTAATATGCTTTTATATTAACCTTCTGTAATCCTGCACATCAATATTCTGACTTTGAGAAGCAGGAGGATACTGTGCGCATAAATACATTGCAGGGTGCAGTGAATCTCATAATAGTACTGGTTTATTGGGGCGAGAGCGCATAGTAAAAACCATATCAACAAGCTGCTGCTCTATCATTGTCCAGTCACAATTTTAACTAAACTGAAATGCTTTGCAACAGAGAAAAGAACATTTTCAGGAGTTTGATGTCTTGCCGGGATATCTAGATTAGAAGTGTGGCTAAGCAAAATGACAAAAAAATTTTCACTGATAAGACAGTTCACACATATGTATTTCAACTTGTCTTCACTTGCACTTAGAAGTAGACGTTTTTCTTCATTCTTGTGTACTGAAAGGAGGTTTATTTTAAACATTGCCTCCTAGGAAGTATCTTTGTTGACCAAGATCAGCAACTGCTGCATATGAATCTAAAGGAATACCATATAACTGACCGCTTTGGATACTTTAATCTCCTTTTTTCAAAACAGCCTGCATCACATATTTTCTGCAGCCCAGGATTCTCACAGCAGTCACCTGGGTAAGCTGCAGAGCATATCAATTATTAACAGCTCACAGGCCAAGTGTAAAGAAGCACTTCAGTAGACCTGTCAGAAAAGACACTGCTGCTTCCATATCCCCCACAGGGACCCAGCGAGGCTCTCATCTATAAAGAAAACAGAAATCCAAAAACATTGTATATAATAACAGAAAATGCTGTCTTATTTCAAATAAACAATTGTATGTGCTGGGCTGGATATGTACAATATTGTGGTGTTTGTATATATATATGCATATATATATATATATATATATATATATATATATATATTATATGCAGATCCTTTCTGCAGTCCCTTTCATCGCGGAGTCGGAATGGTGAAGAGCTTGTGTGCATCTCTTGATGAATGCTTAATAGCTGTAGGAAATATTTAAAATTCCTGTTGTTGACAAGGTAAAAAAAAAATCTGTGTTTTCCATATTACTTTTGCATGAACAATGCATGACTTTCAAAAACCATGAAAGTCATGGAACACAACAACAGTAGCTAACATCCTCTTCTGGGACCTCTGTATTTTTAGATTAGAACTATGCATTGTGTGTAAAAAGCTGATATGAATCATAAGAGTAATATGTGCAGTATATCAGCAGAAAATGCTATGCGGGATATCAGTATACAATCAATGAACATGACAGTTTACAATAAAAACACTGGTTGATCTCTTCAGTGAAATTTGTACAAATAGCTCAAATATTCTCCAGAGGGTGATTAAAAAACCATTGGAAAGAAGAAAGGTTGGTAGCATTCAAACTGTGACTGGAAATGAAGGACTGTCCACAATAATTTAACACAATTCAACAATGCTTGATCAAAACAAGTCAGGAATGGGCATCTATAAAGAACTTAGGTTTAAGGCTGGTAACATACGCTTTTTAGGCTGTAGAAGAATGGGAAGACATTTTAGTAGAGCCTTTAGATGTTTTATTATGAAATCCCATCAGCACCTTTACTTTTTGGCAGCTTTTTGGGTTTCCTTTATCACTGATGGATGAATAGCTTTACTGTCTTACAATTCTTCTCTGGGCAGAAAATAAGTAAATGATAGTAAAACAAACTATTCATTGATAGGAGAAGCTGCACTATTTTACCATTTAGGAAGGAAGATTCCGATTATTATTATAGGTGCCTGTTGGCGATTTCAAGGCAATGTGGGAACCACTATATTTTGTTGATTCAAAGACTTCACGTTGCTCCATCTACTCCAAGAATTAGGCCTCATACACACTGGACGATATAAAAATGCCAGCAGTGTTAGCTGTAGCTGTGGAATGAGTTTTGCAGTGTTTTTCAGTAGTGTTTTGCAGCGTGCTTTAGTGTTTTTATCTTTTTTTTAGCTTAGCTATGCTCCCACAAAAGCTTATGGCTCAAAAACGCTGATTAACGCAGTGTTTTTCAGCTTTTTTAAGCTTTTATCAGAATTAGAGCGTTATTAGATCTGAAAAACTCCTCTTAAAATCCACTAGTTCTGGGTTTTTTTTCCAGCCAGAAAACTCCCCTACCAAAAAACGCTGATAACAGCCTACACTTAGAGGACTGTCTTCTTGAATATGCTTTTGCAAGACCCCCGGAGCTGTCTAATAATCTACTGAAAAAACCTGTGTAGTGTGTTTTTTTTATTGACACTTTTTCCCTTAGGTGAATGTGTAGGGGTACGATGTACCCCATACTCATTCACATAGGGTGGGGGCCGGGATCTGGGGGCCCCATTATTAAAGGGGGCTCCCGGATTCTGATAAGCCCCCCGCCCGCAGACCCCGACAGCCAACGGCCAGGGTTGTCATGAAGAGGCCCTTGTTCTCATCAACATGGGGACAAGGTGCTTTGGGGTGGGGGGGGTCACTCGTCCCCACCCCCTTTCCTGAACGGCCGGGCTGCATGCTCAGATAAGGGTCTGGTATGGACTTTGGGGGGATCCCCACGCTGTTTTTTTTTGGCGTAGGGGTTACCCTTAAAACCCATACCAGGCGATGGGGCTCGCGAGGTGTCAATCTCGCTGATCTCTAGTCCCGTCCGAACCTAGACTCACATTCAAAATGAACGGACTTTAGTCCATGTGTGGGCAAGTCCGTTCATTTGGAAAGTCCGGCGGACCTCCGCCAAAAGTCCGCCGGAAAAGTCAGTTTGTGTGTGGATGTGTGTGGGCAAGTCCGGCGGACCTCTGCTGGATAGTCCGATCGTGTGTACGCGGCATAAGACTTTGCTAGCTTGAGTTAAGTTCTAAAAACCTACTCTAAAATATGACTGTAACTAACCATTATCTGCTGAATTTGATTCTTACGTCATGTAATGTTATTGAAATTCAATAAAAATCTTTAAAGTAAAAAAAAACAACCTACACATAGGGGGTTATTTACTATAGCGCAGCGGCGCTAATTATCGTGAATAGTGAATACCATTTCAGCGCTAATTAGTGCAATTAGCACTAATTAGCGCTAAAACGGTATTCACTATAGCGCTGGTGAAAAAATACTCACAAAATCAAATTTACTATAGATCCCTGAAATCAAATAGTGCCCAAACCCTTATGCCCCACACACACGGTCGGATTTTCCGACGGAAAATGTCCTATTGGACAAAGTTTTCGGAAATTCCGACCGTGTGTAGGCTCCATCGGACTTTTTCCGACCGACAAAGTTTTATCTCCTGCTCTCAAATTTTCCGACAACAAAGTCCTATCGGACTTTTTCCTATTGTGTGTAGCAAATTCTGACAGACAAAGTGCCACGCATGCTCAGATCACATTATAAGACCAAAGCTATTGGCTACTAGCCTCTACGTAGTCCCGTCGTACGCAACGAAAGTCACCACGTTCAGAATGATCGGATTTTCCAACAACTTTGTCCGACCGTGTGTATGCAACACCAGTGTGGGACAAAGTCCGTCGGAAAAAATCCGACGGATTTTGTGGTCGGAATTTCCAACAGTGTGTACGGGGCATTACTCTGCTAAAACCTGGAGTAGTGCTCATTAAAATAAGGTTTAGAGCATGATATAATTGCCTAAATGTAACTGAAACGGTATATTGTTTAAAGATAATTTGCTTTGAAACTGTGTGAAAAAATTATTTCTACACTGAAATATCTTTAAAGGTCTGAGAAGAAATAAATTCCCTGTTTTTGTACAACTAGGTGCCAGCACAATTGAGCATGAACAGACCTGCAAACTACTCTCATTTTAACTCCTATGGCTTTTTCACAGGGCGCTATAGTTAATACCAAAATTAGCACTGGGCTAAAATGCATTTTTTGAGAGTGAAATTTGCCGCTATTTAGTCCAATGCAAGTTTCAGCCATTGATTCTAGTAGTTAATACCAAAATTAGCACTGGGCTAAAATGCATTTTTTGAGAGTGAAATTTGTCGCTATTTAGTCCAATGCAAGTTTCAGCCATTGATTCTAATGGTACAATTGTAACTTCCCCAAATAAATCATTTTAATTTTGAGATAAAATGTATCTTTCTCTGAAATAAATTTTCCTTTGCAACAATGTTGCTTTGCAACTATTTGTTGGGGGGGGGGGGGGGGGGGATTTGGGAAAGGATTTGTGATAGGTGTGGGTATTTGGGGGAGGATTTGTACTAGGAGGGGGGATTTGGGTTTATAATTTGTACTAGGCATGGGGATTTGAGGGAGATGATTTGTGCTAGGAGGGGGAATTTGAAAGGAATATGTGCTAGGAGGGGTGATTTTTTTTGGGCAGGGTAGATTTGTGGAAAATTTTGGGGGAATTTGAGCTGAAAGGTGGGATTAGGGGGCAAAGATTTGTGCTGGGAGGGGGATTAGGAATGTGAGGATGGAGAATTTTTTAACCTTTTTGTTAAAGAATTTGAGCTTGCAGAGGGAAATTATGCTTAGGGGTGAGCATGTTGATTAGTACTGTTTTTTTTTTTTTTGGGGGGGGGGGGCAAAGTTTGTTATCTGAGTTAGTTTGTCATCTGGGTTAGATGACCTTGTCCCAGCACCACCCTCACTGCACACAAGGCACTCAACAGATCTCCTCCTCCCCACATAACAATTAGCTGAGATCTGATTACTTTACAGACACAGCCTCCATCTGCACAATGTGTAGAAGGCTGCTATGTTGCAGTTCTGATCTGTGAAATACCTTGATAAAATTGGAAGCCAGCTACACACTGTGTGGAAGGATCTCAGCTATGAGCCATGTGGGTGGGAGGAAATCCCTTAAGTGCCCTTCCAGCAGTGACCTCAACTCTGCTGACCATTGTCTTCCGCCCTGCTGACCCCTGTACCCTGCCCTGCTAACCCTTGTCCTCTGCACTGCTGACCCCTATCTTCTGTCATATTGACCCATGTCCTCTGCCATGCTAACCCCTAAACACTGCCTTGATAACCTGCTGTACACTGCCCTTCAAACTAATGGGCTCTGTACACTGCCCTACAAACTGCAGACCCTATCCTCTGCCCTGCTGAAACCCTGTACACTGCTTTATTGACTCTAATACACTGCCCTGCTGACCTCGCATTCTCTGCCCCCCTGAGATTTTTACTGCACCCCCAAATCAGACGGCCTAGATCCGGCCCAGTTACAGACCAGATGCTCTGACCTCCAACATCATGAAGACACTAACAGACACAATAAACTGATTTGCAAGGCCAGTGATGTTGTTGGATTGGTGTTGGAGTCTTTAACAACAGTGTTGGAGAGTAGATTGTTGTCCAAGATACATTTAGTCTTGGACAACTCCTCCCACCCACTCCACAATACACTGGTCAGTCTGAGAAATACCTTCAGTGGTAGATTGTTACAACCACGATGCACCACAGAGCGACACAGGAAATCATTTTTGCCTGTGGCAAATTATATAATTCTTATCTGTGAGTGCTGGATGTGAGGATTTAATATGGTTTATGATTCAGATGTTTATGTAGTATTTATATTATAATGGTATTAGGTTAACGATGTGTAATTATTTTTGGGTAATGTTAGAGAAAGTGGTGTAGTATTTGCATGTTGGTAGTTTTGATTTTCTTTTTAATTGTTGTTATTTATTCTATGTAGAATTTTAATAGAATGGTATTGTTGATTACAGTATTCATTTTGTTTTATGTGGTATTAATTGCTGTTATTAGTCATTTTATTGTGGTTGTGCCTTATTATTGTGATTTTTGTGTTGTCTTTGTTGCATGTAACTGTATCTTAGTTATTTCCCTATAGGATTAATAAAGTATTCTGAATCTGAACCTGCATTAAAGTGGATCTAAACCCGATTCATTAAATTTGAGCTGGGCACATATATCTGTAGTGTTTTTTTTATCTCTCTTCAAATGGCTTTCTCCTGCTTAGTAAGATAACTTCTGACAAGTTCTTCAACACTTAATAAAACCAACCTGAATTTTGTGTCAGGGTGGGTGCTATAAATAGATTAGCTGAAAGCTGCTCTACTCACAGCACACCTATGAAAGTCTCTGCATATCTGGAGGAGGATGTGTGCCTTTCCTCCAATCAGCTTTCTCCCAGTGTAATCCCCAGTGGTGATCAAATAACACCAAACAGACCCTTTTTGCTTACGCTGTTGCATATCCGCACAATTGCCAGTTAAAATAGCGCAGTGCTGAATAGCGAAAAATTCTCTGGTCCTGAAGGGGTAAAACCTTCCAAAGGTCGGGTGGGTAAAGAAAGCAGTTATGATTTTGCAAAAAATATAGTTAAAGCAGAATTACACCCAAAAATGGAAGTTCTGCTTATCCGTTTCCTCCCCCCCTCCGGTGTCACATTTGGCACCTTTCAGGGGGGAGGAGGGAGCAAATACCTGTCTAATACAGGTATTTTCACCTACTTCCGGCGATAGATTGCCGCAGAATCTGCGGCAATCTAAGCCATTTCCGGCCCCTCCTCCATCCCCCCCTTGTCTTCTGGGAGACACAAGGGTCCCAGAAGACAGCAGGGACCAGTCAGGATGCTCAGTGCGAATCGCGATTCCCTTACCGAAGATGTCAGTGCCTCCACCCGGGAGCAGAGGGATGGGTCTGCTTCGGGTGAAGACATCATGGGTGCCCTGGACAGGTAAGTGTCCTTATTTTAAAAGTCAGCAGCTACAGTGTTTGTAGCTGCTGACTTAAAAAAAAACATTTCAGCAGAACTCCGCTTTAACCTTAAAATAGCTTTAAAAAAAAAATTATAAATTGATAAGTCCATACTAATTGAATACAGCTTGTTTGCTGGGAGGGCCCTATTTGCTTTGCTGGTGAACCTGATTAGGACCAATTCACACTAGATGCAGAGCAAATTTACAGCAACTTTGCTGCAAATAGGCACTGCATCAAAATCGCAACCTGTTAATGCAAACTAGGAAAATGGAAAAATACTACGCTGAAGAACATATATAAATGCAAAAAATTGTGTAGAAAGAGCAGCTGCTAAAACCGTGAGATACACACAGAAACTGATAAATAATACAAAGTAGCAGTGCTGACCAAAACGTGACCAAATAAGTGTAAAAATAATAAATAAAAAATTAATTAGTCCAAATCAATGGTTGTGTACAAATGACGTAAGTAGTAAATAAACAGTCCATAAATAGCACTCACTTTATGTGCTATTTATGGACTGTTTATTTACTACTTACGTCATTTGTACCCAACCATTGATTTGGACTAATTCATTTTCTATTTTTCATTTTTACACTTATTTGGTCACGTTTTGGTCAGTGCTGCTACTTTGTATTATTGTTAATGCAAACTGACAGCGGAGTATATGTTAAGTTAACGACACCCCGCAATCAGTTTGCAAAATGCAGCGTGATTTGCAGAATCGGATGGCATGGGTGTAATCACCTATGCAATCCGATTCTGGTGCAGACAGAAATAGGGGCTTGTACAAGTTTGGTCCGAATGCGTTGTGAATTTAGCCATAGAGTTTGTATGGCTGAATTATTATTATTATTATTATTATTTTTATTATTATTGATATTATCCCAGTAGGCACACATTCAGAAAAGACCTGGCAGATGTTCTACCCTTCTCTCCTCTAGTTATCATGGCTATAAAAGGTTTAACATTTGGGTTGTGACTGTCTTATTTAATGCAACCATGCTGATTTTCATTTAGGTATTTTTGTTAAGCTATTCTATTCCATATAGATATTGTATAATACATGTGTTGTATAAGAATGATTTTCCTTCCATGCGTACTGTACTAGGTTTATTGGAAGAAAGCTTTATTCATCCTTTAACACTATATTGTTTGGTCAACTAAGGTTATCACTTATCGGGAGCACTTATTGCAGAATTAATAAAACCACACTCTATACTTGTTGAAGCAAATGTTGCTGCAGTAAATCAATTTAACAATTGCTGACTTCTATTATCACATTTTGCAACCTTGCGGGTTGTAACTCACTGCTCTGTCTCATGTGAAAATTAACTTTGCGAGCACGGACTGTTAGTAAATCATTTCTGTGTCTCCATACTCATCCAGAATATTCATACATTCTGAATATAATCTTTGAATTATTTTTATGTATCCATCAGTTCATTTAGTGATAATTTGATGCTTCCATGCCATGAATTAAGAAAAATATATATATATGAGACATGTGTGATGTTGGTTGAAAATACGTGGCAATTATTTAGTATGCTTTTTAATTACAAATACATTTGTGATAATAGAAATCCATTAAAATACTGTTGTCTTTTTGTAATTTTTATTAATTAAAAAAAAATGTATGTCTGTCAGCCTGACATTCTTCAGCATTGCAACAAAAGCATAATCTGAACAGAATTTTGCAATATCAATATTACCAAAACATATCCAAACATGGTATGATCTTTAGGTGGTGTTATACAGTATCTGTACTAGATTGGAATTCTAAAAATTCTGTAATTATAAATAACTGTTAATGATATGTTTCTTAAAGAGCACTGTACCAGGAACCAAGAGTGGCATGATCATGCCTAATTCAAACTTAAAGGGTAAATAAAATAAATAAATAAATAAATATATATATATATCATATATCATACATAACATATACAATTACTATACAAGCCATATTATAATTGAATATTATTAAAAACTACCTTTTCCTTTTCAATCTTCAGCACTGTCATTTTCTGCAAAATTCTATTTAATGTGGCAATTTGGAGGCCTTCTGTACACAGTTGGTTATTATAAAGGGGGCTTCTGGATTCCCACTAACCATCACAACTTCTTTGGGAGCATATGTAGGTGTGAAATATCTTAATAATTAACAACTTTGTGTAAAAAAAAATACTTTTTCATTTTCTTTCCTGCATTGCCCCAACAAATTGTGGCACAAAATTACATTTTCAAAAGACTCACAATGGATTTTATACCTGGAAGTGTTTTCTTTCCAAAATGTAAGTATTTCCACTGTCCTGGTGCTCCTGGGCCTCCAAAAATGTGATAGTGTTAGAGATTCTGTATATAGCCCTACAGAACACACAGTGGACAGTCCACGTGGGCTTTGCTGCTTAACTGCAGACAGAAAACAGGAACTTTTTTTTAATTGAAAAGACATAGAGTTTACAGTGAAATAGATGCAGCTACAAACTTCTAAACACTGCCATCTACTGGTTGACGAATATATTTCTATTATATACTGATGTACGGTAGTTGTTGTACAAAAAACAATTCTGTATTCCAACAGGCAGGTAGTCAAGAAATTAAATGCATCATTTATGCCCCTGGAATGCCCAAGTGTTCTGTGGATTTTGGGCCCCTTTATGCAACTGTGTTGTGAACATTTTTCACAAATTTGATATTACCTTGCTTGGGAGGCATTGCAGAATGTGTTTAGGGGTGTAATTCTAAGTATGCCTATGTTGTGCGTGAATAATAAATTGTATTACATTTCTTTATTTTCCAAAAAACTGTGACACAAAATTACAACTTCAAACCCTGGATTGTCTGATTTCATAAAAGATGTAATTTTGGGGGTATTTGTACTTTTCTAGCATTTCAAGTCCTCAAGAAATGCGTAATTAGTACATCAGGATTGATCAATCATATATGCCATACTGTACTTAAAATGTACAGTAGAAGAAATACGGTTAGGCTTAAATTTATGAAGAAAGATTTTTTTATTAGCAAAATTATATAACAAACACTAAGATAAACATTTTTTTCTCCAAAATTATTGGTCTTTTTCAGCAAAAAGTAAAAAACCCAGTGGTGATTAAATAATACCATCAAAAGAAAGCTCTATCTATTTTTTTTTTTTTAAAAGATAAACATTTCATTTGGATATGGTTTTATCTCGCAACACAAAATTATAGCATATTATCTGAGAGACAATAGCTATACATATTGTACAGTCGTGGGGCAGTATGTAAGCAACTAAAAATTTTTTTTTTTATAGTTTGTAAACTTATTTTTTTACAGTACCACACCATATTGTATGTTATATGTCTAATAAAATGTCAAACCACAGTGTAAAAAAAAAAAAAAAAACACACTTTAAGACCAAAATTACATTTAATGAACTCCCTCCCATCCATGTATCCCAAATTATTCCTAAAATGTTCAAAATCTAATTTTCAGGTATGGGATTGGTAAACACTGGCTAGCATCAGTACAATACACACGCACTTGAAAGATTGCACAGCAACTGCTGCACTATTATTATTACGCCTTTAATAATAAGAACAAGAAAAGTAGCAAGCGGGTGATTTCCCACCAAAGTGCTAGCAATCAGAAATAAATCACAGTTTCCTAGTTGACCCTAATGCAGTTTGCAATCCCTCTGTGTGCAGTTTGTAATTCCCTCCATTTCTCTCCCACAGTAGCTTTCGGTACACCAGCTTTCAGAATGGGCTGCCTTAATACAATGCATGTTAACACTCAGAAATAATATAATACATAATAAAAAAACAATATAATAATAAACATTATCACCATGCAATAAGTAAAGTGTGAATCCAGTCTTATAGTGAGGGAACTTGCTGATCCAAAAACTTCTTTATTGGCATTTCTTAATTTGCGGGCCATGGTTCAAAAGTCATGCAGTGTATTATGGTTTAAAAAATTGCCAAGGTTGAACTTGTACTCAAATGTACTTAGACTGAGAATTTTGAACCTGCAGAATTTGCTGTGAACTCATGATAGCAATGAACCTGAACCTCATTAAAGTGTTAGCTTTAGATACACTGTAAGCTGAAACATTTTTGTTGCAAATGTTTGTGTTTTTTCTGTACTATTTCTAAAAATTTGCCAAGGGTGAACCTGCACTCAAATTGCTTGACAGTGAGTTTTGAACCCGCGAGATTTGCTGTGAACTCATAATAGCAATGAACCTGAACCTCATTCCTTTATTTCTATTTTATAGTGTATACTATTTCTATTTCTGCACAACAAGTGTTTTAGTTAAAGTGGTTCTATGTATGAAGGTAAAAAACCTTCTTTGTGCAGCAGTCCTCCCAGCCCCCCCTAATACTTACCTGAGCCCCATCACAATCCAGCAATGTGCACAAGAGCTCTCTGGGGACTCTCCCTCTTCATTGACTATAAATTACAGCCAGTGAGCCAATGAGGAGAGAGAGGGGGCAAAGCAGAGCCATGGCTTTGTGTGCGAATGGACACACAGAGCTGCGGCTCGGGAGTGAGCCTACTTGGGTGCCCCCAGAGCAAGCTGCTTGCTCTAGGGGCATTTGGCACTAGGGAAGAGCCAGGAGTGCCAGTAGGGAACTCAAGAAGAAGAGGATCAGGGCTGTTCTGTTCAAAACCACTGCGCAGAGCAGGTAAGTATGACATGGTTAATATTGAAAAAAAAAACTTGCCTTTAATATCACTTTAATATTTACAAAACATACATTTTCTACCATGAGTTCTTTGCTGAATGTTTGTGCATGATCCCATTTAACTAGTAGTGGTCTGGGGGAGGGCATAAGTTAAATAGTTTGAAATCAAAGCTACACTTAGTTGTCAACTAGACCCCTGGTTTTACAAAGCATTATGGGTTTTCTAGCAAACAGGGAGGGGTAAGCTGTACCTATATTCAGCTGTGTATGTAAACATTTGATCTTGAGATATTGAGCTCCGTAAACAAGAATCTGGAAATGTGTAAATACTTAATTAATGTATATACAATATTATATAATATCATGTACACTCTATACTATATACAATGTGAGTATAGCTGTGAGCTGGCTTTCTTCAATGCATAGACAACACAAGATGTTGTTAAAATACATGTTGCCATGCACTGCTGTAGATTAAAAATAGACTCCCCAAATACAATCAATAAAATGCACCAGCTAAATGGAATACCCTGATCAATTGATGTGCTACTTCATTAAATTAATATGTGCACAGCTTTCAAAGAAGCAATAAAAATATACCATGGAGGTTAGTATGACTTTTACAGTACATTTTTATTAACCTTTCTTTGCACAGTTTCATTTAAATAAACACCCAATTTAAATCAATGTCCATTTGAGACTGATATGTTTTCACAGAGACTGACATGTAAGATGCTTTTTTTAGAAACACTGCCTTATCACATCAAAACAGCCACATTATACAACACCCCAGTGGAAAAACACTGCAGTGTTAAAACTAGACTGCTATTAGAAGACACTGTCCCACTAGAGGGACTGGCAAATAAAGAAGCTGTCATGTTAGCAAAATTACGGTATACTGTTAAAGAAACTGCCATGTTATAGAAGTTTCCCTGTTAGCTACTATACAGATGAATTGTCATGTAGCGAGACTGAGAGAGTTTGATGCTGGTCATGCATGGAACAGTTGCAGTTCTGATCACATTGTCAATAGATTTACTTGAAAATGCATTCACAAGATCGAAAAAATTGTTCAGTACACCATACACTTGATGATCATATTGAATTATCTGCTTTTCTACAATTGGATTCTTTTCCCTAATCTATCAGAAATATTTTGATTAAATTGATCAGTTTTGCTCAAAATCACTAAAAATTGCAGTATGAGTCTTTTTAATAATCCATAGATCAGATCATATTATCTGATTCTGTGAAGAATTGTTCAATAAAATTGCTATATGTATGTCCACCATTAGAGACATTGCTAGAATGAGAAGCTGCCCTACTAAAGAAATTCCACTATTTATAGGCTTGCCAGTTAACCACTTCAGCCCTGGAAGGATTTACCCTCTTCCTGACCAAGCCTTTTCTTTGTGATACGGCACTGCGTCGCTTTAACTGACAATTGCGTGGTCGTGCAACGTTCTATCCAAACAAAGTTGACGTCCTTTTTTTCCCACAAATAGAGATTTCTTTTGGTGGTATTTGAGCACCTCTCCAATTTTTATTTTTTGCGCTATAAACAAAAAAAGAGTGCCAATTTTGAAAAAAAGCAATATTATTTACTTTTTGCTATAATAAATATCCCCCCCAAAATTTTTAAAATGTATTTCTCAGTTTAGGCCAATATGTATTCTTCTACATATTTCTGGTAAAAAAAAACACAATAAGCGTATATTAATTGGTTTGTGCAAAAGTTATCGCATCTACAAAATAGGGGATAGATTTATGGTATTTTTATTATAAATTTTTCTTTATTAGCAATGGCGGCGATCTGCGATTTTTATCATGACTGCAACATTGTGGCAGACAGATCAGACACTTTTGACACTATTTTGGGACCATCAACATTTATACAGCGATCTGTGCTGTAAAAATGCACTGATTACTAAGTAAATGTCACTGGCAGGGAAGGGGTTAAACACTAGGGGCGATCAAGGGGTTAACTGTGTTCCATCAGTGTGTTCTAACTGTAGGGGGGATGGGCTCACTAGAACATGACAGAGATCACTGCTCCTGATCACTGGGAGCAGTAGATCCCTGTCATGTTGCTAGGCAGAACAGGGAAATGCCTTATTTACATAGGCATCTCCCCGTTCTGCCTCTCCATGCCACGATCTCAGGCCACTGGCAGACATCGAGTCTGCGAGACCCGCAGGCACACTCACGTGGCGCACGGCGGGAGCACACATGCTAGTCACCAATGACTCATCTATGTGGTCTTTCATTAAACTCTCCAGTATCTTCCTGACTATAGAAGTTAAACTAACAGGTTTATAATTACTTGGTAAAGACTTTGTTCCCTTTTTAAATATAGGCACCACATTGGCCCTACGCCAACCCAGTGGTACTGTTTCTGTCATTATTGAGTCCCTAAAAATTAGATATCCTGGCTTTGAAATGACAGGGCTTAATTCTTTTAGGATTCGGGGTGGATACCATCTGGTCCAGGTGCTTTATCTACCTTTATTCTGTCTAAATATTTCTGGACCATATCACTTTTGAGCCATTGTGGATCATTTGGGCCTTTTCACTACCAACCCCATTCTGGACATGATCTTCCCCATGCTCCTATGTATACACAGAACTGAAGAATGTATTTAATAAATTTGCCTTCTCTTTGTCCCCAGTCACCCACCCTAGATTATTTTGTAAAGGGCCTACATGCTCAGACCTGACCTTTTTACTATTAATATATTTTAAGAATTTTTGGGGGTTTGTCCTATTATATTTTGCAATCTGTCGTTCATTTTGAATTTTTGCGTCCTTGATTTCCTTTTTACGTATTTTGTTATCCAGGTGTCCAGTTAGACGCTGTCTGGTCACCTTTCCAATTTAGCTACCAGCCATGCTGATCGGCCGACTGGAGGCAATCTAAAGCCTTACAACATTGTTAGAAGCCTGATCCAGCATTGGGAATCTCCATTGTGTCATCGCACAAAGAATTGGTGAGTGGATGTAAAACCAAACATCCTTCTTAACACAGTACAGACACTACATGCAGACACCTATTTCTCTTTCTAGTATCAGAGGATGATTGTTTGGAGCTGCCACCTTTAGCCACTACCTAACCGAATATCCTAGATGATTACCATCTCCATTTTGCTTGATTAAACCTACTATCTTTACAAAGGGCCACATCGTTTGCTAGCAGAAGGTACTAGTACTCATTCACCCCAGGACCTCTAACGTCACGGAACTGTGCTTACTGTACCTGTTAACCCATGTCTTCATTTTTTTTTTGTGTTGTTACTTATAATGGTGATTGTAGACCAGAAGGAGCTAAGAAGTTGACAAGCCCTATCTCCTCCCTCCCAGCAACCATGCAATGGACATAAAGATTACTGTGCTTTGTTTTCTATATTTACAGTTGCTAAATATTATATGTTGTCATTTCTATTGTATTGATACGCTGCAGCAAGGTTTAACAGTGCTGTAAGATTCCACATTTCTTTCCATGATAATTTACCAACCTATTTAATCACTACCAGGTTTGTCTGGTTTTCTACTTGTATTCTTGAAAGTGTTTGTAGTGATTTTATATCTAACCAGGTGTGCCAAAGGGGCTGAGGCCATTCTTGGAGTTGATGCGCAGAACAGAGTACCCAAAAATCACTAAGCGGCTCCTTCAGGGGTGGCGCTATACATATATCATCAACTATAGTCAGATACAAAATATATAAATGCATCCAAAATTGGAAAGAGGATAGGCTGATCTACACATCTTCACTTAGTTGTCCACTGTTTATAACATGATAGCCAACAAATGGATGCAATCCATTGTGAAAATCCAGAACATTATATACGGTATGTTACAATATAGTAGGAGACAACTATTACTATTAGTAGTTACACATAATAAGGTAAATGCACTTACAATCGGTAGGTAGTGTACAAACAATTTATATCACATGGATAGTACCCAAAACCAAGATGGCCATGACTAGTTCACACAGGCGCAGTAGCGTGTCTTCTGGCTCCGCCGAACACATTTCATCGTACGTGTCATCAGGGGCACAGGATACACATACCACCACTATTCTCCATTTATACAAGTCTATGTAGCAAGGATCGCAGCCTGATTGGATTAAACAACTCAGGCCAAATATCTGGTTGACATTATCTTGTAAGAACTTTCCCAGTGTGACAGTGTCTATACTCTAAACACATGTCAAGCACCCCCATGGCGAAAACTCAATCTGCTAATAACACAGCATCCAAAGTATTCACTACATAAAAAGCGACAGGATCATATTGATGACACATGTCGGGCGTCATCGTGTGGGCAAAAATAATAATGGCTGCATGTCTTTTTAATTTACCTTTCGCAGAAAAGTTTTATCCCTATTCTGGGATCACCAGTACGGTATTTGTACATTGAAATCATATCCCCTCTCAAACGTCTCATCTCCAGAGAGAATAAGTTCAATCCTCATAATCTTTCCTCATAACTAGGGATGAGCCGAACACCCCCGGGTTCGGTTCGCACCAGAACCTTCGAACGGACCGAAAGTTTGCGCGAATTTTCGAACCCTATACGTTATAATGGACGCGAACGTTCGAAATCAAAAGTGCTAATTACAACGGCCAATATGCATGTTAATGTCATAAAACAGGTTTGGGGACCCGGGTCCTGCCCCAGGGGACATATATCAATGCAAAAAGAACTTTTAAAAACTAACGTTTTTTCGGGAGCAGTCATTTTAATGATGCATAAAGTGAAAAAAAAAAGTGAAATTTTCCTTTAAATATGGTCCCTGGGGGGTGTCTAAAGTATGCCTGTGAAGTGGCATGTGTTTCCCGTGTTTAGAACTGTCCTTGCACAAAATGACATTTGTAAAGGAAAAAAAGAAGCCATTTAAAACCACTTGCGGCTTTAGGTTTGTTCTTAAGTAGAATCTGAACAGGTACATTATGAAGTGTAGCTCCATCCCCAAAAAATCTATTTTTAAGCTTTTTGGAGAACATAGGGAGGGTTTATCACCCCTGTAACATTTGCTGTCTTTGCACATCTGTTCAGAACATGTCACCTCACTTTCCGTCCCAATGACAAATGTTTTTGGAAAAAGTGGGGTTTTAATTGAAACAAGGATTGGTGATAAAGTATCAGTAGAGAGGAGATACCTTTTTCCCAAATTAAATCTAACAGGATAGAATTTCCCTTCCTAGGGGTAGATTTCCTCTCACTTCCTGTTTTCTCTTTCCATTTGCAAGTAGGAGTCGTTTGTAAGTTGGATGTTTGAAAGTAGGGGCCTGGCGTATATACTCTGCAGAAATTTGCCCTATTAGATGTTGGTGTAGCCACAAGACTGGTGGGCACAGGAATGGGCCCTGCTGTGAGTTAATAGATCAAGATTTGTAATTGCATGCACCTGTTGAACAGGGCAGAAAAATTGGGGGTGGTGGTGGTGGTGGTGGTGGACGGTGTTGCCACAAGACTGTAAGCTCTCACAGTTACTCTTGGTGGGCGCAGGAATGGGCCCTGCTGTGAGTTATTAGATCAAGATTTGTAATTGCAAGCACCTGATGAACAGGGCAGAAAAATTGGGCCTTTGGCGGTGGTGGTGGACGGTGTTGCCACAAGACTGTAGGCCCTCATAGTTACTCTTGGTGGGCGCAGGAATGGGCCCTGCTGTGAGTTATTAGATCAAGATTTGTAATTGCAAGCACCTGATGAACAGGGCAGAAAAATTGGGCCTTTGGCGGTGGTGGTGGACGGTGTTGCCACAAGACTGTAGGCCCTCATAGTTACTCTTGGTGGGCGCAGGAATGGGCCCTGCTGTGAACTATTAGATCAAGATTTGTAATTACCCGCCCCTGTTAAACAGGGGCTGAAAAATTGTGCCTTAGGCACTGGTGCTGGTGCCACAACACTGCAACCCATCACAGATACTGTACTTGGAGCACAGCAGTCACACGTGTTGCGAAGCATTTTTTTTTTAAATTGTAAGTACACGCCCCTGTTAAACAGGGGCTGAAAAATTGTGCCTTAGGCACTGGTGCTGGTGCCACAACACTGCAACCCCTCACAGATACTGTACTTGGAGCACAGCAGTCACACGTGTTGCGAAGCATTTTTTTTAAAAATTGTAAGTACACGCCCCTGTTAAACAGGGGCTGAAAAATTGTGCCTTAGGCACTGGTGCTGGTGCCACAACACTGCAACCCCTCACAGATACTGTACTTGGAGCACAGCAGTCACACGTGTTGCGAAGCATTTTTTTTAAAAATTGTAAGTACACGCCCCTGTTAAACAGGGGCTGAAAAATTGTGCCTTAGGCACTGGTGCTGGTGCCACAACACTGCAACCCCTCACAGATACTGTACTTGGAGCACAGCAGTCACACGTGTTGCGAAGCATTTTTTTAAAAAATTGTAAGTACACGCCCCTGTTAAACAGGGGCTGAAAAATTGTGCCTTAGGCACTGGTGCTGGTGCCACAACACTGCAACCCCTCACAGATACTGTACTTGGAGCACAGCAGTCACACGTGTTGCGAAGCATTTTTTTAAAAAATTGTAAGTACACGCCCCTGTTAAACAGGGGCTGAAAAATTGTGCCTTAGGCACTGGTGCTGGTGCCACAACACTGCAACCCCTCACAGATACTGTACTTGGAGCACAGCAGTCACACGTGTTGCGAAGCATTTTTTTATAAAAATTGTATGTACACACCCCTGTTAAACAGGGGCTGAAAAATTGTGCCTTAGGCACTGGTGTGGTGGCATGGATCATTGAGGAGGAGGAAGAGGATAGTCAGTGAACATAAGAGGACAGTCACTCAGCATCAGCATAGGCAGTCTTGAAGGGATGTGACATTAAAAATTATTCGGTTATATCCGCCTCAGGTGCCTGGTAGCTGGTGGTGATCCAAGACTGATTCATTTTGATGAAGGTCAGTCGATCAACCGAGGCGGTGGACAGGCGCACCCTATGATCGGTGACAAATCCTCCAGCAGCACTGAATGTGCGTTCGGAAAGAACGCTGGAGGCAGGACAGGCCAGTAGCTCAATTGCATACTGTGCAAGCTCTGGCCAGTGATCCATCCTCAGGACCCAGTAAGCCAGAGGATTTTCGGTGGGAAAGGTGTCCAAGTCTGACCTTGCCCCAAGGTATTCCTGCACCATGTATATCAGACGCTGGCGATGGTTGCTGGAACCGATCATACCTTGGGGCTGCGGACTAAAAAATTGTCTGAACGCATCGGTCAGACGTCCACCTTCCCCACCGCTCCTTCTGCTACTGACCGAAGCCTCAGCAATTCGTCGCCCAGGACCAGGAGTTTGTAACCTCCCAGTTTCTGGGAACGCGTTGCACAGACCTTTCTGCAAGGCCTCCCTGAGATGTCTCATCCTCTGCTCCCTCTGCGACGGCAAGATAAGGTCCGCAACCTTACCCTTGTACCGCGGATCAAGGAGAGTGGCCAGCCAGTAATGGTCCCTCTCCTTGATCCGAAGAACACGAGGATCCTTCCGCAGGCTTTGCAGGATCAGGGAGGCCATGCAGCGTAGGTTAGCTGAGGCATTCGGTCCGGAGTCTTCTGGGTCACTGAGGATGACATGATCGCCAGCCACCTCCTCCCAGCCACGTACAAGTCCACTGGTTTGTTGGGACTGTACATCATCCCTAAAAGACTGCTGCTGCTGATGCTGAGTGCCAGGCTCCACCTCCATGCTCACACAATCCTCCTCCTCCTCCTCCTCCTCCTCCTCCTCATCCTCTTCCTGTGTGATGGGTGGGACAGAAGGAACACTGTCCGGATAAAGGGGGCCTTGAGAGGCAAGGAAGTCCTCCTCTTCCTGCCTCTGTTCTGCCTCAAGTGCCCTGTCCATTATCCCACGCAGCGTATGCTCCAACAGGTGGACAAGAGGGACAGTGTCACTGATGCATGCACTGTCACTGCTCACCATCCTCGTGGCCTCCTCAAATGGTGAGAGGACAGTGCATGCATCCCTGATCATGCTCCACTGACGTGGGGAAAAAAAACCAAGCTCCCCTGACCCTGTCCTGGTGCCGTAGTCGCAAAGGTACTCATTGATGGCCCTCTGCTGCGTGTGCAGTCGCTGCAGCATGGCCAACGTTGAGTTCCACCTGGTGGGCATGTCACATATTAGGCGGTTCTTGGGCAGGTTCAGCTCCTTTTGCAGCTCAGTCAGCCGAGCACTGGCATTATAAGATCGGCGGAAATGCACACAGACTTTCCTGGCCTGCCTCAGGACATCCTGTAAGCCTGGGAACCTGCCCAAGAACCGCTGCACCACCAGGTTGAGGACCTGAGCCATGCAGGGCACATGGGTGAGCTGCCCCTGTCGCAGGGCGGAGAGGAGGTTGGTGCCATTGTCAGAAACGACCATTCCTGGCTTAAGCTGACGTGGCGTCAACCACCTCTCGGCCTGCCCCTGCAGAGCTGCCAGAACCTCTGGCCCAGTGTGGCTCCTGTCCCCCAAACACACCAGCGCAAGCACGGCATGGCATCTTTTTGCCTGCGTACTTGCGTAGCCCCTTGTACGCCTACGGAGCACCGCTGGTTCCAAGGACAGAGCACTGGAGGAAGAAGAAGAGGAGGGGGTGGAGGAGAGAGGTGTGTCACAACCAGTAGCAGTAGTAGCGTTTTGGAGGCGTGGTGGCGGAACAACCTCCAACACTACTGCACCTTGTCCTGCATCCCTCCCAGCTGCCAATAGAGTGACCCAATGGGCCGTGAAAGAAAGGTACCGTCCCTGTCCATGCCTGCTGGACCATGAGTCAGCGGTAATATGCACCTTACCGCTGACCGCCCTGTCCAGCGAGGCATGGACATTGCCTTCCACATGCCGGTAGAGAGACGGAATCGCCTTCCGTGAGAAAAAGTGGCGTTTGGGAACCTGCCACTGAGGAACCGCACATTGAACAAACTCACGGAAGGGGGCCGAGTCTACCAACTGAAAAGGCAGCAGTTGAAGTGCTAGCAATTTAGCCAAGCTAGCATTCAACCGCTGGGCATGTGGATGGCTGGGAGTGTACTTCTTTCTACGGTCCAGCAGCTGGGGCAGGGAAATTTGCCTGCTGCAATCGGACGTCGGTGAACTGCAAGTACTTGGTTGTGACACACCTAATTCTACACCTTCAGTCCTCTCAGAGCAGCTTTCAGAGAGGACTGAAGGTGTAGTGGGGATGGAGATCCCAGCTGATGAGGAGCAAGGAGAGGTCCGCTTAGTTCTTTGGTGTGGGTCTTTTATGTGTGCCTGCCAACGAGCTGCATGGCAGGTCGACATATGTCTGGTCATGCTTGTGGTGCCCAAGCGGCTGATGTTTTGGCCACGCGAGATTCGCTTGAGACAAATATTGCAAATAGCAGTGGTGCGATCTGATGCACTCGTCTCAAAAAAGGCCCACACCAAAGAACTTTTCTGATAACGTGCAGAGGCAGCGCCCTGCACAGGCGGAGCTCTGCGGTGTTGTACAGTTGCTGTGCTGGCCTCTACCTGGCCTCCAGGGGGCATCCTGCCTCGTTGGACATGTGACGCCGCATCCTCCTCCTCCTCGTCCTCCTCCTCATCCTCTCTCCCTTCAGGCACCCACGTGGAGTCAGTGACCTCATCATCCCCTCCCTCTTCACCACTAGAGCAAACCTGGCAGTAAGCTGCAGCTGGTGGAACAGTACTGCCAGATTCCTCAAGCTGGGTATCATCATCCGAGCCTTCGAATCGTTGGGCATCCTCCTGGAGCATGTACCCAACACTGTGCTCAAAGAGTTCGGGGGACTCCTCAGGAGGACATGGTGGGTCTAGGGAAGGGGTGGCTGATGATGCCATTGAGTACGCGTTGGCAGCTGCTCTGCCAGTACCCTGAGCCTGGGTGAGAGAGGATGAGGAGGATGAGGAGGGCTTGGTCATCCATTCTACCAAGCCTTCAGCATGATGCGGCTCCACATGTCCAGCTGCCGAAAACAAAGACGCGCGTGTCCCATGGCCACGTGCTGATGACGATGCACGACCACGTCCACGGCCACGGCCACGGCCACGTCCACTAGAAACAGAGCCTGCCTGCCCTGTGTTCTTGGCTCTGCACGCTCTGCCTCCCCTTGGCGGTCTTCCAGCCATTGTAGTCGGTAGTCCTGTGGGTGCTGCTGAGAAGAAAATATAGGAGCTCTGTGTGATGCCACTAACACACTAGAAGTCCTATGGGTGCTTCTGCAAAGAAAATAGAGGAGCTCTGTGTGATGCCACTAACACACTAGAAGTCCTGTGGGTGCTGCTGAGAAGACAATATAGGAGCTCTGTGTGATGCCACTAACACACTAGAAGTCCTATGGGTGCTTCTGCAAAGAAAATAGAGGAGCTCTGTGTGATGCCACTAACACACTAGAAGTCCTGTGGGTGCTGCTGAGAAGAAAATATAGGAGCTCTGTGTGATGCCACTAACACACTAGAAGTCCTATGGGTGCTTCTGCAAAGAAAATAGAGGAGCTCTGTGTGATGCCACTAACACACTAGAAGTCCTGTGGGTGCTGCTGAGAAGAAAATATAGGAGCTCTGTGTGATGCCACTAACACACTAGAAGTCCTATGGGTGCTTCTGCAAAGAAAATAGAGGAGCTCTGTGTGATGCCACTAACACACTAGAAGTCCTGTGGGTGCTGCTGAGAAGAAAATATAGGAGCTCTGTGTGATGCCACTAACACACTAGAAGTCCTATGGGTGCTTCTGAAAGAAAATAGAGGAGCTCTGTGTGATGCCACTAACACACTAGAAGTCCTGTGGGTGCTGCTGAGAAGAAAATATAGGAGCTCTGTGTGATGCCACTAACACACTAGAAGTCCTATGGGTGCTTCTGCAAAGAAAATAGAGGATCTCTGTGTGATGGGACTAACACACTTCAAGTCCTATAGGTGCTTCTGGGAAGAAAATATAGGTCTGTGTGATGGGACTAACACACTTCAAGTCCTATAGGTGCTTCTGGGAACAAAATATATGATCTCTGTGTGATGGGACTAACACACTTCAAGTCCTATAGGTGCTTCTGGGAAGAAAATGTAGGTCTGTGTGATGGGACTAACACACTTCAAGTCCTATAGGTGCTTCTGGGAACAAAATATATGATCTCTGTGTGATGGGACTAACACATTTCAAGTCCTATAGGTGCTTCTGGGAAGAAAATGTAGGTCTGTGTGATGGGACTAACACACTTCAAGTCCTATAGGTGCTTCTGGAAGAAAATGTAGGTCTGTGTGATGGGACTAACACACTTCAAGTCCTATAGGTGCTTCTGGGAACAAAATATATGATCTCTGTGTGATGGGACTAACACACTTCAAGTCCTATAGGTGCTTCTGGGAAGAAAATGTAGGTCTGTGTGATGGGACTAACACACTTCAAGTCCTATAGGTGCTTCTGGGAAGAAAATGTAGGTCTGTGTGATGGGACTAACACACTTCAAGTCCTATAGGTGCTTCTGGGAAGAAAATATATGATCTCTGTGTGATGGGACTAACACACTTCAAGTCCTATAGGTGCTTCTGGGAAGAAAATATAGGTCTGTGTGATGGGACTAACACACTTCAAGTCCTATAGGTGCCTCTGGGAACAAAATATATGATCTCTGTGTGATGGGACTAACACACTTCAAGTCCTATAGGTGCTTCTGGGAAGAAAATGTAGGTCTGTGTGATGGGACTAACACACTTCAAGTCCTATAGGTGCTTCTGGGAACAAAATATATGATCTCTGTGTGGTGGGACTAACACACTTCAAGTCCTATAGGTGCTTCTGGGAAGAAAATGTAGGTCTGTGTGATGGGACTAACACACTTCAAGTCCTATAGGTGCTTCTGGGAACAAAATATATGATCTCTGTGTGATGGGACTAACACACTTCAAGTCCTATAGGTGCTTCTGGGAAGAAAATATAGGTCTGTGTGATGGGACTAACACACTTCAAGTCCTATAGGTGCCTCTGGGAACAAAATATATGATCTCTGTGTGATGGGACTAACACACTTCAAGTCCTATAGGTGCTTCTGGGAACAAAATGTAGGTCTGTGTGATGGGACTAACACACTTCAAGTCCTATAGGTGCTTCTGGGAAGAAAATGTAGGTCTGTGTGATGGGACTAACACACTTCAAGTCCTATAGGTGCTTCTGGGAAGAAAATATAGGTCTGTGTGATGGGACTAACACACTTCAAGTCCTATAGGTGCTTCTGGGAACAAAATATATGATCTCTGTGTGATGGGACTAACACACTTCAAGTCCTATAGGTGCTTCTGGGGAAGAAAATATAGGTCTGTGTGATGGGACTAACACACTTCAAGTCCTATAGGTGCTTCTGGGAACAAAATATAGGAGCTCTGCCTGCCTGCCTGCCACAAACACACTACAAGTCCTATAGGTGCTTCTGGGAACAAAATATAGGAGCTCTGCCTGCCTGCCACGAACACACTACAAGTCCTATAGGTGCTTCTGGGAACAAAATATAGGAGCTCTGCCTGCCTGCCTGCCACGAACACACTACAAGTCCTATAGGTGCTTCTGGGAACAAAATATAGGAGCTCTGCCTGCCTGCCACGAACACACTACAAGTCCTATAGGTGCTTCTGGGAACAAAATATAGGAGCTCTGCCTGCCTGCCACGAACACACTACAAGTCCTATAGGTGCTTCTGGGAACAAAATACAGGAGCTCTGTTTGCTGCCAGTGCCTGCCTGCCACGAACACACTACAAGCCCCTCTTTCTAAATCAATCTTTCTAAATGAATCTATCTAACTCAATCTCTCTAAGTAAATCTCTCTAACTAACTAAATCCAGCAGAGTGACACAGAACGATCCTGCTCTATCTACGCCGGAACAGCATGTGACCGGCGCAGACGGCGTGGCGGCCTTTTATAAGAGGGGGCGTGTACTAAAGCCCTTGAGCTGTAATTGGCTACAGGCGTCCTGCCTGTAGCCAATTATGGCTCTTCGAGTTTCCGGCGCTGTGATTGGCCAAGCATGCGGGGTCACAGTGCATGCTTGGCCAATCATCAGGCAGCAATGCACTGCGCCGGCCGCGCCGGCCGCAATGCATTGCGGGGCCGCTCGCATCACACGAATGTGATGCGAACGGCCCAAATAGTTCTGGGCTCGCCGATCGAGCGAACGCCCGGAGCACCGGGCCCATCCCTACTCATAACTAAGGTCCTCCAGTGCCTTTATTAGCTTTGTTGCCCTTCGCTGGACTCTCTCTAGTTTAAGCACATCCTTCCTGAGGACTGGTGTCCAGAACTGGACGGCATACTCCAGGTGTGGCCGGACCAGAGTGTTGTAGAGTGGGAGAAATATCGTTTTATCTCTGGAGTTAATCCCTTTTCTAATGCATGCCAATATTCTGTTGGCTTTGCTTGCAGCAGCCTGGCATTGCATGCCATTGCTTAGCCTGTCATCTACTAGGACCCCCAGGTCCTTTTCCATCCTAGATTCCCCCAGAGGCTCTCTGCCTAATGAGTACATTGCATTCATATTTTTGCCACCCATATGCATTATTTAACTTTTTTCTAAATTAAACCTCATTTGCCCACCCCATTAATATGTTCAGATCTTCTTGCAAGGTTACCACATCCTGCAGAGAAATGATTGCCCTGCTTAGCTTGGTATCGTCCGCAAATACCAAGATTAAGCTGTTTATCCCATCCTCCCGTTCATTTATGAATAAATAAATAGGATTGGTCCCAGAACAGAACCCTGGGGAACCCCACTTTCCACACTGGATCATTCCGAGTACTCCCCATTTATCACTACCCTCTAAACTCACCCCTGTAGCCAGTTTTAAATCCATCTACTCACCCTTTGGTCCATGCTGACAGACCTTAGTTTGTACAGTAAACGTTTATGGGGAACTGTATCAAATGCCTTTGCAAAATCCAGATAACCATGTCTACGGGCTTACCTTTATCTAGATGGCTGCTAATCTCCTCATAGTAGGTTAATAGATTGGTTTGGCAAGAACAATTCTTCACAAATCCATGCTGATTACTGCTAGTGATACCATTTTCATTACTAAAATCTTGTATATAGTCTCTTATGATTCCCTCCATGAGCTTGCAAACTATTGACATTAGGCTAACTGGTCTGTAGTTCCCAAGGATATATCTTAGTCCTTTTTTAAATATTGGTGCCACAAATCTTGGCTTTTCTCCAATCAGCTGGTAAAATTCCAGTTAGTAGACTGTTTGTAAAAATTAGGAGCAATGGTCTGGTAATTACTTGACTGAGTTCCTTAAGGACCCTCGGGTGCAAGCCATCTGGTCCTGGTGACTTTTTAATATTAAGGTTTTCAAGTCTATCCCTAATTCTATCCTCTGTTAGCCATGGGTGCTTCCCGTGATGTGTCATGGTGATAAACCTTGCAGTTACTGAAGCCTCAGTTTCCCTCATTAAGACTGAGGAGAAGAATAAATTCAATACCTTCGCCATCTCTCCATCCTTTGTAACCAGATTCCCTTCATCATTTGTTATGAAGTCAACATGATCTGACCCCCCTCTTTTACTATTTATATACTTAAATAATTTCCTGGGATTTTTTTTACTCTCCTCCGCAATGTGCCTTTTGTGTTCTATCTTAGCATCCCTGATTGCACCCTTACATTTCTTATTGCATACTTTGTAAAGTTGAAATGCTGATGATGACCCCTCAGCCTTATATTTTTTTGAAGGCCTTCTCCTTTGCTTTTATATGCATTTATATGCATCCATTAATCCATAAAAAAACAGATATAAAAAGCACTTATGCAGTCATCTGTATCTTTTACAAAATAAATTAAAACAACAAACTAAACTGTATTTACTAAAATAAAAATGAATAAATAAAAATTAAAAATATAAATACATTCCAGTAAAAATATTCCATAAACTTGCAAGAGTGTATGTAGTAGCATACAAAAACATATTTGGGAAGCACTCACCAATGCGTTTAAATTCAAGATGGTGCTGCCATAAGACCAACAAACAATAGCAAACATATTACAGCGCACGCATTCAAGAATGACATTTCCTGCAGGGCTAGTTAAAAACACCTGAACATATTCAAAAAATACAGGGGTTTGGTCACACTATATGGTTATATAGTGCTAAGCCCACTTACTGCGACAAAGTACCCCGAATTAGTGGGTCCTACCCTAGTAATAGAATGGAAGATCCTGTGTCTCAACCATGGGAGCCAAACTCCTCTATGTGGGAGAACTGAGAGATTTGGCTCCCATGGTTGAGACACAGGATCTTCCATTCTATTACTAGGGTAGGACCCACTAATTCGGGGTACTTTGTTGCAGTAAGTGGGCTTAGCGCTATATAACCATATAGTGTGACCAAACCCCCGTATTTTTTGAATAAGTTCAGGTGTTTTCAACTAGCCCTGCAGGAAATGTCATTCTTGAATGTGTGTGCTGTAATATGTTCGCTATTGTTTGTTGATCTTATGGCAGCACCATCTTGAATTTAAACGCATTGGTGAGTGCTTCCCAAATATGTTTTTGTATGTTGTAATAAACCCTGACCAGGTTTTTTTGGGTTAGAGCACCCCCCCTCTTCATTACCTCTTATTTAGTGGCCACCAGTGTATAGGAGGAATCCCTTCAGTTCTCCCACATAGAGGAGTTTGGCTCCCATGGTTGAGACACAGGATCTTCCATTCTATTACTAGGGTAGGACCCACTAATTCGGGGTACTTTGTCGCAGTAAGTGGGCTTAGCACTATATAACCATATAGTGTGACCAAACCCCCGTATTTTTTGAATATGTTCAGGTGTTTTTAACTAGCCCTGCAGGAAATGTCATTCTTGAATGTGTGCACTGTAATATGTTTGCTATTGTTTGTTGGTCTTATGGCAGCACCATCTTGAATTTAAACGCATTGGTGAGTGCTTCCCAAATATGTTTTTGTATGTTGTAATAAACCCTGACCAGGTTCTTTTGGGTTAGAGCACCCCCCTCTTCATTACCTCTTTTTTAGTGGCCACCAGTGTATAGGAGGAATCCCTTCAGTTCTCCCACATAGAGGAGTTTGACTCCCATGGTTGAGACACAGGATCTTCCATTCTATTACTAGGGTAGGACCCACTAATTCGGGGTACTTTGTCGCAGTAAGTAGGCTTAGCACTATATAACCATATAGTGTGACCAAACCCCCATATTTTTTTAATATGTTCAGGTGTTTTAACTAGCCCTGCAGAAAATGTCATTTTTGAATGTGTGCGCTGTAATATGTTCGCTATTGTATGTAGTAGCATTCTCATAAAAACACTATTAAAATGATTAAAAATGTATTTTCAAGTTCCACGTGTAAATATGCCCTCAGATATTTTTAACGATACTCATGAACCCAGAAAAAATAAAAAAATACTCATAAACCCAGAAAAAAGTAAAAGAGAGAGGAGGGTGGAAAGGAGAGGTATAAAAAGAGGCCAATAGTATTCTTTTTTTTTTAAATTGTATTTTTATTGAAAGATATCATATTACAATAAGAAAACGAAATATAAAACATTTATCACAACGTGATACAAACAACCAATTTATGAAGCACACATTATTGCTCACCAGGTCTAAGCTTAGTGGGGTCTCAGGAGTGCCTATACCAGACAAAGGCACCCCATGGGAGTCCCACCTAGAAAGGGGGGAGAGAGGGGGCACCATGGAATCCTTAAAAGGGTATGTTAGCAGAGTTGAAAAGTGAAAGCATTTAATTTATACTTTTAAGAGGGAATTGTAATACCGGGAGACAATAGAGTAGCACCAGGATTAAGCTCTGAGTGGTCCCACAAATCCCAAACCTTCGAAAATTGAAGAAGTGTGTCATGAACAGTTTATGTAAGGTATTCCATTCTGTGGATCTGTTCCAATATTTGTAATAGTTTCATAGTTTCATAGTTTCTAAGGTTGAATAAAGACACCAGTCCATCCAGTTCAACCTGAGTGAGTGTAATGCCTGTGGAAGGGTGGGGAGGGAGACAACAACCTTAGAGGTATAGCCCATTTTGCAGCCAGAAGAATAAAACTAGCTAGTGTTTGAGTATGCTTGGAGACTACGGGAAACGGGAGTCCCAGGAGAAATTGAATCGGGTCTAAAGGGAGATCAATTTCAATAAGATTTTGTAAGAGAGTGTGAATAGAGGACAAAAAGGGTTGAATAGTGGGACATTTCCAAAATATATGAAAATGGGATGCAATGTCCTCCCAGCATCTCCAGCACACCCGGGGAACCTTGGGATCATATCTGTGCAAGATCTCTGGAGTGAGTCAGTGGGTGAGGAGGCTTCTTGTAAGTATCGCTAGATGTCCGAAATAAGGTGGGTTTGGTATAGGCCCTGAGAACAAATGAGTTAAAAGGGGATGGGCTTATCTAGGGTGAGAGTGGGAGATTTGGAGTGGAAGTAGTGTTTGATTTGAAAATAAGAGTAAAAAATTTGTTTAGGAATCTGATGTTTCCACTGAAACTCGTCAAAAGGCAGGAGTGTATGGGTGAGTGGATGTAATAGTATTCTTAATATTAGTGAGAATACAAACTATCTCAGTTAATAATGATGAAACAGTTAATGTCCCATTCTATAATGAGACCAAATGGTGTGAAACACTTCAAATCATAAATCCACCTGGTCTTGAGACAGGAGATATCCCTACATGCATTTAGTCCTCTCCAATAGGGATTGTGTTTGTCAATCACCAAGAAGATTGTAACAGCAGGCTTTTCATTGTGGCTTTGGGCATAGTGTTTAGAAACAATGTATCCCTGAAAATCGTGTTTAATATTTTCTATGTGTTCCTCTAATCCGATGTGTAATTCCCTGATGGTACAGCCCACATGTTGTTACCCACATGGGCATTGAAGCATATAAACTACATTCTTAATGTGACAGGAGATGAATGATCATATAGCATACAAATGTGAAGTTTGGGTCGAACTAAATTGTAACAGTTTACATTCCCTGATAAAAGGATTCTTAGGCTATAATGGACCCAACATTTTTTAAAATGTTTCAATGTTTTTTATAATCCTTTGGTGTTATACTGAGAAAGTTGTAATAAAAGAAAGATCATGATTGTTGGAACCATAGGAAGACTGACTGCTCTGACCAATCAAATCTCCTCTGTCCAAGCTGCCAACAGTATGAATCACCTGATCCAATGTGACTTCCTCATATCCCTTTTCCACAAAACTCTGCCTCATCAGTAGCACTTTGGAAAAATAGTCATCAGTGGTGGTGCAATTACACTGGCATTGATTGTCTCTTAGAAACAGAGGATGATGCCTTGAACCCATTGGTATAAATGCATTACGGTCTGTTGTAAAAATTTACAACAGACTGTGAAAATATGTGGAAGTCTTAAACCTACCTTCCACTACTGATATGGTTAAGTCCAAAAAGTGTATTTGTACAGGACTGACTTCATGGCTTTACGGAGAAATACCACACTGATTGACATTTAAGAATGCTATAAATGAATCCAGGGAGTCTGCACTCCCATTCCAAATAAGGAGGATGTTGTTTATATATCTTTTCCAGAGTACCAATTTTGGTCTCTGGATAGAAAAGACGACATCCTCCTCCCATTTGGCCATGCTGGGTGTAAATTTGACCCCCATGGTAACCCCTTTATCTTGTAAATAGTAGGTGCCACCCTACCAAAAATAGTTGTGGCTCATCCCAAATTGTAACTTCTCCTCCTTCTCCTTTGTAACTTCAACCTTTTTGTCACTTTTCTTTGTGAAATGGTAAGGGTACATTTGTACCCCATTACCAATTCACACGGGGGGGTGGATTCCAGATTCTGATAAGCCCCCCACCCGCAGACCCCCACAACCATTGGGCAAGGGTTGTGGGGACAGGGCCCTTCTCCCCATCAACATGGGGACAAGGTGCTTTGAGGGGCTACCTCAAAGCACCCTCCCAATGTTGAGGGCATGTGGCCTGGTATGGTTCAGGAGGGGGGGGCGCTCTCTCACCCCCCTCTTTTCCTGCGGCCTGCCAGGTTGCGTGTTTGGATAAGGGTCTGGTATGGATTTTTGGGGGGACCCCATGCCATTTTTTTAAGGATTTTGGTGCAGGGTTCCCCTTAAAATCCATACCAGATCTGAAGGGTCTGGTATGGATTTTGAGGGGGACCCCCACGCCATTTTTTTTTTTTACATTTTGGCGCAGTGTTCCCGTTAATATCCATACCAGACCTGAAGGGTCTGATATGAAATTTAGGAGGATCCCCACACATTTTTTTTCTTTATTTTGGTTCGGGGTTCCCCTGTGGGGAAATCCCCATGCCGTTTTTATCAAAGAACTGTTATGTGTATTGTCGGACCCCTCAATTCATTGTAGCCGCGAGTAGTTTTAAATTAGTTTTTTTCCTTTAGAAATGTAATTTTGCTGTCAGACTGTTCTAAACACAGGAAACATGTGCCCCTTTACAGGCATACTATAGACACCCCCCAGGTACGAAATTTAAAGGAATATTACACTTTTATTGTTTCACTTTAAGCATTATTAAAATCACTGCTCCCGAAAAAACTGCAGTTTTTAAAACTTTTTTTTGCATTGATTCATGTCCCCTGGGGCAGGACCCAGGTCCCCAAACACTTTTTATGACAATACCATGCATATAAGCCTTTAAAATTAGCACTTTTGAATTCTCCCGTAGACTTTTAAAGGGTGTTCCACGGCTTTCTAATTTGCCGCAAACACCCAAAATTGTTCGGCGAACTGGTGAACATAAAGCTCATCCCTAGCAGAGATCATTTGGATTGGACGGCTTAAATAGGCAGGACTGACGAGCAGGATATCATCAACAGGTGAGTCACTGTGGAGAGATAGGAGCTGGCAATTAGCCGACAGCTGAGCGGCCAGCTCAGAGAAGGAAGGGCTGAGCCCAGCCCTGACAGTTGGAGAGAATCATATACAGGCTGTATAACTCTAATGGGTAAAGTTAGGTTTCAGACATGGGGGTGCTGTCTGGCACCTTGATCACAAGACTAGCTGAATATAAGTGCAAATCATTTGACAGGCAAACCAGTTCATATTTATTGATACAACTATGTATTTAGTTGCTTACCTGGAGTTCGGCTTTAAGAATGTGCCCATATCCACTAATGCAGTGCAGGCACTACCTTAATCTACTAGCATAAAACATGAACCCTTTCTTCAGAGTTGGTTAGAGTATTTAAAAACACTATATACAAAGCAAATGTATGTTCAGGAACCAACAATTCTATGCTGATTCAAGTTCTTTTAATCTTTCCTGAGTAGATGTTTACTTTAAAAAAAGAATGTAAGCCAAATAGAGAAAGAGATCCGAGTGGTACTGAAAGACTACACTTTTTAATTTCAGTTAGCTACTGTTTGAGTGGTATCAGATTCACTTCATCATTGTTCTCTCTATTCTATTGGCTAACAAAGCACCATTCTCTAAATTAGTGGTCATGAAAGATCCGGGGTACTGGAAACTTTTCAGGAGGAACATTCAGAGCTAGCTAGAAATAAATAATGAAGCTAAGATGGAAATGTAAATCTAAACAATCGGAATGCTTTTAAAGTAGCTTTAAACCTCATAAAATATTTTGATGTTATGGTAGCAGGTGAACTGCAGTGTGTTCCTTCCCATAAATATGCCATATTATAGTAAATGTCTGCTACCTTCACGACAAAATGAATACAAATGTTATGTTAGCAGCAGTGTAATTCTGGGTGTTGTGTACTTTTCTATTCATGTTATAAAACTATATAGCTCTTCCCTTAGCAGCAGGAAAGAGCCTCATGTCTGCAATTTGTATTAAGGTAAAACTAGCTGTTCAAAGAAAATGTGCTACAGAAAGATGAAATAATCTCCATTCATGTATCAAAAAAATCAGATTTTTATGAATTGCTGTTATGAACCTTTGCTGCCATAGTCCAACCAGTGAATCTGCCTATTCTAAAAATGACCATATGATTTATACTCCTGGATTGATATTTAGATTATACATTGGAATATTGTTTACAAACACTGAACAACATGCAGCAGACTGACAGAAGGAGAATACATTCATTATCTGTTTATGTTATGCTGTACTCAACCATTGGGGTCATGGACCAAAGGGTAAACTTTCCCCTAATTTTGGGCTACGGAAAGTAAACACTTTACGTGGAGGTTCCTAATCATACCCAATGCAAGAGAATGTATGTAAGTCTGTAGGCATTGCAATATCATTAGGTAGTGTCGGCCAGGCCAGCATGATGATTGATGTACCCCAAGGGAAAAGCTCAGAAGCAGTAGCTAAATAAATACAACACAATAAAGAATATATTATTTACAGTGGTGATAATAATAAAAATAATAATAGATTATATAATAATGTGATTTGGATACACTAATACATCTCCATATAATTTGAATTTTAAACATGGGCTCTCTTAATGCTCAGTTCCTTTCTTTGTGAACATTTTAATGCATTTACACATATTGAAACATGGTGTTATCTACAACAGGCCATGATCTCCCCAGCTGAAAGCAAAGCTATGTGATTTCTTGATGTAAATTAAAATTTAATGCCAGCTTAACTCGTGGTCTGATTCCACAGATTTATTATGAAAGTTCTATTTTTTCTATGTGTCAAATTTCATTCTAATTCATATGATATAACACTTCAAATAGCTCTTTTAAACTGCTTATCTGTCCTGGACAATGCAGTAAAGTTACAAGTGATTTAAAGTTTCATTGGTAATGCTTTTAGTTTATGCAATGTAATAATGTTTTTAGCGCCTTTAAATGCATTATGTTAATGTAGATTAAGTGACTTGTAGTACATTAAGATAAAGAAATTTATTGAAAAATTGTCACATAAATTACTTACCGCAAACATTAACACTGATAGTAATTATTGCAAAATGTGCCATTAAATTCCTTTTAGAAAATGCTGGATTAGTGGTTTCTTTCCATGATAGACAATTTTCATGGCCATTCATTATAGATTAAAATATACAGGATGCTGGCCTGCCAGAAAAACACGGATTGAATGCACACGTTTATGGCCACCCCACAAATATTGAATTGTCACAAGCATTTGTATATTGAAAATTAGTACATAGAATATAATCTCACCAGTTTAGAACTAAGAGATATTTAACAAATTCAGTAACCTGGGCAGGTAAGTTGGACCAGCAAGTAACAAAGCTGCATCTGGTGGCGGGCTACAGTGGCAAGTAACAAAGCTGTATCTGGTGGTGGGCTACAGTGGCAAGTAACAAAGCTGCATCTGGTGATAAGCTACAGTGGCAGATAAAAAAAAGCTGCATCTTGTGGCAGGCTACCGTGGCAAGTAACAAAGCTGCATCTGGTGACAGGCTACAGTGGCAAGTAAAAAAAAGCTGCATCTGGTGATAGGCTACAGTGGCAAGTAACAAAGCTGCATCTTGTGGCAGGCTACAGTGGCAAGTAACAAAGCTGCATCTGGTGATAGGCTACAGTGGCAAGTAAAAAAAAAAGCTGCATCTGGTGGCAGGCTACCATGACAAGTAACAAAGCTGCATCTGGTGGCAGGCTACAGTGGCATGTAACAAAGGTGCATCTGGTGGCAGGCTACAGTGGCATGTGACAAAGGTGCATCTGGTGGCAAGCTACAGTGGCAAGTAACAAAGCTGTATCTGGTGGCATGCTACGGTGGCAAGTAACAAAGCTGCATCTGGTGATAGGCTACAGTGGCAAGTAAAAAAAAGCTGCATCTGGTGGCAGGCTACCGTGACAAGTAACAAAGCTGCATCTGGTGGCAGGCTACAGTGGCAAGTAACAAAGCTGTATCTGGTGGCATGCTACAGTGGCAAGTAACAAAGCTGCATTTGGTGGCAGGCTACAGTGACAAGTAACAAAGCTGTTTTTTGGTGGCATGCTACAGTGGCAAGTAACAAAGCTGTTTTTTGGTGGCATGCTACAGTGGCAAGTAACAAAGCTGCATCTGGTGGCATGCTACAGTGGCAAGTAAGAAAGCTGCATCTGGTGGCAGGCTTCAGTGGAAAAGTAACAAAGCTGCATCTGGTGGCAGGCTACAGTGGCAAGTAACAAAGTTTCATCTGGTGGCAGGCTTCAATGGCAAGTAACAAAGCTGCATCTGGTGGCAGGCTACAATGGCAAGTAACAAAGCTGCATCTGGTGGCAGGCTACAGTGGCAAGTAACAAAGCTGCACTTGTGTGAACTCAGCCCTATAATTTTGAGTATCTTTGTTCTTCTCTGTTTTGCCAATGCACACAGTTTTTTGGCCTACAAACAATTGTAATATACTAGAACAACAGTTACATTTTTATGCTTAATCTATTCCCAGTAGCCTGACTGTATATTATCATGGTCTCAAGCCAGTCAGTGAATTAAAGCCATTGTACTGGAAATGTCTAATATCTAACCATATAAAGCTTACTGTATGCACTTACAGTACATACCATGCAGTTCTAAATGTAGATTACAACCTACACACATCCAGGGTCCTTGTACTCAGGTTAATAGGATAACATAATTGAATGAAATATTTGGAATAGTATATGTATAAAAAAATATAGTTACTGTGTTTTTGAAAACAACCTACCAAATGATAAGTTCTAGAAAAGGGTTTGAATCCTTTTAAGTGTGCAAAGTGGTTAAAATGTTATTGTTGGGTAAACTGTTGCATAGCAAAACGTCATAATTTGGTGGTCTCACCATGAAGGTTTTGATTACTTTAGGACTCAAAAGGGTTAACGTTACAAAACGTATTGGTATAAGTATGTATAAGTATGAGCAGGAGGTGGATCTTCAATGGCCATCCAATAACTAAAGAAGGAAGGAGCTGGACCCAGAAGACGCAGTTGGAAAGATGACAGCATTGATCTTAAGGAAGCAAGCCTTTTTTTTTTTTGTGGGCGGTTTTATTTGTTGGTATCTGTATCTGGATTGTATGCAGAGTTTGTCTGTAATGTATTTTTTTGTGTATGTAAAAAGCTATTGGATTAAAAACAAAAAGGAAGTAAGCCTGACATAATGTGTAAGTATGCAGCTGCATATGTTGTGGGTAGGGAAGGGGAAAACTCTTTTTGGCAGAAATAAATATAAATAGAATCTCTACCAAAAAATCTACCTCTGGCATTTTTCAGCTCCGCCACATAGTGCATCCTGTGACCCGCAAGCTACTCTCCTTTCAAGATATCCAAAACAAATTCGACCTACCCAAAAAGCTTTTTTTTTCTTATCTTCAATTTAAGCACTACTTCCAATCCGCATCACCTGCCATGGCCTTAGAAAAACCCAATGCCTTTGAAGCTTTATGTGCCCAAGGCCTATATCAGCCTGGCCTCATATCCTCTATATATAAGATCCTTCATGACTCAAAACTACCCACATTAGACTCTCATGTATATATGTGGAGATGGACCAAGGCACTCCCATCCCCTATATCCCTCCCTCAATGGCAGGAGATCTGGACTTCCATATCTAAGGTTTCCAGATGCGTGGAGCAGAGAGAGACAGCCTACAAGGTCCTCATGTTCTGGTACAGGACCCCAGAGGTTATACATAAATATGATCCCTCTGTATCCCAGAAATGCTGGAGATGTCTACAGGATGTGGGAACACACTACCATATCTTCTGGGAATGCCCATTAATTTTGCCATTCAGGTCCTCGGTCCAGTCAGTGCTTCAATCTGTGTTGGAGATGGACTTCCCAAAAGACCCGACTCATTACTTGTTAGGCCTCCCAGTCCCGGGAATATCTAAACATGCCAAGAAGTTGATGTCATATATTCTCTTGGCTGCCAAGAGAGTAATACATACCCATTGGTTATCTTCCGACCCTCCCACACAATCCCAACTGATCTTAACTATAGCGGAGATACGCAGAATGGAACATATGACTGCGATGATTCAGGACTCCCTGCCTCAATTCTCAAAGATATGGGATCCTTGGGACAGATCCTCATTTAATCCTGAATCACTATCCTAAAATACTATCAAATGTCCTTTAGGTAACTAATCCCTTCATGCGCAAATCATCAGCCTACCTGCTACTACTATTTATTCTATGAATATACAGTTGCTGCACCAAGATCCATGGTGTACCCTCTCCCCCTTACTTTACTCTTCTTTCTACTTCCCTCCTCAGATTATATCATTCACTAAACGATGCTACTTTTTCTTTGAATAAGATGACAGTGATGCTTCTCTGTATTGTGTTTGTTTTTTTCCTGTTTTGTTAAGAAAAATTTTCAATAAACATACATTTATAAAAAATAAAAAAAAAATCTACCTTCTAGCAACAAACATTTGCTAAGTGCTGCTACTAATATATACTTGCAGTGGTGTCACTAGGTGTGGTGTCATCCGGTGCGGAAAAAATGGTGTCACCTGTTATCAGACCAGCTCAGGGTTGGTGGCTCAGCTACTGTACATATATAAATATTATATCTGTGCCCAGCTGAACCCCGTTATCAGACCAGCTCAGGGGGGCAGCTCAGCTACTATGTGTATATTATATATATATAAAATATAGCTGTGTCCAGCTGCACCCCCAACCCCCAGCAGACCAGCTCAGGGTGGGAAGCTCAGCGACTAAATATAAATATATATATATATATATATATATATATATATATATATATATATGGATACAGCTATATATTATATATATATATATATATATATATATATATATATATATATATATATATATATATATATATATATATATATATATAGCATCTTCAACTAATTATTTCTACATTACATATGGTCATACTGACCTCTAGATTATATTGTCATACTTAATCAATCTTATAGTGATACATGAGGGTTCGTCCAACTGGACATTGTTATGTTTGCTTCTTTGCCAGAAAAGGGCCAATGTGCAGCCAAACTAGTGCAGCCAAACAGACATCACTTGGCAGTACATTTTATTTTACAACATTCACATTGTCTAATACAGAAAAACCGTTGAGAACATATGAGAGGGGGAACTTCATACTCCCAAGAACCAATCCAATATATAGTTCAATAATAAGGGAAACTCCGGACCCCAGATATTCAATATCTTAACACCGTCCTTCTGGAATAAGCCACACATGCAGCCATGCTGCTGGCAAGATCTGTCCCTGGCTGTTTTCACTGGATGCAGCCAACGACTGTTCAGTGTACCGGCCCACTGGTGGTACCATGTGACCAATCACAGCAGATCACATGACAATTGTAAACAATGTATGGCTTTGATTCATGTTCATTGTTACCATTGTGTTGTTAGCTGTGATTGGTCACGGTGATCACATGATACAAACAAGGCCAATCACAGCCCATCTGTACCATGTGATTAGCTGTGGCCAATCACAGCTAATCACAACAAAACAAACCAATTGAATAAATTTCATTCAGAAAAAATGGTTGCTTATAGCAATGAAATTCATTGGTATAAGCAATCATAATGTGTAAAAAATATATACTGATCACTTCCCTAGAGTATTACAATGTTACTATGGTAACTTTATATTGCTCTGGTCACAATGTGTAAAAACAAAAACAAAATCGTAAATTTTTTTTAAAAATGTAATAAAAAAAATATAGCAGAAAACATTATTACATTTTTTTCCGTACTGTCACCGGTCAGTGTCCCTGATCACTGACACACCAGTTATATGAGGACCCTGTACTGTAATGGTGACAATATGTAAATAAAAAGTTAGATTTTTTTTTTCATTTCTTATTTTTTAATTTTCCAAAAGAATAAGGACAAAAAAATTACAACTTCAAAAAACTCCTTGTAGGATATCCACGCTAGTGCATCTGTGATGTTATTGTTGCTACTTTTCCTAAAATGTTGGTATATTCTGGAGCGCTGGGCTGGGGAGAGGGCAGGAGCTTGAGCTCTCCCCAGCTTACGAAGTGGCTGAGCCAGGTACCGATCCAGCCATCAGGGTGGATCTCAACTAGGGATGAGCCTGATGTTTGAGTCGAACGTAAGTTTGACTCGAACTTTGGGTGTTCGCCGAATAGTGAACAATTTGAGGTGTTCGCGGCAAATTCAAAAGCCACGGAACACCCTTTAAAAGTCTATGGGAGAAATCTAAAGTGCTAATTTTAAAGGCTTATATGCAAGTTATTGTCATAAAAAGTGTTTGGGAACCTGAGTCCTGCCCCAGGGGACATGTATCAATGCAAAAAAAAGTTTTAAAACCAGACGTTTTTTCAGGAGCAGTGATTTTAATAATGCTTAAAGAAAAACAATAAAAGTGAAATATTCCTTTAAATTTCGTACCTGGGAGTTGTCTATAGTATGCCTGTAAAGTGGCACATGTTTCCCGTGTTTAGAACAGTCTGAGAGCAAAATGACATTTCTAAAGGAAAAAAAGTAATTTAAAAAAGTAATAGTACTCGCGGCTATAGCGAATTGGCTTTGTTTTTAAAACTTTTTTTTGCATTGATACATGTCCCCTGGGGCAGGACCCGGTCCCCAAACACGTTTTATGACAATACCATGCATATAAGCCTTTAAAATTAGCACTTTTGACTATTCATGTTCGTGTCCCATAGACTTTAATGGTGTTCACGTGTTCGAACTAATTTTTTTGCCTGTTCACATGTTCTGCTGCGAACCGAACCGGGGGGTGTTCGGCTCATCCCTAATCCCAACCATATGGTCGCAATTTTTTCCCAGCCTTGACCGGCTCTGTGATGTCAGTCGACAGTGGGCTTCAGTCTGCTGTCAGCTGAAAATGGTTCACAGGAGTGTAGAAGGAACTGAGCTTTGGCTGTACTTCTCCTTTAAAATAAAGAAATAATGCATGTCATTATTTATAAAGGATAATAATACCGTAAGAATAAATTGAATATTTATCTCCCCCCAAAAATAAATGATTATTTTTTTAAACAACATTATGAGAAAATGCACCTGTTTAAATGACCATATGGGTTTTTAAAATAGGGGTTCTATAGAATATTAAAATCCATTCTTCTAACATTTTTTAATACCTTGCTATACAGAGCCAAATCTCCTCAAAAGAATGAAAATTTAAAACTATACATTGTCTTACCTATTACCATGTATTCCTTATCTATTCAGCTGAGAAAAGTTTCCCCCGGAAAATTATGTCTAGACAAGTACTGGAATGAACATAAATAGTCAATAATGATGTTTAAGCTAAAATCTCATATCACTCTTTTGGACACATATTACAATTTTACTATACCTGATGTTTTGCCATTTGACAGCTATTTTATTGTAAGCAATATGAGACAGATTGAGTAGCTCTTTATTGCTGAGCTTCCCATTCTGGTCATATTTTCCTTGCTAAAGTTTTTCTTCAGAGCAACATGCAACCTCAGCAACCCATTAAATGCTATTGGGGAATCATTGCTGAGCTCTTTTTCGTTCTTGGATTTGATGTGTGTAAAAGATGACATTTTGAATTGGCTTGATTCAACCGCAAGTTCAAAAAAAGCTTTTAACTTACACAGAGTGACAGTTTATAGATTCCATTTCCATGCACAAACATTTTATTGAAATCATAAATTGCTCCAGCTTATATGCAGGCTTTTTAGAATTGCAGCACGTTGCTTTCAATATGTGTTTTTATTTATGCTGTTTATTTTTCTCTTTGATGTATTGTTGTGTTTAACCACTTCCGCTCTCACACCTGTACTCCCCCTATAAACCAGAGCAATTATTATATATTATATTACAATATATATTCTGCTTGGTAAGACAACAAAGTAATAGATATATCAGTTTTTAGGACAAATAAGGATTTATTTTGGTAATATTGGGGTTGATTTACTAAAAGTAGAGAGAGTACAACATCCGGTGCAATTGTCCTTGGTAGCCAATCAGCTTCTAACTTTAGCTTGTTCAATAAAGCCTTCACAAAAAAAATGGAAGCTGAATGTTTTCTATGAGTGCTGCACCAGATTTAGCACTCTCCAATTATAGTATATTAAACCCCAGTTTTTCTAAAACACTGTTCAGACGTGAGATAAAAAGCGATACTTTTTTTATATCTGCACTAGAGTTGGGTAAACGGTTCGGCCCAAGCATGAGTTTGTGCCAAACATTGACTGTTCCCCCGTTTGACGAACACCCATTTTTTCAGCCCGCCGAATGACCACAATGCATTGCGCCACCGCACAGTGCATTGGAAGCCCAGATTGGCTGAAGCAATGAAAGCTTTGCGCAATCAGGGTACAGAGCACTGTCAGAGTCATGATTGGAGAAATTAATGCTGAATCATGGCTCATTGCGTTTAGTCCCGCCCCCCACTATAAAAATATTATTCCCATAGCAGCCATTTTCAGTGTGATATTGGCCTGGAGAGAGATAGAACAGGGCTCTGGTCAGTGCTACTAAGGAGTTAGTGTGCTATAGTGTGCTATTGTGATTCTGTTATCAGTGTAGAATATCAGTTTAGTGTGAATCTAGTGATAGTTCAGTGTGAGTGTAGTGTGAGCAAGCATTTTTACTTTAGTGTCAGTCTTCATGAGTGTAATGTAACTATTCATTTTTTATTTAGTGTCAGTTTTTGTGAGTATAGTGTAACCATTAATTTTTTACTTTAGTGCCAGTTTTTGTGAGTGTAGTGTAACCATTCATTTTACTTTAGTGTCAGTTTAATTTGTTGCGGCAGGTTTCCTGCAGGATATGTATTTGCAGAGAAAAATTTGTCATGGGACGTTGAATGAGGCTTGTCACAAATGAAAAAGTAACAATGTAAATCGCATAGAACGGTACATAAGTAAAAATATTTATTTTACAAGCTGAAACATTTCATTATCTCAATGTGCAAAATACAATTGGTATAAGAACAGATCCTAAAAAGGCCATTCTAAGCTGACACATTATAGATATCAAATAAAGCTTAATTCATAGAGATACCTGTAAATACATAATGTTGTTTGCAACCATAGGTACACGATGAGTGTTCCTTATGGGAATCGAAAAATTGAGGGCAGGATGTGAACTCTATGCACATTTCGTGGATTTTCCCACTCGTCAGGAGTACAATGCCACAAATAGATATAGATCTAAATGAAAAATATTGTATTGGTAAAATGTTACCTAGGTTTAGAAAAAAAAAAGGCGCAAGGAATCCCATACTCACATATCAGCTCAGAAAGCTGGCCCAGCCACTGATTAGAGGAAACGGAGGACACCGGATACAATTCTAGGTACGGGGTTGAGGCAGGGGCCCCCCACCTAAAAGCAAGGGTGCAGTGATGCAACGAACCAGATAACCATTAAGTGATAATGTGAGGGGAAGGTGGGAGGACACACCCGATCCACACTGAATCTGAAAGTATAACTGTACACACAAAAAATGCCCCACTGTAAAAATATAAGATACCGGGGGTGATAACCCCTGAAATGGGTGTATATTAGTAAAATTGGCCATGTAAAAAACAGGAGTGAACAAGTACCCCATAATAAATGCAAAGAGGGGAAAAATAAATAAATAAATAAAATAATATGTGAACAAAAATCAAAGTGTCTGTAGTAGAGACATGGGAATTGAAATGCTGGACGTTGGACGCTCTAAATACCCAAGGTTGGCGGGTCCCTGCCAACGTCATGCAAGAACCAATGGGGAGAAAGGAAGGCAGAATGGTAAATCACATAACCCGTGCAGACACCAGAAGTGAGTCCACTTCCACCCTAACCCCGGCGCTAGATGGAAGAACAAATGCCCTCGCATCGTAGCGTCAAATGTCGCCGCAAGTGGGGCATGCGCATGGCGCCGATGCATGGGAGGACATCCCCCACCCACATCCCGAGATAGTTACAGAGAGGGGAGGTACTGCCAGGCATCGCAGCCCCGGAAACCAACAGAACTGGTAAATGTAAAACCAAGAAATAGCCAACCATGAAATGTCGTAATATGATATAATGAGAAATTTAATCATAACTGTTCATATAAATACATTTAAAAAGTATATATGTATATATGCAAAATAAAATAAAAATAGTGGTATGTCAGATCACTAGAGACCAGGGTGTCTTCCACCCAAATATTGAACATATAAAAACAGAGTGTGACCTGGCATAGCCACTTTGGCAAGCCTCCATCCCTAATTACATGTATTTGCAGAGAAAAATTGGTCATGGGACTTTGAATGAGGCATGTCACAAATGAAAAAGTAACAATGTAAATCGAATAGAAGGGTACATAAGTAAAAATATTTATTTTACAAGCTGAAACATTTGATTATCTCAAGGTACAAAATACAATTGGTATAAGAACAGATCCCAAAAAGGCCATTCTAAGCTGACACATAATAAATAACAAATAAAGCTTAATTCATAGATTCATAGAGATAAATACATAATGATGTTTGCAACAATAGGTACATTATGAGTGTTCATTATGGAAATCAAAAGATTTAGGGTAAGATGTGAACTCTATGCACATTCCATGTATTTGTTCACTCGTCAGGAGTACAATGCCCAGCCACTGATTAGGGGAAACGGAGGATGCCGGATACAATTCTAGGTCCGGGGCTGAGGCTGGGACCCCCCTCTCAAAAAAAGTTACATACCTGGCACATGTCCTCAGTTTGGTGGTGCAGTGTTTTTTAAATAGGTACCCAAGGTTGGAAGATCTGCTAAAGCAAACCAGAAGAGTCTGTAACCATTTCAGGCGGACATACACAGCCAGTGCTCAGCTGGCTGAATGCTGACATCATTCTTCCTTACATAGTTAGTTAGGTTAAAAAAGACACAAGTCCATCCAGTTCAACCACAAATAAAAAAATAAAAATATATATCATACAATCCCATATACCCCATTCTATACCCACAGTTGATCCAGAGGAAGGCAAAAAGAAAACAGCAGCGCATGCTCCAATTTGCTAAAGCAGGGGAAAAAATGATTTCCTGATCCCCGGAGAGGCAATCAGATTGGCAGCATCTTCATCATATGGTGGGAGATTATCTATGAGCGAAATCAGATATGAAGAGCTTTTCAGTTGACATCCACTGGGTCACTGGGTCATGAGAATAGAACACTGGCCAGAACTTGCCCAGTATACAATAAAGCATAGCGTGCTTTCTGAACGGGCATTCAGTGCTGCCGGAGGTTTTGTGACAGCTTTGTGTGTCTCCTGACATGTCTTAAAATGAATCAGTCCTGGATTAGCCGCAGGTATCAAGCCCCTGATGACGATGTCGCTGATTAAGTGCTTTCTGGATCTCGAATCTCTGAAAGACTGTCTAGGCCAGGGGTCTTCAAACTATGGCCCTCCAGTTGTTCAGGAACTACAATTCCCATCATGCCTAGTCATGTCTGTGAATGTCAGAGTTTTACAATGCCTCATGGGATTTGTAGTTCTGCAACAGCTGGAGGGCCATAGTTTGAGGATCCCTGGTCTAGGCTGCCTAGCTTTGTGGGTGTTAATTTCATCTGGAAGACATTTTTTGGTGTAGGTTTCATGGGCATAATTAACACCCAATGACCAATTTTTAAGCACCTGTTTGACAGGTGTTTATCATTTCAATTTTTTACGGCAAGGCCAAATCTTGCTTTCATCAGGAGTACCTCGATAGGGTTACTGTATGAAGGCACCACCGACACCCAAAGACCAATTTTTCTGCACTTGTTTGACAGGTGAATATCATTGCAATTTTTGACAGCAAGGCCAATTCTTACTTTCATCAAGAGTACCTCTATAGGGTTACTGTGTGAAGGCACCACCGACATTCAAAGACCAATTTATCCACACCTGTTACTTCTATCCAAAGTCTGTGAAAGAGACACCAGAATTTATCCAAAAAATCTATAATCTTGTTCCAAGTGCACTAAATTGTGGCCTCATCATACAGACTGGCTCCCCAAACCGTTGTATTGTTAGGTAGGACACAAAAAACAAACAAACAAAAAACAAAAAAGACACACACCGGAGTGGTCATTAAGATAAGGAAAGGCGTGGGTATGGAGGTCAAAATACTGTAAGATGGAGTTTTAGGTAAAAAGGATCACTGACAGTACTCAGTACTTCAAAAATAAGTATAGAGTTCCTTTCTTTTTCACTTAACCGCTTCAGCCCCAGAAGATTATACCCCCCTCCTGACCAGAGCACTTTTTGTGATTCAGCACTGCGTCGCTTTAACTGACAATTGCGTGGTCGTGCGACGTTGCACCCAAACAAAATTGACATCCCTTTTTTTCCCACAAATAGAGCTTTCTTTTGGTGGTATTTGATCGCTATAACATTATCACTTAATGGTTATTTGTTTTGCTGCATCGCTGCACTCTTGCTTTGAGAGGGGGGGTATTCGATCACTTCTGCGGTTTCTATTGTTTGCGATATAAACAAAAAAAGAGCGACAATTTTGAAAAGACACAATATTTTTTACTTTTTGCTATAATAAATACCCCCCCCCCCCATATATATTCTTCTACATATTTTTGGTAAAAAAATCGCAATAAGCGTATATTGATTGGTTTGCGCAAAAGGTATAGCATTTACAAAATAGGGGATAGTTTTTTGGCATTTTTATTTACATTTTTCTTATTAGTAATGGCGGCGATCTGCGATTTTTATCAGGACTGCGACATTATGGCAGACACATCGGACAATTTTGACACTATTTTGGGACCATTGTCATTTATACAGCGATCAGTGGTATAAAAATGAATTGATTACTGTGTAAATGACACTGGCAGTGAAGGGGTTAACCACTAGGGGGCGATGAAGGGGTTAAGTGTGTCCTAGGGAGTAATTCTAACTGGGGGGGGGGGTGGGCTTCAAGTCACATGATATCGATCACCGCTTCCAATGACAGGGAGCGGTGATCTCTGTCATGACACTAGCCAGAACGGGGAAGTGCCTTGTTTACATAGGCACTTCCCCATTCTGAGGCTCCGTGACACGATCGCCAGGAGACCGGCGGACATCGAGTCCATCGGTCCGGTGGCACAGGCGCGCCTGCTATCCCTGTCTCTTAAAGGGGACATACAGGTATGCCCATTTGCCCACCACTACCATTGTGCCGATGTATATCGGCGTGCAGCGGTCGGCAAGTGGTTAATCGTAATCCTTATCAGCTGCTAGTACCTAAAAATCTTTCCTGCTCTCTGAGAAGTGCACCCTTTCTGTTAAAACAGAGTTAATTACACGTGGAAGGTGCTACAGTCGTCTACTCTGCAGTGTAATGCCGACAATCTGGTCAGGATCCACCCCTTCCTTCTCCTCTGACTTCACACAACTGCTTTCCCCTTCCCTCCTCCCTTTTCAGGCAGACCAATGTCATCACACAGCCTTCAGTAAAGCAGCAGCTCTGCAATATATTGAAAACAGTAAATTATCTCTCTACATCGCTCTGTGTTCATTTATAAAACAAAAAGACACAGTAAACAGAGGACTGGTGTTTACCATGTCTTTCTTTCTGAATGAACACTGTGTAATGTGTAGAGAGCATTTCATGTGTTCATCCAGAGAAAACCTGTACACAAAGCCTCAGTTCTTTTCTCAAACTAAGTACTACTTTGTCACATGACAAACCTTTATGGAAAAAAACTCTGTGTGAAATAAGTGCATTAATGACTCAATTCGGTTTTACTGAATGGTACACTAAAGCCTTTCTCAGGAACACTCACCATTTAACTTCCTCCCCTGGATGGCGAGATACTCTTTGCTAATGCTTATATTTTGAAAGATTGCTAGAATTTAGTCTCTGTTATATTGGTTCCCTAAAGTTTCATTGTGGACCCTCTAGAACTACTTGTGCTAGGCTGCCATACCTGGCTTTTTCTTTTAACCACGAGTTGCCCCTCCTTCATTTTTCCCTTTTTCTCTCCTTATCTTTTTGTTATTTTGTATACATGATTTCTTATCACCTATTTCCCTACGTCCCTGGCTGTCATATGCCATATTTTCCTATATTATATGGAATAATACATGGTGTGCACTTTTATGCCTCCAACCGTCGAATAGTTGTTATAGGAACATTTGTTTAGCGTGCCAGCTGTGGACCCATCTACTATACTATTTGCTCTCTTTTATTGTTGTAGTTAATGTTTTTTGCTTGTATTTCTGGACACTATTCATTTTTACATTAGGCCTTTTGATGAAAAAAAACAAAAAAAACAGCCTGACAGGTAAAGGGGAAAACTAAGTTTCTAAATTGCCTCAAAAAGCTAATAAATGTTAACGGTTTCGGAACAATTACATTTTTGGGCTTTAAAAAGGATGAACTGAGATGGCCAAAACCTGAAAGTGAGACACGAGATGCAATTTCTGTAGTATGCTGTTAGTTAAGTAATTGATGTATTTCATTCTTTTTAATCATGTATGTGTTATTTAACTGGTATTATGTTGAGATATTTCATATATATATATATATATATATATATATATATATTTTTTTTTAACATAGATTATTTTAGATGAACTGTGAACAAAGATTGGGTAAGCATGGTGTTTTAAAACTGATTTCTGAGCAATTAAATTGTAAGCAATTCTTTATCTAAAGGCCAAGTGAACAGAGCTTCCAGAACATCGTATGCTTATATGTGTCACAAGTCCTATGTATGTGTAAGTGCCTGTTACAAAAATGATCTGATACTGGACCACGTGCTATTTTTCAACTTTTTTGTATTCAGTTTTCCAGCAACTAGTCTTCCATCGACTCCATATTTTAGTTATTACTGATAGTATCAGTTATTGAAGGGTAGTAAGGGCAGGTTTTTGTCTAAATAATTAAAGCTCAATTTCTGATAATAGAAAAAAAAAAAAACAGGGTGTATAACAACATCCGTTTTTAAAAGTCTTACTTTTTTGTTCTTTAATTGAGCCCCTGGCAGCAGACTGACTAAAGATAAAGACCGAAGATAAAGACCTGTGTGAGGGCAGCAGTCAATTTTCAGTAGTTCAACAATTCTAGAGTAAATTACCAATTCAAGCATCTTATCTGGTTTCATTCATGTTGACTATGTTGGGATTTGGACATGGGCAGTGAAAAAAAGGATCCTAAAAAGGCACTTTGCAATCAGTGTACAAAAAAATGTTCACTTAGCTAAAGCCTCGTACACACAATGAGACTATTGGACGAATGATCGTCCGTTTTATTTCTTGAATGCTCGTCTCATATAGAAAAAGAGGTTACTAAACTTAAGAAAATTCTCATACAACAGAATACAACTTTGGAAGCGATGTAATGTGTTGTATTGTATTTTAATGTATTCTTTAGTTTCTGAGCATACATGGTCTTGCTCTTCTGATTTTTTTTTGGACAAATACTGTACTGATTAAACAAAAATACTAGATCGAACAATAAATATTTTTGTGTTTGTCCTTTCGGATAATTCCGGATAAACTGTCGTGACCGGCTCTCGAATGCTGTGTACTAATGATCAGATTGTTGTACAATTGCTTCTTAAGAAAAATCTTTCGTCCTATTTTCTGATCGTGTGAACTAGGCTTGGGGGAATGTACAACTGTGTTAGCTGTGTTCACTTCAAACAATCAATCAAGTCCTAGCAAAATGCATGTTTTATTAATAACCCTTGCAGATGATTAGGTATTTGAACACAGCTTCACCTTGCACAATGGACACAAACTTTTTAAAGCAAACTTCTTTTTGCTAAGTAAACAGCCTGTACTCCTTCAGTAAATTAACCATGTTGCCTCTGAAATAAACATTGCTATTTTCTTCTAATTTACAAAACTTTTTACAGTGCTTATCATATCAGCCACAGCATCTCATACAGCTGTTTAACCACTTCAGCCCCGGACCATTTGGCTGGCCAAAGACCAGAGCACTTTTTGCGATTCGGCACTGCGTCGCTTTAACTGACAATTGCGCGGACGTGCGACGTGGCTCCTAAACAAAATTGATGTCCTTTTTTCCCCACAAATAGAGCTTTCTTTCGGTGGTATTTGATCACCTCTGCGTTTTTTATTTTTTGCGCTATAAAAAAAAAGCTATATTTTTTTCTTTTTGCTATAATAAATATCCCCAAAAAATATCTGAAAAAATGTTTTTTTTCCTCAGTTTAGGGCTATACATATTCTTCTACATATTTTTGGTAAAATACGCGTTTATTGATTGGTTTGCGCAAAAGTTATAGCGTCTACAAAATAGGGGATAGTTTTATGGCATTTTTAATAATAATTATTTTTTTACTAGTAATGGCGGCAATTAGCGATTTGTATCATGACTGCGATATTATGTCGGACAGATCAGACACTTCAATCTGTCAATCGACTCATCATTAATCCATTTATATTCTGTAAATACCTGTTTTTTTACTGGTTTCTCATGTATGTAACCAGTTGAATATCAGGTGATTTTATAAACAATTTCAATCCAACCAAAATTACATATTTCATCACTGTAACATCTACGAGTCTGAGTAAGGTACCCTAAACTAAGGATAAATGGGCAGTACTGGGATCCAGAAGGACATTTTTTCCCCCTGCTTTAGCAAATTGGATCATGCTTTGCTGGTATTTTTTTTTTTTTTTTTTTTTTTTTTTTTCGCTTTCCTCTGGATCAACTGCGGGTATAGGATTGTGTATATGGGATTGTATGATATTATTATTTATTTATTTATTTTTATGGTTGAACTAGATGGACTTTTTTCAACCTGATTAACTATGTAACTATGTAACATTATCAGATGAATACATTTGGAGGAAAATACTGGGCACAATTAAAAACAAAATAAATAATTCTATCAGTGAAATTTTTTTTAATCTCAACACCTTAAGAACAAATGTGTAGTTTTTGTTTGTAGCAACTACATTTTAAACAATAGAGCACTAATTTTAGAGTGCAGTTCTTTAAAGTATTACGTAAGGCAAAACTTATTTTTAAGGGATTAGAGCACCTGCCAGCTTTTTATTGCTGTCTGTGTCCCCATTAGGGAAATACACTTTCTCTATTGCCTCGTTTCCACTGAGTGGATCGGCTCGGGTCGGTACAGTTTGGAAGGGTTAGAATGGTCCGGCCTATTCAGGTGAGCGTTTCCACTGCAAGTAGGACCACCAGGGTCCATACGGGATTTAGAAACAATGCCTAGCGTGGCCTCACACTGATTGGCAGACGTTTTTCTGTCCGCCAATCAGTGGAAAGTATCTTAGCTCCGCCCTAACCAAACCGTTCCATTTTCTATGGTCCCACATCTGAAGCAGGAACCTGAATGGTGCTGTATGGTTCGGTTGTATGGGCCACTTTCATAATGGAAACACTGAAAATAGCGTACCGCACCGAACTGTACCCAACCGATCCGCTCAGTGGAAACGAGGCATAAATGTCCTGGTGACCATTGTCACCCAAAATGGAAGTAAAAGAAAATCTCCATTGTGTGTCAAAAGTGGTCACAGAATAAGATTAGAGGAGAAATCCTCCAACAGGGGTGCACTAGTTCAGGTGATAATGGTGACTATTAGGGATGAGCCGAACACCCCCCCGTTCGGCTCGCACCAGAACCCGCGAACGGACCTAAAGTCCGTGCGAGCTTTCGAACCCTATTAGTTATAATGGATGCGAACGCTCGAAATCAAAAGTGCTAATTTTAAAGACTAATATGCATGTTATTGTCATAAAAAGTGTTTGGGGACCTGGGTCCTGCCCCAGGGGGCATGTATCAATGCAAAAAAATGTTTTAAAATCGGCCGTTTTTTCAGGAGCAGTGATTTTAATAATGCTTAAATTGAAACAATAAAAGTGTAATATTCCTTTAAATTTTGTACCTGGGGGCTGTCTATAGTATGCATGTAAAGGGGTGCATGTTTCCCGTGTTTAGAACTGTCTCTGCAAAAAGTGTCATTTTTGCAGAAAAGAAAGCTATTTAAATCACTCGCGGCTAATGTGTATTGTCGGCTCCCGTAATACAGAGAACAGTCATTCATTGAAAGTCATTCATAAAAAAAAAGTCATTGATAAAAAAAAAAAGCGTGGGGGTCCCCCCAAATTCAATAACCAGGCCCTTGAGGTCTGGGATGGATTTTAAGGGGAATCCCAGCCAAAAAAAATGGCGTGGGGTCCCCCTCAAAATCCATACCAGACCCTTATCCGAGCACGCAACCTGGCAGGCCGCAGGAAAAGAGGGGGGGACGAGAGCCCCCCCCCCTCCCGCCGGAACCGTACCAGGCCACATGCTCTCAACATTGGGAGGATGCTTTGGGGGTCTAAGACCCCCAAAGCACCTTGTCCCCATGTTGATGAAGACAAGGGCCTCTTCCCCACAACCCTGGCCATTGGTTGTGGGGGTCTGCGGGCGGGGGGCTTATCGGAATCTGGAAGCCCCCTTTAACAAGGGGACCCCCAGATCCCGGCCCCTCCCCTGTGTGAAATGGTAAGGGGGTACAAAAGTACCCCTACCATTTCACCAAAAAAGTGTCAAAAATTGTAAAAATGACAGGAGACGGTCTTTGACAATTCCTTTATTAAAATCTTCTTTCTTCTTTCTTCATCCTTCGGTTTCTTCATCTTCTCCTTCCGTCATTTTCCATCTTCTTCCATTTTCTTCTTCCTCCGATCCGCTTCTTCTTGCGCTGGTCTTCTCGTCCTTCTCGTCCAGCATCTTCTTCCATGGCGTCGGCATCTGTTCTTCTGTCGGGCCGCTCCTCGCAGTGGGAGGCTCCCGCTGTGTGAGGCTTCGCTCCGTCTGACAGGTCTTTTATAACGGAGGGCACCTGGTGACCCCGCCCCCCTCTGACGTCATGGGGAAAGCCATAGGGAATTCCCCATGACGTCCCCGTGCGTCAGAGGGGGCGGGGTCACCAGGTGCCCTCAATTATAAAAGACCTGTCAGAGGCAGCGAAGCCTCACATAGCGGGAGCCTCCCATTGCGAGGAGTGGCCCAAGAAGAGACACCGACACCGACGCCGACGCCATGGAAGAAGATGCCGGACGAGAAGGACGAGAAGGCCAGCGCAAGAAGAAGCGGATCGGAGGAAGAAGAAAATGGAAGATGGAAGAAGATGACGGAAGGAGAAGATGAAGAAACCGAAGGATGAAGAAAGAAGAAAGAAGATTTTAATAAAGGAATTGTCAAAGACCGTCTCCTGTCATTTTTACAATTTTTGACACTTTTTTGGTGAAATGGTAGGGGTACTTTTGTACCCCCTTACCATTTCACACAGGGGGGGGGCGGGATCTGGGGGTCCCCTTGTTAAAGGGGGCTTCCAGATTCCGATAAGCCCCCCACCCGCAGACCCCCACAACCAATGGCCAGGGTTGTGGGGAAGAGGCCCTTGTCCTCATCAACATGGGGACAAGGTCCTCCCAATGTTGAGGGCATGTGGCCTGGTACGGTTCAGGCGGGAGGGGGGGGCGCTCTCGTCCCCCCCTCTTTTCCTGCGGCCTGCCAGGTTGCGTGCTCGGATAAGGGTCTGGTATGGATTTTGAGGGGGACCCCACGCCATTTTTTTTGGCTGGGATTCTCCTTAAAATCCATCCCAGACCTCAAGGGTCTGGTATGGATTTTGAGGGGGACCCTACGCCATTTTTTTTTTTGGCTGGGGTCCCCCTTAATATCCATCCCAGACCTGAAGGGCCTGGTTATTGAATTTGGGGGGACCCCCACACTTTTTTTTTTTTTTTTTATCAATGAATGACAGTTCTCTGTGTTACGGGAGCCATCAATTCATTAGCCGCGAGTGCTTTTAAATAGCTTTTTTCCTGCAAAAATTACACTTTTTGCAGGGACAGTTCTAAGCACAGGAAACCTGCCCCCCTTCACAGGCAACCTATAGACACCCCCCAGATGTGATACTGCAATGCTGTACTAACAGCACGCACACACAAATCCCCAGAAATAGAGCACATATTGTCAGCAGTCAGCAACACACTGACACGCTGACACTGAAACACAATATGCGCGGCCTCTTATACCCTGGGGCGTGTACTAAAGCCCCTGAGCTATAATTGGCTACAGGCATCCTGCCTGTAGCCAATTATGGCTCTCCTCGCTGCCGGCGCTGTGATTGGCCAAGCATGCGGGGTCACAGTGCATGCTTGGCCAATCATCAGCCAGCATTGCACTGCGACTGGCGCAATGCATTGCGGGCCGCTCGCATCACACGAATTTGATGCGAGCGGCCCAAATAGTTCTGGGCTCGCCGAACGGGCGAACGCCCGATGTTCGATTCGAACATGGGTTCGAATCGAACACGGGGCCCATCCCTAGTGACTATCATCGATTTCCTTCACTTTGGGGGGATTTTTTCTCTCTTTTTGTTGTGGCTACAGGCCAGTCCTTTTTGTTTGTCAAGCAGTAAAGGAAATTCACCCCAACTGGAAACAGATGGCAACAAAAAAAAACGACATTACCAATAGCTATTGCCTTACTCTATCCAAAATGAATAAAAAGTTTTGCCTTTATTTCTTCTTTAAATAAAATATATTAGGAGAACAGTTATGTTCAGCACCAGATAAAAAAATAATTAAATTGAATACAGTTAAGTGACGGGGAATTTAATATCTGCCAGCCACGTTTGACATTCTGAAATATCAAAAGACCTTTTTAAACTCCAATTAGCATGGTTCACCACACTTAAAAGTTCCTTTTACAGTCTTTATGTTAAAGTTTTGTGATGGATTTTAAGCATTGATAAAACTGTAAGTGGTGTGGTTTGTTGACACCACAATATAGCAGTATATTAAAATACAGTAAAAGAAGTGTTCAAACATGAACTGGAACTCATGCATGTCAATTGATGACATGAAAGGAAACCTAACTGGACAATTGTGGCATTGTAATCAATACTGGCTTTTAGAAACTATACAACTGACATGTCTAGGCAGAAGTAGCTAAGATTATAGGAATAATGACTTTGTGTCACACAGCTATTACTGCAGATGAGCTAATGCAGCTGTACATACAATGTAAACACAGTTCACTATTTCCATTTTATTCAGTGTTCAACAAGAGTGAAAATAACATTAGTAAATTCATACATTAGCATTACTATTGTTCATCCATTAGACCCATGCCTAATCTCTGCCTGACACACTGACCCTTTCCATACATCCAAACACTACGATAATTTTCATGTTTACTGATAAACTGTATCACACTCTGAGATGGCATTGCATATAAAGAGGTTTTCAACTTGTATGGAGGAATGAAAGATCGTTTTTATCTTGGGGGTCATGAAAAAATATGGTTACCCTTTCATATACCAATAATTCTATAATAATTTCTTTCATACCCCACTAATCAGCTGATTGTGACCTGATACATATGCACTATGTTGACTTTTGAAGAAAATATAAAAATATATGACACCACTAAAGTACTTATTAATCAGTGCAGAAGTAAGTTCCCTAATGCCCCGTACACACGGTCGGAATTTCCGACGGAAAATGTCCGATCGGACCATGTTGTCGGAAAATTCTGCTCTCAAATTTTCCGACAACAAAGTCCGATCAGACTTTTTCCGATCGTGTGTAGCGAATTACGACGGACAAAGTGCCACAAATGCTCAGATCAAATTACAAGACCAAAGCTATTGGCTACTAGCCTCTACGTAGTTCCGTCGTACGCAACAAACGTCACCACGTTCAGAATGATCGGATTTTCCATCAACTTTGTCCGACCTTGTGTATGCAACACCAGTGTCGGACAAAATCCGTCGGAAAAAATCCGACGGATTTTGTGGTCGGAATTTCCGACCGTGTGTACGGGGCATTAGACATGCTGGCTAAAAGGGTTTTTTAACTTTTTGAATTTGGAGCATGTCTCTGTCAATTTTATGTATATAAATAACAATATAATACTAATAATAATAACCATAATAGTGAGCAAAGGGTATTTTATGAGCTACCACAATTTATTGAATCTTCGGAATGCAGAACAATAACAAGAAAAATCTTACATTATGACCGATGCTCAAGTATCCCTCTGTTTCCATCAATTGCCCTATTACAATAACAGCATAATATTTAGTTCAAGAAAATACAGATGAATCTTGTATTTTATTGCTCCAGAAAAAAAAAATTCTATCTTTATTTCATGTTGTATTTAGCTGTTGCTGTATGTCTGTAGCATTTAGCTGTGAATATACCTACATTTTATGCATTGTATTTTATGAATGGATCTTTTAAAAATCCTGTTTTTTCATGTGATTGGTGCTCTTCTTTAGACCGCTAAATACAGTTGACTCTTAGGCTGGCCATACATTATTCAATTTTTTTGTACAATTTTCCTTTAAATTTACCAAAACCACATAATATGAGGTCAACCCTAAACACTTTCAATTTGCATGCAATCAGGCAGGCCCTTGCACTACATAGGTGAAGGTAAATTTAAAAGGGAATTGAATAAGAAAATTGTATAATGCGTCGCTAGCTTTATTCTCATATATATAATTTTTTTAATGTTTAAAATTTTGCCATTATAAAGTTATATTCAGCAAAATTTAAAGGAGGGAAAGCCAGACCATGGCACAACATCCTCAATTTTTATCAAAAAGGGTGAGACTTTTAAGGTACCAATAAACACAAACAAATGATTACAATAAAAACATTTTTATGGGGGGGGTGTGTCCGGCAGAGAACCGAGGAGGACGTGTGGATACAGAGCTCCACAAACCCAACTGCAATCCACTGTCATCCTGGCTGCAAACATCTCGGGTGAGTCACCTACTTTGCCCTAAGAGCCCCTGGACATCCCCTGACACCATCCCAGCCTGTATTGAAGAGCCTGGCGGGCCGATCGTGGCTTCCCCTGGCCCGCTCCACACAGCCCAGGCCTGCCGCTATCTTGAGGCCTATGCTGACTTACCAATCCATGGACGTTCCCTGTCCCGGCCCCAGCTTGAGGTGAGGCGCCTAGCCAGCTGTCTGTCCTCCCATCTGACCCGCGGCCTGCTCAATGGCATAGGGGTTTAGCGCCATCTTGCGGCCTTCAAGGCCTCCATCATCCCGGCCTAAAGTACCGTGAGCCGCAGGGTAAGCTGCGGATCATCCAGACGCCCCTAGGTCTGCATCCACGGGGTAATCATTGGAAAGTGTACCCGCGGGGCCCGCCTGTATATCCCTACCGGCCGATCATACACACTTGCGGGCCACCGCCATCTTGCGTAGGCCTGTAGAACCTCCAGCATCCTACAGCCTAAAGTTCCACGATCCGTGGGTCGAGTAGCCGCCCGTCCTCCTCCAGCTGTGACAGCCTTCCTGAAGGGCCTTCCTGTGGACCCCTGACGGCCAGCCTCCTACATCAATGACCCACAGCCATCCTGAGGCCTTTGGAGCCAGCCTCACCCTCCTCACCCAGGTACAGTACTCCATAGGGACCATCCCCATAGCCTGTGTAGAAATACCTGGCCCCAGGGAGGAAGCTTACCACTACACCAACCTCAGTTACTTACTTGCCAGCCTTGCAGCTTACCTTCTACTGTACCTTCAGCAGGCTCTTAAAGGGGCATACACCCCCAAGACTCTAGTTAACCCAACTGCACCCTTAAAGCGCAAAATAGGGGGGTGCATGTGTGGCTAGCAACGATGGTGGACATGTCTTAGACTCGCTCTGGTCCCACTCTTTTCCTAAGGGATCCTGCACCGCTTCAAAAGCTTTCACAGCCACAGGATCATTACCAGCTGCCTCCGGACACCTCCGGGCACTATATGGGCAAAGTAGGATTTCAGAAGAACATATATCAAGGTTTTATCCCGCCATTGATCGACATCACAGTCTGCACAGACCATGGATCGATTCCTATATAGACCGCAATCCCCGACCTCGAGTACGCCTACAGAACCGTCAAATGCCGCGGACCCCCTAGCCTGCACACCAGGTATTTCTCATACGGGAAATGCATCCCAGCAGACAAATCCTGCCGAAGCAGTCACGGTAGCAGTCTTGGACCTGAAACTACAGGCACTTTTACAGGATTTGACACGCAATATAGCTAAAGAGGTTGGGAAGCTTGCTCAGGAGCTCAGGGGGAGATTGATCAGCTTGGAGAGCTCACTACCACTTTGGAAACTAAATTTAACAAGACTGTACAATATATGCATGCACTGGAGGAAGAAAATGCATTTCTTAAACACACAGTTTCCCAAATACAACTCCAACAAGAAGATTTGGAGAATGGAATGAATGAATGAATGAATTATTTGTATAGCGCTGCAAATGCAAATTGAATCGCCTCAAGGGGCTTGGTCTGTCCTGTGTTGTCCTGCTTATTAGAAGAGGTGGGTCTTGAGTTTTTTTCTGAAGGCCCAATGGTTTTCTTCCAATCGGATGTTGGTGGGTAGAGCGTTCCATAGCCGAGGTCTTTGGACTGCGAATCTTCGTTCTCCCATAGATTTGTAGCGGGCTTTGGGGATGAGAAGGTGGTTTTGGTTTGTTGATCGAAGGCTGCGATTAGGTATGTATTGTTTTATTTTCTCACATAGGTATTGAGGAGCGTTTTCCTTGTGTACATTTGTGGGTGAGGCAGAGGGTCTTGAATGTGATCCTATCTTTTACCGTTAGCCAATGGAGGGTCCTTAGGGATGGAGAGATGGATTCCCAGGGCTTCTTTCCCGTGACTAGTCTTGCTGCTGTGTTTTGGATGACTTGTAGGCGTGCAATCTGGTAATCAGGTAGTCCTATGTAGAGGGAATTTGCGTAGTCGAGTCGCGAATTGATGATTGTTCCAACTACTACTGCTTTCTCTTTTTCCGGAATGAAGAGGATGAGTCTGCGTAGCAGGCGGAGAAGATGATGGGATCCGCTGACTACAGATCCTATTTGTGCATCCATAGTCATCTCTGAATCAAAGATGACTCCGAGGCTTTTGGCTTTGGTGCTTGGAAGGATGGTCTGTCCAAGGATGATCAATGGTGTCCATGGGGTCTTAGTTTTTTATTTTGGTTTGCGTTGAGGAGCAGAAGTTCTGTTTTCGATCCATTGAGTTTGAGGGAGCTAGTGGTCATCCAGTCATCTATCAATGTGAGACATTTTTCTAGTTCCTGGTATTGGTCTTTTTGTCGGGTGATGCGGAAGTACAGTTGAGTGTCGTCAGCGTATAAGTGGAAGCATAGATCCGATTTACTGATGATTTTGAAGAGTGGACGGATGTAAATGTTGAAGAGTACTGGTGACAAGGGTGATCCTTGAGAGACTCCATAAGAAATTGCCCGGGTTTCAGAAGTGAAGACTCCTAGTTTCACTGTCTGTGACTGGTTTCCTAAGAAGGAAGCGAACCATGGAAGATCTAAATCTGTAACTCCTGCCACTTCTTTGAGGCGGATGAGAAAAGTATTGTGGTCCACTGTGTCGAACGCTGCGCTAAGGTCCAGCAGTGCCAAAAGACACGATTCTCCGTCATCAGCTGCTTCCAGGGCGTCATCCCATATTTTCAGAAGTGCCGTTTCTGTGCCACGGAAAAAATCATTCAAATGTGAGAATCTGTCCCTGAAACAGTTAATGATAAAGAGCTACGGGTATATCTACTTGATCTTTTTGTCACGCTGGCTCCGCACATACCCGATATTGACTGGCGCCTAAATAGGGCCCATAGATCTTTGGCTCTCAAACCCCCCCTAGATCCAACCCGAGAGACATAATAGCCTGTTTCCACTATTATGACAGTAAGGAAGCTCTAACAGCAGCTACACGCAACAAAAAAGGGCTCCAAAATCCAGATCTTCAGTGATCTCTCCCCCATCACCCTGGCCAAAAGACGCAATCTTTGCCCAGTCACGGCTCACCTCCAACTTCATCAAGTCCCCTACAGATGGGGTTTCCCATTTCGGCTCTCAGCATCCAAAGATGGCACACAATACTCCACCAGAGATCTATATGAATGCGAGGCCTTCACTCGCAATTTGGGACTGCCACCTGTTCCAGAAGAAGATCTACAGCTCCCTCCGCCTGCTCTGGCCCCCAAGCCCCTTCAGGCCCCCGCAGCAATTTGGACCCCAGTACGTCGGAGACAACAGAAGGCTTTCTCTACACCGCAACGCTCCAATCTGCCTAGACCCCCCACCTGAGGCCCCAAGGCTTTCCTGATTTGCACCTCCTTGTTTTTGGTTCCCAGATACCCAGAATCTCGGCTGATTTCTTCAGGTATCTGCAGGGAGTGTTCTCCCCTATATTCCTTCCCTTTTCTGATGTGCTCATTAAGCCCTGTTTCTATTTTTTGTCTATTTTTCCACACATATGTTTTTCCACTTTGGAAGGCTTCTGTTCTCCTTTTAGCCCCGATTGTAGTTCCAGTTAGTGGTGTTATGTTCTGAACATTGTTAACTGTTAACTGTCCGAGGCCAGTTATTTCCTACAGGAGCGGGCCACAGTCTGCCGCTCTAGCTGACCGTCATGTCCCACTACATGTCCAATGTGTCCTGCCTTGGTCCCCTGAAAGACTTTTTTCCTCCAGGCTTTCAAAACACTTGTTTTATTTATTTTTATTTTTTTCTTCTTTTGTGCTTTGCTCTTGCTAAACCTTTCAATTGTTTACCAGGTCCTTTTTTGACCTGTTTTTGTTCTTTTATTTTGCTGTAGGTTATAAACTCACCACACATTGTCTTGTTGCTCAGAAATGCTGATGTGTATATGTTTCTTCTAGACCTCCTCCCACAGTTTATATGGCCTCAGATCCGGCTGGGAAGGCTGGAGTGGCCATACTGATTAAACGCTTGTGCCCTATACAGATCCTAGCTTAGACTCTGGACCCCCGGGTTGGTATGTCCTCCTGAACTGTACCCAAATAAATACCTCCTTCACTTTAGCTATATTTATGCACCCAATACGGGACAGATTGGTTTTCTCACTGGAGTTCTTGATCGGCTGCGTTCTTTCTCTCAGCCTTTTGCGATCATAGGTGGGGATTTCAATATGTGTATGTCTCCTAGTAGAGATAGATATGCTCTATTTTAACAAACTCCATCTCTCCACATCGTTAAATTGTCCACCTCCTTTCGCAAATTAATTCACTCCCACAATCTTTTTGATGCGTGGAGAGTGAAGCATCCTACTCATCGTCAATATACCTTTTTCTCCCCTCCACATAAACTATATTCTCGATTGGATCACTTTCTAATATCCGCCCCCTTGCTGCCCAACATAGTCTCTTCAGAAATAGATCCTATTACGTGGTCTGATCATGCCCCCATTACTCTGAGCGTGGCCCTCCATGCCGCATCACCCAAAACTTGTCATTGGAGACTCGAGTCTATTTGCGGCATGCCGAAACTAAGGACAGGCTTCTCAAGAAATTGGAGTTTTTTCATTTAAATTTAGGCTCAGTCTCTGATACTCTGGTAGGTCTGATATCTACTGTATGGGAAGCCCATAAGGCAGTTTTTAGGGGTGAGTGCATCTCAGCCGGCTCACAGCGTAGCTACTCCGCTTCCCTACAGTGGGTCGCTTGCGTACAGTGATTGCTATCCACAATCGTATTAGGTCTGTGGATACAAATAAAATCTCAAAGTTAATGTTATGGTCTAAGCAAAAGTTTTATGAGTATGCAGACAAACCGCACAGGATGTGTCATGAAGGTTCTGCCAGTAACCAGCGCCATGAAGATCCTGCCAGTAATCAGCGCCTCAGCATCCCTGGTACCCGTTCGCGGGTGCCATTGCGCATGCGCGAGCGCGCGTGCGCGCACACGCCCGCAAATGAGAGCGCGCGGGCGCGGGCGAGTGCACGCCCCCATTGGCGCCAATGAGGCTATTTAAATCCGTCTGTCACAGACGGTCCCCGCTGTCTGCTCTACAGCGTTCTGTGTCTGAGAACCTGATCTGAAGTCTGTTTACCAGTGTTTTGACCCGGCTACCCTTGACCTCCCGCTTTCTACCTGCAACCGACCTTGGCTTGTCTGTGACCATTCTCCTGTCTTACCCATCTGTACTGCGCTGCCAGCCTGATACCCGACCCGGCCTGCCTGACCATCCAACCTGCCTGTTGTTCCAGTCTGCACACAGTTCCAGTCTGCCGGTTGTTCCAGCCTGCATACAGTTCCAGTTGGCCTGTTGGTCCGGTCTGCATACAGTTCCAGTCTGCCTGTTGTTCCAGTCTGCATACAGTTCCAGTCTGCCTGTTGTTCCAGTCTGCCTACAGTTCCAGCCTGCCTGTTGTTCCAGTCTGCATACAGTTCCAGTCTGCCTGTTGTTCCAGTCTGCCTACAGTTCCAGCCTGCCTGTTGTTCCAGTCTGCCTACAGTTCCAGCCTGCCTGTTGTTCCAGTCTGCCTACAGTTCCAGCCTGCCTGTTGTTCCAGTCTGCATACAGTTCCAGACTGCCTGTTACTATCAACCTACCTTTACCTGCAGTCCTGGTCCAGACCATCCTACTTACCTTATCCGCTGAGCTGATCCAGGGATCTCTCGTTACCGGTCTTACTAGTCCTGCCAGGCACCCGTGCCCCTCCTGGCTCCTGGTCCTACTGTCACATTACCAGGGGACCGCGAGTGGGAGCCGCAAGGGAGGCCCTTCTCTGCTAACCAGACTCATTGCTACCAGGGGCGTGACAGGATGCTTGTCCACAGGCTTAAGCCCTGCCCTTTTTATCCATCCCTGATCATATAGTACAATCAGACGGCACACCTACACACTGTCCTCAGACCATGTCCGGAGTTTTTGGAGAGTATTATAATAAACTTTACAACTGGTTGAGCACAGATTCACAGGCCCAGTTCTCACAAGACAGACTAGACTCCTTCTTGTCATCTGTACACCATCCAAAACTGTCACAAGACCAACACTCATTAAACCAATCTATTTCCGTTGAAGAATTAACTGAAGTAAACCTGAAGTGACCCCCCAGGTCCAGACGGTCTTCCATATTCCTATTACAAGACGTTTTTACCGACCCTAACCGCATATGTTAACCTTGTTCTCCTTGTTACTCCAGGACAAACCACTGCATTATTTGTTTTTACACGCTTTTGTAACCGTTATCCCTAAACCGGGTAAAGGTTCATCCCTTCCTGATAACTACCGTCCCATCGCCCTATTAAATTCAGATTACAAAGTTTTCACCAAGATCTTAGCGAACAGACTCTCTCTGCTAATGCAAGCACTAACTCCTAGAGACCAGGTGGGATTCGTTCCCACGAGACATGCAGGTGACAACACGCATCGCACAATGGACCAACTTACTAAAACCAAAAATCCAGCTTTGATACTTAGTTTAGACGCCCAAAAAGCGTTCGATCGCCTTAGTTGGCCATTTATGTTTGCGATACTAACTCGTTATGGATTCTCGGGCCCCTTTATCCATGCTCTTCGAGCCCTATATTCAAAGCCCACATCACAAGTGAAACTCTCCTCCCACTTATCACGTCCATTTCCAGATTTCATCAAATACTATTATGCCTCACACCTGAGAGTTCTTGCCTCCTGGACCTCCCGGAAGGCCCCAAATAGGTGGGCGAAAATAGAAATGAGTGTCACGGCCCCGGTTCATCCTTGCTATATGCTCTGGTCTTCTACTGCCCTTCATATGCCCCAATTACGGAAAATCTGTTTAGCTCCAATGTCTATATTGTCTATTTGGAAAATATGTTCCGAGCGTTATTCCCTGTCCTCACCGTGCCCACCACTCTTGAATATCCTATTCAACCCAGACATCCCAGATAGTCTTTCTTATGACCGTATGCTACCATGGACCCAGGCAGGACTTTTCCAACTACGACATTTGTTAACCCAGTGACACGACATTTACTAACTTTTCCTGATTTGCAAAGACAGCATCAGATTCCCCAAAAGCTTTTACAGTCATACTTACAGATAAGACATTTTTTCTCCACCAGATCCCCTTTTTTTGACTTTGGAGAAGCCAACAGACTTTGAGGCCCTATGCGCTAAAGAGCCACAAATGATCTCTACCATCTATAAAATATTGCATGAGGCTGTTCTTATGACGGTAAATAACCACCACTACATGAGAAAATGGTCTCAGATCTTGCAGCATGACATCTTCTTGTTGGATTGGGGGAGCATGTGGAAGCACACTTCCAGGATCTCTCGATGTGTGACCCATAAGGAAACTGCATACAAAGTCCTGATGCACTGGTATAGGACCCCAGATATTCTACACGCCCGCAATCGATCAATCCCAAAACAATGTTGGAGATGTAATAATGCTGTAGGCTCTCACTACCATATTTTTTGGGAATGTCCCCCCGTCCACCAATTTTGGCTCAGAGTCCAGAAATTGTTAGAAACACTGGTTGGTAACCCCGTCCCTTTGACGCCCATGCACTATTTGTTAGGTCTACCTTTTCCTTGTGTTTCTAAGGCTCTGCGCCGACTGATGTCTTTTATTTTATTGGCTGCCAAACAGGTCATTCATAGGCTATGGTTGTCCACCTCACCCCCAACACTCCCACAACTGCTCACTACTGTGGCTGACATACGTAGAATGGAGCGTCTGATGGCTGTAGCGGAGGGTACGGAGCAGAAATTTTCTGAAACAGTGGCCTGGCCGAACTAGGAGATGGCTGACTGAAAGATTTGCTCCCGCCGCTACCTCTCTAAAACACACATTTACCGGAGCTTTACTTTGCGTGACGGACCCCTAAACTATGGGAACGGCTTCCCGCCACTCCTCAGCCTCGAGATCCCGCTCCCCCCGTGAAAATCCGGGGACGGGGGGCCAAAACATCCCAGAAATGTTCCGGGCACCGAGGGGCAATATGGCGCCGTCCCGCCACACCACCTCACGGACCTCAGCAACGCTGGCACCTGAGCCGACACTATCGCTACAGCCTATCCTGTCTGACGGGTCCCGGGATCGTGACTTTAACCCGCAGCCACAACTCAGCATGCAGGATCTTAGAACAATTGCAGCTGATATAAAAGACACGCTTTCAGCCGCCATCGCGGATCTCAGGGTAGATATTCGCGCGCTTTCTGAGTGGGTCGTGGAAGTGGAGAGGACGACCTCGCAACATGATGTAGTCCTGCACAAGGTCACCAGAAAGATTGACGACCATACCCTTCAACTTAGAGAAGCCCAGCGACACATTGAAGACCTCGAGAACCGGGGACGCCGCCATAACTTGCGGGTCCGCGGTATGCCCGAGACTACAGAGCCTGAGGGGATGCCGTCTGAAGTCATGGCGCTCTTCAACACCATTCTGCAAAGGCCGCCGGAGACTCCCATTCTTTTCGAACGGATTCATAGGGCACTGCGCCCCAAAGGAAGAGATTCTGACCCCCCGAGGGATATTATCTGCTGCATAGTAGATTACAGCATCAAGGAAGATATCCTGAAACGTGCAAGGGCTATTCCTCGCTTACAACACCATGGGATTCCCATCCAAATCTTTCAGGATTTATCCCCAATAACCCTTCAACACCGCCGAGACCTCAAACCGCTTCTAGAGACACTGCGCTCGAATGGCATACAATATCGATGGAGGTTTCCCTTTTGTTTATCAGCCACGTACCAAGGCCGGACGGCCTTCCTAAAATCCCCTGAAGACCTACGCCACTTCTGCCGCACACTCGACATCCCCCTCGTGGATGTCCCGAACTGGTACGCTGCGTTCCGCCCGTATCCAACGAGACGACCCCCGCCACCGGACGACTCAATGGACACCCATGATTCCCAACGCACCAGGAGACGATCCCCGTCGGGCTCCAGACGCCGCACCCCAAGACCTGATGATGGCGGCCTGGCACCAGCGGACTCCCCGGGATCCAGGAGGACACGCCGGGACTACTGAGGACTTTTTAACCACACCTGTTCTTAAGGCCAGAGGACTGATGACTACCGCTGCCCACCATACAAACCCATCATTATATTGCCGGCTATTTATGTCATCAACAACTACTCTCCGCGCCACTCAGGAAAGCTTTTAGGCTCGACTGCCTCTGTCTACCCTCACCCTGTGTACTCCCACAGTTTCTCTGGAACCAAGGAGGACCCGCAGAAACTACGGACGAATTCCCCTAACATACCGATCAGACGACCGTATGCCCGGTGTTCCCGATGTCGACATAACGAAAGCAAGATAACATATGTGACTCACCGCTAAACTATGATAAGGTACCGTTTAGATGCATCCCTCCGTCCATTGCACTTACCCTTAGCTTCTTCCTGACTGCTGCTGATGCTACAAAGATAGCCCACTACCTGTGCTCTGGGGACCGATCCTAAGCTTTCCATGTTGTCACCCATGGGTGACCCTGTTAAACGTTCCTTGAGGAAAGAGAACTGGATATTACATATGACTGCCACTGTACGGCTGTTAAGGCCGAAGCACTCTTACTAACGGTTACTCTCTCATAGATATGGCCCTCTGTCTGTCACCTTCAATATCCTGACATGGTTTTATCTTTCTTTTTCTTAAAATTTTTTTTTTTTTATTAGGCAATAACCTGTCTGCTTGAAAGGTATATGGGACTCATAACTACCGTGCAAAGCCTGCTTATGTCAACTTATCGTGCTAACTCTGATCGTGTCTTGATGCTCGCTTCAAGCGAGGAAGGTTGGGTAATGTAGGCAAATTTTTGAGGTTATGTTTAATAATACTTTTGATGGTAATCTCCATATTCCTTGATGTACTGACACATTACGGAATTACAGCATAATAGGCTAATATCAGCAGCGGCCATATTAGGTTGTGTGGGCAGAGGAAAATGGAGTCCCTATATGCTTCTCCTGTTATACCTCTTCACACACTTACACTTGTCTGACTGCCGTTTGTTTCAGGCACAATCCTAAACACCCACCAAGTATAACTTTATTTCAGTTAACACAAACCACACACTTAATGTAGGATAGACTATGCACTATATATTTTCCGTACGGATAAGACATAAGAATGGGTGACTTTGCCTATTAACCCCCTAGACCAGATATCTATTTACTTGACGCTGATCACAGTCCTTACTTTAGGACACATTTCCCTTAACAAAGATGACCCTCTACATGACCCTCTAGACTCAATACCAGCTTTCTCACCGCTGAAAGAAGGTGGGTTTGATTTTTTGATCTGTTTTAATTTATGTTGCCATTTTTTATTTCTATTTTGTAATATTTCTCGCCTCATGCAAATGCATGTGCACACACCCCACAGGCTACACTAGCTCAGCTCTTCTAGACAACTGCTACCACCCGCCTAACCTACCTCCAACATATCATAGATCCGTTATGTTAGCATATACCCACACCCATAAAGGCAGTCTCCGCTTTCAACATAACTAACTCTTCAAGGGCCGTTACCCACATTTAAATGTTATTTTAAGGTTAGTTGTAATTCTACTGATCCATGAGTAGATAATATACTGTCTACAGGTAATTGGAACTGTTCCCTGATACTATGGCGCGATAGATCGCAGCTGCAAAATAACTTCATATTACCTAGACATGTGAAGTCCTAACACTACGCCCTACAAAATCCCTAGGTTATTCCCTCCTACACTTGGCTTATTAACCCATGATTGCAACCTACCTACCACATTTAGACGGGGCTAGTCAACATCATGTAACTGCTCCCTCCTGTAACGCTCTATGTACTGGTCTGTTAACATATACCTGAAGTCCGGTCATATGTATCTCTGCTTACCTTAATTAAATCAGTTTGAGAGGTAGCGGTGGCTCCTATATGGTTTTGTTTTCATACATATCCTATTTGGTTCTAACCAACCCCCGGACAGCGCAGTGGATGAATTTTATTGCCTATTACTGTTGACCTTAATACCCACTGGTTAGACGCTGTACCTTTCTAGCCTACAGTGTAGTAGACTAGGTTATTCTCATACTATCTTTCCTGTCCCCCTCTTCCCCCACGATATCTAACTGACATAGTGACATTGCTAATATCCCATCAATCCTTTCGCCACACTTTCCTCATCACCTCTTACACTTCTTACTATTCTTCATAGTGTTGCAATAGCATGACAGACCCACTTTCACCTGATACCTACCCTGCGGCCTCGCCATCCGATACACATTTTCCACAGGTAAACTTCTGCTCACTAAACGTCCGTGGTCTTAATATCCCTGAAAAGCGGTCTCAACTATTATACGCCTTGAAGAACGATAAGACACATATTGCATTCCTGCAGGAAACCCACTTCCGCTCCTCAGCCATACCTAAGCTTACTAACCACCATTTCCCTGTTGTGTATCATGCTGCTACTTCAGATATCTCCAAATCCAAAGGGGTTGCCATTCTGCTATCCAAACACTGCCCACTGAAAGTAACAGATGTTAAACAAGATACAGAAGGTAGGTTTATCTTTCTTAAGGGTACTTTACACAACAGACCTATCACACGAGCAAACCTTTATGCACCCAACAAACGTCAAGTTCCTTTCTTTCGTGAAACACTTCAACTACTTACCGAATTTTGCTCGGGCATTCTAGTGGTGGGTGGGGATTTCAATGTCCCCCTCAACCCAGCTCAAGATTCCTCGAACGGCTCATCTTCCCTACCCTATAGAGCGCTAAGGGCCATTAAATTGAAGCTCCAAGAGTTGACACTACACGACACCTGGCGCACATTACACCCTAATGACAGGGATTTCACGTTTTTCTCTACGCCCCATAAAAAATATTCTCGACTAGACCATTTGTTTATCTCCCAAGCCGACTTGACTCTTCTGACTAAAGCTACAATAGGCCCTATGACCCTCTCAGACCATAACCCGATATTCATGACACTCTCCTTGCCATACGTTCGTACGTCACACCCCATTTGGCGCCTGGACAATTCCTTATTATCAGATCTAGCAAATATACAGAAAGTTGAAACCCGACTAACCCAATACTTCCAGGAAAACGTCACCTCTGACTCAACCCCGTCTATGACATGGGCCGCACATAAATGTGTACTCAGAGGGGAATTTATCTCACTAGCTGCTCACAGAAACAGGCTGCGTCGTCATTACATATCCAAATTAACGGCTAAAATTCACTCTCTCGAACGGCTTCATAAGGCTTCGCTTGCTGATCAGACTCTTTCACAGCTGCTCCAGGTTAGGGAGGAACTCAGGGAAGAGTTAGCTAAAAGGATTAAACGTAAATACATGTTAACTCAGAAGCTATTCTATGAATTTGGAAATAAGTCAGGCAAACTGTTAGCTAGGGCTTTGAAACGTAAAAAGGCATCCACGACAATTCATAAGATCATTGACCTAACGGGTACCTCTCATGTCTCCAACACTGACATATCCAACCAATTTGTCACATATTTTTCAAAACTATATAATCTACCAAGTTCAGAGCATTCAGACAGCACTCCAGGTAGAAAAGCTATGATCTCTGAGTTCCTGACACAATATGGCGTACCCCCGATACCAACAGAAGATTCTCTCTCATTAGATGACCCTATCACTTGTGAGGAAATTAAGACCTCCCTGAAGCAACTTAAAACGGGTAAAAACCCCGGCCCAGATGGTCTGACGGTTGGATATTACAAAACGTTCCAGGAAATACTTGTGCCCCATCTAGCCGATACCTTTAACTCTTTTGCCACCCCGGGTCAGTTGCCCCCTGACCTTTTAGAAGCACACATCACCTTAATACCTAAACCAGGAAAGGATGACACGGTTGTCTCTAATTATAGGCCTATCTCCCTCTTAAATGTGGATATAAAACTTTATGCCAAAATACTCACTAACCGACTCCTCCCTCTCATCCCAAATCTGATCGCCCTTGACCAAGTTGGCTTTATCCCTGGCAGAGAAGCCAGAGACAACACCATCAAAGCACTTCATATCCACAGCTGGCTTTCTCGCATGTCCACTCAAAAGGGTTTCTTTCTGTCGCTTAACGCGGAGAAGGCGTTCGACAGAGTGGCTTGGGACTATTTGATAGAGACCTTACGGATAATGGGGCTACCCCCGCGATTCGTACAGATGATTAAAACACTATATACTGGTCCCATGGCTAAAATACGGATCAACGACCATCTGTCGAGCGCCTTCTCCATCTCCAATGGCACACGCCAGGGATGCCCTCTTTCCCCGCTCATTTTCATCCTTTCCCTTGAACCCTTCTTACGCAGACTTAGATCTAACCCGGATATTAAAGGGATACAAGTGCATGATACACAATACAAAATTGCGGCATACGCAGATGACATTCTCCTTTTTCTCTCTGACCCGGTTACAACAATACCCAACCTTTTGAAAGATTTCTCCCTCTTTAACAAACTTTCGAACTTACAGATTAACTTTTCGAAATCTAGGGCCCTTAATATCTCCCTCCCGACACAGTTAGTTGCCCAATGCAAATTGAACTTCCCTTTCTGCTGGGAAAATAAGGCCCTTACGTATTTGGGTATTCAACTTCCGACACACTTACATGAGCTTTACGAGCTTAACTTCCTTCCAATGCTTAGAACTATACAATCTGATCTGCTTAAATGGTCATCTGGCCAATTTTCCTGGTTCGGGAGGATAGCAGTACTTAAAATGAACATCCTACCACGCATATTATACCTCTTACAAACTATCCCGATTAAAATTCCGCCTGCTTTTTTCACGTCTTATAAAAGAATGTGTCGTAACTTTATTTGGGCAGCGAAGTCACCCAGGATTAATTGGAACACACTAACTTTCCCAAAATTAAAAGGCGGGCTTAGCCTCCCTGACATACAAAAATATTACTCAGCATGTTATCTCACGAGAATTCTAGATTGGCACGTTCACAGACTCTCCAAAGATTGGATTGCACTGGAAGAGGCCTTTGACCCTACCCCATTAACTACTCTGCCATGGATATCTTCAGCTCACTTACCTAAAACGTACTTATCTCACCCACTCACTGGTGCAACAATGCGTATATTTAAAACGGTAGCACAGACGCTCAACTGGACAACCTGCCCTGGCCCAATGACCCCACTAGATAACAATCCGGACTTCCCTCCTGGTGCTATTACCATCGACCCATCCACGGGCACGACAACACACGCTCTCAAGGCTTCTCAATTCTTCCTCAACTCCTCTTTCATGTCCTTTTCTGAAGTTCTCTCTAATCTTCCTGAACAAAGCATCCCCTTCTACAAATTTTTGCAAATTAGGCACTACATTCACAGTATCCGCCCTATATCACAGTGGTGTAGGGCCCCCACTCCTTTTGAAGCTTTATGTTCGAGTGAAACTCCTCAAAGGCACCTCATATCCTCTACATACTCAATGCTATTTGAAGGTGTAGACCTAAAACGCAATATCACAGTCAGAACGTGGGAAAGAGAACTCGACATAGATCTAAATGTCCAAGACTGGGAAAATATCTACAGATATATACATAAAAGTACTGTCAATGTCTCTGCACAAGAAAATTCCTACAAAATGTATGCTAGATGGTACCGAACCCCTGATATTATACACAAATACAGGCCTGAACTGTCACCGCTGTGTTGGCGCTGTGGTTTAGACACCGGTTCCCCCCTACACATATGGTGGGAATGTACACTCTTGAAGCCATATTGGGAAAAGGTTGAGAAGGTCATACCCCTTATTTCATCATACACGATCCCCTGCACCCCGTTTCAATTCCTCCTTCATCACACCTCTATCCCACACTCTGTATATAAACGGTCCATAATACCACATCTACTTAATGCTGCGAAGCAATGTATACCGATTTATTGGAAAACCTCAAATACACCTACCTTACAGGACTGGTTCACACGTATTGACAGAATCTCAGATATGGAAAATATCATCCACCAGGCCAGGGATACTCCAAGTTCATATACTAATATATGGTCCGGATGGTTACTTTTCAGGGACTCCCAGGCTTACAGAGACCTTCTCCACCCCCCTTGACTGACTCAATATTCTGTACGCTTTACGGCACCGTGATTCCAACCAGGATACAACAATGGTCCGTCATGCTGTTGCAACACGCTACCAACCCTTCCCTTCTCTTAATCCACTGGTTATATTCTAATGTCTTTGGAACACTTCCCAACCCCCCTCTCCCCCTGTCCCCCCCACTACGCTAGCTCACTCACACTCCGACACATCACTATGTTATATACCTGTTGATCTGCTCCTATAGCACACGTTTTACAGACCCGCTGAATAGACGTCACTTCCATGTTTTCCTATTTCTCCTTTCTATTTATGAGGTAAGACACTGGCTACACTGCTCCCCTTACACAGCATGCTCCCTTTAGGGGTGTAAGGATGGCGCAGTTAATGCCATAATTCCTCCTATTCAACTCATTACATGTACCTAAAATTCACTTGGGCTATACATTCTTGCCCACGACTCCATTGTTAGTTCTGTTCCTGATGGTTTAGATAGAGACTCTCCAATTAAACATAACCTGGTATAGATAGTTTTGTCTCACATTTTTTACTATGCTCTACTTCATCAGCCCCTCTCCCCTTCTTGAGAATTGATATATACGAAGACAAACATCTGCACTTGCTATATATAACACATGCTTCGTCTTAACTTTTTATTGTTTATGCAATTGTATTTACCTTTGATGCTTTCAAGTTACTGTTATATATACTTTTGTTGTATATGCCTTTGAAATTTTCAATAAAAATTTCTTGTAAAAAAAAAAGAAATTTTCTGAAACATGGTCAGCATGGGACTTTCTGTATATGGTTTTGAAGGAAATTAACCTAGTTAGTTAACTTCAGTTGCTTACATATTTGTGTGAGATTGTACGCTAACTACTTTTCTTTTTGTACAGATCTCTATGTAAGGTTATACAGTATGTTTATATTACCTCTATAACTCCTTTACGGATAGGGTAGGAGGTTGTTTTAACTTTTTCTTTATGGGTTTGACTATCTCTCGCCCACTCAAGTTAACAGTTTAATCAAATCGCTATTCCTTTATTTGTACAAATGATGTGTGCCTTGTAGTTCTCTAAGTCAGTGTATATCTGCATTACTTCAAAATGTTAATGTTTCAAATGTATTTTCTTTTGTATGACTTGCAAAAACTTATAAATAAACAATTTAAAAAAAAAATAATGTTTTATTCATACAAATATTAAAAAATAAACTTTGTGTCAAAGGACCTACCAAGTCCGCCTGTACTCATGTATGCCTCCGGATTATAAAATAATATTGTTAAAATGTATAAACCCTAATATTACTGGTAAGAATACAATATTTTGTATATTAATTTTATAATTCAATTTTTTTTCTTCTAGTTGCAGTATTCATGCTAGAATTAAAATAAGTAGAAAAAGAAGAATAAAAATATGCTAACAGTTGGTACAAGTTTGCTATGTAAAGTCTTGTTCTCCATTGTATAATTGTGTGCTTTTGTATGATCACCACTTTGCAGGATTCTCAAGTATGCATGAATCGTGGCATTGCTTAACTCTGCTTTGATCCGATATAGCTTTTTAATTATAAGGTACAAAATGTCAAAGTTCTTTTCAGGTTTACATTTTCTCACCACCATAGCATTGTAGATAATATGAGGTTAATTCTATGGTTATTAGTACTCCAGACATATAGATAAAACAAAATTAATCCACAAATACCATCTTAACTGACTCTCCTCATCATCAAAAGAAATAGATTTTCATACTATTGTTGTGTAATTCTTTCATAGTTATGCACAATTTTAAACAATCCCCATGAAAATAAAATAAATAACATGTATAATAACCAAGGCCCAGCTGTTACATCAGCAGATTGTTTTTTTCTGAACTCCAAGTTCCATATTCTAGGCTATAGAAAAACATTTTGTATAGTGTATCTTAGTAGTTTAATTATATTTTGGTGGGATGTAGTATAGCAGCATTAAAAAAATAAAAATAAAAATCTGTTGCTATGTATTGCAAGCAAACCCCTTTTGATGTGTTGTCACTGATGCTTTCTGCCAGCAACCTTTGCTGTTAATTAATCATGTTGCCATGCATGGGTAGCCTCTTGTGGGTGGGGTTATGGCAGAACCAATATACAAAAGAGAGAAAATAAAGGGTGTTCAAGTATGGCCTGCTGGCATTTACATCATATCTCACAGCCAAATTCAAAATACCATATTTTATTATAAGCATTGCATAAAAAAAAATACAGATAAGGGTTACAATCAATATTATATTGGTATTATACAAAGAACTTTCCATGAAACTTCAATAGCTAATGTCATAGGTCACACTGTCAACGCATTTTACAGTCACAGATGCTTCTTCAGGACTTCATGTTTACATAAGACAAATGCTTTGCATATACTGTACATACTTTCATCTAAAAACAAACAGATAAACATAACTATATTACATAGGTACATGCGTAAATTATACATCAGCCATGGAGAGCATTTACACAGACAGTGATTTCCCTTGATAAAGTCACGTGACCTGTGACGCAATGCGTCGGGAGGAGGAGCCAGTGACATCACAAGAGTGTTCCGAGAGTGTTCCGAGAGTGGTCGGAGAAACATGCAAGGTGAAGTGAGGCGGAGCAGGGCTCACAGCCCGCAAGCCTAACTGTTTCAGCACTCGCTTGGTCAACGCTGGGTACATGTGAGTGAATCGGCTTTGTCACGCCCCTGGTAGCGATGAGTCTGGTTAGCAGAGAAGGGCCTCCCTTGCGGCTCCCACTCGCGGTCCCCTGGTAATGTGACAGTGGGACCAGGAGTCAGGAGGGGCACGGGTGCCTGGCAGGACTAGTAAGACCGGTAACGAGAGATCCCTGGATCAGCTCAGCGGATAAGGTAAGTAGGATGGTCTGGACCAGGACTGCAGGTAAAGGTAGGTTGATAGTAACAGGCAGACTGGAACTGTATGCAGACTGGAACAACAGGCAGGCTGGAACTGTAGGCAGACTGGAACAACAGGCAGGCTGGAACTGTAGGCAGACTGGAACAACAGGCAAACTGGAACTGTGTGCAGACTGGAACAACAGGCAGGTTGGATGGTCAGGCAGGCCGGGGCGGGTATCAGGCTGGCAGCGCAGTACAGATGGGTAAGACAGGAGAATGGTCACAGACAAGCCAAGGTCGGTTGCAGGTAGAAAGCGGGAGGTCAAGGGTAGCCGGGTCAAAACACTGGTAAACAGACTTCAGATCAGGTTCTTAGACACAGAACGCTGTAGAGCAGACAGCGGGGACCGTCTGTGACAGATGGATTTAAATAGCCTCATTGGCGCCAATGGGGGCGCGCACTCGCCCGCACACACGCGCTCTCGTTTGCGGGCGCGTGCGTGCAAGCGCGCGCTCGCGCATGCGCAATGGTACCCGCGAACGGGTACCAGGGATGCTGAGGCGCTGATTACTGGCAGGATCTTCATGGCGCTGGTTACTGGCAGAACCTTCATGACATTGCCCCCCTCTAAGGGGCAGCCTCCGGATGCCCTTCCGGGCAAATTTCTCAGGATGGGCCCTCTTAAAGGATTGAACCAGACTCTTAGCGTGGATGTTCCCCTCGGGCTCCCAGGAGTTTTCTTCAGGGCCATACCCCTTCCACTTAATTAGAAACTGGTTTTGGTTCTGCCTTCTTCTGAAATTGAGGATGGCCTCCACATCAAACTCCTCTTCCCCGTCCACTAGGACTGGGTCAGGAGGGACGGCCCTCCTATTGGGAAATGGGTTGGCAGTGGAGGGTTTCAGCAAGGACTCGTGGAACATCGGATGGACCTTCAGTGAGTCTGGAAGCTCCAATTCGTAAGCTACCTCGTTAATCCTTCTTTTGACCGGGAAGGGGCCCAAGAATTTGGGACCCAGTTTTCGTGATGGACAGGCCAGCTTCAAGTTGGTGGTGGATAGCCACACTGGCTCACCTGGGGCAAGTACCAGTTCCCCCCGTCTCTTCTTGTCGAAGGTGGCCTTGTACTCCTGGGTCCTAGTCATGGTTTCTTGGAGGAGTTGGTTGTTGGTAGAAAAGAAGTTGATCCGTTCTTGGACCGCTGGCACAGTGCAGTCAGGGAGGGAGTTGGGCAGGAATGCGGGGTGGAACCCGTAATTCGCGAAAAAGGGAGTCTGTTTGGTGGCAGAATGGGTGGCATTATTGTAGGCAAACTCGGCCAGGGGCAGGAGGGAGATCCAGTCATCCTGGGCAAAAGAAGAGAAGCAGCGCAGATACTGCTCTAGGGTCTGATTAGTCCGCTCTGTCTGCCCGTTGGACTGAGGGTGGTAGGCAGACGAGAGGGCAAGTTCAATGTCCAATGCCTGGCACAGAGACCTCCAGAATCGAGAGGTGAATTGCACCCCTCGGTCTGAGACTATACTAGCCGGTACCCCGTGAAGTCGGACAATTTCCCTGATGAAGACCCGTGCCGTCTCTGGGGCTGAGGGAGTGCCCTTCATGGGGACAAAATGTGCCATCTTAGATAGGCGATCGACGATCACGAAGATCGTCGTGTGGTCCTCTGCCGGAGGCAACTCCACAATAAAGTCCAGGGATATCATTCTCCATGGGTGATCTGGGACGGACAGGGGCTTGAGGAGGCCCCAGGCCCTGGTTTTGGGGTTCTTATTACGGATGCAGGTGGAGCATGTGTCTACAAACTTCTTGCAGTCGGCCCGTAATTGAGCCCACCAAAAGGTACGTTGTACCAAATCTGTGGTTTTGGCGACACCAAAGTGTCCGGCCAACGCGTGGTCGTGGCATAGCTCCATGACTGTCACCCGAAGTTCCTCTGGAGTGTAGATCTTGTCCCCGTACCAGAATAGGCCATCCTTTGCCTGCAGTTGGGCTTCGGGAGCGGGTCTTTGCCCTGCTGAGGCACGTTTAAACTGAGACAGTAGGTCTTCCTGGAGTAGGAGGAAATTCCCGGGGGCCAGAATGGTATCAGGGGAGGATTCCTCCTTGTGTTTGTGGTACATCCTGGATAGGGCGTCGGGTTTGACATTCTTGGATCCGGGCCGATATGTCACATGGAAAGTGAAGCGAGAAAAGAAGAGTGCCCACCTGGCTTGTCTGGGTTTTAACCTTTTTGCTGATTTCAAGTACTCCAGGTTCTTGTGGTCGGTGAATATTAGAATGGGGTGAGAGGCCCCTTCCAGGAGGTATCGCCACTCTTCCAGGGCAGCCTTGATCGCCAATAGCTCCCGGTCTCCGACATCATAATTCCTCTCAGCCATGGACAGTTTGCGGGAGAAAAAGGCGACTGGGTGCAACAGGGACTTGTCCCCTTGCCTCTGAGACAGTATGGCTTCTACCGCAATTTCGGAGGCGTCTACCTCCAGGGTAAAGGGTAGAGAGGAATCCGGGTGCCTGAGGATGGGTGCTGAGGTGAATAGAGCCTTTAGGGCTTCAAAAGCCTCTTGGGCCTCGGAAGACCACCGGAAACGGGTCCCTTGTCTGGTCAGCTGGGTGATGGGTGCCACAATGGCGGAGAACCCTTTAATAAATTTGCGGTAAAAGTTGGCGAAGCCAATGAACTGCTGGATGCCCTTTTTGTCTGCAGGGGTAGGCCACTCTAGGATGGCGGAGATCTTCTGGGGATCCATCTTAAGTTGGCGAAGCCAATGAACTGCTGGATGCCCTTTTTGTCTGCAGGGGTAGGCCACTCTAGGATGGCGGAGATCTTCTGGGGATCCATCTTGATGCCCGTGCTAGAGATAATCAGCCCAAGGAAGGGAATGCTCTCTTGTTCAAATTGACACTTATCTGCCTTGGCGTATAGACCGTGGATACGGAGCCGGCCCAGGACCTCTTGGACATGCCTGCGGTGGGACTCTAAGGAGGGAGAAAAGATCAAAATGTCATCCAAATACACGACAGCAAACAAGTCCAGGAAGTCCCGGAGTACATCATTTATAAAGTACTGAAATGTGGCAGGGCCATTACATAGGCCGAAGGGCATTACGAGATCCTCGTAATGCCCATAACGTGTCCGGAAGGCCGTCTTCCACTCATCTCCATCTTTTATGCGAACCAGGTTATAGGCCCCCCGGAGGTCGAGTTTTGTGAAAATGGTGGCCGTACCAAGTCTCTGAAATAATTCGGGGACCAATGGGAGAGGGTAACGGTTCTTAACCGTTATATTATTTAGTTCACGGTAATCCACGCAGGGCCGGAGAGTATGGTCTTTCTTTTCCACAAAGAATATGCCGGCGCCTGCTGGAGAGGTAGACGGGCGGATGAAGCCCTTCCTTAGATTCGCCTCAATGTACTCTTTGAGTTTACCTTGCTCCACCTCTGTCAAAGGGAAGACCCTCCCGAAGGGAATTTCTGCTCCAGGAAACAGTTCTATGGGGCAATCATAAGCCCTATGAGGTGGGAGCACCTCTGCTGCCTGTTTACTAAAAACGTCCAGGTATTCGTGGTAGGCCTGGGGAATGGCCTGACAGAGGTCCACCTCAGAGTCCAGACTTAGCAGGGTAGCAACTCGGGAAGGGTTAGGGGACCCACAAGACCTCCTACAGTAAGGGGAGGAGAAGGAGACCATCCCAGTGGCCCAGTTGATAACTGGATTGTGGGCCTTCAGCCATGGCATGCCCAGTATTACTGGGGACAATGGGGAGGAGATAATGTCCAGGCAGAGTAATTCCCGGTGGTCACCCGAGATGGTCATGGGCAATGGGGTGGTCTCCTGTGTTACTGGGCCTGACCGGAGGGAGGAACCGTCAGCCAGGTAAACTGATAGTCCATGGACTTTGGACTGGAGAGGGATCTGATTTTGGGCAGCAAATGAAGAGTCCATGAAACAGCTGCATGCCCCAGAATCAATAATGGCGGGTGCCTGGAAGGTTCTTCCCGGAAGCTGAAAAGAGACAGAGAGAGCAAGGTGAGAGGAAATCTGGGTTAATGGATCCAGAAGGCTGGCAGGCATGAGGGGGCACTTACGGGCCTTGGCTGGGCAGTTCCTCACATAGTGCCCAGGCTCCCCACAGTAGAGGCACAAATTATTGGTCAGGCATCGTTGACGCTCCTCCTGGGTTAAGGAAGGCCTCAGGAGCCCCAGCTGCATGGGCTCAGAAGAGTCAGAGAGAGGTACAGGCCGGTGGGCAGAACCGGGATGCAAATGGCTTGGGGCCTTGGGAAGCATCCAGGTAGGACGGGAAAAACTGGAGGCTCGTTCAGTCCTGCGTTCTCTCAGACGCCGGTCGATCTGAATGGCCAAGTTGACCAAAGTGTCCAAGGTTTGAGGCACCCCAACCCTGGCAAGTTCGTCTTTCAGGGCATCGGAGAGTCCTAAGTGAAACTGATGACGGAGGGCCGCGTCATTCCACTGTGTGTCCGCACCCCAACGCCTAAAGTCAGCTACATAGTCCTCCACGGGCCTTCGCCCCTGCTGGAGGGTGCGCAGAGTGGTCTCTGCGGTCACTGAGAGTTGGGGGTCCTCATAGAGTTGGGCCATAGCGTCAAAAAATGAAGCAAGGCTGGCCAATGCAGGGTCCTTCTGTTCCATGAGACGATAAGCCCAGGTCCGTGGATCTCCGGAGAGCAGGGAGATCACGAAGCCCACCTTGGTGGCTTCCAGGGAGAAGGTCCGTGGCTGTAATGCGAAAAATAGTTCACAAGAATTGCGGAAGTCCCGAAAAAGGTTGCGGGCCCCCGAGAACTTCTCAGGGATTGGGACCCGTGGTTCTGGGGGAAGCATTACCACCGTCGGACCTGAACCTGCCCCAGATGGGGGTGCTGGCGGAAGTGAAGGTCCCAAGGGGCCAACCGGATTGGATAGGACTAGCACCCGTTCTTCCAACCGGGTGTATCCCTGCTGAAGGTTTTTCACCGCCTCGGTCAGTCCCGCCAGGTGCTGGCATAGTTCTTCCATGGGGGAGACCCCCTGCTCAGACTCAGACATGGCTGTCTGCTACTGTCACTCCCCTGGTAGTGATGAGTCTGGTTAGCAGAGAAGGGCCTCCCTTGCGGCTCCCACTCGCGGTCCCCTGGTAATGTGACAGTGGGACCAGGAGTCAGGAGGGGCATGGGTGCCTGGCAGGACTAGTAAGACCGGTAACGAGAGATCCCTGGATCAGCTCAGCGGATAAGGTAAGTAGGATGGTCTGGACCAGGACTGCAGTTAAAGGTAGGTTGATAGTAACAGGCAGACTGGAACTGTATGCAGACTGGAACAACAGGCAGGCTGGAACTGTAGGCAGACTGGAACAACAGGCAGGCTGGAACTGTAGGCAGACTGGAACAACAGGCAAACTAGAACTGTGTGCAGACTGGAACAACAGGCAGGTTGGATGGTCAGGCAGGCCGGGTCGGGTATTAGGCTGGCAGCGCAGTACAGATAGGTAAGATATAGATATAGACGGATTTAAATAGCCTCATTGGCGCCAATGGGGGCGCGCACTCGCCCCACGCACGCGCGCTCGCGCATGCGCAATGGCACCCGCGAACGGGTACCAGGGATGCTGAGGCGCTGATTACTGGCAGGATCTTCATGGCGCTGGTTACTGGCAGAACCTTCATGACAGGCTTACATTGCTAACCATTAATTGGTATACACAGTGTTGCGCAATGATGTTTTTTTTGTGTTTTATATCCATCTGAAAATTGAGGAGATATAAAGGCAGAAAGAAAGAAAGAAACGGCTGAGAATATTCATTGATAGAAGAAAAAGAAGCTTTTTTTATATATATATATATATAAAAAAGAGAAACCATACAAAGGAGGAGTAAAAGGAGGAAATTTTATCTTTATATGCTATTTTTATCTACCATTTATATATAAAGCTAAGCAAAAGGACTACAACAACTAATCATAAGGACTAAACACTAGGATCTGTTTGCCAGTGTATTTATTTATTCTTGCTATTGTCCTTCATTCAGCACACCTGACCGGTCAATTGGTTGATAGCTAATTGATCGGTGGACCAATTGATTGGCAAGTTATCTCCAATCAGGATCATGAATTGGTAGATTGGAGCAAAGCATAACACAGATCAGAGCTATACACATTTTTTCCATTGAATTGGTTTACAGAAAATGTGTTTTGCACAGTAGTTTGCACATTTTATGCCTATTTGCACATTTCTCATCTGTCTACATAGTTTTATGCACAGTTTTTTGCTCAATTCAATTTGCAATTTTGCACAAGGAATTCCTAAGTACTATTTTAGGAAGCACATTGCACTTTTTTCTAAGGTTTATTTTATCATTTATCAATAAGGTTGATAAGAGCGCACTAATTGTTTACATTATTGTTTACATTATTTCATAATATAGATGGTGACTTATCCTTTTCTGTACAAAAAAAGTACAGATAAACGCAATGTGCCAAGTGACATTTTGTCTTCTGTGCAAAGAAACTATGCAAATAAATGTAAAGTGAAGTCCTCTTCTGTGTGACACACTATGATGTAAGGTGGCCTCTTACCTCACATCTGTAAGGTAACAGCGTGTATATATATTTTTTAGGGATCGCGGGTATTCACAGTATGGCCTTCTTGTAAATGAACAGCGAAGGAGCTGCTGGTTTTTGTTGGGCTTACCGTTACCTCACCTTTTCACTGTGTCCGTCCTAGGGGTCCCGTTAAAGAGTTGGTCAAAGAATATCGGCTCTGACACTCTTTTCCAAAGATTTATTTGAAAGAACATAAATTTGCAATAGAGGGATAGAGGGTTAAGGGGGATCCAGGTACCTTGTAATTTGCAGGTTAAAGGTATTTCCTTGATCCGGAGGACAAACAGCTTCCACAGACTGGATCTAGCAACCACCGGATAGGCCCCTCTCACTGACCTAGCAGCCAATGAGATGCTCGGTCAAATTCTCTGCCACGACTTGTCAACTTAGCAGGATCATTATGCAATCCTCTGCCACAGGAATACACAACCAGCAACTTGTTGTAAAATTAAAGAACTGTCACACAGTACCAGTTTCTTTCAGCCAGTCCGGCGGTACTGTGTGGTAGGTGACCCGGGATGCCAGCCGACATAGAAAAAGGCAGCACACACTTTAGGCCAGGAGGACCACGAGGTCGGGATAACGAACCCCCAAAAATGGCGCCTGTACCTTAAATACCCTTACCCAGAATTCACAGCGGGTAGACCACTCCCACCGGCTGTTTCTGAGTAAAGGGGTACCCAATGCATTCAGCCTGTTGCATTTCCAACACTTACCGGTGGTGACAACGACACCCACGGCCAAGTGGAAACTAGCACAACCCAGCTAAACTGGTACAGAAACCAGAACTTTGGCATAATTACTCTGAGCCAAACTGCAGCTTCAGACAAACTTAAATTTACAAAAATAATAGCATCTTCTTATTAGGAGCAGGGCGCTACATTTACTTTATTTTGAAATAAGAGTACTTGAAGCTGTTTTTAAATAATAAAGCATTTGAAAAACTTTACCACACTATCTGGAATCCCCCTTCTTCTTACCTATATACCCTACATATACCAACTGAGAGAGGGACACCTTTGCCGTTACTGGCTCCAAGGGAGCGGATACACATTACTACATTGAGAGTGTCGCATAAAGCTAAAGAGGATTCTCTGGATGTTCATTTACAAGCAGACTATAGCACAGAAGAGGACAAGTCACTGCACTTTACATTTATTTGCATAGTTTCTTTGCACAGAAGACAAAAATCACTTGGCACATTGCGTTTATCTGCACGTTCTTTTGTACACAAGAGGATAAGTCACTGTCTATATTATACTGTGGAAAGAGTCCAGCATTTGGTTTCACTATCTCTCCATATACACTTTCAAGACTATTATTTAACATTGTTGATGTGAATTGCATCTTGTGCACATTGTCACTTTTAGCACTCAGCACTTTATGAATTATTTACCTCCACCATGTATGAATTATGTAGCACATAGTCATTTTTGTATTTACTCATTTATCATTATTGACTATATTATATATAATAGTGTATTCGTATCTATTGTAAACCTATCTATCAATTGATTATTTACTAGTTAGCCAATATATAGAACAACGCAGCACTACTTATTGTATACTTATTTACACAGACATACAATTAAGCCCCTCATAATGCCAGAAAACTATCCATCAAAGAGAGGGAATCAGATGTCAAAAGGAAATAAAAAAAATAGAACCAAATAAAGTAAGAGTGCAAAACATAGGATACATACAAAAACAAAACTCTTTGAGACAGTCACATTGCCCCAAAGGCAAGTAGGAGACATCAGATGGGGAAAATTGTCAAATGAGCCTCAGAACCAGTCACAGTACCACACACCATGAAATGCAGTAAACTAAATCCAATTACATGATAATACCAGTCAGAAATAAACGGCCACTGCATAGGGATGCAAACAACCATACACATCCATACTCCAGGGCAGTGAAACTCACCTAACATGAGAAATGTCGTCACCCCAATTACATCACTAAAGTTGCTATTTACTAGACCCATAACAACCTGAAAATCATATACGATACCATATATAGTAATTCATTTTCAAAATAATGGTCTTAAAATCAGAGGTATTGAGGTAACGGAAAAATTATAACTAGCCCAGAGCATTTATTAGATTGCATATATTATGTCACAACAACAGATGTGATGTGATGGTAAAAGCACCCCACTAGTAGATTTAACAACGAATACCCAGGCCTCGACTAAAAAATCACAAAAAAAAAATAAAAAATTCCAACATTACAAAAAATACCACAAATCAACAAACGCAAAAGGAAAAAACAGTAATAAGCCGAATATCTGAAGTTTCTCCTATATACCATGTGACCTGCCATCATAGACCAGCTTCATCTCTTCGGCTCACTCCCACAAGGTCAGGAAAACATACCAAGATCACCACCTCTCAAGTAGTCCCTGGGTTTCCCGAGGAACCTCCACCCAATAAACTCCCACCTAAGACCCCACCACCAAATACAGGGACAGAGACATCCTGGAGAGGTCGGGGAGGTCCCGACCCCTTTGCTTAAGACAGAACAATTGAAGGCAACATAGCTGCCCAGACTCCCCGTGCCAATCAATAGGTCAAGGTTTAAATGGACAGGGCAGCAAAATCGTCTACTCATCCCCAAAGCCCACTACAAATCGAAGGGAGAACGAAGATTCGCAGTACAGGGACCTCGGCTATGGAATGCTCTACCAAACAACATCCACTTGGAAGAAAACCATCAGGCCTTCAGGAAAAAACTCAAGACCCAACTCTTCTAATATAGCAGGACAACAAGGGCAGACAAGCGCCTTGAGGCGATTCAGTTCGCATTTGCAGCGCTATAAAATTATTCATTCATTGTTTTATCCACCAGTGGCAGTGTTTTATGTAGGAAACAAGCAGAAAGATTGTAAACCTTAATTAAAACATTGTATGTGCAGCTGTTGTTTTAGATTTTTTTTCATCACTGGTCTCCATGCCCAGGTTATGATGCTTATTTGATGCTCATCAAAATAAATTCATAAAAAGTAATTATTTTTATTTTTATCTGTAGCAAATTCCATATTCACTGCTGTGATAGTGCTGTGCTATGGCACAACTATTTTTCTAGAGAAAACGCCAGAACAATTTACATTTCTATTAATGTTATTCTTTTCTAATTGATGGCCTACCTGGTCAACCTGAGGATGATGTTGACTTTTATGGTGCTTTTAATAGCTGGGAAAAAAAATGAAAAAATCATCTTCTTTGTCCCCCTCCCCACCTGTAAAAGGTGTTCCACTGAATACCACTTCATTTGTGAGTTCTCACCCCCCAAATTCTTTTGGGAACTGACACTTTCAGAAGTGTCAGTCCTCTGGGTATCTTAGTGACATGAGGTTAGAGGGAGGAACAACTGAGAGTTGTATGGGACCCATAAAATTGAAATTCCCAGAAGTGCTGGTTTCCCATTGCACTTTGGGGAACAAGAACATAATAACAGATTGGTAGACCAAGAAACAGGAAAGGTGGGTATTTCCTACCTTAATTTACAGGTAAATTAACAGGCCTAAATAAAAAAAATTCACTGCAAAGTAATTTAAAACATCTGTCTCCTTTCTTTAAAGCTGGGCAAATTGTATACTTGGTTATTAAGATCAAACAGGAGTGAAATATGTTTGAAATCTAAATAGTAGTCCTCTCTGTTTTTACTGATTTGCACATAATTGTTGGCTTAGTTACTGACTAAATAGTAAAGTAAGAATTGCAGCTCACATATTTATATCCTGATGGGTTTCAACTGAATATTGCACTTTTATATTCTTCCCACTACATAGTAATTTAATCCAAATTTTGTTTGAATTACTTAATTTTAGCACGTTATTTATGTCTGCATATTTTGTTACTCTTTAGACTTCGGCCAATTTCAGTTTCTGAATTTCCACAGAATATTCAAAGAAATAGCGATCATTTGTGTTTGGGGCATTTTGGCACTGGATGAAACAATGCACTATACTGATGAAAGAAATATAATCCTCCTAGTTATTTTCCTAAAAGGAAGTGGTGAGTGCAAAAAAAAAAAATAATAGGATCAGTGACCGTGTAGTCTCACTCAATCTTTCTCTTGATGCCAAAATCTATGCACATATGTTCCAATCTTTTTTACAGCCAATAATTACAGTTATTAGGCCAATTAAACATAAAGAATGTCAATTACATCCTCTACATTTGAAAAAACCTTTAGGATGGTAATGATATTGAATATCTTACATAATATTTCAGATATTTATTACTTCACATACAGTACATTCATCTTTCTTTTACCCAGTTATGTGGTATAGTGAACACTGTTGTTGGCAAATCTGAACTTGAGACTTAAGTGGATGTAATGTGCTACTTAGAGATACAGAGCACACATTATGATTTTAGTGGAATACAGTTTGGGTGCACTGAGATGATTGTGTTATATTATATTTTTACTTTAATAAAATGCAGCCTTTTTCTTACCTGTTATTTTTTAAATATTTAGATGTAATTATTGACAACCACTCAACTAATTAGCTATGCATGTAGTGCACCTGAAAAATAGTGCCTATATTTTTGGTAGCTGGCTGCAAATCTTTAATTCAGTCCTATGTTTACTTAAAGGTATAGTAACAGTCTTTTATGGATAAATAAAGAATCATGGAGAGGTGATATACTTATCTTTCCAAGAGGAAATGCTCTTCCAGTGACTCTGGTGGGTTTTTTTTTGTGGGAGGATCCAGGATGCCTGATAACCTCTTCAGAGCATGTGACCGAATGCCTATGCTTTTAGGCATGCAATTAGTAATGAACAGTGTCTGAACTAATATGTCCTAATTTTTAATTTTTCTGAAGCTAGTAGAGTTTCAGTAGCTTTTGGATAGACCTTTCATGACTTTTTCAAGACCTGGAGATCTTTAGCGTATAGCCTAGGCACATTTTTTTTTCCACCCCAAAAAAAAGAGTGCAATGCCATTCTTCCAAAGAGAGGAAGATATGAGGGAAAGCCAACGCATTGTAAAATATTGTTTCATCAGTGCAAACCAGGATCAAGACCAGGCCCAGGGTAAAAGGTGGTAGGGATTGTAAAAGGATTGTGTCCCACAGTCAGAAGGATCAAAACCAGGGAGAAAAATGTTGAGGATTGTGAAAGGATCATTTGGTTACTATTTACTATTTACTATTATTAATAAATAGGTAAAAGCATCAAATACTTTTTTGCACATTATAGGCTATCCTACCATGGTATAAACCAGTTGCCAGTTTCTCATATAAAAAAATATAAATCAGAAAATACAAGCTGTATTGTCTCAAAGAAAGTGGCGAGTCAGGCGCAATGAGAGTTGCTTCTATTCCATATCTAGTCTTTTGGCAATAAAACATTTTTATTGATAGAATAGTGTATGAGCACTTGTTAACTCACTGGGAAAAGATTAAGACTGCAATATAGTAGTTATATTTAGGTTTAGGTTTTAAGGTGTATTTAAAGTCAAAGATTTTTTTGGATGGGGCTAATTTTTTTATATATGTATTTATTTATTGCTGTCTGTGTCCCATTAGAGATATTTACCTTTATTCTCTCAGAGACAAAACAAAGTGTAAAAGAAAATCTTTTGAAGTGAAATCAATATCTTGTTCATGAAGTTTTAGCAACAGGGTGTTTTTGTGTTTAATTCTGGTGCAGGTCTTGCTCCACATTCACAGCCTACTGTATCATTATTATGTCTTTAGTGAGTATTCTAATATAGTGACAAAAATAAGACACCAAATATAGAAGCATACCTCATGATAAGGTATGACAAGGTTGAGAAACAAAAAGTATAGTAAAGAGCAATTATAATGCGTAAACACACAACAGCCAACATCACAAGTAAAGAGGTTGTAAGGCAAACCAGTGGTATACCAAACAGAAATACTATCAGGAAAAGATAATAAGACAATAATAAGCAGTTTGAGTTTCAACTTGAACAACCTAGTTAGTATGTAAATAGAACCTAGCAGTAGAATCCGTTTTACTCTGGCTTGTTGGGTCACATTTTACAATAGAGATGAGCAATCCAATTATCCCAAGTGCACATCAATTTAACATGACAGTAACTTTTAATGGAGAACATGTTTTCCTGTATGCACTGATGATTCACATCACTGATGACATCTGCAACTCAGGTGGAGAAGAGGAATTCCAGTTACATGTAATATTGAGTTTAGTTGTGTAGAGGATGTGAATGATAATTGTTCTATGGGTAGGGAGAGCATCATTCCCATTGATATGCAATATAGTTCTGTTCAAAAAGGCTTTATTGAAGGCTGAAAAATAATACACTACAATAGCTATTTCAATAGAAGGCCTCATAGGTAGTGAAACCAATTACACATTATGCCTAAAAACGTGGTGCCAATTGGATCTCAGGGATTTGCAGTGTCCTAGAATGTGACTAAGGGAGCCCATGTCACTACCTTCTCATCAGCATTTAAAGGAATTACTTAATTGAAATGTTGCAAGCTTTTACAGTGTGAGAAACCATCTATGAATGACTTTCTGATGGCGTTCTCAATAGTTGAATAGTGGATTAGAATGATCAAAACCCCGATATATGGGTTGGCACCATCATCCCTTTATAAAAAGAACAAAGTAAAAACGAATTTTTGGCAATATGGGACTTTGTGGGTGCTTGGTAAAATAAGTATATGACAACAGAGTATGAAAAAATAAATACTTTTATTACAACTACATGAAAAAAGACAGAGGCAATGATTGCACTAAAAAAGACAGACATCACTTAATCTGAATAGTGTATCCAAGTGTCTGTTCAATTTTCCACACATAAGTTCAACATGTTTCGTCATGTGGCTTTCTCATTAACATGCGTGGACATTTATCTTTACTGAATAAATACAAATGAATATATTAGTTATACAAATCTCAAATTCAAAAAGAAACAAAAAATGGTTCAAACAAAATACATATATATATATATATATATATATATATATATATATATATATATATATACATAGGTGCATCCAGGAATTGTGACTAAAAGCTCTCAACCGGTGGGCTCAGATTCCAATGTGAGATCAATCCATTGGTTCGTCCTGATACCATCTAGCATGGATAAAATAAAATTATGAATTTTCTCATACTCTGTTGTCATAAACTAATTTTACCAAGCACCCACAAAGTCCCATATTGCCAAAAATTTGATTTTTCTTTGTTCCCAATAGTTGGTTTAACATATTTTTATTGAGAAGAATGACATTGTAGAGAGAAAGAAAAGGAAATAACAATACTTATTAACTGTGACCTGAATATACAGTGGCTACCCAAATGTTGTATTACCACATTCCCTCTTGTGCTTCAGCAACTGAGAAACAAGATATTTCACAAATGAAACATGCTAAGATATTTGCTATCAATGCCAATTTTAATAAAATTAAAAAAATACAAGAAAGAAGAGAAAGAGAAAAATAAATAAATAAATGAATAGATAAATTAAGTAAAATTAAGAAAACAATTTAATAAATAAATAATCATAGCATCCGACAGAGAGAGTCCTAACAATCACAAGAAAGATGACAGCTGAGGAGATTCCAGAAACTTCACCCATGTGCCCAGACTTTCCTAAACTTAGGCCCCTTTCACACTGGGGCGGTTTGCAGGCGTTATTGCGCTAAAAATAGCGCCTGCAAACCGACCCGAAACAGCTGTTGCTGTGTCTTCAGTGTGAAAGCCCGGGGGCTTTCACACTGAAGCGGTGCGCTTGCAGGACGCTGGAAAATGTCCTGCAAGCATCATCTTTGGCTCGCTGTAGGAGCGGTATATTTACCGCTCCTATAGCGCCTGTTCCCATTGAAACCAATGGGGCAGCGATCCGAACCCGCCCGCAAAACGCCGCTGCAGCCGCGGTTTGCGGGCGGTATTAACCCTTTTTCGGCCGCTCGCGGGGGGTAAAACCACCCCGCTAGCGGCCGAAATGCGCAGCTAAAACGACGGTAAAGCGGCGCTAAATATAGCGCCGTTTTACCGCCAGCGCCCCCAATGCCCCAGTGTGAAAGTAGCCTTAGAGTCGTTATTATTTGCTGTGGATACTCTTCCATCTGCCTTATGTGGTTCATCTCTACTACCCATTCCCATATTGTTGGTGTCATTGGAGATTTCCAATGTCTTGGAATTAAAGCTCTTTCTGCCATCAAGAAACATCTGAATATTCCTTATAATTGATTTAATTGATCCCGGGATCAGAGAAAGGAGCGCTACCTCTGAAGTCTCCTGCAACTTTTTGCTGGTGACCACATGACATGAGTTTAAATATAGCCGACCAAAAGGATTTTATATTCGGGCAAGACTCCCACAGGTGTAATAATGTGCCTCTCGATTCACAACATCTTTTGTTTTTTCAGCACGTCGCCCGGGGGAGTATCAGCTGGCTGCACGAGGACTGAGTAGCGGAGTGTAGTGAAGTATGTACGGCGGGACTAGTTTCAACACATAGGGAGCTTGTCTGGAGTGTCTTTACAAGCACGAGTCTATACACAGTGTTTAACACTGCTACAACAGCAAACTACCTGCACAGCGGAATCATATTCTGGAGTACTGGACCCAGACTAAGTGAAGTCTGATCTGCATAGATGGGTAGAGGTAGAGGAAAGTGGCCAGAAAATGGAAGAATGTGTCTTTGACATATTTAAACCAACTGTGATGCCTTGCTCCTGCTTTTCCTCCCCATCCTATTTTACCTGCTTTGCTTTGTTGTGGAGACATATATGCATTGATCTCAGGAATATATGATTCTGTGCTTGTTTGTTCCCTGATTATGCCCATATTTAAAATCTACACTCAGATTTTTCAACCAGGCTAACCTTTAGTCTTTGCAAAAGGGATTTATATTTTTCATGAAGCTGCTTTGGGCTGTGTTTCTAATTACCCGGTTTCTGATTATTGGACTGCCTGCTTGTTTATTGCCTTGCTTAATCAGCACAAAACACCTATTTTTTGCTATATGATCATCGACTCTGAACTAATAGCTACTAGCCAGTTAGGCTAAGGAATAACTAATTTATCTAGAGGATTGGTGGGTTTTTTCCTGTATAACTCAATAATGAAGATTTATTATTGATGATTAGTTGGTGCATATGAGTGTGTGTTTGTGAGGTCCCTGGCATTCTGCACTTGTGGTCCCTGGTGGTCCCTGGCATTCGGCACTTGTGGTCCCTGGCATTCGGCACTTGTGGTCCCTGGTGGTCCCTGGCATGGTGGTCCCTGGCATTCGGCACTAGTGGTCCTGGGAATACGGCACTTGTGGTCCCTGGTGGTCCCTGGCATTCAGCACTGGTGGTCCCTGGCATTCAGCACTGGTGGTCCCTGGCATTCGGCACTAGTGGGTGGCACAGTGGCACATGTGGCTGGCACAGTGGTGTAATGGGTAGCACTCTCACCTAGCAGTAAAAAGGGTCGCTGGTTCAAATCCCAACCACGACACTACCTACCTGGAGTTTGCATGTTCTCCCTGTGCATGCGTGGGTTTCCTCTGGGTACTCCGGTTTCCTCCCACACTCCAAAGACTTGCTGGTAGGTTAATTGGCTTCTGTCCAAAATTGGCCCTGGTATAGGGGTGTGAGTTGGGGACCTTGGATTGTGGGCTCCTTGAGAGTAGGGACCGATGTGAGTGTGTAAAGTATATGTGGAGAGCTGCATAAATTGACAGCGCTATATGGGTACCTTAAATAAATAATAATAATAGATGAGCATCTTAATGAGACACAATGTACAGGGATAGGGACAATTGTAGATACGCACCCACAACCTTACCAACTATGTAACTATGGTGGTCCCTGACATTCAGCTCTGGTGGTCCCTGACACGTTGCACTGGTTTGGATTTATATTAAAATACTTTGCATTTATAAGGCTGTAACCTATCATACTGTGTGTTATGTATGGCTTGCTGGCTGCAGAATGAGGGGTGTGATTTCTGTTGAAGTGGGCGAGTTCACATTTACATGTACAAGCCTAGTGTCTTTTGGATTCATAATTACAGCAGTGCAAGCTGCATAAGCATACACGGAACATTGTCAGTCCAATTTACACTCCATCACCTCTTTCTGCTTTGGGAGTGTGCCATAAGAGGACCCAGTTTGTGTTAGGTCTAGAAATTAACTTTGTGGGTTTCTCTCTCAGCCCACCAGTCTTTTATTTTAAAGAGGGCTAGGTGATGGGATGATCTTTGAGGCAGTGTTACATCCACAGGCAAACACACTGTGGTTCTCTGTCAACATCTATGGGCCAGGTTGCACTTCCTTGCTTCTGAATGTCTCTCTGGATAACAAAGGCTCCCCTAAAAAGTCCTCCATAAAGTTGTATCTTTCCACCTCAGTGGCATTTTGGCCAGGGATTGAGGCTCAGCCTGGGGCCTCCAGCAGTACAGATCCTTAAGAAGATTGCACACAAACTGGTCCAGGTTGACACGCTACACAATCCTAAAGAGGGTCAGCACCTCCAGTTGGTAAAAGTCCTGAAGTAGGTGCACCAGGTCATAAAGCTGGTCACATGCAGGTTTAGTCTTGCAGCGGCATGTGGATTTTTTGTTCAGGTCAAATAATGCCTGCTGAGATTGACAAGCAGAAAAAGGGCCAATTTATCTATACAATCTGTTTTGGGCAGGCCTTCTCCTATGGCAATCCACTCACAAAGTGACAGAAAAGCTTCAATACTGTCTGCAGCATAAATTTTTTTGTAGTGTTCTCTGCACAGCTTTTTGGCGGCCATCTGGCACCCAAACTGATTTTGGAGCCATACGGTTTGCTGGTCATTGCATTCTGTAGGATAGAAATCTGTAAAGCAAGCAAACAGTTATGCCCCATACACACGGTCGAAAATTCCGACCACAAAATCCGTCAGATTTTTTCCGACGGATTTTGTCCGACACTGGTGTTGCATACACACGGACAAAGTTGTTGGAAAATCCGATCATTCTGAACGTGGTGACATTCATTGCATACGACGGAACTACATAGAGGCTAGTAGCCAATAGCTTTGGTCTTGTAATTTGATCTGAGCATGCGTGGACTTCGGACTTTGTTGTCGGAACAATTTGAGAGCAGGAGATAAAACTTTGTCCGTCGGAAAATCCGACGGAAAAAGTCCGATGGAGCCTACACACGGTCGGAATTTCCGACAACATTGTCCGATAGGACATTTTCCGTCGAAAAATCCGACCGTGTGTACGGGGCATAAGTCTCTTGTTAGGCTTGTTAGCTTGTTTGCCATAGCCTCCTCATGATGTGTGTACACTTGCATATTCACCAATTCTACCTGCTTGACCAGCTCTTTGATCTCTTTTTATATGGATTGTATAGCCTGGAAATAATCCACAACATGGAACTGGCCTGAACCCTTTATTCTGCCCAAATCCTCAATCAATTGCGGGGATAAGGGGGGGAAAGGGCATCAGAAAGACAGTCTTGTGAAATCAAAGTACATTTTATGTCATCCCAAAAACAACAGAAAATGTCTTTCTTCAACAAAAGGATAAAATCTAAAGTCCAAGTCCAATCAAAAAAAGTCTAAAGAGAAAAATGTAAATCCCTGTGCTTATCAATTTGTTTCTCTGGAGCAGCTCTGGTGCTAATTGCGCAGGAGTTCTGTGCGTTATCTGATCTGTCTCAGGTACTAATTCAGACAAAAATTCGGACTGAAATTGGACCTGAAACGGTGAACAGAGACACACCGGACCCCTGCTGTGAGACGCTCCGTACGGTAGTGTGAACCCAGGTTGAAAATTAACACCCTATAAGCCCTGCCCCAGGCTGACTCCCTACACACTATAGAAACTGTTAATTTAAAGCAATTATAAATGAATACAAACTTTTATTCTATAAGTACAAGCAGGGGACATCTGGTCTTAACAGACGCCCTACACTTACGACTACTTAATACAAAAATAGTGATCTCAATTCCAGTGGCAATTTCTTCATCTGTTATAATATTTTAAAATATTCACGTCAAAGATTTTTTCCTGTACCTTATGGAACCTACATTAGCACTATTGTCAGGCAAAAAAGAAAAGTATTTTGTAATTTTAGTCTGTAGAATTCATATTACAAAAAGGTAAATGGGAAATCGATTTTCTGGGCATTCTAAATGGACTGTTGACATTATGAATAATGGATTTCATACAATGCAGGGCAGTAGTTGTAAGGAACAAGAAGCTGTTGCTGGGCATAATATCCTAACTACTAGAGTTTAGCTAAAAGAGACATAATCATTCTAATATCACCTATTTTCTTTTATTTCATATAATTACAATCAATGGGACTTTTAACATTTATCAGGAATGTATTTGTAATGTACTGCAAAATGCCACCAAAAAGTATATTTTTTCATTTTTTGTGACTATACTTCCATTAGTAAAAAAAAATAACATGCATGTTACCTTCTCTCAATGCAAATACAATATTAGAAAGTTAAGGGGAAATGGGAAATGAGCAAAGGAACAATAGAATGTGTCTGGCATTGTATTTTTTTATTCTTAAAAAAAATAAAAATATTGAAGAATAATGCCAACTCAGTCCATCAACTGTTAAACTACATAAGTTACATGTTTTGTATTAAACTGAAACAATGTAAAATGTAGATTATTTTAAGATTAGTTGGGTGGTTTAGTGCCATGTCTTCCATCAACCTGGTACATTGTAATGTGAGTCTGTTAACATAATTACAGACCATTTTGTGCTAAATATGATAGGATGCTAATGACAGATGGTTTAGTGATACAGTATAAAGATTTATTTGATCTTACCACATTCAATGTGGTAGATTTCTCCACAGAAGGCCAGGGAACCACTGAAAGTGTTCAGTGATCAAAGCAGAGAACTTATGGTTTCTGATTTGTAGAACAGTTGTCTTTTGGCCAATGTGTTTCTTTCACAAAGATGGCACGTCAAATGATGGATGATACCTGAAGCTCTGGGTGACCTTGGCTTATGCCAAGATTGTATAAATGACATATGGTGTCATGGGTATTTCAGCTACAGTAAATATGTGAAAAAATGCACAGGTTGGAAGTACCCTCCTCATGAACTCCCATGACAGTACTTATTTGTCTGTAACAACTATTAAGACAGGCAGTTTGCCTGAATCCCATCTGTTATCAATTTTGTGAGGCTAGATATCCTCTTATATGCCTGCAAAAAACATTTGTTTATATACTCCCAGCACAACCCATGGGGCTGGTATCTTTGTGGCATCTACTAGTTTTATGTTAGCTACATGTCATGAAACTACAATATCAGCTGAAACCTTTTGTCACAGTAGGCAAATTGCTCTGTGTTGCATCATAAAAGCAACCACATAACAATTATTTAGGTCTGTAAAGAACTTGCTGCAATAGAGATATTATACATGCCTGAAGGAAAGTAGTATGTGTTTAGTTTGAGAGTATGGTAAAGTATGATATAAATGTAGAAAATGTGTAATTAGTATACATTTAAGCAAGTAAGATTAAAGGCTACAGTAGACAATAATTTTGTGCATACTAAAATGAATGGACTCCTTACCGACCGGCTCATGTAGATATACGTCAGCAGTTTGAAGATGGATATCTCGGTAATGGCAGCAGCTGCGGCCACAAATGAGGTATCCATCTTTAGAGCTGGTGGTTCTGTTTACGCCACTTTCCAGCGCCCTCCGCCGCTTACCAGAGCCGTCGGTGGCGGCGGAGGCGATCGGGTCCTTCACATTGCTGGGTATGGAGACGAGTGAGACTAAGATGACTTCTTAAAGGAACATTTTTCTGTTGTCAATGACAATTTTTTTTTTGCATTTAAGTCCAAATATGAGATCTGAGGACTTTTTGACCCCAGAGCTCATATTTAAGAGGACCTGTCATGCTTTTTTCTATTACAAGGGATGTTTACATTCCTTGTGATAGGAATAAAAGTGGCCCAATTTTTTTTTTTTTAAAACAGTGAAAAATGTATAAAATCAATTTTAAAGCGCCCCATCCCGACGAGCCCCCGCGCAGAAGCGAGCGCATATGTGAGTAGCGCCCGCATATGAAAACGGTGGTCAAACCACACATGTGAGGTATCGACACGATTGGTGGAGTGAGAGCAATAATTCTAGCCCTAGACCTCCTCTGTAACGCAAAACATGCAACCTGTAACATTTTTTTTTAAACGTTGCCTATGGAGATTTTTGAGGGTAAAAGTTTGACGCCATTCCACGAGCGGGCGCAATTTTGAAGCGTGACATGTTGGGTATCAATTTACTCGACGTAACATTATCTTTCACAATATAAAAAAAAATTACTGTTGCCTTATTTTTTTATTCAAAAAAGTGAATTTTTTCCAAAAAAAAGTGTGCTTGTAAGACCGCTGCGCAAATATGGTGTGAAAAAAAGAATAGCAATGACCACCATTTTATTCTCTAGGGTGTTAGAAAAAAAACAATATATAATGTTTGGGGGTTCTAATTAATTTTCTAGCAAAAAAAAATGTTTTAAACATGTAAACACCCAAATCTCAAAACAAGGCTAGTCCTTAAATGTTTAAAGTATAGTACTATGGCATGAAAATAGGTTAGGGAAAGGTTCATCAGGTATAATAGTTTCATAGCACCTGCTGAGGTGGTGTATCATCCATGGGTGCAAAGTGTTCCATGCACACAGGCCCCAAATTGGGTGGACACCACTGTGCCCTCACACAAAGCACAGGGATAAGTGTGGAGAAACATAATTTTATTCTGTGTCTTTGCTGCAGCTGTGATTGTCACGGTTTATGGGGAGGAGATCTGGTGCTGGTCTAACTTCCCCCCAACTGTCCCCTATTCTGAACCCAGGATTTTTTCCACTAACAACTCTGTAGTTATTATTTGCCTGACGTTAATGGTGTAAAATGAATTATAATAACATTATTCTGATATTAGTCAAGTCTGTCAGTCTGTTCATCCTTCTCCCCTTTTTAGCCAACCGCCAGTCATAGCCCCATTTCTCTACATTTCAGTATAGTATCATATAGTAGCGATGGAACTCAGTGCTGGTTTCCCCTGCCCCTTGCTGCCAGGGCAGGAACACAACCGAATGTAAGCCTCTTTTCTCTAAGATCTTTATATGTAAACATGGCAAAAAAATAAAAACAAAAAAATATTTGGGCAAGATTTGGTAAAGATACACAAATGGTCTATCGCATCCCAGATTAAATATAATAGATTTAGATAGGCTAAAGTGTGCATATACACTGGCCAGTACCCCTAGGGGATGCTTAGGGTAAAGATAGACACTAGAAATGTATATGCATTTAGAAGATAAATATTTATTAAAAAGAACATGGGTAAGTGCATATAAAGCATAAGGAATATTCGGTATGTTACACAAGTATGGATAGAGAGCATGGCAGTGTCAGTTCTCCTGATTTCCCTCCAGTGTGACCTGGTTCATTCATCACCTGTCTTCATGTTACAGCTCAGTGCAAGCACAGGAAATGTGCTGAGCTGCTCTGACAGCCTGCGATTTGCAGCAGAGGTGGAGTAGCTGCCCTGAGGTGTAAGCATAGAGTTCTTTACATGTGCAAAGCAGTGCTGGAGACTGAAACTAGGAGCTTTGAGAAGCTGTAATGACTGATTATTTCAACAAGCTGCAAATTCCAAGAGTTTGATGAAAATTTGAGTTCCATGTGTCAGGGCTTGTCCTCCTCATCATTCTCTTTCCCAGTTTGACTTCAAACAGCAGATCAATAAGTAGAGGAGCTCAATGTGCTGAACTGTAGAATGGGGAATCCTTTTTTGTGAAACTGGTAATGTATGTTTTGAACTGACCCAGGGACTACAAGGAATGCAGGGACCATTTAAACTGTCAGGATTGCTTACCTCCTAGTGAACAGAACTCAAAGCACATTATGTACAGTTATGATCCTGTTGTTGGTGTCAACTAGCCAGCAACAGGAGAGGACAAGGAAACTACTCACTTGCTCCTACAGCATCAATCCCTCACCAGCCAGAATGGTAAAGTATATTCTGCAGAGCTTCTGTCAGCATAGTAGTGATGCCAGGTGAGCAGTTTCTCTGCTCTTACTAGCAAACCTGTCACCAGCAACAGGATCACAAGTGTGAAAAAGACATTAAGTGAACTGGTGCTGAGTTCATGCACTCAAACGTGTTTCAGATATTCTGCACAAGCAGTTAAAGAACTTTATGGTGGACCTTTCCTTCCCTAACTAATTTTGGATCTTCTGAACCCCTCTTTCCCTTCTGAAATCATACTCCTGACCCCTGAAATCTGCATCACTACTGACCCTTGAACTCTGCATCACTACTGACCCCTAAACTCTGCATCACTTATTACTGAACACTTGCACTCTGCATGGGATCACAGGCGGTATTGAACTTGATCTTATAAAATTATCAACTTTTTTAAAACCAACAAAACCCCAGCTCAGTCATTAAAGCTCGAGCTGTAAAAATTCATTAAATCCATTTCAATAACTGTCCCCAACCTACATGTCTAATGCAAAGCATTCAGCATGTCACCTACTCCAAAACCGTGGCCAATTCAATGCATGTCTGGAGATTTAAATTAAAAATATCCAAACCGATCTCGGATAAATGAATACCATCATCCAGATCAATGAAATGCCCAAAGAACGTGTCCAAAAATTCTGAACCGCCCTATTCACCCTCTTCCTTTTTTTTCAAATGTCTGAAAAGTGTCAGATATCAGCCAGCGCAATCTAGGGATGATTTCTGAAAAAACAATTACTAACTGAGGCGATGATGTGCTTATAACTTGCGGTGTATTGGGTCTGACCCCAAAGCACCTTGTCCCCATGTTGATGGGGACAAGGGCCTCATCCCCACAACCCTTGCCTGTTGGTTGTGGGGGTTTGCGGGTGGGGGCTTATCGGAATCTGGAAGCTCCCTTTAACAAGGGGACCCCCAGATCCTGTCATCCCCCCTATGTGCATTGGTAATGGGATACACCTACAATTTCACAAAAAAAATGTCAAAAATGGTAAAAAAAGACAAGAGACAGCTTGGGACAAGGAGCAGGCCTATGCTGTGAACTGGGCCTGTTTGTTTTTATCTGGGGGCAAAAGGGTGGTTTAGTATAGCAGTAGGTGATTCTCAATGACTGAGAATGTTCTGGAAAAGGGGCAGGGCAGAGACATAGAGTGACATGGGGTGCATGTGAGGAGCTCTGACAAATCCCCAACTAGGATTGGCGGGGGGCAGGCCTCTTACATATACCCATGGTCAGCCTACTGGAGAAGGAGTTGTCGGCTGAGTGAACTGGATGATAGAGTGTTAGACTGTCGTGTCTGAGAAAACCCCCTTTCTGTGGGGGGGGGGGGGTGTAGCTCAGGCTGGGATCTTGGGCACTGGGAGGGAGCCTCTTCTTACACAGTCATGGAGAGGTGTCCTGGAACAGGAGCTGGAGGAGACAGTTGGTCCGCACGTCCAGGATAAAGTCATTTAGGAGGGATCCAGGGCAGGTGTCGGTGAGTGGAAAGAGTCTTGCCAGGGGAGCTGGAAGAGGCATGCCAGGGGAGCTGTAAGAGGCATACCAGGGGAGCTGGATGTAGGGCCAGAGGGAGAGACTGCCAAAGTTTTATGTCAAGTCACTGCAGCCAGGAGGGCGGGCAGGATTTGCAAGTCGGACGTGCTGCGATCAGTAGTCCATCTACATTTATTCTTCTCAAGTAAATCGGTTGCTACCACAAAAGGGGTACTGCAGGCCCCGAACTACAAAGGGCCATTAAGTAAAGACACTAGGACTTATTCAGAGTGAGGCCTAGTCATGTTCTGATGGTGTGACAGGATTACTAAAATTGGACAGTGGAGTAGTGAGCTGGAAGAAGTGTTCTGAGGTAAAAGTCTGTCAGCCATCTTGTTCTTCTGGGAAGTGTGACGCAGTTACTTTTATTCTACAAAGTACAATTTATCCTATGGGCATCCCATGTCCCTTTTCCCCAACCAAGTTCAATCCCCTAATTAAAAAAACAAAAACAAGCAAAAGACTGTTCATTGACTGAGAAGTGTGTCTAATGGAGGTCTGGGTGTAGGGTGAAACGTGTGAATGCTGTAACACGTAGCAACAGGGGGCCATCACTACATATGTAATATTCAAATTTTCTGAGATACTGAATATTGACTTTTCACTAGCTGTAAGCCATAATCATCAAAATTAAAAGAAAGAAATGCTTGAAATATATCACTTTGTGTATAACGCATCTATATAAAATATATGAGTATCACCTTTTTAACAGAACTACTGAAATAAATTAACTTTTTGATAATATTCTAATTTTATAAGATGCACCTGTACTACAGCTGAATGTATTGACACCAACTGGAGTAAAGTTAATAACTTGCTAGATTGCATCTATCAAACCTCATCACTGCCCACTCTGTGTGTATCTGGGACAGTACAAAATATTCCAGTGACCTTATATCTCCTTATCTCCTCCCTACAACCTACAATCTTTACGCCACAACTCTTCCTTCGTTCTGGGTTATAATCTACAATTAATTGGTCCCATTTATTGACTACATGATTCTGTTTAACACAATAGATAATGGACTGAATGTGGATCTGTCTTGTCGATCAATACCAATGTGGGTGTCCCAGAAAACAACGGGGATGCTCGCCGAAGAGCATTTTTCAAAATTTTTTTTTTCTAAGAATATTAATGCTATTTTTTATTTTAGGGTGGCCCACCGCTTTAAAGAACAACCACATGTTTGAAATAGTTCGCCCTTCTGGCTGCAGTCGACATCCATTTCAGTCTTAGCTGGCATTTTATTATATTTTTGGAACTCATTTTAATCATAATTCACTGTGCCTCAGAGAAAAGAAGAAATTAATTAGTGGTGATATATCGTATACTGCATTATATCATTATTTTGTAAATCTTTGTCACATTTAATGTTTATATTTTATGGAATAAGTTTAATTTATGAACCATCTCCATTTATGACCCATGCTATTTAGTAAATTAAAGCTAAAACTTTACTTCAGTCCTCTATAATCTAAACACATTCACAAGAATTTTTACGAGAACCTGCTAAAATATACACAATCTCTTTGCTGTAGAGAAGAGCTGGTGTTATCCTTTAGACTTCTGCAGTGCAGGGTGTCACTGTTAAACAGGATGTCCTAAAGCAATAACTTGTAGAATAACCCCTTGTGAATGCACACGTTGCTTGTTATACGAACTGTATAGATCAGATACATAGAAATGAATTTCAGAGTTACACAAACAACCTTATTGAGGTTTCACTGAAGTCTTTGAATCTTCCTTGTTATTTTCTCTTTTGATAGGCAAATTATGTCATATGGCTGCAATCTGCTAAGGCTGAGCTTCTGTTATCCACATAATGATTGCTGATTAAACATTGATGAAAATACAGATATCTTTAAACTGTATGAAACATTCCCCTGTGCTGTCAACAGTGGGATAAGCCATCAATGCTCGAAACTGAAAAGATACAAAATAAAATGCAATAAGGGTATGAAGCAAGTTTATTTTGCAGAGTACACAATAAAGGAAAAAATAGGAGTGATTCATCCACATGAAGTTTATTTGACTAACTAGTCATATCTGTTTTGTCATTTGTTTGCAAAGTAAAAAAAACGATTTAGGCGTTCTTGATCTACAATAAAGAAGGCGATATCCTGTCGTAATAAGAGAAAAATGACTTAATGTACTATAAGATTAAGGTTTTATCTTTTTAGGACTTAGTAATCCATTGTCTATTTAATTGAAGATTATTTTAATGAATGCCAAATGAATACAAAGTCAGTTCCCTTTCTAATGAAGATTCATACACATCCTCTTTTGAATTATGCCCTGAGCATGTTTTTTCTTTTCATTTTCAAGGACATTTTAGGCACTACCGAGAATTTTTTTTTTTTTTTACCTATATATTATACAGTGAAAATACAAAGAGCTATCTTTGTCAATAAGGATAACTGAATAAAGAAGTGAAAAGATTAATAAGAAGAGTGGTGATAATATGTATTATTCAAAAGGATTGTAATCATATGTTTAACATAGAAGTATTTTTAAAATGTGCTCAATTTACAGTTAAATCCTGAAGCAAATGAAAGCCGTATGATGAAAATATTAAGAAGGAATTTTCTCAGATATTCACTCCTGCAGAGAGACTTGTCTAAACTATATCATCTTTGTCACTGGTCAAATGTATCTATGCCCATTGTGTGCAGGCTTTAAAATTCAATCCAAGTCTTATATTAGTGTTTTTTACTCAGCTGTCATTAGATAATGGAATGTATTTTTAATTTTATCCTTAATACTGTTAAAGAAAAAATATGTAAATTATATTGTGTAATATACTGAAGTATAGCAATTATCAAATTATATGCAGGTTATCTGATGGATCCAGGCCCATGTAGAATAAATCAGATTAAGTAGGTTTAGATGGCAATTTTTTAAAGATAAAAACAATACATTGGGACAGGTTAATACCTACTCCAGCAGAAAAAAATAAAAATCTGTGAAAAGAAAAAGTTTAAATAGCTTAGGGTGTCAAAGATCCCCATGAACTCATAGATGAACACTGTAGAGAGAGGTGAACATTATAAAATATGAATTCTAGGCATATATAAAAAACACAATTAATTCATAATAATAATAATTAATCCATCATTAATGTATTTTGTAAATGTAACCTGTTAAGTAACTGCGTTGAAACTGGTAAAGAAGCCTTCTGACAGGAAGAGAAAGTGGGATATTGAAATTACATTGTTACTAAGCTGCTTTACCTTTTACTTTCCAGCCATAGGCCAGAACAGTTTTAAAGTGGCATGAGCTCAGAGCAAGTGGTTTGAATAATGCTGGCCATTAGATTGAGAAAACAGTATTGTAGGGCAATTCTCTAGATTAAAGATGCATATTTCAGCAAAAGTGGGTCTTGTTTTTTTTTTTTTTTTTTCTTTATGATCTTTTAATTGACAATCCAATTTTCTTATTATTATTATTGATATTTTAAGGTGGGGTTCTGCTTTAAGTGGTGCAGTTCTCTGCACCAAAAACATCTGAAAGAAAGCTATATATACAGTATTTATGGGGTGGTTAGACTCAGAGTGGTAGATGCAATTTAGTGAGCCATGTAAGTCAGAACTTCAGTTTAAAGGCATGGTAGTCCACTTTTATAAAAAAATTAAAATAGAAGGTTCTTTACAAAGTGGCACACACAGGAAATATCAGCTTCTCACATCAAAACATCAGCAACAGAAAATGCTAGCCCACCTGGGAGCCCATCTCCCTTCTGGCTGGAGCCCTGAACTGTACCCAATCCTGCACACACCCTGCAGGTCTGTAAACCAAACCTGAACAATGGGTTGGAGATTTCTTCCCTTCCGAGGCACTTTGAAATCTCCAAACAATGGAGCCCAATCAAGGATTACCAAAATCTGGAGAAAGCTGTAAAAATAGTTCTCAGCTCAAAATCAATACCCCAGAGTCTTGCACTCTGCACATGTGCAAACCCTGAGTCCTTTCCCCAACCATTTTCCCAGTGACTGTACGCTTGTTTTATATATACACTAATTATGCCCTAGGAATATAACATCTAATGTAGTTTTACATGGATTGAAATCTTTATTTATATAATATAGGTGTAAACATAGAGTAAAAATTACTCAATGCAATCCTAATTAAGATTTTATCTTACGAAATGTTCTCTTGTTCCACCTCTGTGCGTTCCATCCCCCCCTCCTCCCCCCCCCTTCCTCCTACCCTACCTACTTCTGGTTATAATAGAAATACGTATATCTCTGGGAAAGACTCCCTACCCATCTCTGATTTATACTTAAAGCACTTAAGAAGCGACTGCACTGTAATTTTGGAAGTTTCATGTCATACTATGTAACCTGCTATTTCTTCTTTTATATTTACCGTACAATGTTTTGTACTCTGTTTATACAAATCTTATTTTTCAATAAAAACGAATTAAAAAAAAAAAAAAAAGATTTTATCTTACAATGATATAAAAAAATATATAAAATTGGAAATGCTTAATATTGTTGTTGCTGGTAATATGGGATTGCCGTCTTTATCTAGGTGGTTTGGGGAATTCCTGGAGCAATGAAACCTGTTACCACAAAATATATCTAATATAGAACAGGAACAGGTGAGACAGACATGAATGCACTGCATTGCCAGTTGAGAGTAAATGGCTCTCAACAGGGTTAAGAGACCAGAAGTGCCTGCTCTTTACCAGAGCTGTTGAAGGTACAGATGGACTTTCAGTATACAGCCAAGAGAATTGGCTACCTGGACAACCACAGAGAGATAGAACCATAGCCAATATTGGTCAGGTTTGAATATAGAACACAAAAGTTCTAAGCCCAAACACAAAAATAGGAGATAGGAATTCTTAAGCAGCATACACACAATCGGACTTTCCGTCGGGAAATGTTCGATGACAGAAAATCCGACCCTGTGCATGCTCCATCGGGCAATTGTTGTCGGACTTTCCGACAACAAATGTTGGCTAGCAGGTTTTCAAATTTTCCGCGGACAAATGTGTGTTGTCGGATTTTCCGAGCGTGTGTACACAAGTCCGTCGGACAAAAGTTCAAAGTACAAACACGCATGCTCGGAAGCAAGGATGAGCCAGAAGCGGTCGGTCTTGTAAACTAGCGTTCATAATGGAGAATTAACATTTGTGATGTGGCAAGTAATGAAATGTCTAAATGCAACGCATATTCTCTTCTTCTTTAATGGGATAATAATGAAGCTGATTTGCTGGTGATACTGATGGAGTTATTGCAAACAAATTTTCAAAGGCTTTCTTTTTCTAGTGATATCAAGAATAATATTATTATGCTTTTTTATTTTTTTTATTTGGGCAAGTTACCACAACACCATTATCCCATAGTTTTTAAGATCAAAGATACAAATATGTTGCTGTCCCTTGTCAATTTTACATTGTATTTTTTTAAATGTAACTGCCTACTCCCAAACTGTCATTTGAAGTAAAACACATAGCCAAGTATTATTCTCCACAATTCTTTTATTGTGCATTAAAAAAGAAAACAAATACAATTAGACATGCTATCTGCCAATAGAACCAAAAAGTGCATTCTATGCATTCCAAAAATATACCAAATCAAATCATTATTCAACCAAAAAAATAATGGCAAAGCAATAACTCCAAGGCCAATAATAAATAACACGTTATCTCCTCCGATTCCGCAACATGGCTGGTTGACGAACGGCCGTTCAGAAACTAACTGAAAAGTGCAAACTGAAAAGCGCAAAATGAAAAGCGCAAAATAAAAAGTGCGAAATGAAAAGCGAAATGAAAAGCGCGAATCAACACTCACCAAACTTCTACTAACACGAAATTAGCAGAAGGAGCCCAAAGGGTGGCGCTAAAGAGCTGAAAAACAACGTAGTACGTCACTACGCTTGTAATTGTTGGCCAATAATTGTGTGGCGGTGTGTATGCAAGACAAGTTTGGGCCAACGCCCTTCGGACAAAATTCCACGGTTTTGTTGGCGAACAATCTGATCGGGTGTACGAGGCTTAAGAGTCAGTGCAGACAAACTCAAACAGAGACACCAGCATTACCTAATGGGGGTGGAAGCCCTAAATAGCTACATGTGGAAACAGACAAACTAAACAGCTCTAACAGAGAAAACTCACCAAATTTTAGAGAATTTGGTGAAGAGTACCAACAATATTTTACATGATGCAACGTGGCAAATGCAGGGTTTTGATAGCATATAGTACAGCCTTTCTCAAGCTGGGTTTTATGGAACCCTAAGGTTTTGCTAAGCTTGCAAGGGGTTCCTTGAGTGGTGAACTGATCTCTCACCTATGCTAACCACCAAAGTAAGGGGCCACTTTTGCACTCATTACAAGTGTTCTGGGACACCACAATTTTTATGTTAAAAAATGGCATGCCCTACATTTCTATTTTTGTCATTTATTTTATTGTATGTTTAATACTGAAAATAATGTTGGGGGGATGTTTAAAAAAATTGTTATTTTGTCTGGCAGCTGATGACTCATCGGTTGTTAAGGATGCGGGGGCCAGCTTCCCAGCCCACTCCTTAGAAACCAGCTACAGTATATACAGTGTTTTTAACCCCTTCCCATTCACGCTATAGCTGAATGACAGATACAGCATGGACCTACTTTGCCGGGAGGGTATAAATAGATGTCCTCCCAACCTCCAGCGGGCTGCATGCTCCCTGCAGGGCTCGTGCTGTGCCCTCTGTAATCAGCCATTCTATGAGACTCGGATGATAACAGATTGGAGTAAGGGGTCCCCTTACCATGTGATTAACTGTCAGCCAATAACAGATGATTATGTGATGTAAACAGAGTCGGTAATTTGCTGATAGAGGAGAGGAGAAATAAAAAGCAGATCACTGGTGGCTTTCAAAGGGACATCTGTCCCAATCAAGGAAAGCACCTGCAGAGTCACCTGTGCCACCTCCCAGTGCCATCTCCCAGTGCCACCTACCAGCGCAAAACAGTGCCACCTAACAGTGCCCAGAAGCGCCACCTACCAGTGCCCACAGTGCCACCTATTAGTGCCCACAGTGCCACCTATCAGTGCCCACAGTGCTACCTATCAATGTCACCAATCAGTGTCTCATCACCAGTGCTGCCTTTTAGTGCCACCTACCAGTGCCCATCAGTGCCACCTACCAGTGCCAATCAGTGCCACCTATTCATGCCCATCAGTGCCATCTATCAGTGCTACCTATCATTGACACCTATCAGTGCCCATCAGTGCCACCTATCAGGGCCCATCAGTGCCGCCTCATAAGTGCTGTCTTATCAGTGCCCATCAGTGCCACCTTATCTGTGCATATCAGTGCTGCCTTATCTGTGCCTATCAGTGCCACCTTATCTGTGCCTATCAGTTCAGCCTTATCTGTACCTATCAGTACAGCCCATCAGTGCCCATCAGTGCAGCCTATCAGTGCTCATCAATGCAGCCTATCAGTGCCCATCAGCGCAGCCTCATCAGAGCATATCAATGAAGGAGAAAAATTATCTGTTTGCAAAATTTTGTAACAAACTATGAAACATGTTTGTTTGTTTTTTTCAAAATGTTCCGTCTTTTTTGTTTGTTAAGCAAAAAATAAACCCCCCCAGTGGTGATCAAATACCACCAAAAGAAAGCTCTATTTATGAAAAAATATATAAAAATTTCATTTAGGTACAGTGTTGCATGACTGTGCAATTGTCATTCAAAGTGTGACAGCGCTGAAAGCTGAAAATTTGGCCTGGGCAGGAGGGGGGTTTAAGTGCCTAGTAAGCAAGTGGTTAAGGGGGAAAAATGCAAGGCGCATCAAAAATGCAACACTTGCGCTTCTGGTGTGACTCCATTGCAGTCTATTACACGCAAAAATCCCCAAACCCTTTTCAAAAATGCACCAGCTGAAAAACGCATAGATGTGAATATGTACCATAGGAAACCATGTTAAATGGACTGTAGTGCCTTTCTGAAAAATGCACCAAAAAGCGCATAGGTGTGAACACAGGGTAAATTGTTTATGGGGGACGTGATCTTCTTCTGAAAGCTTTAAAGATATCAGACCAGGGTATTGATCCATCCTGAAAAAAAGCACCAATAAAAAGCTTTTTAACCACTTCCCGACCGCCCACTGCATATATACGTCAGCAGAATGGCACGGGCAGGCAAAAGCACGTACCTGTACGTCCCCTTTAAATGCCTGCCCGTGGGTCGCGCACGCGCAGCCAGCGGCGCGCTCGCGACCCGGTCGGGAGCTCTGTGACCCCGGCCGCGGGACCAGCGGACCCGATCGCCGCTGGTGTCCCGCGATCGGGTCACGGAGCTGAAGAACGGGGAGAGGTATGTGTAAACAAACCTCTCCCCGTGCTTCCTACTCTGCCTGTCATTGATTGGCTGTTCCCGGTCATTGGGAAAGCCGATCAATGACATCAGACGTCAGCCCCGCCCCCTAATGTAAAAAACACAACACACGTCACAGCCCATAACCCCTCCCCTCCCCCTAGTGGTTAACTCTTTCACTACAACTGTCATTTATACAGGAATCAATGCATTTAAATAGCATTGATTGCTGTATAAATGACAATGGTCCAAAAAATGTGTCAAAAATGTCCGATGTGTCCGCCATAATGTCGCAGTCACAAAAAAATCGCTGATCGCCGCCATTACTAGTAAAAAAAAAAATATTAATAAAAATGCTATAAAACTATCCCCTATTTTGTAAACGCTATAACTTTTGCGCAAACGAATAAATAATCGCTAATTGCGATTTTTTTTACCAAAAATATGTAGAAGAATTCGTATCGGCCTAAACTGAGAAAAAAAATGTTTTTTTATATATTTTTTGGGGATATTTCTTATAGCAAAAAGCAAAAAATGTTGCATTTTTTTTTTTTAATTGTCGCTCTATTTTTGTTTATAGCGCAAAAAAATAAAAACCGCAGGGGCGATCAAATACCACCAAAAGAAAGCTCTATTTGTGGGAAAAAAAGGACGCCAATTTTGTTTGGGAGCCACGTCGCACGACCGCGCAATTGTCAGTTAAATCGACGCAGTGCCGAATCGCAAAAAGGGGCCTGGTCCTTTGGATGCCAATTGGTTCGGGGCTGAAGTGGTTAAAACAGTACTTTCGTTTTTCTAAAAATAAACTCTTTGTTAACCACTTGCTTACTGGGAACTTAAACCCCCTTCCTTCCCAGACCAATTTTCAGCTTTATTGCCGTCACTCTTTGAATGACAATTGCGCGGTCATGCTACAGTGTATTATTATTTTATAATTTTTTTCACACAGATAGAGCTTTCTTTTGGTGGTATTTAATTGCTGCTGGGTTTTTTATTTTTCGCAAAATAAAACAAAAAAGGACCGAAAAGTTTGAAAAAAAAAAACTGTTTCATAATTTGTTATAAAATTTTGAAAACAGGCAATTTTTCTCCTTCACTGATGTGCGCTGATGATGCTGCACTGATGCCAAGCTGCTGCTAACAATGCAAACAGAATATTGGCACGCATTAAAAAGGGGATCAACTCCAGAGATAAAACAATAATTCTCATGCTCTACAAGACTCTGGTCTGGCCGCACCTGGAGTATGCTGTCCAGTTCTGGGCACCAGTTCTCAGTCCTCAGGAAGAAAATGGAAAGAGTACAAAGAAGGGCAACAAAGCTAATAAAGGGTCTGGAGGATATTAGTTATGAGGAAAGGTTGCAAGCACTGAAGAGACGCTTGAGAGGGGATATGATTTCAATTTACTAATACCATACTGGTACAATAGGGATAAAACTTTTTCGCAGAAAGGAGTTTAACAAGACTCGTGGCCACTCATTAAAATTAGAAGAAAAGAGGTTTAACCTTAAACTATGTAGAGGGTTCTTTGCTGTAAGAGCGGCAAGGATGTGGAATTCCTTTCCACAGGCAGTGGTCTCAGCGGGGGGGCATCGATAGTTTCAATAAACTATTAGATAAGCACCAGAACGTCCGCAACATACATGGATATACAATGTAATACTGACATATAACCACACACATAGGTTGAACTTGATGGACTTGTGTCTTTTTTTTTTCAACCTCACCTACTATGTAACTATGATGGGCACTGATAGGCTGCACTGATGGGCACTGATAGGCGACACTGATGGGCACTGATAAGGCGGGACTAATGGGCACTGATAGGTTGCACTGATAAGCACTGATGTGGTGGCACTTAGAGGTGACACTGATGGGTGGCACTGATGGTTGGCACTGATGGTTGGCACTGATAGGTGGCACTGAAGGGCACTGCTAGGTGGCACTGATAAGCGACACTGTTAGGTGGCACTGATGATCACTGATGGGTGGCACTGATGGGCACTGGTAGGTAACACTTATAGGCAGCACTGATCTGTGACACTGATTATAAGACACTGATGGGCATTAATTGGCAGCACTGGCGGGCATTGATGGGTAGCACTGGCACTGGCAGGTGGCACTGTGGGTACTGGTAGGTGGCACTGGTGGGTACTGATAGGTGTCACTGGTAGGTGGCACAGTGGGCACTGGCAGCTGACACTAGTGGGCACAGAAAATGCAGCCGTGGCTTTCTGTGTGAGGGACCGATGTCTGTCTGACAGAAGCTGGTGATCAGCTTTTTTTTCACCTCACGCTGAGAGCGTGAGGAAAAAATATACCGATTACTGAGCTTCTATTTACATCACGTAACCAGACATCATTTTCTGACAACTGATCACGTGGTAAGGGGCCGGGATCGACCCCTTGCTCGGATCTGTGATCAGCCAAGTCTCATAGATTCAGTGATCACAGAGAGCACTGTGCGCGACCCACAGCACTTGCTCAGGAGGACGTCCATGGATTCCCTCCCGGCAATTAAGGCCCGCGCTGTAGCCATCTTCCGGCTATAGCACGGGTGGCAAGTAGTTAAATAATGAAAGCAAGCATAAGAAAGTTTCTTTCTTCTTTGTTTGAACTGGGCACTTTTTGCTTTCACAAAAAATTGATGAGCTCATACTAGGTAATGCTACATGTATTTGGTTTGTTATGGTATACTATTTATTTATTAACCACTTGCCAACCGCTGCATGTACATTTACGTCGGCAGAATGGCACGCACAGGCAAATGGGCATACCTGTACATCCCTTTGAATTTGCCGCCGTGCCATTGTGTGCTCTGTGAGTTGGGTCGTGGGTCCCGCGGACTCAATCACCGCGGGGATACCCGCAATTGTCTCATGGAGAGGAAGAACGGGGAGATGCTAATGTAAACAAGCATCTCCCCATTCTGCCTAGTGACAGTGTCACTGATCATAGCTCCCTGTAATCGGGAGCTATGATCAGTGATGTGTCACACACAGCCCCCCCCCCCCCTGACAGTTAGAATCACTCCAATCACTCCCCAGAACACACTTAACTCTTCCCTAGCCCCCTAGAGGTTAACCCCTTCACTGCCAGTGTCATTTTTACAGTAATCAGTGCAATTTAATCGCACTGATCGTTATAAAAATGACAATGGTCCCAAAAATGTGTCAAAATTGTCCGATGTGTCCGCCATAATGTCGCAGTCATGATAAAAATCGAAGATCGCCGCCATTACTAGTAAAAAAAAAATATTAATAAAAATGCCAAAAAACTATCCCCTATTTGACGCTATAACTTTTGCGCAAACCAATCAATAAATGCTTATTGCAATTTTTTTTACCAAAAATATGTAGAAGAATACGTATCGACCTAAACTGAGGAAAACATTTTTTTATATATATTTTTTGTGGGTATTTATTATAGCAAAATGTAAAAAATATTGTTTTTCTTTCAAAATTGTCACTCTTTTTTGTTTATAGTGCAAAAAATAAAAACCGCAGAGGTGATCAATTACCACCAAAAGAAAGCTCTATTTGTGGGAAAAAAGGAAGCAAATTTTGTTTGGGAGCCACGTCGCATGACCGCGCAATTGTCAGTTAAAGCGACGCAGTGGTGAATCGCAAAAAGTGGTCTGGTCTTTTGCCAGCCAAATGGTCTGGGGCATATGTGGTTAAGATATCCCAGACAATTTAATTTACCATGGTTACAATGAGCAGAGCAAAATAATAATTTTAATGTTCATCATTTGTTTTCAGGGAATTTTATACTTCGCTGTGCTGAATAAAATGGAAACATTTTCAAAGATCAGAGTGAATGCACACATCAGTGTACTATTTACAAGTATTTTACTTTCTTCTTAAACTTCACTCAACTCAGCAACCTGCCTCACAATATGCAATTTACACCCAAAGATCTGTCAGAAAATTAGGCCTCATTAACATGTCCTAAATGACCCATTGTGTGGAAAATATATCTACGAATACATGTGACCAAGATCCAAGATATTCAGATCAGCAGTAGCTGCTCAGCCTGAATCCCAATGCATGCCAAACATGTATATATATTATATTATTATTATATTGTACAGGATTTATATAGCGTCAACTGCAGTGCTAAAGGCAGACATTACAGTTACATTACAATCAGGGCCGGACTGGCCTACCGGGATACCGGGATATTTCCCGGTAGGCTGCCTGCCCTGGGGCCGCTTTAATGCTGCAGTGCTCCCCTGTTATGCTCCTGTGAACACGGAGCTGGCCAGGTCTGTGTTCGGCGGCCGCTCCGTAACACGGTCCCGCCCCCCTAGACCAGCTCATGTGATAGTAGATAGAATCCACCTATCACACAGCCAGTCTAGGGGGCGGGACCGTGTTCACAGGAGAGATGCCTGTGAGGCTGTGAGTACAGCCGCCCTGTGTGCCTGAATAGGGGGATCAGCAGGGGGGGCCCGAGCCGCTGAATGCTTGGAGGAGGGAGAGGAGGAGAACCAAGCATTCAGCAGCTGCATGGAGGAATATAGAAAGCTCATATCCTCTATATGCAGCCCGGGCCCCCCCTGCTGATCCCCCCCTATCCAACTTCTTTTACTGCCCCCCCCTTCTCCTTGTGCTCCCCCCAGTGCTCTCCTCCCCCACCAGACTCTCCAGCCCCCCCCCCCACATTTCCCTCAACCCCTGTTCTTTCTGCCCCCCCCTGCTCTCCCCATCCTTCTCTAGCCCCCCCCCACAGTGCTCTCCAGCCCCCCCACAGTACTCTCCAGCCCCCGCAGTGCTCCCCACCCCCCACAGTACTCTCCAGCCCCCCCGTGCTCCCCCCCACAGTACTCTCCAGCCCCCTGTGCTCCCCCCCACAGTGCTCCCCAACCCGCAGTGCTCCCCACCCCCCACAGTACTCTCCAGCCCCCGTGCTCCCCCCCACAGTGCTCTCCACCCCACAGTGCTCCCCACCCCCCACAGCGCTCTCCACCCACCGCAGTGATCCCCACCCCCCACAGTACTCTCCAGCCCCCCGTGCTCCCCCCCACAGTGCTCTCCACCCCCTGCAGTGCTTCCCACCCCCCACAGTACTCTCCAGCCCCCGTGCTCCCCCCACAGTGCTCTCCACCCCCCACAGTACTCTCCAGCCCCCTGTGCTCCCCACCCCCCACAGTGCTGTCCAGCCCCCCCCATGCTCCCCACCCCTGTTCTTTCTGCCCCCTGCTCTCCAGCTCTCCCCATCCTTCTCTAGCCCCCACCCCAGTGCTCTCCAGCCCCCTCCGTGCTCCCCACCCCCACCTGCTCTCTACCCCCCACCGTGCTCTCTACCCCCCACCGTGCTCTCCAGCCCCCATGCTCTCCACCCATGTTCTTTCCCCCACCAGGTCTCCCCCCACCAGTGCTCTCACAAGCTCCCCCCAGTACTCTCCACTCCCCCCTGCATTTTGCCCCCACCCATGTGCTCTCCAACCCCACCAGTGCTCTCCAGTCCCCCGTGCTTTCCACCCCTGTACTTTCTGGCCCCCATGGGTGCTCTCAAGCTCCCCCCATTGCTCTCCACTCCCCCCTGCTCTTTGTACCCCCCAGTGCTCTCCAGCCCTGTTTTTCTGCCCCCCCCAGTGCTCTCAAGCTCCCGTCCAGTGCTCTTCGCCACCCCACACTCTTACCCCCCCCCCCCCAGTGCTCTCAGCCTCCCGTGCTCTCCACCCCTGTTATTTTTGCCCCCCCCAGTGCTCTGCACTCCCCAACCCTGTGATCTTCACTCCCCCCTGCTCTTTGCCCCCCCCATGTGCTCTCCAGCCCCGCCAGTACTCTCTGCTCCCCCTTCTCTCCAGCTCCCAACCAGTGTTCTCCACTTCCCCAGGACCAGGGGACAGGCTGACTGGGGCCGGAAAGTGAGGACGGCTGAAGGTGCAGGTGGCCCGGGACCACTCCATCTCACAGCAAACAGATCCTCTGGAAGGAACACTGTCCCCATCCAAAACGAGAACAGCCCCTGCCTGCTGCTGGCCATCATGGATATCCTGCTGGCATGCAAGGTACTGTACCCGAGCATCAACAACACACCTTCCCACAGACAGGGACTGCAGACTGGGACATGGGGCACAGGAGGGGCTGCAATGATGGGCACAGTGAGGCTGCATTCATGGACACAGTAAGGCTGCATTCATGGGCACAGTGAGACTGCTTTCACGGCACAGTAAAGCTGCATTTGATGGGCACGGTGAGGCCGCAATGGTGGGCACGGTGAGGCCGCAATGGTGGGCACGGTGAGACCGCAATGGTGGGCACAGTAAGGCCGCATTCACGGGCAGAGTAAAGCTGCATTTGATGAGCACAGTGAGGCTTAATTTGATGGGCACAGTGAGGCTGCATTTGATGGGCACAGTGAGGCTGCATTTGATGGGCACAGTGAGGCTGCATTTGATGGGCACTGGCGAGGCTGCATTTGATGGGCACTGGCGAGGCTGCATTTGATGGGCACTGGCGAGGCTGCATTTGATGGGCACAGTGAGGCTGCATTTGATGGGCACTGGTGAGGCTGCATTGAGCTCTTGTATCATGTCTGCAGTCTCTGACCATCTCCTCTCCTGTATCATGTCTGCAGTCTCTGAGGGAGTCTGAAGAGGAGTCAAGAGTGGGAGCGCCGCCAGGATGGGGTCATGGGAGAAGTCAGACGTGTGTGGACTGTGGAGAGGAGACTATAGGATAGAACCAGAGCCACCAAGCTGGAGCCGACTGACTGAGCCCTGCTTGGTGCACCTGAGAGGGGGCCAGTGACAGCACCGCCAGGCCAGTCTGAAGGGGGGTCACTGATGTAAGGGGGGAGAGAGTACAATAATGTAAGGGGGCACTGATATAAAGGGTTTCCCCCTTATATCAGTAACCCCCCCCCTTACCTTAGTGTATTCTTTCTGCGGAATGTGGTCCCCCCCCCCGTTCTGAGTTCCTGGGGTCCCCCTTGATGATTGACCACTTTTAACTGGAATTTGCTTATATATATCCCTATGTGATTTCATATCTGTCTTTTTTATATATAATACACTCTTCAAATGTGCTTTAAAATGTATGGTTTTCCCTTTCTTGAACCAGAAAATAATGACGTTATGCTGTTACGCTGGTATAATAATGCTGTGGGGCTGGTATGAAATTTTTTCCAGGGCTGAATTTTATTCCCAGTCCGGCCCTGATTACAATTTGGTACAAGAGGAATCAGAGGGCCCTGCTCGTTAGAGCTTACTATCTAAGAGGGAGGGTCAATTGATACAAAAAGGTAATAATTGTGGGGGATTAGCCGATGGAGAAAGTAAAACAGTGTATTAGTTAGGAGCATGATAGACTTCTTTAAAGAAAAGGGTATATCCCATCCGCTGTATATGCGGTAAAACATGGTGTTACCCCCGGCACTAAGCAGGCTAGTATGTCAGTGTGGCTCTTCCCCTTAATCTGCCACAATAGATGGAGCTGGGATGGCATGTGGTGCTGGATGGAGCCGGGATAAGATGGGACGGTGATGGAGCCAGGATGGGATAGGAGTGGTGGATGGAGCCTGCATGGGATTGGGGTGGTGGATGAAGCTGGGATGGGATGCTGGATGGAGCCAGGATGGGATGGGGTGGTGGATGAAGCCGGGATCACAGCAATTCTGAAGAACCTGAAAAGTGTTTTGAGGGGATAGGAGGATTCCAACACCACTTCCTTTCCGTCCACTAGGCCTGGGAGAGTGAGTCCACAGGAGGCCACTATGGGAGAGGGCAGCAGGAGAAGGAAAGTCAAATTCTTGAAGCCAGGTCTCAGTAATTGCAAGGAGTTTGTGATAAATAGGTCATGGACGGTGGTGAGTTTGTTACAGAGGCCCTATCCTTACATCCAAGGGTTACCTGGGCATAGATGTTTACCCCTGGACACAGATGGATTGCTAACTGAGACAGATTGAGGTGAATGTAATGGATAGGGATGGGCCCGGTGTTCGATTCGAATCCATGTTCGAATCGAACATCGGGCGTTCGACCGCTCGTCGAGCCCAGAAATATGTGGGCCGTTCGCATCAAATTCATGTGATGCGAACGGTCCACAATGCACTGCTAAAATATATATATACAAGAATGTATATATTGGGTGCGCTTAATCAACCTTAAAATAGGTGAGTAGACCATAAAAATATATAAAACACGTGACTTGCGTGCATAAATAAGTGATACGTAATAAACGTGTTTTAAAATTATATACAGTAAAATCCAAAGGTGTATATAAAATCTGTGATAATATTCCGTGTTCATAAAATGAAATAAATAAATAAATAGAAATGGGTCTGTGTATATCAAGCTGCTCAAAAACAGATATAGGAAATCATGAGATACATCTATATATATATGATCAAATCCCTCAGGTTTCCAACAATATATGCAAGCTAGATCGCTTTGAACCCCATACACTGATCAATCAGTGCACATGAATGGATCAGGTTGGGGTGCTTAAAATCAGGGTATTGAGTAATTTAAGTGTGAATCACATACCTTTACTGAGGTCCACAGGCAAATGATAGTGTGGAATGACCAATTAAGGGTTAAATTAATAACAAATAATTGTCAGAAATACCTCCAATTAAGCTCAAAAAAACACCACAATAGGCTATTAATTCTGAGTGGATTAGCAGGTAAAAGAACAAGTTAATAAATAAATTGGTAAAGACGGGAGAGAGTAAAAAACCCCCCTTTCCTTCAGCTGGTTAAATTTAAACAAGCAAATATAAATATATAAAAAGAAAGGATAAAATTACACTTTCCTTTTACTTTGTTGCCGATCTTCTTTGTGCAATGGTTCTGTTCCCCCTCCCTCCTTCTCTCTTACATTTCCAGTTTACACATATATAGAGGGGAAAAGAGGAGGAGGCGGCACATCTCCAACGAAGCAGGATGCCCTCCGGGGGCCAGCTTGAGGCCAGCACACCAACTGAATCACACCGCAGAGCTCCGCCTGTGCAGGGCGCTGCCTCTGCACATTATTACAAAAGTTCTTTGGTGTGGGCCTTTTTTGAGGCGAGTGCATCAGATCGCACCACTGCTATTTGCAACATATGTCTCAAGCGTATCTCGCGTGGCCAAAACATCAGCCACTTTGGCACCACAAGCATGACCAGATGTATGTCGACCTGCCATGCAGCTCGTTGGCAAGCGCACATTAAAGACCCACACCAAAGAACAAAGCGGACCTCTCCTTGCTCCTCATCAGCTGGGATCTCCAACCCCACTATACCTTCAGTCCTCTCTGAAAGCTGCACTAAGAGGAATGAAGGTGTAGAATTAGGTGTGTCACAGCCAAGTACTTGCGGGCACTCTGCTAGCAGTACACGACTTCCGATTGTACCAGGCAAATTTCCCTGCCCCAGCTGCTGGACCGTCAAAAGAAGTTTACTCCCAGCCATCCACATGCCCAGCGGTTGAATGCTAGCTTGGCTAAATTGCTAGCACTTCAACTGCTGCCTTTTCAGTTGGTAGACTCTGCCCCCTTCCGTGAGTTTGTTCAATGTGCGGTTCCTCAGTGGCAGGTTCCAAAACGCCACTTTTTCTCACGGAAGTTGATTCCGGCTCTCTACCGGCATGTGGAAGGTAATGTCCATGCCTCGCTGGACAGGGCAGTCAGCGGTAAGGTGCATATTACCGCTGACTCATGGTCCAGCAGGCATGGACAGGGACGTTACCTGTCTTTCACGGCCCATTGGGTCACTCTTTTGGCAGCTGGGAAGGATGCAGGACAAGGTGCAGTAGTGTTGGAGGTTGTTCCGCCACCACGCCTCCAAAATGCTACTACTGGTTGTGACACACCTCTCTCCTCCACCCCTCCTCTTCTTCTTCCTCCATGGCCTCTTCGAGTGCTCTGTCCTCTGAACCAGCGGTGCTCTGTAGGCGTCCAAGGGGCTACGCAAGTACGTAGGCAAAAAGATGCCATGCCGTGCTTGCGCTGGTGTGTTTGGGGGACAGGAGCCACACTGGGGCAGAGGTTCTGTCAGCTCTGCAGGGGCAGGCCGAGAGGTGGTTGACGCCACGCCAGCTTAAGCCAGGAATGGTGGTTTGTGACAATGGCACCAACCTCCTCTCCGCCCTGCGTCAGGGACAGCTGACCCATGTGCCCTGTATGGCTCACGTCCTTAACCTGGTGGTGCAGCGGTTCTTGGGCAGGTACCCAGGCTTACAGGATGTCCTGAGGCAGGCCAGGAAAGTCTGTGTGCATTTCCGCTGATCATATAATGCCAGTGCTCGGCTGGCTGAGCTGCAAAAGGAGTTGAACCTGCCCAAGAACCGCCTTATATGTGACATGCCCATCAGGTGGAACTCAACATTGGCCATGCTGCAGCGACTGCACATGCAGCAGAGGGCCATCAATGAGTACCTGTGCGACTACGGCACCAGGACAGGGTCAGGGGAGCTCGGATTTTTTTCCCCACGCCAGTGGAGCATGATCAGGGATGCATGCACTGTCCTGTCACTATTTGAGGAGGCCACAAGGATGGTGAGCAGTGACAGTGCATGCATCAGTGACACTGTACCTTTTGTCCACCTCTTGGAGCATATGCTGCGTGGGATAATGGACAGGGCACTTGAGGCAGAACAGAGGCAGGAAGAGGAGGACTTCCTTGCCTCTCAAGGCCCCCTTTATCCAGACAGTGTTCCTTCTCTCCCACCCATCACACAGGAAGAGGATGAGGAGGAGGATTGTGTCAGCATGGAGGTGGAGCCTGGCACTCAGCTTACCTACATTGTATGGCCTCCCTGATCCTGCAAAGCCTGCGGAAGGATCCTCGTATTCTTCGGATCAAGGAGAGGGACCATTACTGGCTGGCCACTCTCCTAGATCCATGGTACAAGGGTAAGGTTGCGGACCTTATCTTGCCATCGCAGAGGGAGCAGAGGAGGATACATCTCCGGGAGGCCTTGCAGAAAGGTTTGTGCAACGCATTCCCAGAGACTGGGAGGTTACAAACTCCTGGTCCTGGACGACGAGTTGCTGAGGCTTCGGTCAGTAGCAGAAGGAAGGTGGACGTCTGACCGATGCGTTCAGACAATTTTTTAGTCCGCAGCCCCAAGGTATGATCGGTTCCATTAACCATCGCCAGCATCTGATATACATGGTGCAGGAATACCTAGGGGCAAGGTCAGACTTGGACACCTTTCCCACCAAAAATCATCTGGCTTACTGGGTCTTGAGGATGGATCACTGGCCAGAGCTTGCACAGTATGCAATTGAGCTACTGGCCTGTCCTGCATCCAGCGTTCTTTCGGAACGCACATTCAGTGCTGCTGGAGGCTTTGTCACCGATCACAGGGTGCGCTTGTCCACCGACTCGGTTGATCGACTGACCTTCATAAAGATGAATCAATCTTTGATCACCACCAGCTACCAGGCACCTGAAGCTGATATAACAGAATAATTTATTTTGAAATGTCACATCCCTTCAAGACTGCCTATGCTAATGCTGAGTAGGGATGAGCCGAACACCCCCGGGTTCGGTTCGCACCAGAACCTTCGAACCGACCGAAAGTTCGCGCGAATTTTCGAACCCTATACGTTATAATGGACGCGAACGTTCGAAATCAAAAGTGCTAATTACAACGGCCAATATGCATGTTAATGTCATAAAACAGGTTTGGGGACCCGGGTCCTGCCCCAGGGGACATATATCAATGCAAAAAGAACTTTTAAAAACTAACGTTTTTTCTGTAGCAGTCATTTTAATGATGCATAAAGTGAAAAAAAAAAAAAGTGAAATTTTCCTTTAAATATGGTACCTGGGGGGTGTCTAAAGTATGCCTGTGAAGTGGCATGTGTTTCCCGTGTTTAGAACTGTCCTTGCACAAAATGACATTTGTAAAGGAAAAAAAGAAGCCATTTAAAAACACTTGCGGCTTTAGGTTTGTTCTTAAGTAGAATCTGAACAGGTACATTATGAAGTGTAGCTCCATCCCAAAAAAATCTATTTTTAAGCTTTTTGGAGAACATAGGGAGGGGTTATCACCCCTGTAACATTTGCTGTCTTTGCACATCTGTTCAGAACATGTCACCTAACTTTCCGTCCCAATGACAAATGTTTTTGGAAAAAGTGGGGTTTTAATTGAAACAAGGATTGGTGATAAAGTATCAGTAGAGAGGAGATACCTTTTTCCCAAATTAAATCTAACAGGATAGAATTTCCCTTCCTAGGGGTAGATTTCCTCTCACTTCCTGTTTTCTCTTTCCATTTGCAAGTAGGAGTTGTTTGTAAGTTGGATGTTTGAAAGTAGGGGCCTGGCGTATATACTCTGCAGAAATTTGCCCTATTAGATGTTGGTGTAGCCACAAGACTGGTGGGCACAGGAATGGGCCCTGCTGTGAGTTAATAGATCAAGATTTGTAATTGCATGCACCTGTTGAACAGGGCAGAAAAATTGGGGGGGTGGTGGTGGTGGACGGTGTTGCCACAAGACTGTAAGCTCTCACAGTTACTCTTGGTGGGCGCAGGAATAGGCCCTGCTGTGAGTTATTAGATCAAGATTTGTAATTGCAAGCACCTGATGAACAGGGCAGAAAAATTGGGCCTTTGGCGGTGGTGGTGGACGGTGTTGCCACAAGACTGTAGGCCCTCATAGTTACTCTTGGTGGGCGCAGGAATGGGCCCTGCTGTGAGTTATTAGATCAAGATTTGTAATTGCAAGCACCTGATGAACAGGGCAGAAAAATTGGGCCTTTGGCGGTGGTGGTGGACGGTGTTGCCACAAGACTGTAGGCCCTCATAGTTACTCTTGGTGGGCGCAGGAATGGGCCCTGCTGTGAGTTATTAGATCAAGATTTGTAATTGCAAGCACCTGATGAACAGGGCAGAAAAATTGGGCCTTTGGCGGTGGTGGTGGACGGTGTTGCCACAAGACTGTAGGCCCTCATAGTTACTCTTGGTGGGCGCAGGAATGGGCCCTGCTGTGAACTATTAGATCAAGATTTGTAATTACCCGCCCCTGTTAAACAGGGGCTGAAAAATTGTGCCTTAGGCACTGGTGCTGGTGCCACAACACTGCAACCCCTCACAGATACTGTACTTGGAGCACAGCAGTCACACGTGTTGCGAAGCATTTTTTTAAAAAATTGTAATTACCCGCCCCTGTTAAACAGGGGCTGAAAAATTGTGCCTTAGGCACTGGTGCTGGTGCCACAACACTGCAACCCCTCACAGATACTGTACTTGGAGCACAGCAGTCACACGTGTTGCGAAGCATTTTTTAAAAAAATTGTAATTACCCCGCCCCTGTTAAACAGGGGCTGAAAAATTGTGCCTTAGGCACTGGTGCTGGTGCCACAACACTGCAACCCCTCACAGATACTGTACTTGGAGCACAGCAGTCACACGTGTTAAGAAGCATTTTTTTAAAAAATTGTAATTACCCGCCCCTGTTAAACAGGGGCTGAAAAATTGTGCCTTAGGCACTGGTGCTGGTGCCACAACACTGCAACCCCTCACAGATACTGTACTTGGAGCACAGCAGTCACACGTGTTGCGAAGCATTTTTTTAAAAAATTGTAATTACCCGCCCCTGTTAAACAGGGGCTGAAAAATTGTGCCTTAGGCACTGGTGCTGGTGCCACAACACTGCAACCCCTCACAGATACTGTACTTGGAGCACAGCAGTCACACGTGTTGCGAAGCATTTTTTGAAAAAATTTTAAGTACACGCCCCTGTTAAACATCACACGTGTTGCGAAGCATTTTTTTAAAAAATTGTAATTACCCGCCCCTGTTAAACAGGGGCTGAAAAATTGTGCCTTAGGCACTGGTGCTGGTGCCACAACACTGCAACCCCTCACAGATACTGTACTTGGAGCACAGCAGTCACACGTGTTGCGAAGCATTTTTTAAAAAAATTGTAAGTACACGCCCCTGTTAAACAGGGGCTGAAAAATTTGCCTTAGGCACTGGTGCTGGTGCCACAACACTGCAACCCCTCACAGATACTGTACTTGGAGCACAGCAGTCACACGTGTTGCGAAGCATTTTTTTTATAAAAATTGTATGTACACGCCCCTGTTAAACAGGGGCTGAAAAATTGTGCCTTAGGCACTGGTGTGGTGGCATGGATCATTGAGGAGGAGGAAGAGGATAGTCAGTGAACATAAGAGGACAGTCACTCAGCATCAGCATAGGCAGTCTTGAAGGGATGTGATATTAAAAATTATTCGGTTATATCCGCCTCAGGTGCCTGGTAGCTGGTGGTGATCCAAGACTGATTCATTTTGATGAAGGTCAGTCGATCAACCGAGGCGGTGGACAGGCGCACCCTATGATCGGTGACAAATCCTCCAGCAGCACTGAATGTGCGTTTGGAAAGAACGCTGGAGGCAGGACAGGCCAGTAGCTCAATTGCATACTGTGCAAGCTCTGGCCAGTGATCCATCCTCAGGACCCAGTAAGCCAGAGGATTTTCGGTGGGAAAGGTGTCCAAGTCTGACCTTGCCCCAAGGTATTCCTGCACCATGTATATCAGACGCTGGCGATGGTTGCTGGAACCGATCATACCTTGGGGCTGCGGACTAAAAAATTGTCTGAACGCATCGGTCAGACGTCCACCTTCCCCACCGCTCCTTCTGCTACTGACCGAAGCCTCAGCAACTCGTCGCCCAGGACCAGGAGTTTGTAGCCTCCCAGTTTCTGGGAACGCGTTGCACAGACCTTTCTGCAAGGCCTCCCTGAGATGTCTCATCCTCTGCTCCCTCTGCGACGGCAAGATAAGGTCCGCAACCTTACCCTTGTACCGCGGATCAAGGAGAGTGGCCAGCCAGTAATGGTCCCTCTCCTTGATCCGAAGAACACGAGGATCCTTCCGCAGGCTTTGCAGGATCAGGGAGGCCATGCAGCGTAGGTTAGCTGAGGCATTCGGTCCGGAGTCTTCTGGGTCACTGAGGATGACATGATCGCCAGCCACCTCCTCCCAGCCACGTACAAGTCCACTGGTTTGTTGGGACTGTACATCATCCCTAAAAGACTGCTGCTGCTGATGCTGAGTGCCAGGCTCCACCTCCATGCTCACACAATCCTCCTCCTCCTCCTCCTCCTCATCCTCTTCCTGTGTGATGGGTGGGACAGAAGGAACACTGTCCGGATAAAGGGGGCCTTGAGAGGCAAGGAAGTCCTCCTCTTCCTGCCTCTGTTCTGCCTCAAGTGCCCTGTCCATTATCCCACGCAGCGTATGCTCCAACAGGTGGACAAGAGGGACAGTGTCACTGATGCATGCACTGTCACTGCTCACCATCCTCGTGGCCTCCTCAAATGGTGAGAGGACAGTGCATGCATCCCTGATCATGCTCCACTGACGTGGGGAAAAAAAACAAGCTCCCCTGACCCTGTCCTGGTGCCGTAGTCGCAAAGGTACTCATTGATGGCCCTCTGCTGCGTGTGCAGTCGCTGCAGCATGGCCAACGTTGAGTTCCACCTGGTGGGCATGTCACATATTAGGCGGTTCTTGGGCAGGTTCAGCTCCTTTTGCAGCTCAGTCAGCCAAGCACTGGCATTATAAGATCGGCGGAAATGCACACAGACTTTCCTGGCCTGCCTCAGGACATCCTGTAAGCCTGGGAACCTGCCCAAGAACCGCTGCACCACCAGGTTGAGGACGTGAGCCATGCAGGGCACATGGGTGAGCTGCCCCTGTCGCAGGGCGGAGAGGAGGTTGGTGCCATTGTCAGAAACGACCATTCCTGGCTTAAGCTGACGTGGCGTCAACCACCTCTCGACCTGCCCCTGCAGAGCTGACAGAACCTCTGGCCCAGTGTGGCTCCTGTCCCCCAAACACACCAGCGCAAGCACGGCATGGCATCTTTTTGCCTGCGTACTTGCGTAGCCCCTTGTACGCCTACGGAGCACCGCTGGTTCCAAGGACAGAGCACTGGAGGAAGAAGAAGAGGAGGGGGTGGAGGAGAGAGGTGTGTCACAACCAGTAGCAGTAGTAGCGTTTTGGAGACGTGGTGGCGGAACAACCTCCAACACTACTGCACCTTGTCCTGCATCCCTCCCAGCTGCCAATAGAGTGACCCAATGGGCCGTGAAAGAAAGGTACCGTCCCTGTCCATGCCTGCTGGACCATGAGTCAGCGGTAATATGCACCTTACCGCTGACCGCCCTGTCCAGCGAGGCATGGACATTGCCCTCCACATGCCGGTAGAGAGACGGAATCGCCTTCCGTGAGAAAAAGTGGCGTTTGGGAACCTGCCACTGAGGAACCGCACATTGAACAAACTCACGGAAGGGGGCCGAGTCTACCAACTGAAAAGGCAGCAGTTGAAGTGCTAGCAATTTAGCCAGGCTAGCATTCAACCGCTGGGCATGTGGATGGCTGGGAGTGTACTTCTTTCTACGGTCCAGCAGCTGGGGCAGGGAAATTTGCCTGCTGCAATCGGACGTCGGTGTACTGCAAGTACTTGGTTGTGACACACCTAATTCTACACCTTCAGTCCTCTCAGAGCAGCTTTCAGAGAGGACTGAAGGTGTAGTGGGGATGGAGATCCCAGCTGAGGAGGAGCAAGGAGAGGTCCGCTTAGTTCTTTGGTGTGGGTCTTTTATGTGTGCCTGCCAACGAGCTGCATGGCAGGTCGCCATATGTCTGGTCATGCTTGTGGTGCCCAAGCGGCTGATGTTTTGGCCACGCGAGATACGCTTGAGACAAATATTGCAAATAGCAGTGGTGCAATCTGATGCACTCGTCTCAAAAAAGGCCCACACCAAAGAACTTTTCTGATAACGTGCAGAGGCAGCGCCCTGCACAGGCGGAGCTCTGCGGTGTTGTACAGTTGCTGTGCTGGCCTCTACCTGGCCCCCAGGGGGCATCCTGCCTCGTTGGACATGTGACGCCGCATCCTCCTCCTCCTCGTCCTCCTCCTCATCCTCTCTCCCTTCAGGCACCCACGTGGAGTCAGTGACCTCATCATCCCCTCCCTCTTAACCACTAGATCAAACCTGGCATTAAGCTGCAGCTGGTGGAACAGTACTGCCAGATTCCTCAAGCTGGGTATCATCATCCGAGCCTTCGAATCGTTGGGCATCCTCCTGGAGCATGTACCCAACACTGTGCTCAAAGAGTTCGGGGGACTCCTCAGGAGGACATGGTGGGTCTAGGGAAGGGGTGGCTGATGATGCTCTGCCAGTACCCTGAGCCTGGGTGAGAGAGGATGAGGAGGATGAGGAGGCATGATGCGGCTCCACATGTCCAGCTGCCGAAAACAAAGACGCGCGTGTCCCATGGCCACGTCCACGTCCACGGCCACGTCCACTAGAAACAGAGCCTGCCTGCCCTGTGTTCTTGGCTCTGCACGCTCTGCCTCCCCTTGGCGGTCTTCCAGCCATTGTAGTCGGTAGTCCTGTGGGTGCTGCTGAGAAGAATATATAGGAGCTCTGTGTGATGCCACTAACACACTAGAAGTCCTATGGGTGCTTCTGCAAAGAAAATAGAGGAGCTCTGTGTGATGCCACTAACACACTAGAAGTCCTATGGGTGCTGCTGAGAAGAAAATATAGGAGCTCTGTGTGATGCCACTAACACACTAGAAGTCCTATGGGTGCTTCTGCAAAGAAAATAGAGGAGCTCTGTGTGATGCCACTAACACACTAGAAGTCCTGTGGGTGCTTCTGCAAAGAAAATAGAGGAGCTCTGTGTGATGCCACTAACACACTAGAAGTCCTGTGGGTGCTGCTGAGAAGAAAATATAGGAGCTCTGTGTGATGCCACTAACACACTAGAAGTCCTATGGGTGCTTCTGCAAAGAAAATAGAGGAGCTCTGTGTGATGCCACTAACACACTAGAAGTCCTGTGGGTGCTTCTGCAAAGAAAATAGAGGAGCTCTGTGTGATGCCACTAACACACTAGAAGTCCTGTGGGTGCTGCTGAGAAGAAAATATAGGAGCTCTGTGTGATGCCACTAACACACTAGAAGTCCTATGGGTGCTTCTGAGAAGAAAATAGAGGAGCTCTGTGTGATGCCACTAACACACTAGAAGTCCTGTGGGTGCTTCTGCAAAGAAAATAGAGGAGCTCTGTGTGATGCCACTAACACACTAGAAGTCCTGTGGGTGCTGCTGAGAAGAAAATATAGGAGCTCTGTGTGATGCCACTAACACACTAGAAGTCCTATGGGTGCTTCTGCAAAGAAAATAGAGGAGCTCTGTGTGATGCCACTAACACACTAGAAGTCCTGTGGGTGCTTCTGCAAAGAAAATAGGAGTTCTGTGTGATGCCACTAACACACTAGAAGTCCTGTGGGTGCTGCTGAGAAGAAAATATAGGAGCTCTGTGTGATGCCACTAACACACTAGAAGTCCTATGGGTGCTTCTGCAAAGAAAATAGAGGAGCTCTGTGTGATGCCACTAACACACTAGAAGTCCTATGGGTGCTTCTGCAAAGAAAATAGAGGAGCTCTGTGTGATGCCACTAACACACTAGAAGTCCTGTGGGTGCTTCTGCAAAGAAAATAGAGGAGCTCTGTGTGATGCCACTAACACACTAGAAGTCCTGTGGGTGCTGCTGAGAAGAAAATATAGGAGCTCTGTGTGATGCCACTAACACACTAGAAGTCCTATGGGTGCTTCTGCAAAGAAAATAGAGGAGCTCTGTGTGATGCCACTAACACACTAGAAGTCCTGTGGGTGCTGCTGAGAAGAAAATATAGGAGCTCTGTGTGATGCCACTAACACACTAGAAGTCCTATGGGTGCTTCTGCAAAGAAAATAGAGGAGCTCTGTGTGATGCCACTAACACACTAGAAGTCCTGTGGGTGCGGCTGAGAAGAAAATATAGGAGCTCTGTGTGATGCCACTAACACACTAGAAGTCCTATGGGTGCTTCTGCAAAGAAAATAGAGGAGCTCTGTGTGATGCCACTAACACACTAGAAGTCCTGTGGGTGCTTCTGCAAAGAAAATAGAGGAGCTCTGTGTGATGCCACTAACACACTAGAAGTCCTGTGGGTGCTGCTGAGAAGAAAATATAGGAGCTCTGTGTGATGCCACTAACACACTAGAAGTCCTATGGGTGCTTCTGCAAAGAAAATAGAGGAGCTCTGTGTGATGCCACTAACACACTAGAAGTCCTGTGGGTGCTGCTGAGAAGAAAATATAGGAGCTCTGTGTGATGCCACTAACACACTAGAAGTCCTATGGGTGCTTCTGCAAAGAAAATAGAGGAGCTCTGTGTGATGCCACTAACACACTAGAAGTCCTGTGGGTGCTGCTGAGAAGAAAATATAGGAGCTCTGTGTGATGCCACTAACACACTAGAAGTCCTATGGGTGCTTCTGCAAAGAAAATAGAGGAGCTCTGTGTGATGCCACTAACACACTAGAAGTCCTGTGGGTGCTTCTGCAAAGAAAATAGAGGAGCTCTGTGTGATGCCACTAACACACTAGAAGTCCTGTGGGTGCTGCTGAGAAGAAAATAGAGGAGCTCTGTGTGATGCCACTAACACACTAGAAGTCCTATAGGTGCTTCTGGGAAGAAAATATAGGTCTGTGTGATGGGACTAACACACTTCAAGTCCTATAGGTGCTTCTGGGAACAAAATATAGGATCTCTGTGTGATGGGACTAACACACTTCAAGTCCTATGGGTGCTTCTGGGAAGAAAATATAGGTCTGTGTGATGGGACTAACACACTTCAAGTCCTATAGGTGCTTCTGGGAACAAAATATAGGATCTCTGTGTGATGGGACTAACACACTTCAAGTCCTATGGGTGCTTCTGGGAAGAAAATATAGGTCTGTGTGATGGGACTAACACACTTCAAGTCCTATAGGTGCTTCTGGGAACAAAATATAGGATCTCTGTGTGATGGGACTAATACACTTCAAGTCCTATGGGTGCTTCTGGGAAGAAAATATAGGTCTGTGTGATGGGACTAACACACTTCAAGTCCTATAGGTGCTTCTGGGAACAAAATATAGGATCTCTGTGTGATGGGACTAACACACGTCAAGTCCTATAGGTGCTTCTGGGAACAAAGTATATGATCTCTGTGTGATGGGACTAACACACTTCAAGTCCTATAGGTGCTTCTGGGAACAAAATATATGATCTCTGTGTGATGGGACTAACACACTTCAAGTCCTATGGGTGCTTCTGGGAACAAAATATATGATCTCTGTGTGATGGGACTAACACACTTCAAGTCCTATAGGTGCTTCTGGGAACAAAATATATGATCTCTGTGTGATGGGTCTAACACACTTCAAGTCCTATAGGTGCTTCTGGGAACAAAATATAGGATCTCTGTGTGATGGGACTAACACACTTCAAGTCCTATGGGTGCTTCTGGGAAGAAAATATAGGTCTGTGTGATGGGACTAACACACTTCAAGTCCTATAGGTGCTTCTGGGAACAAAATATAGGATCTCTGTGTGATGGGACTAACACACTTCAAGTCCTATGGGTGCTTCTGGGAAGAAAATATAGGTCTGTGTGATGGGACTAACACACTTCAAGTCCTATAGGTGCTTCTGGGAACAAAATATATGATCTCTGTGTGATGGGACTAACACACTTCAAGTCCTATAGGTGCTTCTGGGAACAAAATATATGATCTCTGTGTGATGGGACTAACACACTTCAAGTCCTATAGGTGCTTCTGGGAACAAAATATATGATCTCTGTGTGATGGGACTAACACTTTTCAAGTCCTATAGGTGCTTCTGGGAAGAAAATATAGGTCTGTGTGATGGGACTAACACACTTCAAGTCCTATAGGTGCTTCTGGGAACAAAATATATGATCTCTGTGTGATGGGACTAACACACTTCAAGTCCTATGGGTGCTTCTGGGAACAAAATATATGATCTCTGTGTGATGGGACTAACACACTTCAAGTCCTATAGGTGCTTCTGGGAACAAAATATATGATCTCTGTGTGATGGGACTAACACACTTCAAGTCCTATAGGTGCTTCTGGGAAGAAAATATAGGTCTGTGTGATGGGACTAACACACTTCAAGTCCTATAGGTGCTTCTGGGAACAAAATATATGATCTCTGTGTGATGGGACTAACACACTTCAAGTCCTATAGGTGCTTCTGGGAACAAAATATATGATCTCTGTGTGATGGGACTAACACACTTCAAGTCCTATAGGTGCTTCTGGGAAGAAAATATAGGTCTGTGTGATGGGACTAACACACTTCAAGTCCTATAGGTGCTTCTGGGAACAAAATATATGATCTCTGTGTGATGGGACTAACACACTTCAAGTCCTATAGGTGCTTCTGGGAAGAAAATATATGATCTCTGTGTGATGGGACTAACACACTTCAAGTCCTATAGGTGCTTCTGGGAACAAAATATATGATCTCTGTGTGATGGGACTAACACACTTCAAGTCCTATAGGTGCTTCTGGGAACAAAATATATGATCTCTGTGTGATGGGACTAACACACTTCAAGTCCTATGGGTGCTTCTGGGAACAAAATATATGATCTCTGTGTGATGGGACTAACACACTTCAAGTCCTATAGGTGCTTCTGGAAGAAAATATATGATCTCTGTGTGATGGGACTAACACACTTCAAGTCCTATAGGTGCTTCTGGGAACAAAATATATGATCTCTGTGTGATGGGACTAACACACTTCAAGTCCTATAGGTGCTTCTGGGAAGAAAATATAGGTCTGTGTGATGGGACTAACACACTTCAAGTCCTATAGGTGCTTCTGGGAACAAAATATATGATCTCTGTGTGATGGGACTAACACACTTCAAGTCCTATAGGTGCTTCTGGGAAGAAAATATAGGAGCTCTGCCTGCCTGCCACGAACACACTACAAGTCCTATAGGTGCTTCTGGGAACAAAATATAGGAGCTCTGCCTGCCTGCCAGGAACACACTACAAGTCCTATAGGTGCTTCTGGGAACAAAATATAGGAGCTCTGCCTGCCTGCCAGGAACACACTACAAGTCCTATAGGTGCTTCTGGGAACAAAATATAGGAGCTCTGCCTGCCTGCCAGGAACACACTACAAGTCCTATAGGTGCTTCTGGGAACAAAATATAGGAGCTCTGCCTGCCTGCCACGAACACACTACAAGTCCTATAGGTGCTTCTGGGAAAAAAATATAGGAGCTCTGCCTGCCTGCCACGAACACACTACAAGTCCTATAGGTGCTTCTGGGAACAAAATATAGGAGCTCTGCCTGCCTGCCACGAACACACTACAAGTCCTATAGGTGCTTCTGGGAACAAAATATAGGAGCTCTGCCTGCCTGCCACGAACACACTACAAGCCCCTCTTTCTAAATCAATCTTTGTAAATGAATCTATCTAACTCAATCTCTCTAAGTAAATCTCTCTAACTAACTAAATCCAGCAGAGTGTCACAGATCTATCCTGCTCTATCTACGCCGGAACAGCATGTGACCGGCGCAGACGGCGTGGCGGCCTTTTATAGGGGGGGCGTGTACTAAAGCCCCTGAGCTGTAATTGGCTACAGGCGTCCTGCCTGTAGCCAATTATGGCTCTTCGAGTTTCCGGGGCTGTGATTGGCCAAGCATGCGGGGTCACAGTGCATGCTTGGCCAATCATCAGCCAGCAATGCACTGCGCCGGCCGCGCCGGCCGCAATGCATTGCGGGGCCGCTCGCATCACACGAACGTGATGCGAGCGGCCAAAATAGTTCTGGGCTCGCCGAGCGAGCGAACGCCCGGTGCTCGATGCGAACGTGGGTTCGCATCGAGCACCGGGCCCATCCCTAATGCTGAGTGACTGTCCTGTTATGTTGACTGACTATCCTCTTCCTCCTCAATGATCCTGATGATAGCTTGGAAGAACATTTTTGTTTCTGGGTGCCACCACCAGTGGCTAAGGCCCAATTTTTCAGCCCCTGTTTAACAGGGGCGCGTAATTACAATTTTTTAAGCAATGCTTCGCAACAGGTCTGACTGCTGTGCTCCAAGTACAGTATCTGTGAGGGGTTGCAGTGTTGTGACACCAGCACCAGTGCCTAAGGCCCAATTTTTCAGCCCCTGTTTAACAGGGGCATGTAATTACAATTTTTTATGCAATGCTTTGCAACAGGTCTGGCTGCTGTGCTCCAAGTACAGTATCTGTGAGGGGTTGCAGTGTTGTGGCACCAGCACCAGTGCCTAAGGCACAATTTTTCAGCCCCTGTTTAACAGGGGCGTGTAATTACAATTTTTTATGCAATGCTTTGCAACAGGTCTGACTGCTGTGCTCCAAGTACAGTATCTGTGAGGGGTTGCAGTGTTGTGGCACCAGCGCCTAAGGCACAATTTTTCAGCCCCTGTTTAACAGGGGCGTGTAATTACAATTTTTTAAGCAATGCTTCGCAACAGGTCTGACTGCTGTGCTCCAAGTACAGTATCCGTGAGGGGTTGCAGTGTTGTGGCACCAGCACCAGTGCCTAAGGCCCAATTTTTCAGCCCCTGTTTAACAGGGGCTTGTAATTACAAATCTTGATCTAATAGTTCACAGCAGGGCCCATTCCTGCGCCCACCAAGAATAACTGTGAGGGCTTAAAGTCTTGTGGCAACACTGTCCACCACCGCCACCAAAGGCCCAATTTTTCAGCCCCTGTTTAACAGGGGCGTGTAATTACAAATCTTGATCTAATAATTCTCAGCAGGGCCCATTCCTGCGCCCACCAAGAGTAACTGTGAGGGCTCACAGTGTTGTGGCAACACCGTCTACCACCAAAGGCCCAATTTTTCTGGCCCTGTTCAACACGTGCATGCAATTACAAATTTTGATCTAATAATTCACAGCAGGGCCCATTCCTGTGCCCACCAAGAGTAACTGTGAGGGCTTACAGTGTTGTGGCAACACCAACATCTAATGGGGCAAATTTCTGCAGAGTATATTCGGCAGGCCCCTACTTTCAAACATCTAACTTACAAACGACTCCTACTTGCAAACGGAAGTAGAAAACAGGAAGTGAGAGGAAATCTACCCCTAGGAAGGGAAATTCTATCCTGTTAGATTTAATTTGGGAAAAAGGTATCTCCTCTCTACTGATGCTTTATCACCAATCCTTGTTTTAATAAAAACCCCACTTTTCCAAAAACATTTGTCATTGGGACAGAAAGTGAGGTGAAATGTTCTGAACAGGTGCGAAGACAGCAAAACAAATGTTACAGGGATGATAACCCTTCCCTATGTTCTCCAAAAAGCTTAAAAATAGATTTTTTTTGGATGGAGCTAGACTTAAAAATGTACCTGTTCAAAATTACAAACAGATTCTACTTAAGGACAAACCTACAGTCCCTGTCTTGTTTGTACCGCCTGTATACTGCTGTTCAGAGTATATAGGGTTGTAGGTATAGGGTTTTATTTTGGGTGTGGGGTTCCCCTTAATATCCATACAAGACCCAAAGGGGCTGGTAATGGGCTGGGGTAGGGGGGGGGGGGGGGGGTTGATGGGGTAGTCATGCCATTTTTCTCAAAGATTTTCATCCATATTGCCAGGACAAGACATGACATTAAAGCCGCAAGCAGTTTTAAATTGCTTATTTTTTTCCTTTACAAATGTCATTTTTTGCAGGGACAGTTCTAAACACGGGAAACACATGCCACTTCACAGGCATACTTTAAACACCCCCCAGCTACCATATTTAAAGGAATATTCCACTTTTTTTTTTTCACTTTATGCATCATTAAAATGACTGCTCCCGAAAAAACGTCAGTTTTTAAAACTTCTTTTTGCATTGATACATGTCCCCTGGGGCAGGACCCGGGTCCCCAAACCTCTTTTATGACATTAACATGCATATTGGCCGTTATAATTAGCACTTTAGATTTCAAACGTTTGCGTCCATTGTAACTAATAGGGTTTGAATATTCGCTCAAATTTTCGGTCCGTTCACAGGTTCTGGTGCGAACCGAACCCGGGGGTGTTCGGCTCATCCCTAGTAATGGATCTCACACATATTTACACAACAAACATACATCTAACCACTCGAGCTCCGGAAGGCTTTACCGCCTTAATGACCAGGACATTTTTTTATTATTTAGCACTGCGCTACTTTCTTCCTTTCGTATCACTTGATCCTCCTTTTTAGATTGTAAGCTTTAACGAACAGGGCCCTCTGATTCCTCCTGCATTAAATTGTATTGTAACTGCACTGTTTGCACTAATGTTGTAAAGCGCTGCACAAACTGTTGGCACTATATAAATCCTGTATAATAATAATAATTGCACAGTCATGCAATGTTGTACCCAAATGAAATGTATATCATTTTATCACAAATAGAGCTTTCTGTTGGTGGTATTTGATCACCACTGGGTTTTATATTTTTTATTATATAAATGAAAAAAGACTAAACATGTTGAAAAAAAAAAACATTACTTTTTACTTTCTGCTATAAAACATATCCATCAAATAATATGTGCTGCTTTTTCCTAAAAATCATTTTTTCAGATCATTCCCCCTGTACAAAGGCCTGTGTGTTTGTCAACAAAGGGCTCTGGGTTGTGATTGGACACAGCAGATCAGCAGGTGTCACCCATGTATCCTTGGCTAAAGCCTGCTGATAAAATCCCTCTCAAATCACAGCAGAAGTTGGCGGGGGGAGGCATGCACACCCTAAACCCAGAATAAGGGAGCGAAGTACAGGTACGTCACTGTGCCTGTACAAGCAGTAACATTTGGCCGGGCGGTCATACGTTGTTAAAGAAGAACTCTAGACAACAAAAAACAGTAGAATTTCAATTTTTACACATATCTTATTTTACAGCCATATGCTTCATATTTTTCAAACACATCTGCACATTCTTCTTATCTGAAACTTAACTCACATTTCTACATATTTCAATATATTATATCAATTCAATATTTCCTATCTGATGCACATAACACAATCTCCTCTCTCATAATTAATTTTATACTTTATAGGCATTGTACAGTCAACAATTAGCTTTTTCTCTGTTACACAGATGCATCACATATGCGTAACTCTTTGCAATCATCTCCTGTATTGATTCCGTACATGCCATTATAAGTGAGTGGGCAGTCTTAGTGTAGGATATAATGTGCTTACAATAATTTCATCAATGTTATTTTTAGATTCTTCACAGTTATATTCATATATCATTTTCATGGACAATACGTCTCTTTCCATCTCTTTCAACATCTTTCCACACTGTTCACTTGCATTTATCCACTTGCCCTTCTTAATTTTGAAAGTATTCAAGCAATGCCTTTTACACTTTTTCCAAAGCTGTGGGTCAAATTTCCCTTCTAGGTGTACTAAACCCCTGTAAACCTTGGTTCCATTTCTTCAGGAAATCAATTGCAAAGTTGAGGTGACAACAGTTGTTCAAACAGGCTGGTTACTGGTAAGACTATTTTTGAGTACAGAGATTAATCTTCTAGATGAAAAGACATGAAAATAATAGGAAATACTTGATTTTAGACTTCTGTTCTATGTCTGTTTAATCAAAACTGAATGTTTTATAAATACAATGGGGGTTATTTACTAAAGAAAAATCCACTTTGCACTGCAAGTGCACTTGGAAGTGCAGCTGCTGTATATCTGAGGGGGACATGCAAGGAAAATAAAAAACAGCATTTTAGCTTGCACATGATTGGATGATAAAATCAGCAGAGATTCCCCTCATTTCGGATCTACCCCTTAGATTCAGAGCGACTGCACTTCCAAGTGCACTTTCAGTAGAAAGTGGATTTGCCTTTTGTAAATAACCCCCAATAGCTGCTACATTTTCCCCTTTAACCACTAGCTGACCGCCCACTGTCAAATGACGGCGGGACGGTGCAGCTACTGTGGCGGGACGCTGTCATATGACGTCGTCTACAATTTGGCCACTGGGGGGCGCGCGCGCGCCCCGGGCGGCGCGCCCGCCCCCGCCGCGTAGCTGGGGCCCCGCTGCGCGTGCCCGGCTTTTGCAATGACCGCCAGGCACCCGCGATTGCCCGGTAATCGAGCAGGACGTGGATCTGTGTGTGTAAACACACAGATCCACGTCCTGTCAGAGGAGAGGAGACCGATGGTGTGTCCCTTGTACATAGGGACATCGATCGGTCTCCTCCCCCAGTCAGTCCCCTCCCCCCACAGTAAGAATCACCAAGATAGGGTACACATTAACCCCTGCAGCGCCCCCTAGCGTTAACCCCTTCCCTGCCAGTCACATTTATACAGTAATCAATGCATTTTTATAGCACGGATCGCTGTATAAATGTGAATGGTCCCAAAAATGAGTCAAAAGTGTCCGAAGTGTCCGCCGCAATGTCGCAGTCATGATAAAATTCGCAAATCGCCGCCATTACTAGTAAAAAAAAAATAATAATAAAAATGCTATAAATCTATCCCCTATTTTGTAGACGCTATAACTTTTGCGCAAACCAATCAATATACGCTTATTGCGATTTTTTTTTACCAAAAATATGTAGAAGAATACGTATCGGCCTAAACTGAGGAAAAAATTTGTTTAAAAAAAAAAAAAAATTGGATATTTATTATAATAAAAAGTAAAAAATATTATGTTTTTTCAAACTTGTCCCTCTTCTTTTGTTTATAGCGCAAGAAATAAAAAACGCAGAGGTGATCAAATACCACCAAAATAAAGCTCTATCTGTGGGGAAAAAATTATAAAAATTTTATTTGGGTACAGCGTTGCATGACCGCGCAATTGTCATTCAAAATGCGACAGCGCTGAAAGCTGAAAAATGGCTTGGTCAGGAAGGAGGTGTTCGTGGCTGGTAGGCAAGTGGTTAAGTACAAATAAACTATTACTGGTGCATGTGGTGTCTTTTTTTTAATTTTTATTTTTGGAAATAAGTGATACTGTAATGTAGATTTCCACATTAGAAAATAGTTGCTGGGGGTCCTATTCAAATTAGGGCTTGAGTCAAAATAAGGTAAATCAGGAAATGTACTCACTACAATATTCATTTTTTTAGGGAGTAAATAATACTGTAATATTCATTTCCAGATTTAGAAATGACTGTTAGTGTTTTTTTTTTTCTGGGATTAAATTATACTGGAATGTATTATATTTAACAACATCACCTCTCACACCTGTAGACTCCTAGCAGAGCAAGTTTTTACATTTTCTCATGGTCTGTTCATCCAGAAATAACTTTGTCAATACTTAAGAGAACAAAGTAATACAAATTCTGTTTTTAAGGACAAACAAGGTTTTTTTTTTTTCATAATATTGTCTTGCAAAAATAATTTTGTTATGCAATCCTTAAACAAAAAAGTAACAAGACTAAAAAAAAGCACTTTCTTCTTTTGATTAGTGTTAGTGAAAAAAAATAGTGGTATGGCAGATAAAAAGTAAAATGTTATGTTATAATTTGTCCTACGTAAAATGACACTTAAATTCTGCACATTATAGCCTACACTAAGACCCCCACCTACTTATAGTGGGCAAGTGAGGGTGAGGCATGGATGGAAGCCTTCTGTAAACAAGTGCAGAATCAATACAAGTGATGATTGCAAAGAGCAAAGTATCTGTGCAATGCCATTGCCACAAATATATTTTATAAATGAGCCCCAGGGCACGGGGGTCTCATTTACAGATATGTTTGAAAAGGGTCATGGTATCCAAATATTATTGGATTATTTGCAAAATATTAGCTGTCTTGATCCTAAGGGCCAAAGGCCAGGAATCCCGGGAGAGGAGCAGAGAGTAGAGAGAAGGAAGAAAGAAACCAAGAGAGAGGGGGGAAGAGCATGTATAAAACATGATGCAAGCAAACCAGAAGGGTCATCATCAGCATTCAAAACTACAAATAATGCAATAAGTCAGGATCGAGATCCATTGAACTGGATCTCAATAACAAAATGTTGCATCTTCTGCCTGGGCACTCCACAGTGGACTTTCCAGGTAGGGAGTGAAGTCAGGATTGCAGTGAAAGACCCCTGAGAGAACAGAAGCACAAATACGATAAAGAACAATATGAAAATTAGGACAAATGCTTTAATGTAAAAAAAAAAACATATACATTTAGCATATTGTTTTGTGAATATATTGCACTATAATGTTGTTTTATAGATTTTGCAATGGATGGTGGAGGTTATGCTCTGAAGAGGTCTAGTCAAAAATTATAAATACTGGGCATGTAGACAAAACTATATTTTGGGGGAATTTTTCTGGAAGTATATTATACTGTAATTTTGATATATTTATAAGAAAACTGTTGGTGGGGTCATGTTTAAAATAGGGCTTTGAAGAGAATAAATATTGTGAATGTAGGAGCCAAAATATTGTGAGTGCTTTTATCTTTGAAATAATTACACTCCAATAATTATTTATTTATTTTCAAGGGGCTGCTTGGGTTCTGTTAAAAATGGGTCTAGTCATATTTGGTTGCTTTTTTCAACAAAATTAATACACAAAAAGTGCATAAATGTTGTGCTTAAAAACATTATTCTACCTTTTTACTTTGAAAAAAAAAATAATAATTTTCAAGGTTCAAGGTTTCTTGATAAAAAAATATGCCTGTTGTCTACCCGTGAAACTGCAGCCCACTAAAGAACCTCACCTAGAGGTATAGCTTACAAAATTTGCAGAACTATCTATCCTGCAAAATTGCATGTAATGTACACACGTTCTGTGTGAATGCCAGCAAAGTTGAATGTTACTAGGATATTTTTTCTCCAGAGCCAATGTTCAATATTCATAAGAATTATGTGACTAAAGAAAATACCACATTATGACCACTAGATGGTGCTGATAATCATAGGAAATAAATACTTCTAATTTTCCTAATTCAAGCTATTTTTAGGAATAAAAAAACATCCGCCCTGTAGAGAAAATAGCCTAGTGAAAAAACTTTGCTTGGTTCATTAAAAATCAAACTCATGAAAATTATAAGTAAGAAAAAATGTTTTAACATTCTAATAAATACAACTGTATCAAGTTTATACATGTAAAAATATGTCTACTATTAAAATTATACATTTTTGTATAATTAATCAAAACTGTAAATCAGAAACTTACACTAAAAACTCTAATGCCTAAGTTGTTGATCATTATACTAAACTGATGTCCCTAAAACTATTTAAAAACCTCTAATACCTTTTTTATATTCATTTTATGTTGATAGGGCCCTAATTACATTTGGGGTGCTTAAATGAGAGCATTCACTTGTTACATACCATCTGTTCTTTGAGCTGCCATTTTTTTTCCACAGCATGCCAGCATGTATCACCGTTATGTTTGGGGTTTGCACATTTCCTGCTGGGTTCAGTGTATGTCCAGCAAAATAAACTTTGCTCAGTTTACTCATCCCTAGCCAACCGCACAGCTTTCCTTCTATTTTACCTGCATCATCATTTCAATAGCCAAAATGACAGCTGGAACACAGAGCAGGACATTTTAAACTAATGCACCCTAACAACATGCTGGACACAATAAAACTGCAAGTGTTAAATACATTAACAGGTTGAAAGTATACTACCTCCTTACATATATAAATGAATGGTATGGCAACCAGACCCAAACTTTTATCAACATTTTCAGCAAATACTGTACATTTAAATGGATATCACGACTTAAACTCTTCCACAATATCCTCCCACAACCTGATGAGATTTCTTAAATTTTTTTGACATCTATCACTTGCGATCACTACCCATCAGCACTTTTTTTTTTTTTATCTATTCTTATTTGACAGGAAATATTGTTATGAGAGAATCTCCAGACAAAAGAATATGTCATTTTATTTTAATGTGTTAGAACTTTATATAAGCTAGATATGTAGATGCCACGTTGTAGCCTGTTATGTAATTGTTGTAGTCTACCACAGAGTTAGATGGATGTAGATATTCTACAGGATATTTGTCTGCCAAAATCTGGTGCTTATTTTATTGTCCTTCAGCTAGAAAAGATCTCCAGGAAAGATGAATACACTAGTAAATTGCATTACAACATAAATTATGCCAGCAAAATGCAATTAGCTTGTTCTGCTTGGCATTCAGCTGTAAAAGCCTTAGCAGGGTTGTACAGTGACTGTGCATTATCGGGAATGTAGAAAGTGACATTTTCACTGTTTTTAAAGCAAATGCTAGACACTCAGCCCTCACAAGTTGAAGAAGAGAAAGTTACTGCATTCCTAATTAAGAATAATTCCCTCTATAATGTGTTCTTCAAAGCAGTGGTAATTTTAAAGCAGAGTTCCACCCAAAAGTGGAACTTCTGCTCACTTGTCTCCTCTCCCCCTCCAGGTGCCACAATTGTCACCTTTCGGGTGTCCTGTTCCAACATCTGGGAGTCCGCGCCATGGCCCATGATGTCACCACGGGGCTCCCTCCTCCTCCCCCTGTCACCGGGCCAGTAAGAGAGAGGAGCAGGGCCTCGCACATGTGCAGTAGGGTTCCCAGTGTGAAGCCGTAAGGCTACACTGCCGGGTTCCCTTACCCGCAATGGTGGCAGCAGCACCCAACAGCTGTTGTATTCATCAGCTGCGGTGCCAACATCGCTGGACTCCAGGACAAGTAAGTGTCCTATTATTAAAAGCAAGTAACTGCAGTGCTGGCTTTTAATAATTTTTTTGGACGGACCTTCGCTTTAATGTCAAATTTCTATTTAGTTTGAGTCTTTTGCCTAAAATGCCATTTTTGTTTTACTTGTATTTTAGTCAACTGAATTGTTTTAGATTTAGACGTATTTCAGTCGACTAACATCCCCAGTACATTTTAGTCGGCTAAAATCTCTAGTATCAGAAATAAAAAAAATTGCTCTTTGACAAACAGAAGTGCAACTTCCCCCCCGGAGCCTGCGTCATTGGATTTGATTGACAGCAGTGGGAGCCAATGGCTGCACTGCTATCAATCTATCCAATCAAGAGCCGAGAACCCCGGGCAGAGAGGCACAGAAAAATTTCTTGAGAAAGTCACGTGACTGTGACGTAATGCATAGGAGGAACCAGTTAAACTTACTGTTTGGAAGCTGGTGTCAGCACGATAGCAGCAGCTATTCACCACGCTTGGATCAGCTGATTGTCTTTGACCTGAAGTGCTTTCCCTTATCGTCAGGTTTTGTGAGTGGAATTTTCCCCATTCAAATTCCAAAATTGCTTTTATTGTATTGCGCAATGATCTGTATCTTTGCTTTGTTTTTATGAGTTCATATGCAAGTGACGCCTGACAACACTGAGTTAATGACCCCAGTTCCTAATGGAGATAAGCTTCAGCTGTTATAGGAGTTGTAGATCTGTGGTGTTTTGTGTGGTGGAGGAAAATTTAACAGTTTTTGAGCTCTGCAAGCATTTTTTTTTTTTTTTTTGAAAGAGAACTTTGGAAATCATACCATTACTGTGCATTTATATACTGGATTTATATGCTGGATGGTTATTTATGATATATGTATTTACAACCCCCATATTTATGAATTCTTAACCGTATATATTTACTATTTAATATTCATTCACATACCCTATGTTTATAGTCCATTTACTAACATATGCATCCTGTTTTTCAATTATTTTATCATTAATTATATATGACATTTATACCCATTATTTAAATAATTTCTTCATAAGCAAATTTTTTAGCTTATGCACCCCGTTTCTCAAACAAATTTTGTATACACTTATGGCTTTTTAGCTCCTGTATTCTGTTTCACAGATATTTTTACATATTTATTTATTTATTTGTGGCTACATTCAGACAATTTATTACAGTTCACACAGTTAGCAATACTTCACTATTGGTTTTTCTTTATTTTTCTCTGATCTATGGTTGACCCTCTTCTGATATATCCATAAGATCACCCCTCATCTCCCCATCCCTCATATGCAAGATCACACAGATCACAGCTTTTTTGATCACAGACTGCAAGGCCATACCTTTTGGTGGGTCACAAGAGGGGAACGTGGCACCCAGACACTTTATATATTTGAAGCACCGCTGCAAAACTTTATATATTTTTGGAGCACCCAACACTTGAATATAGACTGCAATTTATTTTATATGAATGTGTTTTGATTCATTGTCACTGTCAATGTTTTTCGGCACATTATATTGTGTGTTTATTCATATCCTGCAAGCGTTGTCCATCTATTTTATTCATTTGTATTAGCTCCATTGGACATGTGTCAAACCACGGTGCTCATAATTTCTCAAATTTACCCAGACAGCCAGAGTGCTGGTATATGTGTGGTTCAAGGAGAAGAGTGTTACCCACATTAGTCCCCTAAGCCCCAATGGAGGGTAGTTTAGGAGATTTTCACATCTCCAGAATAATTTTTTGATCCTAAAAGAGGGTGCACATAAGCGCTGGTACAGATTTTAAGGGAGGAACCACAAACACACACACAAAAAAAAAACTGAAAACACATACCAGGCCCTTATCTTTGATGAGAATCTGGTTTGAATGTTGAGGGGAACCCCACTCAAATAAGAAGCTAAGAAAAAACAAGCTAAGAAAAAAATGTGGGTCAACTCAAATTATATAAAGTATTTTCTCCACACTACCCAGTGTTAGTGCAAATAATTAATACAAAAAAACTGATTGTAGCCAGCCTTGACATGTGTTGCTCCACCAATGGTTATATTATTCCTTGAAAAAGTGCAGCACCATCACAATATAATCAAAATAAATGTACTACTGACATGCGTTGTTGTGCAATTTTGCCCTCAGTGCAATATTTAACGTTTTAGAGTGAAATGATATGAATTCACGTGAAAACAAATGGCATGTGTTAACATGTATCAAAAATCATACTAACTAAAAATACCACAATGTAAAGTGCATATTATATAACTGTTAATAAAATATAATATGTACAAAAGTCCAATCCACAGTTCAGTTGATATATTCCAAAGGTGCTCAGTGCCCAAAAACATATTAATGGTTCAAGATAAATTATTGTGTATACCCAGTGCAATGAACCACCAATTACCCTAGCTGCTTACCTCAATTATGTAAGTGAGTGCCTTACCCTTTAACTGGGCTCTCCATACCTCTCCAGATGTGCCTAGGAATTTAATCACCACCCGGGGTCTCCACACTCTCCAGAAAGCAATTAAAAGTAGCTACAGTGAAGTGTAAAACGAATTTTAAGATTCCTTATTGCGCAGTAATTAAAACACCATACATTTATTAAAACATTAAAAAATCCAAAGAAAATCATCTTCCAGTGCACAAATCCCGTTCACGTAAAAAAAAATTGCCCCCTTAAAGAGGAGGTTCCAAAAAAAACAAATACTGCAGCTGCTGACTTTTAATAAACCTGTTACAGGGTCCAGCTTTGCAAGGGATCGAAGCCACGCTCGTCCCCCCCCAAAAATGTCAAATGTTTTTTTTTATTTTGTTTAGGAATTTTAATGATTTTTATTTTTTTGTGTGCAACCCCACTTTAAGGAACAATGCCAGCATGGATTTCACATACAAATGTGCTTCCTTCCTGCTTATTGTGCTGACGTCATCAGGCTACGCCCCTGACATATTTTGTCATGTCCACCGCTCCTTCCTCATGGAAAATGGAAGCTGTGGGTGAATATTGTTATTAAATTTTGCCAAAAAAGGCACAGAAAGCTAGGTAAAATTGTAATTTTATAAAATACTGTACAGCAGGTTGAGGGTCTTTTACATGTGGCTTCAAAAGCAGCATTGAATACACACAAACCCTTCAAATAATGCTCTTAGCAGAAGCCTTAAAACTATGGTATTTTGAACAATTTGATTTTCTCAGTGTACACTAGATTTTCACTGTGGAATTGATGGCTAGTAACAAACGAATGCTCTGCTTTAAGAACCCGAAACTTAAAAAGGCACTAGCCCCAACCCAAAACACCACCCCTAAAACAAAAGAACATTTGCAGAAAAAACTGTTAACCTAAATTAAAGGCCATAACAACCACAAAATAAGTGAACACTCCAAATTACCACCTCTTGAAGGAAAAGCCTAATTTCTTAAGGGAGGTCTTGCAGAAAAAATATAGACAGTGACTGAAAGAGACTGGTGACCTCAAATAAACCACCTTATAAACATGAAAGACAAAAAGCCTCTAATAATATTTAAAAAAGGTAAAAGGATTGATTGCTCAAAAAACTAGCAATTAGAAATAAAGTACAGTTTTCTAATTTGCTCTTTTCTCTCCCTGTGGCTTCTTCTATGCTTTCCCTACAACAGCTTTGGTCTCACTGGAACTATGGCTTCTCCGTACACTCCCTTATATACTGAGTGGACTAGCTTATCCAAAAGCCACTGTTTGGCCTTCGTAAGTTTGCTGGCCATAATTCAATGGTCATGAAGTTCCTTATGGTTTAAGAAAGGCTGTCCAGAGGAGATTTGACAAGAATTTAGAGAGACTGTATAGTTATATAAACATAGTTACATAGTAGGTAAGGTTGAATAAAGACAATAGTCCATTATTTCCTATGCTGGGATCACCATTGAGGTATTTGTAAATCGTTATCATGTCCCCTCTCAAGCGTCTCGATTCCAGCGAGAATGCAAATCTTAAACTATTGAATCTAGGGCAAATCTGGTAACATAATCCTGAATAATTTTTTGTGTGTCTTATGTTCATTCTCTCTTCTTGATTAGAAACATCACAGGGAGTAAAATACTAGTGTGAACAGCAGCCTCCCCTTGTGTCATGTGATCGGGGGCAGAAAAGGAGCTTCCTCTTTACTCTGAATTTCCACTGGGAGGTGATAGAAGCAGCAATGCAGTGCAAATATTGTAGTCACTGCAATGCCATGCAACACAAACTCTCTCATGTGAAGGTACAGGATGTGGACCGCAACCATTGAACCCCCAAGTACTCCCCTTACTGGATTTGTGTTATGTTCACATGCACTTGCTCATCCTTGAGCTTGCCCACCTTTTGCTTGCTGGAATTTTGACCAAGTGGGACATTTGAAAGTGGTGAATTAAAAACCAGAGTTGAAAACAGGAGATAATAACAGGATTCTTCTGGCCTGTAAGTAACATCGGACATTTCATGTTAGTAATATACATTTTTTAACTGGGATAATGAGTGCTAGCAAAGCTGAAGGTTTTGTGCAGTGCACAGTGTGCCGCATGTATACAGTAAAGGAACAACAGCTCCAGGATGGATACCGCTGTTATAGATGTGAACGGGTTGTCCTTCTGGAAGCACACATTGGAGATATGGAGGAGCAAATTACAACACTGTGCAAAACTGACAACCTTGAAAGGGGTCCTCTGGTTGGTAGGGTTGATGTTGAGGGTGGAGGGCCAAGTCTGGATTATAAGGTAGGAAGATGGGTTACTGTAGTCAGTGGGAGTGGTAGGGGACCACAGAAAAGGAAGGCCAGCCCTGGGTTTGAGCATCCTAACAGATTTGTCAAGTTGGGTGAAGATATGGGAATGCCAAGCTCAGAGGTGGCAGCCCAAGATGAGAGAAGGGATCTTAAAGTGAATGTCAATGAAGACCTAGTTGACTAGGAATGATGCTCTGCTGGACCTGTTAATCTCAAACCATGCAGAGCTTATTACTAATGTTCATATACAACATCTAGGTAGCAGTGACCATAACATGATTTCATTTAATGTTAGCTGTAAGCAACAAACACATACAAGTAATATAAAAATACTTTAAGAGAGCAAATTTTCCAAGGATGAGGGCTGCTCTCTAAGTCGTATGCCCCGTACACAGGGTCGGAAATTTCGATGGAAAAAGTCCGATCGGATCAGTTGTCGGAAAATCCGATCATGTGTGGGCTCTAGCGGGCTTTTTCCATCGGAACTTCCGACGGAAAAAATTTGAGAGCAGGATCTAAAATTTTCCGACAACAAAATCCAATCAGACTTTTTCCGATTGTGTGTAGAGAATTCTAACACACAAAGTGGCACGCATGCTCAGAAGAAATTTGGAGACGAAAGCAATTGGATACTGGCCTTTACGTAGTCCCGTCGTACGTTTTGTACGTCACCTCATTCGGAACGATCGGATTTTTCAACAACTTTGTCCAACCGTGTGTGTGCAACACAAGTTTCAACAAGATGCGTCGGAAAAAATCCAATGGATTTTCTGGTCGGAATGTCCGACCGTGTGTACAAGGCATTTAACTGGGAAGAAATAATGGCATCAATGAACACAGAACATAAATAGTAATTCTTCAAAAAAGATGGCATGTGAACACACAGCAAAATATATTCCCATGGGCAACAAGTTAAAAAGGCTAAAAAACCCTAAAAAAAATTATACCATGTTATTTTAAAGCATGCTAAACAGCACAGTGCTTGTGCTGTATAATTTGATCCCTTGTATCACCTAAAATACCTGGCTGATCCTGCCTGGCTCTGCCCTCCCCCTGTAAACTGACCACGGTTTATCATGGCTGCTGAGCCCTGACACCATGGTCAGTTTAAGTGTCTCCGTCATGATGCCGTCTCTCCTCTCTGCTCTCTGTCTCTCCCCTCTCCTCTCCCTGCCTGTCAGCTCCGATGCCTGTGTTCTGATGCCTTCTACCCGTCCCACAGCTCCCCTCTGACTGCTCTTCCCTGTGGCTTGCAAATATTATTAAAAAGTAACTTGCATCCCATCTTTTATTAGGATCTAAAGTAGTAGGTGTCTGTTTTTTTTTATTCTAATCCTAAATTCCTTCACAAATCTCACAACGGTCACGTGAAATTCCTCTGCTGGAGTCAGAGGGTCATCTCAGCCCTTTCCTTTGCATTCCTTTCATTGGGGAAACAGCAGAGTAATGTCCTGTTACTGCACATCGATGCTGTGAGATAAGGTATTTAGGATTAGAATTAAAAAAAAACAGACACATAGGGGTTGATTTACTAAAGGCCAATCCACTTTGCACTACAAGTGCAGTCGCTTTAGATCTGAGGGGAAGATCTGAAATGAGGGGAAGCTCTGCTGATTTTATCACCCAATCATGTACAAGCAAAAATGCTGTTTTCCCCCCCCCCCTTGCATGTCCCCCTCAGATCTACAGCAACTGCACTTCCAAGTTCACTTCCAAGTGTACTTCCAAGTGCACTTGCAGTGCACTTGTAGTGCAAAGTGGATTTGCCTTTAGTAAATAAACCCCATAGTACTATAGATCTTGCTAAAACAGAGGAGATGCAAGTTATTTATTATCCTGACTTCACAACCACTTTAACTTTTATAGTTGGGAAGATACTGGAGAATATAATTAAAGACCACATAGATGAGGTCTTGCTGGAAAAAAATATTTAAGCAACCAACGGCATGGATTCCTGAAAGACAGAAGTTGTCAGATAAATCAGATTTTTTTTTAATGAGGAGGTATAGTAACTAAAAACCATAGACAAAGGAGTGTCTGTGGACATAGTATACTTGGATTTTGCAAAAGCGTTTGGCACAGTTCCCTACACACAGCTAATGTGTAAGGTTAAAGGGGTGTCCCTGCAGGAATTTTTTTTTTTAAACACTGTAGCTGCTGACTTTTAATAAGGACACTTACCTGTCCAGGGCACCCGCGATGTCGGCCGCCTGAGGCCGACCCATCCCTCGACTCTCGGGTCCCGGTGCCGCCATCCTCACTAAGGGAAACAGGCAGTGGAGCCTTGCGGCTTCACTGCCTGTTTCCTACTGTGCAAGCGCGAGTTGGGTAGGGCTTTGTGAATGGGGCGCGCTGTGCTCTGAGACACACACAGTTCCCATGTTTTTTTTTTTCGACCATCAAGAACGCAGTGACGTACAACACTACGACGAGCTGAGAGAATTAAGTTCAATGCTTCCGAGCATCTGTCTAATTGTTTCCGTGCATGCGTAGGAAGTTTGCACGTCGGAATTGGTACAGACGATCGGAATTTCCGTTCGGAACTTTTTCCGACCGAAAAATTTAGAACCTGCTCTCAATCTTTTGTTGGTGGGAATACGGCCAGCAAAAGTCTGATGGAGCATACACACGGTCGCATTTTCCGACCAAAAGCTCTCATTGGTCTTTTGCTGACCGAATTTCCGATCGCATGTACGCGGCATAAGATTACCAGTTGTGTACACCCAGGTTCAGTGTTGGGACCCTTACTTTTTAATATATTTATAAATGATATAGGGTCTGGGATTAAATTTACCATGTCAGTCTTTGCAAATGACATCAAGCTATGTAGTGGAATAATGTCATTACAGGATGCCTCCAACTTACAAGCCAATCTCAATGTTTAATTGGTCAACTTTGTGGACAATGAGGTTTGATATTAAAGAGGAAGTAAACCCTAGTGGGTTTTACTTCCTCTTTATTTCCCTGCAAAGGTAAAGCATAAGGGGCTACTATGCATCGCATAGTAGTCCATTATGTGTCACTTACCTGAAACTGAACCCCGTGATGTCGCGGTTGTCCCCACTAGCAAGAAGCGTCCATCTTTATCCCTCTTCCTTCTGGGGCTGCAAACTCCTGCTCTGTGACTGGCCGGAGTCGCATGAGAAATCAATCCTGCCAGTCACAGCTTGACCCCTATTAGAAATGGCACGATGTGCCCTTTCTAAAGTGGGCATGTGCCAATGACATAAGTGCAATGCGCCGTAGTCATCGGTGCTCGGCTTTTTCGTAAACATCTCCTAAACCGTGGAGGTTTAGGAGATATTTCCAGCACCTACAGGTAAGCCTTAATATAGGCTTACCTGTAGGTAAAAGTGTTTGTACAGGGTGTACAACCACTTTAATGAATGTAAAGTTTTGCACTTGGGGTGCTAAGAATATTTATGCATCATACATACAAGGGGGAGTACAACTGAGGAAATCAATGGTGGAGAAGGATCTGGGTGTTCTGGTAGATCATAAGCTTAAAAATGGAACGCAATACGACATAGTGGTTTCCAAAGCGAGCAAAACCTTTTTTTGTATTAAAAGAGGTGTAGACTCCAGAGAGAGAGAGAGATATCATTTTACTGGAGTTGTATTTACTTTAAGGACATCACAGAGGACAAGGGGACACTCTTTAATCTCCAAATAAATAAATATAAATATTTTGTATATAGGATTGTAAAATTGTATTTTATTTTCCCTTTTATTGGTTGAGCTAGATGGACTTGTGTCTTTTTTTCAACCAGACTATGTAACTATGTAACTTAACTTTTCCATGTTTATTTAGACTCAACAGCCTCTCTAATAGGCCCCCTACCAAACCTAGGCCCCACAGGTGGGTTGCTACTGGGTGAGCTGTGTGCTTGGGAGTTGGGGGTATTTTTTTTCTTTAACTTATTTTTATTTCACTTTTCTTTGCAAATTTACATACTTGCATATGTATTTGTATTACTGTTATTAGTTAGTGAGGTGACACATCCATTTTATAGAGATATCCATGATCTAAATGGATACACTAAATTCAAAGAACTTGAGTCATGTTACTTAAACTCTCTACTTGCTATATTTGCTACAAAAGCCAGCTGTGACCCTGGCAACATCTAGGGTAGGACATGTAGTCATAAGTGAGTTGAATGTGGGGAAAAAGAGGGGGAGTTTGATAATGAATACTTTTTTAGTCGGTAGAAGTGTCCACCCAAACCACTTTTACAGTTCAGGAACATACACTATGGGGCTGATTTACCAAGATGAATATGCTGCGCCGGTTATACCACAATTAGTGCACCAGATAAATTATTACTTGAGCATATGAACCGGCACACACATAAGCGCAACACATAGGGGCTGATTTACCAAGATGAATGCGCTGCGCCGGTTCATACCACAATTAGTGCGCCAGATAAATTATTACTTGAGCGTATGAACCGGCGCACACATAAGCGCAACACATAATATACCGGCGCACGCGAATAGCGCACGCCGTTATCATTAACAGTCCATTCACACACGGTCAACACGACTTCCAGCCTGACTTACAATACGACTTGGGGCAACTTTACAACATGACTTCCAACGCGACTTACAACACAACTTGGGGCGACTTACAACACGACTTTAAGCCGCCCCCAGGCCAGGTGACTTTAATTTAAAAAAAAAAAAACGGCATGGGTTCCCCTCCAAGAGCATACCAGGCCCTTCAGGTCTGGTATGGATATTAAGGGGAACCCCGCGCCAAAAAAAAAAAAAAAATGGCGTGGGGGTCCCCCTCAAAATCCATACCAGGCCCTTCAGGTCTGGCATGGATTTTAAGGGGAACCCCCGTGCCAAAAAAAAAATGGCATGGGAGTCCCCCTCAAAATCCATACCAGACCCTTATCCGAGCATGCAACCTGGCAGGCCGCAGGAAAAGAGGGGGGACGAGAGAGCGCCCCCCCTCTCCTGAACCATACCAGGCCACATGCCCTCAACATTGGGAGGATGCTTTGGGGTCCCCCCAAAGCACCTTGTCCCCATGTTGATGAGGACAAGGGCCTCATCCCCACAACCCTGGCCGTTGGTTGTGGGGGTCTGCGGGTGGGGGGCTTATCGTAATCTGGAAGCCTTCTTTAACAAGGGGACCCCCAGATCCCGGCCTCCCCCCTGTGTGAAATTGTAAGGGGGTACAAAAGTACCCCTACCATTTCACCAAAAAAGTGACAAAAGAGTTAAAAATGACAAGAGATGGTCTTTGACAAGTCCTTTATTAAAGCCTTCTTTCTTCTGGTCTTCTTCCTTTCTTCATCTTCTTCCTCCATCTTCTTCTTCCTCCACCTTCTTCTTCCTCCGATCTGCTTCTTCTTGCTCTGGTGTTCTCTTCTGGCATCTTCCTCCATGGCGTCTCTTCTTCGTTATCGGGCCGCTCCGCGCAATGGGAGGCTCCCGCTGTGTGACGCTTCTCTTCTTCTTCATCTTCTTCTTCCTCCGATCCGCTTCTTGCTCCGGTGTTCTTGTCCAGCATCTTCCTCCACGGCGTCTCTTCTTTATTGGGCTGCTCCGCACAATGGTAGGCTCCCGCTGTGTGATGCTTCTCTTCTTCTGACAGGTCTTATATAACGGAGGCCGGGGCCACTCAGTGACCCCGCCCCCCTCTGACGCACGGTTCCATGCATGGTACCATGCATGGTACCATGGTATGGATTTTGAGGGGAACCCCCACGCCATTTTTTTGGGGCGCAGAGTTCCCCTTAAAATCCATGCCAGACCTGAAGGGCCTGGTATGGAATTTTGGGGAACCCCATGCATTTTTTTTCTTCATTTTTTTTAATTTCTTAATGCTAACATGACCTGTATTCAAATAGCCTTTAAAAAACCCATAAAAGTGAACCAGTGCAAAAAAAAAAAAGGCAAGTTGAGATGTGCGCCCGTTCAACTTATGCAAATGAACCTATGTGGCTTGACATTTACTAAGATTTTGCTGGTGCAGTGAACCAGAGCACATGAACGGGCGCAACTGCCACTCGCGCATGCGCAGTACATAAATTGACCTAGCCTAGTTACAGGTGTATTTGCAGGCGCAGCAAGCCTGCTCAGATAAAGTTAGTTTTCGGTTCTATTTTGGGCATATTTGTTAGTTGGACAGTCATATCTATACTTCATCACATCACCCACATCACCCCCCATAATATTGCCACTTCCAGCTTCTGTTATTTTCTGAGTTAAAGAATGCTTGCGCCAGGTGTATAGGGACCCACAGATCGCGGCCGCCCGTGCGTTGGCAACATTATAGTAAATGGGGCACAAATGTGTTACAGGCGCAAATGCTTTGTGAATACGAAAACGGCCGTTGTGCGGCGGCGTGCGCCGCAACTCATGGCGCAAGTGCTTGGTAAATCAGCCCCTGTATGTAAGCTTGTTTTAGTCATTGGCTTGTAATGATGTATTCCATATGCTATTGGTCACCTAAGAAAATGCAAAGCCATGGCATATTTAATATGTTCTTGGCAATCAACTCGTTAAAACACCGAAACACACCAAAATATATATTTTTTTTTCCGAATGGAACTATAATTCTATACTATGTTCTTAATCAAAAAGCTATTTTATTGAGAGTAATTGACATGTTACATGGATGTAATTTCAGCGAAAGTAGCAAAAAAAAAAATACTATTGCTAGATATCAATAGGACACAATACTGAGAAAACTGCTCAGCGCTGACCAGCCGACAACTTCATAAAATATACCATATCCCTTTAAAAAATACAGTATGTCCGGTATTTTTTTAATTAAAGTACAACTGTATGAAATAAATAGAATTTTGTACTCATAATAAATGTCACAAATGTCTTATTATAGTTTTGTTTGAAATGATGTAACATTGTTTGTGTTATTTTGCTACACCTCAGTAATTCTTGATATTTTTGTGCTGTAGTACTAGATCAGAATGAATAATGTCCTGCTGATGTCTCACAAAGGTTCTAAATTAGAAATCATTCTGGATTATTCTCCGGTTGTATTGACTGTGAAACTGCAGGTGACTCAATCAACTGTGATTTGTATTACATTTCTACCTTTTATAAAAAGTTGATAAGGAGGAAAGGCAATTTCACTGACCTAATGGCCTTCCATTCTTAACTTTCAAACCTTTTTTTAAATTGTGATCATCATGTAGAATAACATTTTAATGAATATAAATTGGTTTGTACACGTGTGGCATCACAAGTGCTGAATACATTTGATGATTGAAGAAAAACAGCATGCATACACAGCCTTTGCTTCCAACACAGCTATTTACTTCTGTATAATTATTATTGATTAAGTCAGAGGTTTAGTAAATGATGCTGCTTCATGATAATGTTAAATGAACTTTAGAAATTGCAGCATTATAAATCTTAGATGTTTATTGCAAACTTTGGGAAACTATTGCTCTTTTTGGAAAGTTCAAGCACATCCCAATTAGGATTCAGATATTTTAGTAAATGGGGCAGATATTGTTAATATTTACTGAACTATAGGAATTATGTAGTAGCAAACATACACAAGTGTTATAAGATAGTATTGAACACAAACCAGGAGGACATATACTATCAACATATGTTCACCTAAGATTGCTAGTATCCTGTGTTTGCCGATAGATGTACTGTCTGTACTGAATACAAGGCAAAAGAACATCTGACATTGCTAAATGTTCACTTATGTTTACTAACATCCATGTGCTGATCAATGTAGGTTTTTAAATGTTTAATAATCTTAACAAAATGCTAATAACATTTTAAATCTAATACACAATATGAGGCTTTCATTTTATGGAGAGTTCGAGGAAAAGTTTAAAGCTGTACCATGGTGGGTTTACAGGGCTGTGGTCAGTAGGGATGAACCCGTGTTCGTCCGTTCGTCGAAACCAGAACTTTGTGGGCCGTTCGCATCAAATTTGTGTGATACGAACTCAGTGCATTGCTGGCTGATGATTGGCCAAGCATGCACTGTGACCCAGCATGCTTGGCCAATCACAGCGCTGGCAGCGAGGAGAGTCATAATTGGCCACAGGCAGGAATCCTGTGGCCAATTATAGCTCAGGGGGGTTTAGTACACGTCCCACACTATACAAGGCTGCCAGTGTGGCGGCCTTGTGTAGTGTTGTGCGGCGTTCATAGTGAGAAGGATAGGCAGGGACAGTGTCAGCTGTGCTTTATACTTCTTTAGATATCGCTGTTACAGTGAGTGTAGTGTTCAGGGAGAGAGCAGAATAGGCAGGGACAGTGTCAGCTTTGCTTTGCTTCCTAACCTAGCACTGTTACAGTGGGTGTAGTGTGCCTCCTGCACACTGCACAGCATACACCTGAATCTGCCACCTCATTGCTGGTGTTGTGTAGTTGATTTGTGCAACACAGGCATCTGCCTAATATTCAGTCAGTGTAGTGTGCCTTCTGCACACTGCACAGCATACACCTGAATCTACCCCCTCATTGCTGGTGTTGTGTAGTTTATTTTGTGCAACACAGGCATCTGCCTAATATTCAGTCATGTAATTTACACAGGAATCAGTGCATTTAAATAGCACTGATTGCTGTATAAATGACAATGGTCCCAAAAATGTGTCAAAAATGTCCGATGAGTCCGCCATAATGTCGCAGTCACAAATAAAAATCGCTGATCGCCGCCATTACTAGTAAAAAAAAAATATTAATAAAAATGCTATAAAACTATCTATTTTGTAAACGCTATAACTTTTGCGAAAACCAATCAATAATCGCTAATTGCAATTTTTTTTTACCAAAAAGATGTAGAAGAATACGTATCGGCCTAAACTGAGGAAAAAATGTTTTTTTTTTATATATTTTTTGGGGATATTTATTATAGCAAAAAGTAAATAATATTGCATTTTTTTCAAAATTGTTGCTCTATTTTTGTTTATAGCACAAAAAATAACATCTTGGCCTTGATATATTCTAAACTCTTATTTATTATTATCACAGGTATTTATATAGTGCCTGTAGTTTACCCAGTGCTTTACCTGTTGCACATTTAATAGTGAAAAGGCCTCTGTGCTACTAAAGTGAACTAAAACCTATTGATAGATAAATAAATGTGGAAATGCTGCAAAATCAAACAGTGATCACAAATCACCTAATAGCATAAAAATTGATATATAAAATTATAAGTGATCAAAACATCCTGATTGTGATAATAAACAACCTAATAATCATACAGTGAAAATAATGAATATATACTGCAAGATCCACGTGCAGTAAAAATTGATGAATACCAAATATAAATTCCACAGGCTAACTAAAATATTCAAATAAAAGTCCAATGTGTAAAGCGCAAAAGTTCAGATAACTTATAACTTATAACAAATACTGCAGCTGCTGACTTATAATAAATGGACACTTACCTGTTCCAGGTTCCAGCGGTGTCGGCAGAAAGTGACGAGCGACCGCTCGTCTCTCGGCTGCCCCGCCACCATCCTCTGTCAGGGAATCTGGAAGTGAAGACGCAGCGGCTTCACTGCCCGGTTCCCTACTGCGCATGCGCGAGTCGCGCTGCGCGTCTCTATTGGTCCCCGTTGTGTCCTGGGAACTGTGTTTCCCAAGACACAACGGAGCATCTTCGGATATGGGCGGGACAGCTCCGGCTATTTCGTCCCAGAAGTGGTGCCAATTGTGGCACCGGAGGGGGGGAGGAATCCGATAAGCGGAAGTTCCACTTTAGGGTGGAACTCCGCTTTAAGGTTTTTATTGCAGTCTGAGTCCCCATTATGGAGATTTCCTTGTTTTTATGTAAAATGGGCAAGGGTTGAATTTCCATCAAGATATCATTAATGTTTGTCTTCCTATCTCAGCTGACAACTACTCTCCTCAAGACTGCTGTTACAGTCTTATCACAGAAAGTGAGTGTGCACTTTGGAGAGAAAATGTGAACAATGTACATATTTACTTTGCTAAGTTTATCCAACACTAAAAAAAGTATATTATAGAATACTTTCCCTTTGTCATGCTTTTAATTATATTACAATTAGAGATGAGCCTGATGTTCGAGTCGAATGTAAGTTCGACTCGAACATCGGGTATTTGCCGAACAGCGAACAATATGCGTTGTTCGCGGCAAATTCGAAAGCTCCCAGAACACCATTAAAGTCTATGGGACACTAACATGAAAAATCAAAAGTGTTAATTTTAAAGGCTTATGCAAGTTATTGTCATAAAAAGTGTTTGGCCACCTGGGTCCTGCCCCATGGGACATGTATCAATGCAATTTATTTTTCTTTTAAACGGCCGTTTTTTCGGGAGCAGTGATTTTTTTTAATGCTTAAAGTACATTTCGTGCCTTGGGGGTGTCTATAGTATGCCTATAAAGTGGCACATTTTTCCCATGTTTAGAACAGTACCACAGCAAAATGACATTTCTAAAGAAAAAATTGTCATTTAAAAATGATCGTGGCTATAATCAATTGTCGGGTCTCGGCAATATAGATACAGATAATTGAAAAAAAGAGCATGGGATCCCCCCGTCCATTACCAGGCCCTTTGGGTCTGGTATGAATATTAAGGGGAACCCCAAATCAAAAAAAAAAAAATAATCCATACCAGACCCTTGTCCGAGCAAGCAACCTGTCAGGCCGCAGGAAAAAAGGGGGGACGAGAGAGCACCCCCCCTCTTTAACCATACCAGGCCACATGCCCTCAACATGGGGAGGGTGCTTTGGGCTAGCCCCCCAAAGCACCTTGCCCCCATGTTGATGGACACAAGGGCCTTATCCCCACAACCCTTGCCCGTTGGTTGTGGGGGTCTGTGGGTGGGGGCTTATCGGAGTCTGGAAGCCCCCTTTAACAAGGGGAACCCCAGATCCCGGCCTCTCCCCTGTGTGAATTGGTAATGGGATACAAATGTACCCATACCATTTCACAAAAAAGTGTCAAAATGGTTAATAAGACAAGACACTTGGGACAGGGACAAGTCCTTTATTAAAAAATTTAAAATAAAAATGTCCCACGAAGGAAGTTCACGCCGCCCGATGGACCGGAAAAAAAAAAAGCTACGACCGTGGGAGGCACCCGCCTTCTGATGTGTCTTCGCTGTGACAGCGCTTATATAACTGAGGGTGGGGCCACCCGGTGATGTAACCGGTTGACCCCGTCTCCTTCTGATACCACGGGGACTTCATGGGACATTTTTATTTTTTTATTTTTATTTTTTTCCACAAAAAATTTTTTATTGAGAAAACAGGAACTGAAAAACATTTGTACAATGTAAAAGGTACAATGGGATCCAGGGTCAAGTAGAGAAATACATTTACAGGGTAATAAGAGCCTTTGGCAAATAGTCTTTACAATATAGATACAGACAGATGTGCTTGTTGAAAATCAAGGAGTATGTCATATATATATAGTACCAATGAGACCAATATCACCAGGTCCAGCTATGGCTTTGTTCTAGTAATTTCCCTTTATCCTTTGCTAGTCAGTGGATCCCTGAACGTATGTGAACGGGTAGGTTCTGACTATAGGGAGCAAGAGAGCAGGGTGGAGAGAAAGAGTGAAGGGGAGATAAGGGTAAGAACAGATTGGGGGGGAATAGGGGAGGGGGGTTGAGTGGGTTGGGGGTCGCCTCTCGGATCAGCCAGGTCCTCCAAAACAGGGTGGAGGGATCATCCAAGAACCAAGCATATTTTTCATGTGTTAGTCTGCGAGTTAGGAAAGTAGGATTTATACTTTTCAGTGGATTTGAAGTGGGTCCAACAGGCCCAGGTATTTGTGAATTTGTGCACTCTCTCTTGAGAGATATGGATCAACTCTTCCATTTCTTCTATTCTGGAAATTCTTTGTAACCATTCTCTAATAGATGGAGCCGTTGTAGATCTTCAGTGTACTGGGATACAGAGCGGCGTTGACCATAAACATAGCCAGTGATTTGTAGTAGACATGTGCGATTCGTTTCGTACGAATTCGTAATTCGTACGAATTTTTCGAAATTCGTACGAATTTTTCGAAATTCGTACGAATTTACGAATCTGTAGTACGAATTTTTTTTTTACGAATTCCGTACGGAATACGAAATTCCGTTTACGAATTTCGTCGTCGAATGATTCGAATGAATTCGAATGAATTCGAATGGATTCGAATGAATTCGAATGACAAAGTGTCATTTTTGCAGGAAAAATTCCGTTTACGAATTTCAGCTCCAAATTATTCGAATCCAACTACCAATATCAAATTTCAACTAATTCAAACGAAATTATTATAGCAGATATAACGAATGAATTCGAATGCATTTGAATGAATTTGAATGATTCGAATGACAAAGTGTCATTTTTGCAGAAAAATTCATTGATATAAAAAAAAAAAAAGCGTAGGGGTCCCCCCAAATTCAATAACCAGGCCCTTCAGGTCTGGTATGGATATTAAGGGGGACCCCAGCCAAAAAAAAAAAAAATGGCGTGGGGTCCCCCCCAAATATCCATACCAGACCCTTCAGGTCTGGGATGGATTTTAAGGGGAACCCCGGCCAAATAAAAAAAAATGGCGTGGGGTCCCCCTCAAAATCCATACCAGACCCTTTATCCGAGCACGCAACCTGGCAGGTCGCAGGAAAGGAGGGGGGGACGAGAGCGCCCCCCCCCCCCCCGCCTGAACCGTACCAGGCCACATGCCCTCAACATTGGGAGGGTGCTTTGGGGTCCCCCCCAAAGCACCTTGTCTCCATGTTGATGAGGACAAGGGCCTCATCCCCACAACCCTGGCCGGTGGTTGTGGGGGTCTGCGGGCAGGGGGCTTATCGGAATCTGGAAGCCCCCTTTAACAAGGGGACCCCCAGATCCCGGCCCCCCCCTGTGTGAAATGGTAAGGGGGTACAAAAGTACCCCTACCATTTCACCAAAAAAGGTGACAAAATGGTAAAAATGACAGGAGACGGTCTTTGACAATTCCTTTGACAAATACTCTGTATTACGGATCCAACAATTCATTTGCCGGCAATAGCCGCGAGTGATTTTAAATAGTTTTTTTTTCCTGCAAAAATGACACATTGTACAGAGACAGTTCTCTATATTAGATATACTGAATCTCGAAGCATTCGAAGCATTCGAAGCATTCGTTATATCCGCTATTATAATTTCTTTCATATTAGTTGAAATTAGATATTTGTTAGTTACAATACAACATTCGAATTGTTCTCTGTATTACGGGAATCGGCAATTAGCCGCGAGTGATTTTAAATGTCTTTTTTTCCTGCAAAAATGACACATTGTACAGAGAGAGTTGTAAGCACAGGAAACATGACCCCATTCATAGACATACTATAGAGTATATAGTATATAGAAGGGGTCATGTTTCCTGTGCTTACAACTCTCTCTGTACAATGTGTCATTTTTGCAGGAAAAAAAGACATTTAAAATCACTCGCGGCTAATTGCCGATTCCCGTAATACAGAGAACAATTCGAATACCACAACTAACAAATATCTAATTTCAACTAATATGAAAGAAATTATAATAGCGGATATAACGAATGCTTCGAATGTTTCGAATGCTTCGAGATTCAGTATATCTAATATAGAGAACTGTCCCTGCAGTGTCATTTTTGCAGGAAAAAAAAACTATTTAAAATCACTCTCGGCTATTGCCGGCAAATGAATTGTCCGATCCGTAATACAGAGAACAGTCATTCATTGAAGTCATTGATAAAAAAATGCGTAGGGGTCCCCCCAAATTCAATAACCAGGCCCTTCAGGTCTGGGATGGATATTAAGGGGAACCCCAGCCAAAAAAATAAAAAATAAATGGCGTAGGGTCCCCCTCAAAATCCATACCAGACCCTTGAGGCCTGGGATGGATTTTAAGGGGAACCCCAGCCAAAAAAAATGGTGTGGGGTCCCCCATAAAATCCATACCAGACCCTTTATCCGAGCACGCAACCTGGCAGGCCACAGGAAAAGAGGGGGGGACGAGAGCGCCCCCCCTCCCGCCTGAACCGTACCAGGCCACATGCCCTCAACATTGGGAGGATGCTTTGGGGGTCTGAGACCCCCAAAGCACCATGTCCCCATGTTGATGAGGACAAGGGCCTCTTCCCCACAACCGTGCCCGGTGGTTGTGGGGGTCTGCGGGCGGGGGGCTTATCGGAATCTGGAAGCCCCCTTTAACAAGGGGACCCCCAGATCCCGCCCCCCCCTGTGTGAAATGGTAAGGGGGTACAAAAGTACCCCTACCATTTCACCAAAAAAGGTGACAAAATGGTAAAAATGACAGGAGACGGTCTTTGACAATTCCTTTATTAAAATCTTCTTTCTTCTTTCTTCTGGTCTTCCTTTCTTCATCTTCTCCTTCCGGCATCTTCTTCCATCTTCTTCTTCCTTCGATTCGCTTCTTCTTCCTCCGGTCTTCTCGTCCTTCTCGTCCGGCGTCGTCCTTCTCGTCCGGCATCGTCGTCTCTTCTCGCAGGCCGCTCCTCGCAATGGGAGGCTCCCGCTCTGTGAGGCTCCGCTCCGCTGACAGGTCTTTTATAACGAAGGCACCTGGTGACCCTGCCCCCCTCTGACGTCATGGGGAAAGCCATAGGGAATTCCACATGACGTCCCCGTGCGTCAGAGGGGGCGGGGTCACCAGGTGCCTTCGTTATAAAAGACCTGTCACCCAGAGCAGAGCCTCACAGAGCGGGAGCCTCCCATTGCGAGGAGCAGCCTGCGAGAAGAGACGACGATGCCGGACGAGAAGGACGACGCCGGACGAGAAGGACGAGAAGACCAGAGGAAGAAGAAGCGAATCGAAGGAAGAAGAAGATGGAAGAAGATGACGGAAGGAGAAGATGACGGAAGGAGAAGATGAAGAAAGGAAGACCAGAAGAAAGTAGATTTTAATAAAGGAATTGTCAAAGACCGTCTCCTGTCATTTTTACCATTTTTGACACTTTTTTTTGGTGAAATGGTAGGGGTACTTTTGTACCCCCTTACCATTTCACACAGGGGGGGGGGCGGGATCTGGGGGTCCCCTTGTTAAAGGGGGCTTCCAGATTCCGATAAGCCCCCCGCCCGCAGACCCCCACAACCAATGGCCAGGGTTGTGGGGAAGAGGCCCTTGTCCTCATCAACATGGGGACAAGGTGCTTTAGGGGTCTTAGACCCCCAAAGCATCCTCCCAATGTTGAGGGCATGTGGCCTGGTACGGTTCAGGTGGGAGGGGGGGCCGCTCTCGTCCCCCCCTCCTTTCCTGCGGCCTGCCAGGTTGCGTGCTCGGATAAAGGGTCTGGTATGGATATTTGGGGGGGACCCCACGCCATTTTTTTTTTTTTTGGCTGGGGTCCCCCTTAATATCCATACCAGACCTGAAGGGCCTGGTTATTGAATTTGGGGGGACCCCTACGCTTTTTTTTTTTTTCTGCAAAAATGACACTTTGTCATTCAAATTCATTTGAATTCATTCGTTATATCTGCTATAATAATTTCGTTCAAATTAGTTGAAATTCGATATTGGTAGTTGGATTTACTAACGATTCGTAACTATTCATAACGATTCGTAACGATTCGTAACTTGAAATTGAAATTCGATATTTGTAGTTGGATTCGAATTGTTCTCTGTGTTATGAAAACCAACAATTCATTAGCCGCGTTAACGATTCGTAACGATTCGTAACTTTACTAACGATTCGTAAAAAAAATTACGATTCGTCCGAATTTCGTATTTCGTACGAATTCGAACGGAATTTCGTACACGAATTACGAATTACGAATTTTTTTATATACGAAACGGGACGAAACGAAACAAATTTTTTGACAGTTCCCATGTCTAATTTGTAGTATGCTCGTTTGGATAGGGCGGTGTGGTGTAGGAGGTACTGAGCCGGTTCGAAATTTAGGGTGTAGGTGGTGATTTGTTCTATTAGAGAGTGCACCTCCCTCCAGAATGGCTGGAGGAGGGCGCACTCCCACCAGATATGGAGCATTGTACCTACCTGTGATTTGCATCTCCAGCATGTGTTCGGGATGGAAGAGGAGAATTTGTGTAGGCGTTCAGGAGTTCTGTACCACTTAGTGATAATTTTATATCCATTCTCCTGTATTGCCACGTTCATTGTGCCTTTGTGTGCGAATGTGTAGATGTCTGCCCAATTGTCGTCCGATAAGGATAGTTGTAGGTCTCTTTCCCATGATGAGCGTGTTGTGTCTGTCTCCTGGCTAAGGTCTGGTGAGCCTTGGAGCAGGGTATAGATATAGGAGATAATGTGTCTTTGCGGCGAGGTTTGAGAGCATAAGGATTCAAACATTGTGAGTTTTCTGTTCCATGTCATTAGGGGGTCTTATGTGAGGAGGAAGTGTCGCAGTTGTCTATAGGTCCAAAATGGGAACAACTTGGTTCGGGACTGGGAGACTAAGTTCTCATAAGACCTAATTTGTCCTTTATGTATTATTTGATGAGCTAGTAGGTCCTCGTGGGGCCACTCGTTTATCAGAAAAGAGTGTGATTTCCCGGGAGGGAAGTCTGGGTTACTCCGCAGGGGTGTCAATGGTCCAGGGTGTGAGGTAAAGTTAGTGAAGCCTAGTAGAGATTTGAGAGCTGTTAAGGAGGGGTATATAAGTGGATGAGTTTTCAAGTTCGGTGGCCAATGTTTGGCTGAGATCCAGGGCAGTAAGTGTAGGGGGATAAGAGAGAAAGCATTCTCCAAGGGGACCCAGGTCTTTTCTCCTTTGTGCACTCTCCAATCCACTATCCTAGTAAGTTGGCAAGCAAGGTAGTACTTATGGAGGTCTGGTAGGCCAATGCCCCCTTTAGTTTTTGAGCGTGTAAGACGTGTATACTTAATGCGTGGAGAGTTATTCCTCCATATGAATGCTGAGCACGCTTGTTTGTATGACTTGAAAAAGGAGGATATTAGATGAATAGGGACCATCTGCATAAGATATAGTAGTCGCGGAAGTATCACCATTTATATGAGGGCTGAGCGTCCAAACCAAGAGACGTTCAGGTTGGCCCATTCTTTCAGGTCAGTTTGGATCTTGGAAAGGGTAGATTGGAAGTTGCACATGTAGAGATCTGACATGCTCCTAGTAATTTAAATGCCCAAGTAAGTGATAGAGTCACTTTTCCAAGTAAATGGGAAGGAGTCCTTACAGTGAGAGACTTGTTGAGTGGGGAGGGAAATATTAAGGGCATGTGATTTGGAGTGATTGATCTTGAAACCTGAAAGGGATCCAAAGTGTTTTACATCTTCTAATAGGTTAGGGAGAGAGATGCGCGGGGTTCTTAGAAATAGGAGAATGTCGTCAGAAAACATTGCAACCTTTTTGCGATCCGCTATTTGAATTCCGTTTATGTCTGGATTATTATTATACAGGATTTATATAGCGCCAACAGTTTGCGCAGCGCTTTACAACATGAGGATTAGATCTCAATCTGTTGAGGAGAGGTTCAAGCAATAGAACAAAGATGAGAGGGGAGAGCGAGCATCCCTGCCGAGTCCCGTTGGAAATAGAGAAGGCGTCCAAAAGTTGGCCATTGACTTTGACCCTCGCAGAGAGCGAACTGTATAAAGCTTCTATGTGTGCGCACATTGCGGGGGGGGGGAGTCCCACTCCCTTGAGTACCTCACGCATGTAGTCCCAGGCCACTCTATCGAACGCCTTCTCCGCGTCCAAAGAAAGAAGAAAGCCCTGTGTTTTCGAGGCGGTGAGCCAGTGTTGTATGTTAAGCGTCCTTATTGTGTTATCTCTGGCTTCCCTACCAGGGATGAAGCCAACCTGGTCGGGCAGTATAAGCGAGGGTAAGAGAGGAAGTAAACAATTTGCTAGAATCTTGGCATATAACGTAATGTCTACATTAAGGAGGGAAATTGGTCTGTAATTAGCTACCTGTGCAGGGTCCTTGCCCTCCTTTGGAATCACAGTAATGTGAGCTTCTAGCATCCTACCCGGTTGTGAGTGTGGATCAGCTAGGGAGTTGAATGTTGTCAGTAATCTTGGGGATAGATATTCTGAGAAAGTTTTATAGTATATGAGTGACAGCCCATCTGGGCCCGGACTCTTGCCTGCTTTCATTTGTTTCATGGCGGCAGCAAGTTCTTCAGCCAAGATCGGGCCGCTCATGGATTCTGCCTGCTGGGTGGTAATTGGTTTGGGGGAGAATTTACTCACATAATCTCTAATTTGTGCATTCCGGTGGTCTATTGACTTTGGGGTCAGGTTGTCTTGCGTCAGGTTATAGAGTTTGGAATAGAAGGATTCAAATTGTTTGGCTATGTCTTCGTTCTTAGAATAAGTCGAACCCTGATTGTCAGGAATGTGGTGTACAATGGAAGAGGATTTAGCATTCTGTATTGTACGTGGCTAACAATCTCCCGCTTTTGTTGCCCTGTTCATAGACTTTTGTTGCCCTGTTCATAGACATTTTAATTTTTTAATAAAGGACTTGTCCCAAGCTGTGTCTTGTCTTTTTTTGTGAAATGGTAGGGGTACATTTGTACCCCGTTACAACTTTACACAGGGGGAAGGCCGGGATCTGGGGGTCCCCTTGTTAAAGGGGGCTTTCAGATTCCGATAAGCCCCCCCTGCCCACAGACCCCCACAACCACTGGGCAAGGGATGTGGGGATGAGGCCCTTGTCCCCATCAACATGGGGACAAGGTGCTTTGGGGAGCTACCCTAAAGCACCATGCCCATGTTGAGGGCATGTAGCCTGGTACAGTTTAGAAGGAAGGGGGACAATCTCTCGTCACCCCTATTCCTGTGGCCTTCCAGGTTGCGTGCTCAGATAAGGGTCTAGTATGGATTTTGGGGGGACCCCTATGCCATTTTTTTCATCTTGGCGCAGGGCTCCCCTTAAAATTAAAACCAGACCTGAAGGGTCTGGTATGGATTTTGGGGGACCCCTACGCCATTTTTTTTTATTTGGCGCAGGGTTCTCCTTAATTTCCATATCAGACCCGAAGGGCCTGGTATGGATTTTAGAGGGACCCCACGCAATTTTCTTTTTAAATTTTGATTCAGGGTTCCCCTTAATATTCATACCAGACCCAAAGGGCCTGGTAATGGATGGGGGGATCCCATGCTCTTTTTTTTTCAATTATCTGTATCTATATTGCCGAGACCCGACAATTCATTACAGCCGCGATCAGTTTTAAATGAAAATTTTTCCTTTAAAAACGTAATTTTGCTGAGGTACTGTTCTAAACACGGTAGAAATGTGTCACTTTACAGGCATACTATAGACACCCCCCCCCCCCAGGCACGATATTTGAAAAAAAAAAATTATTGTTTCACTTTAAGCATTAAAATAATCACTGCTCCCGAAAAAAGTGACGTTTTAAAAAAATATATATATATTCTTTGATACATGTCCCCTGGGGCAGGACCCAGGTTCCCAAACACTTTTTATGACAATAACTTGCATATAAGCCTTTAAAATTAGCACTTTTGATTTTTCATGTTCGCGTCCCATAGTCTTTAATGGTGTTCGTGTGTTCTGCCAAATTTTTTGCCTGTTTGCATGTTTTGCTGCTAACCGAACAGCAGTGTGTTTGGCTCATGCCTAATTGCAATCCTTAAAGTGGATGTAAACCTGCATTTTTTTTTAATGAAGACTCCCACCTGGTAAAGTAGAGGATGTCAAGTAATCTCTGTCCAGTCTTGCCACGAAGAGTTAATCCAGCTCTGAGCAATCCTTTTGTCTTTTTTTAGTAAGATAAAAAAACACACACAGATAAGTTTGTGCCGCCACTTCCCCCACTGCTGTGACTGACATCTGATTTCTTTATCTCATGAACAGCATGAGAGCGAGAGTGTTAAGGTTCAAGATTTACATCCTCCTCCTTTCTTCTCAAGCTCTCCCAGGATTGGCTGCTCCATACCTCAGCATGATGATTGGGCATGCTGAAGTCATGTGGTGCCTTTCCTGAGTTTTGACTGGATGTTACTCAAAACTCAGGAATAGCGGAGTAGGAGACGGAAGAGGTGGGCAGGGAGTCTTGTGACATCACAACTCCACCCACCGATCTCCGGCAAAGAGACCAACCAACCGATTCCAGAGTTTTGCAGGGTTCCTACTGCTGAAGGGGGTGACATTTGCAAGGTAGGGATACATGCAGAAGGCTTGCATGTGTATATACATTAATACTGTGCCATTCGTTTATACTAGGTATAGTACAGCTTCTATGAATGGTGAAACTGGGCAGAAAGGGCATGCATAGTTTGGCTCTCTTGATAACAGCCCGTTACAGCCTCTTAGTTGTATGAATCCCTGCTACACTGTATTATTGCAGTGGTGGTCAGGCAGTGACCATAGGCAAGCACACCCCATTGTGTTAGGGTGTGCATCCCAAAGCTCAAACACACATGCCTTTCTCTGGAGCCTCAGCTGTAATGGACAGTGAATAAATGAGAAGTGCTGAGCGGCTTCCTGTTCATTCCCAAATGGAAGCACATTAAACACAGTTTACTATGCTTCAGTTATGATTTAACACAGTGAGTGAGTGTGTTCACTGTGTTCATTTAGAAAAGGAACGGGCTGTTAAATGGCATATTGATTAGCCACTACCCCTACTCTGCATCCTGAAACATCCCTCCCATAACACCGGGGAAGAGTTAAGGAAAGGAAGGAAGCCAGCAACACTGCAGTGGGGGGGGGGGGGGACAACACGGGGGGAAGCCCGGGCAGTAAGGGAATCAGCACCGCACAGAGTGATAAGGGTGTGCCCAGGCACACCTCGCACACACCATGCACATGTCTATGGCAGTGACAGAGGAAGATTTCTACTTAAATAAGAGAAATTAGAATAAGGGTTGTGTCCCTTGTTTTTAACTTATCTACACATAGGCTTTAAACCTCAGAAAAGCTTGGCTCTTCACCTGGTATGACACATATACTGTATGTATCTATTTATAAAGAAGCATTATGGAGCACTCATAGCAGGTCACTTCTGTTATTGCAGAATTACAGGAATTACAGGTACATAAAATCCATCACAAAACCAGGTCACCAACAATCATTTTCTATGAATCCAGACACCCTGTAAAAGTGCAGATGAGTAGAAAACAATTGTTTCTGATCTGGTTTTGTGATAGATTTTATGCAAGTACTGTACAGCCAGAATTAACTTTGGCTGTACTTCTCCTTTAAATACCTGCACGAGGTTACACTATGTATTCTTCAAAATCTTTAATAAAAACTATTGAAAGAGAAATCATAGCTGTCTTTGGTGAAAAATAACATATTTTTTCAGCAGTTGTATTTGATATTTACACTCTACTTCTCCAGGATGTGGAAGGTCTTGGCTACAGATAAGTAAACATCAGGTGCAAGCATGTCAGCCAAGCACAAAATAGTTCATATAAAGGAAATCTGCACGTGTAATGCTGCTGTTTCACCATATTTGATGTAATTCTATGTAGAAAAATGAGCCAGGAGAGCTTCTAGCAAGTTTCGCACAGACACACTAGATAATAAAAGTGTACTTTAAAACAAAATTAAAAAGTACATTTCATCCAATAACAATATATGAACACAGTTGTTACTTAATACATTTACCACATGTGTGCATTGCATCATTTGTGATGAATTAAATCACTAAAAGTACTTATACAAAGCTGAACAGAAGCATTGGCAGCCATCTGATAATACACTATATACAACTATATGCAAAATATACATTTGTCATTATATTATAAAGAAAAAAATATATTTACAAAATAAATATTTCTAAGCAATGTGGGCAATAGATATCCCAAATGAACAGAAGAGAACACACAACTATTTAAAAAGTTATAACATAACTATTCATAGTTCAGTCCATAAGGTTGTCTTATTGGAGACTAGGGATGAGCCGAACACCCCCGGGTCCGGTTCGCACCAGAACCTGCGAACGGACCTAAAGTTTGCGCGAACATTAGAACCCTATTAATTACAATGGACGCAAACGTTCGAAATCAAAAGTGCTAATTTTAAAGGCTAATATGCATGTTATTGTCATAAAACATCCGCTTCTTCTTGCTCTGGTCTTCTCGTCCGGCATCTTCTTCCATGGTGTGGGCGTCTCTTCTTGGGCCGCTCCATGCAATGGGAGGCTCCCGCTGTGTGAGGTTTCGCTGCATCTGACAGGTCTTTTATAACGGAGGGCGGGGCCACCTGGTGACCCCGCCCCCCTCTGACATCATGGGGAAAGCCATAGGGAAGTCTCCATGACGTCGCTGTGCGTTGGTCTTTGGGGTCAGACGCAGCAAAGCCTCACACAGCGGGAGCCTCCCATTGCGCAGTAGCGGCCCAAGAAGAGACACCGACGCCTTGGAAGAAGATGCCGGACGAGAAGACCAGAGCAAGAAGAAGCGGATCGGAGGAAGAAGAAGATGGAAGAAGATGGAAGAAGATGCCGGAAGGAGAAGATGAAGAAACCGAAGGATGAAGAAAGGAAGAAGACCAGAAGAAAGAAGATGAAAGAAGATTTTAATAAAGGAATTGTCTTTTTTTTTTTACCACCGTCTCCTGTCATTTTTACTATTTTTCTCACTTTTTTGGTGAAATGGTAGGGGTACTTTTGTACCCCCTTACCATTTCACAAAGGGGGCTTCCAGATTCCGATAAGCCCCCCGCCCGCAGACCCCCACAACCAATGGACAGGGTTGTTGGGAAGAGGCCCTTGTCCTCATCAACATAGGAACAAGGTGCTTTGAGGGGTCACAGACCCCCAAAGCACCCTCCCAATGTTGAGGGCATGTGGCCTGGTACGGTTCAGGAGGGAGGGGGGGCGCTCTCATCCCCTCCTCTTTTCCTGCGGCCTGCCAGGTTGCGTGCTCGGATAAGGGTCTGGTATGGATTTTGAGGGGACCCCACGCCATTTTTTTTGGGCCAGGGTTCCCCTTAAAATCCATCCCAGACAAGGGTCTGGTATGGATATTTAGGGGGACCCCTACATCATTTTTTTTTTAATTTGACGCAGGGTTCCCCTTAATATCCGTAGCAGACCTGAAGGGCCTGGTAATTGAATTTGGGGGGACCCCCTTTTTTTTATCAATGACTTTTTTTTATCAATGACTTTTTTTTATCAATGAATGACTGTTCTCTGTGTTACGGGAGCCGGCAATTCATTAGCCGCAGATGGCTGCCTTAGATGACACAACAGGCCAGAAGGGTAAAGGTGGTTTAATGTGATACTGCAGTTCTGTACTAACAGCACGCACACACTACACTAATCCCCAGAATCACAGCAGATAATGTCAGACTCAGCAGAATGAATAATGTCACTGACACCGTCATGTTCTTAACGCCGGAACACACTACACGAGGCTGGCGGGGCGGCGGCCTTATATAGTGTGGGGCATTTACTAAACCCCCTGAGCTATAATTGCCTACAGGCATCCTGCCTGTGGCCAATTATTGCTCTCCTCGCCGCTGGCTCTATGATTGGCCAAGCATGCAGGGTCACAGTGCATGCTTGGCCAATCATCAGCCAGCAATGCACTGCGACTGGCTGGCTGTCCATAATGTACATTCATGGACGGATATAAAAATCCTGGATTTTACAAACTGTACTTGAATTTCATGATGGATGGCAACCCTGCCTAGTATGTGGGTCAGTACTCGATGTCTTCATGTACAATGCAGGACTACTGGTCCTGCATTACACATAATGACACTGGAGAGGCCATGGTTGACATCTGGATAGGGTTGAGCGAACCCGAACTGTAAAGTTCGAGTTCATACCGGACTTTTGGGTTTTTGGGTCCCGGACCCAAACCCGAACAATTTACTGTATGTTTGGGTTAGAGTTCGGTGTTCGGCAATGTAATGGCTCTTTTTAAAAAGTTATTGTCGTAAAAAGTGTTTGGGGACCTGGGTCCTGCCCCAAGGGACATGTATCAATGCAAAAAAAGTTTTAAAAACGTCAGTTTTTTCGGGAGCAGTGATTTTAATAATGCTTAAAGTGAAACAATAAAAGTGTAATATTCCTTTAAATTTCATACCTGGGGGGTGTCTATAGTATGCCTGTAAAGGGGCACATGTTTCCCGTGCTTAGAACTGTCCCTGCGCAAAGTGTAATTTCCGAAAAAGAAAAAAGGTAATTTAAAAGCACTCGCAGCTATAATGAATTGCCGGCTCCCCGTAATACAGAGAACAGTCTTTAAAGTCATTGATAAAATAAAAAAAAAAAGCGTGGGGTTCCACCTAAATTCAATTACCAGGCCCTTCAGGTATTTAGGGGAATCCTGCGTCAAATGAAAAAAAAAATGATGTGGGGTTCCCCCCAAATATCCATACCAGACCTGAAGTCTGGTATGGATTTTAAGGGGAATTCCACAGCAAATAAAATAAAAATGGCGTGGAGTTCCCCCAAAAATCCATACCAGACCCTTTATCTGAGCACGCAACCTGGCAGGCCGCAGGAAAAGAGGGAGGGATGAGAGAGCGCCCCCCCTCCTAAACCGTACCAGGCCACATAGCCTCAACATTGGGAGGATGCTTTGGGGTCCCCCCAAAGCACCATGTTCCCATGTTGATGAGGAAAAGGGCCTGGCCGGTGGTTGTGGGGGTCTGCGGGCGGGGGACTTATCGGAATCTGGAACCCCCCTTAACAAGGGAACACCCAGATCCCGGCCACCCCTGTGTGAAATGGTAAGGGGGTACAAAAGTACCCCTACAATTTCACCAAAAAAAGTGACAAAAGTGTTAAAAATTACAAGAGGCAGTTTTTGACAATTCCTTTATTTAAGTCTTCTAATTCCATCTTCTTCCTTCTTCCTTCTTCTTTCCTTCATCCTTCTGTTTATTCCTCCATCTTCTTCTTCTTCCAATCCTCTGCTTCTTGTTCCGGTGTTCTCGTCCGGCATCTTCCTCCATGGCGTCTCTTCTTCCTCGCTTCATTCTCGGGCCGCTCCGCGCAATGGGAGGCTCCCGCTGTCAGAGGGGACGGGGTCACCGGGTGGCCCCGCCCTCTGTTATATAAGAACTGTCAGAAGAAGAGAAGTGTCACACAGTGGGAGCCTCCCATTGCGCGGAGCGGCCCGAGAACAAAGCGAGGAAGAAGAGATGCCATGGAGGAAGATGCCGGATGAGAACACTGGAGCAAGAAGCAGAGGATCGGAGGAAGAAGAAGATGGAGGAAGAAGAAGATGGAGGAAGAAGAAGATGGAGGAAGAAACAGAAGGATGAAGGAAAGAAGAAGGAAGAAGAAAGAAGATGGAAAGAAGAAGACTTAAAAAAAAGAATGGTCAAAAACTGTCTCTTGTCATTTTTAACACTTTTGTCACTTTTGGTGAAATGGTAGGCCCTTACTTACTTGTTAAAGGGGGCTTCCAGATTCCGATAAGCCCCCCGCCCGCAGACCCCCACAACCACCGGCCAGGGTTGCGGGGATGAGGACAAGGGACCCCAAAGCACCCTCCCATTGTTGAGAGCATGTGGCCTGGTACGGTTCAGGAGGCACTCTCTCATCCCCACTTTTCCTGCGGCCTGCCAGGTTGCATGCTTGGATAAAGGGTCTGGTATGGATTTTTGGGGAACGCCATTTTTTTTTTTTTATTTGGCGTGGAGTTCCCCTTAAAATCCATACCAGACCTGAAGGGTATTTGGGGGGAACCCCACGTAATTTTTTTTTTTTTTTTTATCAATGACTTTCAATGACTGTTCTCTGTATTATGGGGAGCCATCAATTCATTATAGCCGGGAGTACTTTTAAATGACTTTTTTTCCTGCAGAAATGACACTTTGTACAGGGACAGTTCTAAGCACGGGAAACTTGTGCCCCTTTACAGGCATACTATACACACCCCCAGGTACGAAATTTAAAGAAATATTACACTTTTATTGTTAACAACATTTTGCTGCCATTTGCAGCCCTCTAGCCCTTTCCATTACTTTTTTAGAGCCATTTTAGTCCTCAAAAGTTTGGGTCCCCATTGACTTCAATAGGGTTCGGGTTCGGGGTCAAGTTCGGGTCAAGTTCAGTCCCGAACTCAAACTTTTTTGCGAAGTTCGGCCGAACCCGTCGAACCCGAACATCCAGGTGTCCGCTCAACTCTACATAACCTCCATATTTGAAGAATTACAGTGCCTTGTAAAAGTATTCACACCCTTGGCATTTTCTGTTTCCTCACAACCTGGAATTAACATGGATTGTTTGAGGATTTGCATCATTTAATTTACAGAACATGCCCACAACTTTTTGCAGCTATCACAGCTCCAAGTCGCTTTGCATAAGTCTCTATGAGCTTGCCACATCTTACCACTGGGATTTTTGCCCATTCATCCTTGCAAAACTGCTCCAGCTCCTTCAAGTTGGATGGTTTGTGCTTGTGAACAGCAATCTTTAAGTCTGACCACAGATTTTCTATTGGATTGAGGTCTGGGCTTTGACTAGGCCATCCCAACACATTTACATGTTTCCCCTTAAACCACTCAAGTGTTGCTTTAGCAGTGTGTTTGGGATCATTGTCCTGCTTTCTCTTGGCAGGTTTGCTGTTGTGCCATGTTCTTTACATTTGGTTATGATAGATTTGATGGTGCTCCTCGGGATCATCAAAGATTTGCATATTTTTTTATAACCTAACTCTGACTTGAATTTCTCAAACACATTGTCCCTTACTTGTTTGGAGAGTTCCTTGGTCTTCATGGCAGTGTTTGGTTAGTGGTGCCTCTTGCTTAGGTATTGCAGCCTCTGGGGCCTTTGAAAAAGGTGTGTACAGTATATGTAATGACAGATCATGTGACACTTAGATTGCACACAGGTGGACATCATTCTACTAATTATGTGACTTCTGAAGGTAATTGGTTGCACCAGAGCTTTTTATGCACCAGAGCTTTTCTAATTTTACTTCACCAACTTAGACCCTTGTGTTCTGATCCATCACATATAATTCAGATTAAAAAAACATTGAGAACTAAAGGCTGTAATGTAACAAAATAGGTAAAAAGCCAAGGGGGTGAATACTTTTGCAAGGCACTGTATATGTGCATCCCTGCTTATTCCAATCTTGTCAAATAAAATAAACAGTTAACCCTTAATCTGTAAGGGGGGCACACCACAGAGTTATTTTTTTTGTTGCTCTGACTGGAGTTCAGCTTTAATTTATTGTAGATTATCAGTCCTTAGTTCTAATGACTATTCGTTTTCTTTTCTTTCCATAATTTTTACTCAGAGATTCTTCTAGTAACAGACTATGGGGGTTATTTACGAAAAGGCAAATCCACTTTGCACTGAAAGTGCACTTGGAAGTGCAGTCGCTCTAAATCTAAGGGGGAGATCTGAAATGAGGGGAAGCTCTGCTGATTTTATCATCCAATCATGTGCAAGCTAAAATGCTGTTTTTTTTATTTTCCTTGCATGTTCCCCTCGGATCTACAGCGACTTTACTTCAAAGTGCACTTGCAGTGCAAAATGGATTTTCCTTTAGTAAATAACCCCTTTTGTGTCTTAGGCTTTTCAATCTTGATTAAGACTACAGAACACCTTCCCCTTTACTTATCTTCTGTAGTCCTCAGAGGTGAACTAGGCGAGGCTGATAACACTGCTTGAGATTTCAATGCAGCACAGGTAATATTCACATGCAGTTAGGAACTCTTTAGGAACATTATGAAACAGATTTAACAAAACAATTTGGAAAAAAAGGAGAATGGAAAGTATGATAATACAATTACTTGCCAAATGAGGGTATATAAATGTCATATGACTACTATTTTCCAGTAGGATCTTTTAACCTTATGGTTTCCATTTACTTCCCAATGAACTGCTAAGGAGGTCCCACAGAAAGGTAATGTTTGTCAGTGCATGAAGATATCCAAAGAGTAAAAAAAAAACAACATGACACAGGTTATAAATTCATTAAATTTCTAAATGTAAATGAAAAACATCAAGGTATGTCTAAAAAATAGGGCAGGTAGGTTGTACATAACCCCCTATGCTGGTATATTCTCCTGGGCACCTAGCTTTTACCCTCCCAGATTGGGGTGGTAGTAGCGTTTAAAAGTGTGTGAAAGGGGGCTCTTTATGTATTTATTTTTAATGCTTTAATATAGAACTACACTACAAACCTCCTGTATTAGAGTGCCCCCACTCTGGATGAATGAACATGGGGGGCACAGACAGCATCAGACATCTATTATCTATAACCTGGAAAATGTTACTAATGGCAGCATAATTCTCAAGGGCAATCTAAATGTACCCTTAGGCTGCTTTCACACTGGGGCGGTTTGCAGGCGCTATTGCGCTAAAAATAGCGCCTGCAAACCGACCCGAAACAGCTGTTGCTGTGTCTCCAGTGTGAAAGCCCTGAGGGCTTTCACACTGGAGCGGTGCGCTAGCAGGACGGTAAAAAAAGTCTTGCTAGCTGCATCTTTGGAGCGGTGAAGGAGCGGTGTATTCACCGCTCCTATACCGCTCCTACCCATTGAAATCAATTTGAGACCGCGGGGATACCGCCGGCAAAGCACCGCTTTGCGGCGCTTTGCAGAGGTTTTTAACCCTTTTTTTCGGCCGCTAGCGGGGTTTAAAACCACCCCGCTAGCGGCCGCATACCGCAGGTAAAACGATGATAAAGCAGCGCTAAATATAGCGCTGCTTTACCGTCGCCGCCCGCACCGCCCCAGTGTGAAGCCGGCTTTAGTCCCTCCCCTAGACACTTAAATGGCCTAATTGGAGAAACAACCCAATGGGGAATGCTGACTAGAGGTGTATGCATTACTGTGATTGAGCACATTTTGCCAATCAGAAATGAGAGACAAATATTTGCGGTGAGTGATGTGGCACAAGAAGAGTGTGTCACACCTAATGCACAGTGGTGATGTGGAGAGGATGACAAGCAATATTTTATAGACTATTTATTACTGTGAATGAGGACTTATTGCTCCGTATTATTTTATTATACACTTCTATCACTGGGAGGTGGAGGTTTTCTTTAGCCTCTCTTTTATAGGTGTCACTTATATATGACAAACAATTAAAAGACAATTGGTTTACAGAATTTTTGGTTATTTGCCTTTCTATTACACATATAAACCATTTTTTTCCAGCTTGTATTACACTTCCTGCCCATACTCTTTCTTTGTAAATGTTCCTCTAATCATGTATTAGACATGCTGTGTTCACACCATCTATATACCTCATTGCATTGCCAGAAACAGGATCAATTGAGCTACAAATATAAACCTTAAATTAAAACTGACTTTGCATGAAAAATCCACTTTAGCAGAAGAATCTACATTGTTAATGCAGAGCTTTTAGCAGAAATAACAAGATTCAAATAAATAACCTATTAAAAGATTACAAGTTAAAAAAAAAAAAGCTATTGTTACATTATTCACCTTCATTTCAGAGATTTTCCCCACAGTACTTTTCTGTGCCACTAGATATCTGCAGTCTGTTGGCCAGTCCAGGGTTCTCCTGGGCATGCCCCAGCCTGTTGCTGAATGGTTATTGAAGAAGTAGCATGGTGATGACCTCATATTTCTCCTATAACTCTGCTTTCTCTTCCTATCAGCCTTCTTTTTGTGTCCTGTTCCAATATCCCATTATTTGTGTTATGTAATCTGTAAAGTCAGCAATCTCTCCAGTGGCGGCTGGTGCTCAAACCTCATGGGAGCACAGCCAGAAGCCCCCACCTAGTCATATAGCTACCCCCCCCCCCCCAGCCAGCCATCCATACGACCACCACCAAACCCCACACCACATCGCTCGATGGATTGCTGCTTAACACCCCACCCCCGTCGATCACTGCTTCACTGCCTTGCCCATCGCCTGCCAGCCCAGCACTTACCTTTATCCCTGTGTCACTCTCCCCGAGTCCTGGCTCCGAGTCCCAGCGATCTCCTCCCAGTCAATCAGGAGTCCTGGAATCCGGCCAATGGGGTCTCAGGACTTTCTGCCTGATTGGCTGGGAGGAGAATCAGGAAGACAATAGCAAATATTAATTTGCTAATGTCACACAACTGGGTGGACTCGGGACTCAGTTCTCTGTGCCTCGAGCCCACCCTTTTTTGAAGTCTCAAGCTCTAATCATGTGCTTCCAAAAAAAAAAAATCAGCTGAAATCTATGCGTCGGGATCCCTGCATATAGATTAAGGACCGGGGCATGGATTAGGTGGGGCGGCGCCCATGCCCCCTGCATTAGCGACCACCACTGAATCTCTCTCTACTCTGTCTGCATGAAGCATATTATGACTTATGACAGTTACTCTATGCATTCAGAGAAGGTCTAGCGCTCATTATCCTAGGTACAATATTATTATGACTTAAAGGAACTTTGAAATTATATATATATAGGTTAGGAGGCCCCCTTTGACTTTGTTTTTTTAATTCTCCACTTGATCAAACCCGCTTTGTTCACAATCCCAAATGTTAGCAAGCTCAATTTGCGTTAAACAGATGGTTACGGTTTATAACACATGTAAACAGGTAACCACTCCCCTAATTAGAGAAAATGAGAAAAACATGATGTTTAAAAAATAACAGAAAATTTTGAAAAAATGGGTTTTGAAAGCCAATAATAAAGTTTTCAAAGAATAGAAAACTCTTGTATCACAAACAATCACAAAGCAAACAGGATCACAACACAAGCACAACCCCTGCTTTTTATTTAATTCTCCACTTGATCATATCCCATTTTGTTCACAATCTCAAATGCAATGTGGTGTTTTATAGTAGGACTTAGTGGTAGACTGTGGAGTAAATTTACTAAAGGCAAATAGACTGTGCACATTTCAAACTGCAGTTGCTCCAGTGCTTAGTAAATGAGGTAAAGCTCCACTTTGCAACAAATACCCAATTACGTGCAAGGTAATTAAAAAAAACTGCCTTTTTATCTTGCACATGATTGGATGATGGAAGTCAGCAAAGCTCCTGCTCATTTACTAAACTCTGGAGTAACTGTTCTTGCAGTGTGCAACTGCACTTTGCAAAGTATACAGTCGATTAGCCTTTGGTAAATCAACCCCTGTAAATCTATCTCTCCATAAAAATCTACCATATAAACAGGGCTCAAAAATTCAAGCCCTGAGCTACTAGCCAGGCCTCAAGGGTTACTCGGCACCAGTTGCCTTGCCCAACCCCTACCCTGCCCCAGCCATAATTCCACCCCTAAATACGCCCTCGTAAATTATCCTTACATGTTTTATGCAGAATTAAGTTATAAAAATAAATATTAACAACAACTTTATCCGTGCCCAACAATGCAGCCTGCCCATGTCCACCAATGCAGCCTGCCCATGTCCACCAATCCAGCCTGCCCGTGTCCGTCAGTGCAGCCTGTGTCCGCCAGTGCAGCCTGTGTCCCCAATGCAGCCTGTGTCACTAATGCAGCTGGTGTCCCCAATGCAGCCTGTGTCACTAATGCAGCCGGTGTCCCCGATGCTGCCTGTGTCACTAATCCAGCCTGTGTCACTAATGCAATAGAAAAAAGTTTTGGCGGTGCCCGGATCTACCAGGTTTGCTTTAGGTATAGTTGTGAAATTTATATAAATTGAATCTACAGAGCGATTCTAGACCTACAGTAAATCTAGATCTAGATCTCCCCCGTACCTGAAGCATATAGTAAAAAATCCCCGTGTGGGGTCCCCCTTAGAAAGGACCAGAGAGGTACCCCCCGAGACAAGATGGACGGCTGGAGATCTGCTGTTAGATTTTAATATATCACTTTATTGGTAAAACTGAAAAAATAAATTTAAGCAAACAGTACCACTTCCCATTCCTATAGCAAAAATTTCATACAAGATCACAAAGGAATTCCCAGAATTAAAATTGACAACGTTGTCTTCCTAAAAACAAGGGGGTGTGAACCACAAACCACAGCAATTAACCATTTAGCATATATCCATATCTATAATAATAACGGTTTTAACTAAATACTTTAAACCAGATATTGTGGGTTAAACATCATCATTAGATTTAGAACCAGATATGGATACCCATGACGGATGTTTCCAAGTGGAAATAATATCAATTCAAACTTAAGGCAGTTCAAAGTAGCAGCATATGTTTTCAAGCAAGATTTTAAAACAGCAGTGGATCTTCTGTAGTATCCATATATATGTTGACCAATCAGGGTAATTCAATGGAAAGAAGGAACCACATAAACAGTCCGTGTTTAGCTGGAAAAATCAATTGCATTGCGTTTTTGAAGCAGAGCAGCAAAGCAGCACAGAGCATCACATAGCAGGGAGCGCAGTTGTAAAGCTTAGTTCAAGTAGCAGCATAGGGTGGAAAGTTTGCAGAGTTAAGCAGGGGGACTATAGACTCACATGGAAAGTTCATCACTTCCTTAGGCAAGTTGTATTTATGCTTGTATATGCATCAGCCTTTACAGGCTTCTTACCCACTCCTGCTTGCTGGTTCATCCATCCCTTGTGTGCTGGTAAGCTTTTTCCTCAAGAAAATTCCTTGGTGTGATGCCGCTCTTCTTGTGTGTATAGCTGTCCGCTTGTTATTTCAAATTTGCCGCTTCGTTTAGCTTCAAACGCTGCTAGGTGAAACTGCAGGAAGTTAAAAGCTCATCACGGGCATGCTGTGGAAGGGCTGGCTTCCCCCAAATGACGTGCTGACGTCACCACCGCTGACGCGTTTCGTTAGCCAATCCCCGCTAACTTCCTCAGAGCAAGGAGGAGCTACAGATTGCCAGTTTTTATAGTGTGCTGGCCGTGTCATTAAAATGTTACAATTGGCTGTAATATCCCTTTTAACCACAAGATGGCAACCAAGTGCTCATTGTCCCTTATGACTCTTCAGCAAATACTACAAGGTGCATTGAATGGCTCATAGATAGAGATGAACATAAGAACAGAACGGGATGGAGTTTATGTTACATAAAAACACTGAATAGGATACTTTTACCTATTTTTCATGTTTTTTAATGTTTTTTAAGATACTGGAATGAAACTGGAGATTTCATAAAGCTACTTGCCTATATTTAAGTATAACTCAGTTCAGTGTGTTCATATAATTAATTACATAGCAAGGGAAATAAGTACCTTCATCAAATTTGACTTCATTATTTTTTCAAAAATGGTTGCATTGTACATTCAGTGTTGAGGCCAAAGGGGATCATAGAAGTGTCACTAATGCAGCCTGTGTCCCCAATGCAGCCTAACTAGTGCAGGGGAAGAGAGGGGAGAGCCGCCGCCTGGTTGATTAGAGTTCCAGGAACTTTAATAGACAGATCACCCATCCCAGGATTGGACGGATGATCTGTCTATCAAAGTGCCCGGACAAAGAGGAGGGGCTATATATGATGGCGTGCGGCGGGGGAACACACAGCTATTGAAATGAAAGCTGTTATGTTCTCGTGCCCTAATCAACCAGGCAGCTCTCCCCTTTATTCCCTTTCCGATTGCTGGGAGATCGGCTCCCATACAACCCACCTGCCGGTGGTGCTCGCCCCCCCCCCCACTCCCAGGCAGCCCACACTCGCCAGCCCTCAATATCCACTCGCAAAATACGAGCAGTCAAATGGAATTTTTGAGGGCTGATATAAATATTGTCACAGAAACACTATCTGTCACTGTGAAAATGTGATAGGCGACAGAGGAAACACTGTTGTGGCAGTGAAAGGGTGCCTGAGCAATCTGAGCAGGTGGGGTTGGTCCAAAAGGAAGGGTAAACTGCTCTCAGTTAGGACTTCTGTGCAGGCAATTTCTACTGTATGTGTGTGTATAGACATGCAGAGAGCATATGATCAGGCCTGTCTACCCTAAAGTGGTTCTAAACCCTAAAGTTTTATTTTTACCCTAATGCATTCTATTCTATGAGGCTAAAAAAATCCCACTGCCTTTCCCCCCATCCCCCTCCCTAAACACTTTCCTGAGTCCTAAATCAATCTAGCGCTGTGCCTGGCTGCAGTTATTTTCTCCCCTCTCTCTGCCCTCACAGACTGCACTGATAATAGCTGGAGCAATTGGCTCCTGCTGTTATTAATTAAATCCAGGGAGGAGGGAGCAGAGGGATGTGGTTGAGCTACGGTATATGTGTGTCTATGGACACACACGGCCCAGCATCAGTCGCATAACGACATGTGTGCCCTCATAGCACACAGTTTGCAATGGGGGCACATGCAGGGAAGAAGTCAGTGGGGACCCCCAGAAGAGGAGGTGAAAGGCTGCTCTGTACAATAACATTGCACAGAGCAGGTAAGTATAAACCTTTTTTTTATTTTAATTTAAAAAAATGAAGGTTTAAAACCAACTTAAATATGCACCTAAACCAGAGTGGCATCTGAGTGAAAAACTGGATCAAGCTGGGAGTTTGACCAGACCCGGCAGTGTGGTAAACTAGCCAGAAGGCTAAAAATCTTGTATCCATTTCAAATAACCCCTATGAGGATTGACTTTTATGTGGGATCAATTCTATGGTTGAATAACAGAGGCCTTACAACATACACGCAAGAGTGATGGACTGAGTCTTTTTGGAGTACTATAATTACTTATATAATAATAACATACAAACAATGGGTTCATTTGGCGCACTCTGGGCAAGACTTTACAATGGGAATGGGATTATTAAATAGGGGGATTAATCAAGTCCATGATGGAAAGTCCATGTAAAACTATTAAATGTGCTTATCCCAAGAAGGCTGCCAGCTTACAAATAGAAGAAAGTCTGAAACAGAAAAAAAGGGAACAAAGCAGCGCCATCTAAGTGTAGCAATTCAGACATTTAATGAGTTAAAATCATAATGGAAACACTCACAAACGTGCGGTATTAAACGGCCTAGATATTGGGGCTATCCGCGCTGTCCCGCGGGCTGCCTGGTGCCTGGTGTCGCTGGCTGGAATGCCTATGTGCTTGTCCGTTATCCGGTGGAGGTCAAGGGAAGCCCAGCGCTCCTGGAAGGCTGGGACAGAGATCAGAGATGCACAGGAACACAGTGAGGTGACGTCACTTCTGGGTACAGGGTCAGCGGGGAGGTGCGCGCATTCAGAGCATGCGTGCTCCTTCCTCAGGCTATGCTGTGGGCCATCAAAGATGTCTATGTAATAAGATAACATTCTGCTTCCTTCCATAAATTCACATCATTTGTGACTTCTTCTGTTTGGATTATATCCATGTTAGACATATTTTTTCATGTTGTCCTGTATCTGCTGGAATAAATACGAAAAAGTTTATGCTCATAGTTTCATATCTAACATCATTACTTTCTAATTTTATAACTGAATGTATTAAAACTTCAGAAGGACTCCACAAGGCAATCATTGTACTACCTATGCTCTACAGGGCAGACTTGCTGCCAAGAAACCACACACTGCCTCATTTACAGTTGGCTTAGGATAAAAGAAATAAAGCTGTGTGTGGGTGCAATACATATTTATATTTTTCACAGAGCCAATAACTATATTTAGAGTTTAGTGAAATCATGTTAAAATGACACTTAGTTAATTCATATACTGTAACACATGTTATATTTAATTTATATAACACAAAAAAAACAAGAAACATAGGAAAGGAGAATGATCTAATCTAATTATTTATATGGCAATATTTTTATTGTCTTTCACCTGTGTTCACTTGTGCTCTATTCTGACCTAACTGTAAATTTCAGACGGTTCCTGATGAATCACTATACTGTATATGTCTGTGTCCACTCTGCATAAGCACCCTCTTTTCTGGCCTGCCAGGCTGCAAGCTTGGATAAAAGTCTGGTATGCATTTTGGGGGGAAATCCCATGCCAAAAATAAAAATGGCGGGGGGTGCGGAGGTCCCATGCTATTGTTACTGTCACTACTATATATTGTACTGTTGTTTTTTGCCTGCTGCTAACAGGGCTCTGCCTGCCCCCCCCCCCCCCCCCTCGTGTTGGGACTGTAGACCCGAAAGCCACCGCGTACGAGCGCAGGAACATTTTAAAAAAATGAAACAGAAGGGGCGGGTTTACGGAGGGGGCCGGGCCTAGACACAGCGCCGTGCAACGTCCACAAGGACACACGGCAGGCAATGTTATTAAAAATACAGCTGGGACAGTTTCTCCTCGGCTGACGAAGAAGAAGCAAGGGGTCTGCACACAGGGACAAAGGAGCTGTGGGGCACGTTGCAACCTGGCATTTCCTGATACAGGAAGGACACTTTTTTCCCAGCACTAGGCTGAACTTTATAGTGACTTTACTGTCATGACTATAGTCAGCAATTAAAGTGGTTGTAAACCCTTGTTTACAACTTTATGTTACAGGTAAGCCTATATTAAGGCTTACCTGTAACTAACAAGGATATCTCCTAAACCTGCACGGTTTAGGAGACATACCTGTATTTGCATGTGCCGACGTCATGCGGCACATGCACACTTGAGACAACTGAAGCAATGGCGCTATATGCCGATGCTTCAGTTGTACTGTGCCGCTCTCGTGCGCATGCGCGGAGTGACGGCATCGCGGCTCTGGCTAATCACAGCGCCGGAGCCGCGATACCCGGAAGTCACTCCGGGACAACATGTCGGCGGTCGGAGGGGGAGACGTGGACCGATGCGGGGGCTTTGATCTGAGGTAAGTGATACATAATTAGCTAGTATGCTATGCATACTAGCTAATTATGCCTTTGTCGTGCAGGGTTTTTTTTTTTTTAGATTTTTTTGCTGAGGGTTTACTTCCTCTTTAAGTGCAATTGTATAGTGCCTCTGTTTTTGTACTTAGGATTATGCCTGCTAAAAAAGACACCACAAAGAAAAAGGTACTAAAGGTTTCACCCCCAGGCGCTAGGATCTCGAGTCATATTCCCACGCTGTCATCCTCGCCTGAATTACCAATTATGGCAAGCCATGGTGAGCCATTTGAACAAATTGATGGTGCAACTGCTTCTAACATCTCAGCCCCTATATACGTGACTGAAGATGTCCTTTCCTCCACAGTGCAGGGTCTGGAAGGAAGATTAGTGGCTTTAATCGCGTCCTCCAATCAAATGCATAGGAAGCGTGCTAGATCCCCCTCCCCTACTTCAGACCCTTTGCAAGGGGAACAGTGGGCTCAGGATGAGGTGTTACCCTCAGTCAATCAGGAGGAAAAACAAACTGATGATTCCTCTGCAGAGGAAACAACGGTAAATTAACCCTTTTCCGCCTCACAATTGATGATACAATCTCTTACGGAGATGGTTTGTTACACTTTCATGCTACCCTTAAAGGAGTCTCCTGAAAGCTCGGTTTCTTCCTTTGGTTCCTTAAAACCTTCTCAACCTTTGCATGCATTTCCTGTCCATGCATTACTAGAACAGCTTATTTTTGCTGAATGGGATCACCCGGATAAGCATTTTCTCCCTCCTAAGAGATTTTTAGTTCTCTATCCCCTAGAGGAGAAATTCACTAAAAAGTGGAAAGTACCAGCAGTTGACGCTGCGATTTCCAGTGTGAATAAAAGCCTAACTTGTCCTGTAGACAATGCACAAATGCTTAAGGATCCAACAGACAAAAAGTTGGAATCCATGTTAAAATCTACTTTTTCCTTGGCAGGTGCTGTTACTCTGCAGTCGCTACAATAGACATCTGTCAATCCCTAAAGGACCAATTTAGACAGGCCCTTAAAGAGGTTCCTGCACAACAATCCTGGAAATTGGCTGAACTACCAAAAGCATTATGCTTTGCCATAGATGCCATTAAAGATTCTATTCACCAGGCGTCCCGCCTTACGCTTATGCTTGTACATATACGTAGAATCCTGTGGTTAAAAAATTGGTCAGCCGAAGCACCATGTAAAAACCTCCTAACTGGGTTCCCTTTTCACGGGGAGCGGCTATTTGGAGAAGATTTGGACAGATAAATATATCCAAACAATTTCTAGTGGGAAAAGTACACTTTTGTCAAAAGAAAGTATAAACGCCCTTCATTTAAACGCGCTCTTTCCCCTGTGCCAGTGGCTTCCGCCTCTAGGCATTGGCGACGGCCTCCGCCGTCAGACTCTAGAGGGAAACCTCAGGGTCAGACCCAGGCTCAAAAGAAGTCATGGGTCAGAAACCTGCAAAGCAGAATCCTAAAGCATTATCATGAAGAGGCAAACCCCCTCACAAAGGTGGGGGGAAGACTTCTGCAGTTTTCAGAAGTCTGGCAAGAGGAAATTCAGGACAGATGGGTCATCTCCATGGTAAGACTGTGGTACAAGCTGGAATTTCGGGACTTTCCACTGTCTCATTTCCTGAGGTCAAGCATTCCCAAAGATCCAGAGAAAAGACCATCTCTGTTTCGGGCACTAGACCGATTAATAACTCAAGGGGTGATCATACAGATCCCCACAAAAGAGCAAGGTTTGGGGTTTTATTCAAATCTTTTTATGGTACCAAAACCAAATGGAGATGTCAGACCCATTCTAGATCTAAAAAATCAAAATCAGTTCCTGAAGATCAGCTCCTTTCACTTGGAGTTGATCAGGTCAGTAGTTTCTATCCTTCTAGGAGGAGAACTTATGGCACCTATCTACATCAGGGATGCATAACTGCATGTTCCTATAGTTCCCGCTCACCAAAAGTTTCTGCGGTTAAAGTTAGAGCAGCAGCATTTCCAGTTTGTAGCCCTGCCCTTTGGGCTAGCCACAGCACTCCGGGTCTTCACAAAAGTGCTGGCCCCACCTCTAACCAGGTAAAGGGCACAGGGCATAACAGTTGTAGCATACCTAGACAATCTACTGCTAATAGACCATTTGGTGGCTCGTTTGGAGCAAAGCGTACGCATTGGGTTGGATTCTCAACCTAGAAAAATCACCCTTAATACCGCTAAAAAGACTGGAGTACTTGGGTCTGATCATAGACACAGCCCAGGAAAATGTGTTCTTGCCTCAGGCAAAGATCAATTCCATAAGAGAGCTGGTGCGGATGGTCAGGTCTAAAGGCAATCCCTCCATTCGCCTTTGCATGAGGTTGCTAGGAACCATGGTGGCTTCATTCAAAGCAGTTCCTTATGCCCAGTTCCATTCAAGACTGTTGCAAATCAGTATCCTGTCCACTTGGAACAAAACGATTCAAGCTTTAGACTTGCCAATGCGGCTGTCCCCAAGGGTGTCACAAAGCCTCAGTTGGTGGTTACTAACTCAGAATCTGCTGAAAGGAAAATCCTTCAGACCAGTTATCTGGAAAGTGGTAACGACAGATGACAGCCTTTCAGGCTGGGGAGCAGTTCTAGAAAAGATAACTGCCCAGGGACAGTGGTCAAGAGCAAAAGAACCTTTCCCATCAATATCCTAGAGATCTGGCTCTAAAGGCCTGGACTTTCAGGTTACGGGATTGTCCTGTCAGGATCAAATCTGACAATGCCACAGCTGTGACCTATATCAGTCACCAAGGGGGCACCAAGAGTCTCTCAGTGCAGAGAGAGGTGAACCATATTCTAACTTGGGCAGAAAGGAATGTTTCGTGCTTATCGGCAGTCTTCATTCCAGGAGTAGAGAATTGGCAGGCGGACTACCTGAGTCGCCAGTAGTTATTCCCGGGGGGAATGGTCTCTTCACCGCGAAATTTTTCAGGCTGTTTGCCAAAGATGGGGGACTCCGGACGTAGATCTTCTAGCGTCCAGATTCAAAATGAAGTTAGAACAAGGGATCCACTCTCATGTGCAATGGACGCGTCGGTGACCCTGTGGGATCAGTTCTCACTGATCTATGCATTTTTCCCTATTCAGTTGCTGCCTCAACTTCTTTGCAGGATCAAGCTGGAAAGAAAGCCGATAATTCTGGTGCCAGCATGGCCCACAAGGTCATGGTATGCAGAAATCGTAAAGATGGCAGTGGAGGGCCCATGGTCCCTCCCACTATGGCCAGATCTGCTCTCACAGGGACCGATATTCTATCCTACCATACAGTCTCTAAATTTAATGGCTTGGCTATTGAAATCCACATTCTAAAGAAACGTGGGCTTTCCGGGTCAGTTATCACTACCCTGATTAATGCAAGGAAGCCAGCTTCCAGAACTATATATTATAGGGTCTGGAGGGCTTATGTTTCCTGGTGTGAATCCAAGGGTTGGCATCCTCGGAGATATATTTGTGACTCAGAGAAATTTGTGACCCAGCAGTACCTATTCACAGGGCACTGTTCACAAAGTAAGTTTACAAACTTCAAGATCATTCAGATTAACAGCAATAGGCTATAAATAATTGAAATACAATGTAGAAATGAAAATACCATTTTACATTTTGACCATAGATACTTAACATTAACATTAATAACATTTTCTTTCAGTTTTAGTGTTCCTTTTACAGGGCCAGACAAAGGGGTTGATTTAATAAAACTGTAGAGGGCAAAATCTGGTGCAGCTGTGCATGGTAGCCAATCAGCTTCTAACTTCAGCTTGTTCAATTAAGCTTTATCACAAAAAAAACTGGAAGCTGATTGGTTTCTATGCAGAACTGCACTAGATTTTGTATTCTCCAGTATTAGTAAATCAACCCCGATGTCCTGACTGCACGATGAAAAGCAATATAACCAGCTTTAACAGATATAGAGAACATTGCTCAGTTACTAATACATAGTCTCTTACGTACATCTGTTTTAGTCTATTTCTGTTTTACATTACAATAGTCCCTACTTAGTCTTTGACCTTATTTATGAGTGGTAGTTTTAGATTGCAGTATTCAGCTGCCAATGTCAGGGCTTTCTCACAGTTCAAATGATCATGCAGGTACGTTTTGAATGATGTGTGTATCAGTATTTAACAATGAGCACTGTAAAAGACACAATAGCCTTATGTTATTTCTGTAGGGTAAAGTGGTTTTAACCTTACTATATAATGTCACATCCAGCCCCTCTCTTTTATCCAGTGATAGCTCACAGTATAAGTGTTCTTTTAAATTGATTCCTCTAAATAACTTTTTTTCACAGATCTTCAGGCCGGTCAGGTGACTCCCAGCCGCTCTACTACTCCAATCCAGGGTTGCAGTGGGAGGGGCCGAGATCTCCCTCTGACATCAGCCGGTAAGGTCACATGACCACCGCTGTAGCCCTGTATTGGAGTAGTAGAGCGGCCGGGGGTCACCTGACTGGCCTGAAGATCTGTAAAAAAAAGTGTAGCGCCGACACTTTTTCAAAGTGTGCGCTATTCTTGTAAATTTAGTTTTTCCCAGAACTGTAATTGAGTTTTGGGGTTAATTGTTCTAGGTTATACTTTGGCATCAGTTTGGCTGGGCTGTACTAGAGTTATGCCTGGTCATAGGTGAGGTGAGCACCTGTGACCGGCTGAGAACGCAGTCTGGTTGGACGCATTAGGTACCAATCTTTTCCCGGAGCCAATCAGTGGTCTGGCCCCGCTGTGTATTCCGGGAAGGGGTACTTAAGGTGCTGAAGTCACATGGTTGGGGTTTGTTCATCTTTCGTTGGTTCTGGTTCCGGTCCGGACCAGCCCCGTGAGGGGTCTCGGTCCAGGTGTGTCTGCTGACCCCGCAAGCCTGGTCATCCGACCAGTCCCAGAGGCCCTCATGGTCTGGGGATCCATCCATTTCCGAGCCTCAAAACTGGCTAGTTTGAGGCGCAGTAACTGAAGGAGGATTCTGAAGTGTCCCGCTGCCCTCTCAGGACTGGAGAGGCCCAGCAACTCAACAAGCGACCAGGGGAGGACTCTTCGGAGGAGGGCCACGCACGAGGCTGGCTGCTCGGTAAGAGCCTGGAAGCTGAGATGTATGGACAGTAGTTGAATCCGCATTTTCTATGGTATCGCTGGATCGGCTGAAAGATACTGGTACCATAGGAAAAGTTCCTAACCCATCCTTCAGTTGCAACCAAGTCTGTGGCAGAGACTTTGCTAATTCCGAATTAATTGTTGGCTGCTAGATCTACAAACAAGGGTTTATCCGACAGTGAAGTATCCAGTTGCGAGTGGCTACTCCATGGATCATCTAGAGAGACATTTATCTGAATGTCAGCAGTTCTAAAGTACCTGAGCTTTATCACCCATACCCTCTATTCCCAACTGAGAGACTGTGTTCTGTTTCAACGTTTTATGCAAATAAAAATCCTCAAAGGGACTTTGAGTGTCTGTCTCAGCAATTACTGGGTATCAACCCTGGGAACCCCTAGACAAGAGTGACGAGCTACAAGGAGAAGGTAATCGGTAAGCCCAGAAATCCATCGCCGCCCCGCAGAGGGGTTATGGCGTTACAAAAGGTATTTAGAGGAATCGATTTAAAGAACACTTATACTGTGAGTAATGGCTGGATAAAAGGTAGGGGTTGGATGTGACAAAAGTTTATTTAAGTAAGAATAGCGGCAGGAGGGGGGTGGGCGGAGACAGCTTTCACAGATACAGGAGCTGACAGCCTGTTTAACCTGCTATGAGGGCACAGGATCTCTTTTTTTTATTTTTTATTTTTTATTTTTTTAGGGTTACAAACACTTTTACTATAGCTTTTGTTTATGATTCCTATTCACCAATAACTCTCATAGTAACATAAAGCAAGTGATTTCCACAGATTTATATAATATATCGTAACTAATACTCAGGGACCTTTTGCTAAGGAAATTACAATAATTTGGACTGACATACACATCACTTTTTGTTGGCCTTTAAACGGTTTCATTGTTTTTATTCTCTTCCTGCTCACTGATACATGCAGCTTCAAATTGTAATCTACTTCACCATGTTCAAGTTCTGGAGAGTTTGGTTTCTCTCTTGTGTTTATTAATCATTATCATTTCAAAACAGTCTCTAAGTGGTAGTGGTAAATGAAAAACGCGTTTTTAAACCTCCTACTTCCCCCTATAGACTAATTTCCTATTTTTTGGAGCCTGGCACACTTTCAATAATCCTTCAACTCCCCAGGTCTCCTTTCCCACATACTTTTTACTTTTATTTTCTTCTCTTTCTTCCAGGCCCCTCTTTCTCTCTATTCCTCTAATTTCCTGCCACCTTGCTCCTTATTTTCTACCCATTTTCGCTTCTTCCCTTACCACTGCTCTCACCATCCTTTCCCGACCAAGCCTGCCCTTCCATTGCATTCCTTTCTTTCCTGCTACCACCACTACATCCAATCCCAATCCACAGATTTAGGTGTCTCTACATCACTGTCATAACCACTAAATAAAAAGGAAGTGCCTGGGGCTGCCCCAAGCATGCCACTGGCAGAGAAATTGGGGAAAAATTGGACTATCTCAGGACCCAAGGATTGAGTAAGAATATAATTAAAAATACAATGTATTAATAGAAAAACATGATAAAAGCAATGTAGTGAAAGACATATTCACATTTAAGCTTAATTACAATCAACAATTACAGCCGTGCATGATACTTAAAAGTTGCGAAAGAAGTTGATGAACCCCAATATTGACATGGGGTACCGTGTATAGTAGATGTTGACAATACTCCTCTACATGTTTCGCAGCATAGGCTGCTTCTTCAGGAGGAGCCAAGCATAGTTATCTACAAGATAAATCATGTTCATGATTTCATATTGAAGTGGTCATAACAAAAGCAGTATAAATACAACCATAGAAAAGAAAAAAAGTTACATTTAAGTTTAATACATAGTATAGAACTAACATATGTTATGGGGAATCCATACACTGCTTACCCCATGGCAGCGAATCAGCACAACAGAGGCACCCGAAGGTAATTCCCCCCACACGGCGGACACGGGAGACACTGAGGAATGCTGGGTTCTAGATTTGGGGCAGCCCTAGGCACTATCTTTTTATATATTGGATGATGGTACCCACCCCCACCTAAAGATTATTTACAGCAAGGCATACCCCTAAAAATTACAACTGTCATAACCCCAAATGGTGAAGTGATGAACTGATTAATAAAATATATAACAAATATAAAATATGAATAAATGATCAATAGATAATAAATATCTACATAAAAACAAATCAGAGATGATAAGAAGGTAACTAACTAAAAAGAGAATGTATTATATCAAATTTATACTAATAGCTCAATGAGTTATCTATAATTGGTTCTTTTAATGCACAACCCCCTTCTTATTGATGCCTGGCTTATGCCTTATCCACTATACCTTCTGCCCCCCATATTAATATACCAGAATAGATTATTTTTTTTTTATCTCCAAAGAAGACAGCTCTAAGTTACCAAATATCAAAGTTTAACAACAAATGGTGGATTTATGTTTGGGACCCCATTTACTGTTCTTTTATACAATATGTTACCCGGAGTCTTTCAGATCATTCACCATTGGTATTTGGGTAAGTGCTAAATCTGCACCATTATACAATATGTTACCCGGAGTGTTTCAGATCATTCACCATTGGTATTTGGGTAAGTGCTAAATCTGCACCTGTATCGCTTCATTGTCCCTGGAAGATGAATGCCTATTGGCTACATATTTTTTCTTCTCATGAATCAATTAAAAATAAAATTCTGGGATTTTTTACCATCTATAAGCAATTTTCAGACTTTCTAGTACAATGGGAATTTTTTAAAGCATTTCTTAGAGGGGTGTTTATCTTTGAAATCAAAGCAGTTAAAAACACTTCTAGGGAACACAAATCTCAAATTATGGCTCTCTGCACAGGATGTTCTGACTTGACTAATTAATTCCTCTGTTGAAATGATTTGTTAGCAAAAAATGCTGGTGCTCAATGCCCTCTATAAGTTATTGGTGCTTTGGTAACATTGCAAGCTAAAATGGTTATGGCAGAATTTGTCTAGTTTTATAGTTACCTTTATACTTCCAAAATGAATGTTCCCGAACAATTAACAAGACAGTACATGCAATCAATTTAATTACCTCAGCTTTCTGTGGCCCAGTGTATTTTGCTGGACTTCCCAATTTCTCTTGAGGAAGTACAATCAGCGACCAGTCTGTTTCCAAATTGCAAAGCACCAGGAGACAACGGCCTTCCAATGAAAATGTACAAAAAATATGCAGATTGTATTCTACCACAGTTATTAACAGTGTATAATGAGGCTTTTAAAAGCCAATTCTACGAGGAGAGCTAACATTATACTTAATTTAAAGCCAGGTAAAACTTTAACAGATTCTAGTGCATACAGGCCAATATCCCTTTTACAAACTGATATAAAAAGTTTGGCAAAAATTCTGGCCCTTCGCCTTAACAAAGTTATTTCTAGTATACATTGTGATCAGGCTGGATTTATGCCCCAAAAGTCTAGTAATATTTTCTTGTTCTTAAAGTCCATCTTTTGACAGTCTTTTTAATATTTGTTAAATACTCTCTTATTAAATGCCTTCAAAAGTTTATTTTTTTTTTAAAAGCGGTAGTAAACACGCTGACTTTTTTTTTTTTTCTACACCAGGGAAAAGGCATAGTGAGTTAGTATGCACCGGATACTAGCTCATTATGAAATACTTACCTTAGAACGAAACGTCGGTATCTCACCCATTCCACGCCGAGGGAGCTGACATGTTGCCTCGGCGTGTCTTCCGGGTATCGTGGCTCCGGCCACTCACAGCACATGCGTGCGGGAGACTTCTTTCTGGCAAGGTCCGGTGTCTGCCGGACTTTCAGCCGAGAATCCCTGGAGCGCATGCGCTGCTGAAGTCAGCGGCTTATTGCAGGGGGAATATTTCCTAAACCGTACAGGTTTAGGAGATATTCTTTTTACCTACAGGTAAGCCTTATTATAGGCTTACCTATAGGAAAAATTTAAAAAAATGACTTTACTACTGCTTTAAGTTACCTTGCCCTGGAAGAGCTGCAATCCTCACCTTTGCCTTTCAATAATAGGTTGCATTGTATCATTGTATCTGTAGCTTTTGTACTACATGTCACCAGGTTTTTTTTTTTTTTTTAAAGAATATGTACAGGAACTCCACCCCCCTACCCACCTACCTTTAGTACAGGGCTGCAAAAGTCACCACTGGAGTCAGGAGGAGGGATCCCTAAAGTGGGGCCCCTATATTAATTCCTTCAGACACAGGACATCTTTTGGGCAGAGTCAGTTGGCAGGATCATCAATAGAGTGGATAGTGCTTTGGATGTTGACTTGCAGTGAGGAGGAGGGATAATGGTGTCAATGTGATCTTAGGACATTGAATATTGTTACCTTGTAAAAGACAGACCCATTCACTTGCAGGATCAAGAGGTATTTATTGCATGATACTGTACAAGCACTAAATTGGAAAATGAACCTTTCCATTTCAATTGAATTATATAGATATTTAGGCCAATTTTTAATAATATGCTAAAATGTACTTTGATGGCTATAATGTTCAGACGACAAAATGGTGTATGTTTATATATTGCATATATACTGTATAAAATGTATTAGAATGTATAGTGCCTTTAATTAATCTATGATAATGCTTGTACTCTGGGTCTGTTATAACAAGCCATAGCTGCTTATGTACAGTAGTTCCAGCCACATGTGCTAAACATTTTAAGGTGACATGAACCAGATGGGCTTTTCAAGCACGTAGCTCTGGCATCAGATCTTATGCTACAAGTGTAAAGTGTGGGGTCTTAGCAGAGCGAGTGTGGCAGTTCTTGCAAATCTTAGATCTGGAAATATTTTCCTGTATCACAGATCCAATACCAATTAATTCACTCAAGGCTAATTCAGGACATTCACAGTTTTTCCAGATTGTTGATAATTGTTTGTAAGTGAAAGCTTTAATATTGGCCACATGCTGATGCATAGTTTTCATTCTGCAATTAGTTCATCTTCCTCTCCACCTGAGAAATGTTTGCCAGAGAGTAAAGATGTCCAAACTTTGCTCAGTTTTTTTTTCATTCAGCCCACTGAATCGATTCTCCCATACACACATTTGAGGTGTACGGAGGAATCTTCCCAGCTGCAGTATTGCATTCTGACAGCCAAGAGACACCCCCGCTGTCAGAATACACAAATCAGCACTGCAGCCATTGACTGCAGTCACTGATTGACCAGCTTTTATTGAACAGAGTAGTTTAACAGAAGATAATCTGCAGTGGCAACACATGAAAATTCAGCTGGTTCCTGCTGAACTAGCCGAATTTTGATCCAACTATGGCCACCTAAATGCAAAACAAAAAAGGCATCCTAAAGCTCATTGGTGGTGGAGATAGAGGCTGCCCTATTCAATTTTTTTTTTTTAAATGCTTATTTTAAAAATGGGAATGGCTATAGGATTTGTACCTGGAGCTATACAAAGTGTTGCCAAAATACAACTCACAGTTAATCCAGAAATAATTTTCTTCCTGCGTGTTTGTGGTTCATGGAACAGAATAAATTCACCATCAATTTGCTGGGATCTCAAACCTTGAACACATTTTAACCACTTCATATTCCTGATGTTATTGCAACCAGTGCACTGCATGACCTTTGGACCTTGACTGTTGAGGGAGGAGACATCAGGCAGGGAGTAGGAAGAAGCAGTAATGTTTCAGCAGCTGGAGTTTACTGCCTAGTGAGATTCAGCAATGAAGAAGGGTGGCCAGACCTTTCATGTGTGCCACTGATTGGAAACGTGAAAAGTTCTGAGGGTAAGAAAGAACAGCAATATGGGAGGATTGTGTCCAGGGGCAGGGACAGCTTGCAAAAGACTGAAGGGATTAGCAGACCTAATCTCTCTGGCAGCAATGTTCCACAGTTCCAGGCCACTGCTTTCTTTAGGGCTGGTTCACAGACTTTTTCAGTGTGAGACTTTTTAACAAATCTGCTACCAAAGCACCATTGTGATATCTAGCCTCTACCTGCTGTGTATCGGCAGTGGTAAAAGCACCAATTGTTTGAGTACCACATTCATGACACATGACACTGCACTACAGTTGGCAGTAAAAGACACCCACTACTCCTTCTCCGTGTTCTTTACTTTCTGCACCCCCTTTAACATTCTCCCGCTTCCTACACAAAATCTGCAGCCTCTAGGGATAGGGAGGGAAATCTCTGTGCAGAATTCTGTTACACCCACCCAACATCTCCAGCAGCCTCATTCCCCCAAGGCAGGTGTCTGCTAATGAAGCAAAAGAAAAAGAGTCCCTAAACCGCTCCATATCTAGCATGCTAATGCCAGCTTTGCAAAACTGCTGGCTTTACAGCTGTTCTCATTCCAGCTTATGGAATCACCCCATTCCATAAGTTTGTATGCCTGTGCTACACCACAGTGGCAAGTACCCAGCTATTATAAGGTCCATAAGGCCATTCTGTGAGGGGCCTTATTTAAAGCAATCATAGCCAAAATATGTCATTGGTTCCTAAGAGGCCAGCAGGCATTCCAAGTGGCATTGATGATCAAAAAGGTCCAATACCATGTTTGGTTGGCAACTGCTTGCCATGAATGACAACTTCAGGCCCTACAGCATCATGTAGTCTGAATCTGTCATTCACGACTAAGGATGGGCCCGGTGCTCGAAGCGAACCCATGTTCGCATCGAGCACCGGGTGTTCGCTCGCTCGGCGAGCCCAGAACTATTTTGGCCGCTCGCATCACATTCGTGTGATGCGAGCGGCCCCGCAATGCATTGCGGCCGGCGCGGCCGGCGCAGTGCATTGCTGGCTGAAGATTGGCCAAACATGCACTGTGACCACGCATGCTTGGCCAATCACAGCGCCGGAAACTCGGAGAGCCATAATTGGCTACAGGCAGGACACCTGTAGCCAATTACAGCTCAGGGGCTTTAGTACACGCCCCCTCTTATAAAAGGCCGCCACGCCGTCGGCGCCGGTCACATGCGTTCCGGCGTTAGGAGAGTGCAGGCTCATTCTGTGTCACTCTGCTAGATTGATTTAGAAAGATTTATTTAGAAAGATTCATTTAGAAAGATTCATTTAGAAAGATTCATTTAGAAAGATTCATTTAGAAAGATGGGCTTGTAGTGTGTTCGTGGCAGGCACTGGCAGCAAACAGAGCTCCTATATTTTGTTCCCAGAAGCACCTATAGGACTTGTAGTGTGTTCGTGGCAGGCACTGGCAGCAAACAGAGCTCCTATATTTTGTTCCCAGAAGCACCTATAGGACTTGTAGTGTGTTCGTGGCAGGCACTGGCAGCAAACAGAGCTCCTATATTTTGTTCCCAGAAGCACCTATAGGACTTGTAGTGTGTTCGTGGCAGGCACTGGCAGCAAACAGAGCTCTTATATTTTGTTCCCAGAAGCACCTATAGGACTTGAAGTGTGTTAGTCCCATCACACAGACCTATATTTTCTTCCCAGAAGCACCCATAGGACTTGAAGTGTGTTAGTCCCATCACACAGAGATCCTATATTTTGTTCCCAGAAGCACCTATAGGACTTGAAGTGTGTTAGTCCCATCACACAGAGATCCTATATTTTGTTCCCAGAAGCACCTATAGGACTTGAAGTGTGTTAGTCCCATCACACAGAGATCCTATATTTTGTTCCCAGAAGCACCTATAGGACTTGAAGTGTGTTAGTCCCATCACACAGAGATCCTATATTTTGTTCCAGAAGCACCTATAGGACTTGAAGTGTGTTAGTCCCATCACACAGACCTATATTTTCTTCCCAGAAGCACCCATAGGACTTGTAGTGTGTTAGTCCCATCACACAGAGATCCTATATTTTGTTCCCAGAAGCACCTATAGGACTTGAAGTGTGTTAGTCCCATCACACAGAGATCCTATATTTTGTTCCCAGAAGCACCTATAGGACTTGAAGTGTGTTAGTCCCATCACACAGACCTATATTTTGTTCCCAGAAGCACCCATAGGACTTGTAGTGTGTTAGTCCCATCACACAGAGATCCTATATTTTGTTCCCAGAAGCACCTATAGGACTTGAAGTGTGTTAGTCCCATCACACAGAGATCCTATATTTTGTTCCCAGAAGCACCTATAGGACTTGAAGTGTGTTAGTCCCATCACACAGACCTATATTTTCTTCCCAGAAGCACCCATAGGACTTGTAGTGTGTTAGTCCCATCACACAGAGATCATATATTTTGTTCCCAGAAGCACCTATAGGACTTGAAGTGTGTTAGTCCCATCACACAGACCTATATTTTCTTCCCAGAAGCACCTATAGGACTTGAAGTGTGTTAGTCCCATCACACAGAGATCCTATATTTTGTTCCCAGAAGCACCTATAGGACTTGAAGTGTGTTAGTCCCATCACACAGACCTATATTTTCTTCCCAGAAGCACCTATAGGACTTGAAGTGTGTTAGTCCCATCACACAGAGATCCTATATTTTGTTCCCAGAAGCACCTATAGGACTTGAAGTGTGTTAGTCCCATCACACAGACCTATATTTTCTTCCCAGAAGCACCTATAGGACTTGAAGTGTGTTAGTCCCATCACACAGAGATCCTATATTTTGTTCCCAGAAGCACCTATAGGACTTGAAGTGTGTTAGTCCCATCACACAGAGATCCTATATTTTGTTCCCAGAAGCACCTATAGGACTTGAAGTGTGTTAGTCCCATCACACAGAGATCCTATATTTTGTTCCCAGAAGCACCTATAGGACTTGAAGTGTGTTAGTCCCATCACACAGACCTATATTTTCTTCCCAGAAGCACCCATAGGACTTGTAGTGTGTTAGTCCCATCAAACAGAGATCATATATTTTGTTCCCAGATGCACCTATAGGACTTGAAGTGTGTTAGTCCCATCACACAGACCTATATTTTCTTCCCAGAAGCACCTATAGGACTTGAAGTGTGTTAGTCCCATCACACAGAGATCCTATATTTTGTTCCCAGAAGCACCTATAGGACTTGAAGTGTGTTAGTCCCATCACACAGAGATCCTATATTTTGTTCCCAGAAGCACCTATAGGACTTGAAGTGTGTTAGTCCCATCACACAGAGATCCTATATTTTGTTCCCAGAAGCACCTATAGGACTTGAAGTGTGTTAGTCCCATCACACAGACCTATATTTTCTTCCCAGAAGCACCTATAGGACTTCTAGTGTGTTAGTGGCATCACACAGAGCTCCTATATTTTCTTCTCAGCAGCACCCACAGGACTACCGACTACAATGGCTGGAAGACCGCCAAGGGGAGGCAGAGCGTGCAGAGCCAAGAACACAGGGCAGGCAGGCTCTGTTTCTAGTGGACGTGGCCGTGGACGTGGACGTGGTCGTGCATCGTCATCAGCACGTGGCCATGGGACACGCGCGTCTTTGTTTTCGGCAGCTGGACATGTGGAGCCGCATCATGCTGAAGGCTTGGTAGAATGGATGACCAAGCCCTCCTCATCCTCCTCATCCTCTCTCACCCAGGCTCAGGGTACTGGCAGAGCAGCTGCCAACGCGTACTCAATGGCATCATCAGCCACCCCTTCCCTAGACCCACCATGTCCTCCTGAGGAGTCCCCCGAACTCTTTGAGCACAGTGTTGGGTACATGCTCCAGGAGGATGCCCAACGATTCGAAGGCTCGGATGATGATACCCAGCTTAAGTCAGTAGTGTGCGCGCAGAGAGAGGGGATGCTGAAGGACAGCAATCTGGCAGTACTGTTCCACCAGCTGCAGCTTACTGCCAGGTTTGCTCTAGTGGTGAAGAGGGAGGGGATGATGAGGTCACTGACTCCACGTGGGTGCCTGAAGGGAGAGAGGATGAGGAGGAGGACGAGGAGGAGGAGGATGCGGCGTCACATGTCCAACGAGGCAGGATGCCCCCTGGAGGCCAGCTAGAGGCCAGCACAGCAACTGTACAACACCGCAGAGCTCCGCCTGTGCAGGGCGCTGCCTCTGCACGTTATCAGAAAAGTTCTTTGGTGTGGGCCTTTTTTGAGACGAGTGCATCAGATCGCACCACTGCTATTTGCAATATTTGTCTCAAGCGTATCTCGCGTGGCCAAAACATCAGCCGCTTGGGCACCACAAGCATGAGCAGACATATGTCGACCTGCCATGCAGCTCGTTGGCAGGCACACATAAAAGACCCACACCAAAGAACTAAGCGGACCTCTCCTTGCTCCTCATCAGCTGGGATCTCCATCCCCACTACATCTTCAGTCCTCTCTGAAAGCTGCTGTGAGAGGACTGAAGGTGTAGAATTAGGTGTGTCACAACCAAGTACTTGCAGTACACCGACGTCCGATTGTAGCAGGCAAATTTCCCTGCCCCAGCTGCTGGACCGTCGAAAGAAGTACACTCCCAGCCATCCACATGCCCAGCGGTTGAATGCTAGCTTGGCTAAATTGCTAGCACTTCAACTGCTGCCTTTTCAGTTGGTAGACTCGGCCCCCTTCCGTGAGTTTGTTCAATGTGCGGTTCCTCAGTGGCAGGTTCCCAAACGCCACTTTTTCTCACGGAAGGCGATTCCGTCTCTCTACCGGCATGTGGAAGGCAATGTCCATGCCTCGCTGGACAGGGCGGTCAGCGGTAAGGTGCATATTACCGCTGACTCATGGTCCAGCAGGCATGGACAGGGACGTTACCTTTCTTTCACGGCCCATTGGGTCACTCTATTGGCAGCTGGGAGGGATGCAGGACAAGGTGCAGTAGTGTTGGAGGTTGTTCCGCCACCACGCCTCCAAAACGCTACTACTGCTACTGGTTGTGACACACCTCTCTCCTCCACCCCCTCCTCTTCTTCTTCCTCCAGTGCTCTGTCCTCGGAACCAGCGGTGCTCCGTAGGCGTACAAGGGGCTACGCAAGTACGCAGGCAAAAAGATGCCATGCCGTGCTTGCGCTGGTGTGTTTGGGGGACAGGAGCCACACTGGGCCAGAGGTTCTGGCAGCTCTGCAGGGGCAGGCCGAGAGGTGGTTGACGCCACGTCAGCTTAAGCCAGGAATGGTCGTTTCTGACAATGGCACCAACCTCCTCTCCGCCCTGCGACAGGGCCAGCTCACCCATGTGCCCTGTATGGCTCACGTCCTCAACCTGGTGGTGCAGCGGTTCTTGGGCAGGTTCCCAGGCTTACAGGATGTCCTGAGGCAGGCCAGGAAAGTCTGTGTGCATTTCCGCCGATCTTATAATGCCAGTGCTCGGCTGACTGAGCTGCAAAAGGAGCTGAACCTGCCCAAGAACCGCCTAATATGTGACATGCCCACCAGGTGGAACTCAACGTTGGCCATGCTGCAGCGACTGCACACGCAGCAGAGGGCCATCAATGAGTACCTTTGCGACTACGGCACCAGGACAGGGTCAGGGGAGCTTGGTTTTTTTTCCCCACGTCAGTGGAGCATGATCAGGGATGCATGCACTGTCCTCTCACCATTTGAGGAGGCCACGAGGATGGTGAGCAGTGACAGTGCATGCATCAGTAACACTGTACCTCTTGTCCACCTGTTGGAGCATACGCTGCGTGGGATAATGGAGAGGGCACTTGAGGCAGAACAGAGACAGGAAGAGGAGGACTTCCTTGCCTCTCAAGCCCCCTTTATCCGGACAGTGTTCCTTCTGTCCCACCCATCACACAGGAAGAGGATGAGGATGAGGAGGAGGAGGAGGAGGAGGATTGTGTGAGCATGGAGGGGGAGCCTGGCACTCAGCATCAGCAGCAGCAGTCTTTTAGGGATGATGTACAGTCCCAACAAACCAGTGGACTTGTACGTGGCTGGGAGGAGGTGGCTGGCGATCATGTCATCCTCAGTGACCCAGAAGACTCCAGACCGAATGCCTCAGCTAACCTACGCTGCATGGCCTCCCTGATCCTGCAAAGCCTGCGGAAGGATCCTCGTGTTCTTCGGATCAAGGAGAGGGACCATTACTGGCTGGCCACTCTCCTTGATCCACGGTACAAGGGTAAGGTTGCGGACCTTATCTTGCCGTCGCAGAGGGAGCAGAGGATGAGACCTTGCAGAAAGGTCTGTGCAACGCGTTCCCAGAAACTGGGAGGTTACAAACTCCTGGTCCTGGGCGACGAGTTGCTGAGGCTTCGGTCAGTAGCAGAAGGAGCGGTGGGGAAGGTGGACGTCTGACCGATGCGTTCAGACAATTTTTTAGTCCGCAGCCCCAAGGTATGATCGGTTCCAGCAACCATCGCCAGCGTCTGATATACATGTTGCAGGAATACCTTGGGGCAAGGTCAGACTTGGACACCTTTCCCACCGAAAATCCTCTGGCTTACTGGGTCCTGAGGATGGATCACTGGCCAGAGCTTGCACAGTATGCAATTGAGCTACTGGCCTGTCCTGCCTCCAGCGTTCTTTCCGAACGCACATTCAGTGCTGCTGGAGGATTTGTCACCGATCATAGGGTGCGCCTGTCCACCGACTCGGTTGATCGACTGACCTTCATCAAAATGAATCAGTCTTGGATCACCACCAGCTACCAGGCACCTGAAGCGGATATAACGGAATAATTTATAATGTCACATCCCTTCAAGACTGCCTATGCTGATGCTGAGTGACTGTCCTCTTATGTTCACTGACTATCCTCTTCCTCCTCATCAATGATCCATGCCACCACACCAGTGCCTAAGGCACAATTTTTCAGCCCCTGTATAACAGGGGCATGTACTTACAATTTTTTTAAAAATGCTTCGCAACACGTGTGACTACTGTGCTCCAAGTACAGTATCTGTGAGGGGTTGCAGTGTTGTGGCACCAGCACCAGTGCCTAAGGCACAATTTTTCAGCCCCTGTTTAACAGGGGCGTGTACTTACAATTTTTTTTAAAAATGCTTCGCAACACGTGTGACTGCTGTGCTCCAAGTACAGTATCTGTGAGGGGTTGCAGTGTTGTGGCACCAGCACCAGTGCCTAAGGCACAATTTTTCAGCCCCTGTTTAACAGGGGCGTGTACTTACAATTTTTTAAAAAAATGCTTCGCAACACGTGTGACTGCTGTGCTCCAAGTACAGTATCTGTGAGGGGTTGCAGTGTTGTGGCACCAGCACCAGTGCCTAAGGCACAATTTTTCAGCCCCTGTTTAACAGGGGCGTGTACTTACAATTTTTTTAAAAAAATGCTTCGCAACACGTGTGACTGCTGTGCTCCAAGTACAGTATCTGTGAGGGGTTGCAGTGTTGTGGCACCAGCACCAGTGCCTAAGGCACAATTTTTCAGCCCCTGTTTAACAGGGGCGTGTAATTACAAATCTTGATCTAATAGTTCACAGCAGGGCCCATTCCTGCGCCCACCAAGAGTAACTATGAGGGCCTACAGTCTTGTGGCAACACCGTCCACCACCACCGCCAAAGGCCCAATTTTTCTGCCCTGTTCATCAGGTGCTTGCAATTACAAATCTTGATCTAATAACTCACAGCAGGGCCCATTCCTGCGCCCACCAAGAGTAACTGTGAGAGCTTACAGTCTTGTGGCAACACCGTCCACCACCACCACCACCACCACCACCGCCAAAGGCCCAATTTTTCTGCCCTGTTCAACAGGTTCATGCAATTACAAATCTTGATCTAATAACTCACAGCAGGGCCCATTCCTGCGCCCACCAAGAGTAACTGTGAGAGCTTACAGTCTTGTGGCAACACCGTCCACCACCACCACCACCACCACCGCCAAAGGCCCAATTTTTCTGCCCGGTTCAACAGGTGCATGCAAGTACAAATCTTGATCTATTAACTCACAGCAGGGCCCATTCCTGTGCCCACCAGTCTTGTGGCTACACCAACATCTAATAGGGCAAATTTCTGCAGAGTATATACGCCAGGCCCCTACTTTCAAACATCCAACTTACAAACGACTCCTACTTGCAAATGGAAAGAGAAAACAGGAAGTGAGAGGAAATCTACCCCTAGGGAAGGGAAATTCTATCCTGTTAGATTTAATTTGGGAAAAAGGCATCTCCTCTCTACTGATACTTTATCACCAATCCTTGTTTCAATTAAAACCCCACTTTTCCAAAAACATTTGTCATTGGGACAGAAAGTGAGGTGACATGTTCTGAACAGATGTGCAAAGACAGCAAATGTTACAGGGGGTGATAACCCCTCCCTATGTTCTCCAAAAAGCTTAAAAATAGATTTTTTTGGGATGGAGCTACACTTCATAATGTACCTGTTCAGATTCTACTTAAGAACAAACCTACAGTCCGTCTCTTGTTTGCACCGCCTATATACTGCTGTTCAGAGTATATAGGGTTGTAGGTATAGGGTTTTATTTGGGTGCGGGGTCCCCCTTAATATCCATACAAGACCCAAAGGGGCTGGGGTGGGGGGGGGTGATGGGGTAGCCATGCCATTTTTCTCAAGGATTTTCAGCCATATGGCGGCCAGGACAAGACATGACATTAAAGCCGCAAGTGGTTTTAAATGGCTTCTTTTTTTCCTTTACAAATGTCATTTTGTGCAAGGACAGTTCTAAACACGGGAAACACATGCCACTTCACAGGCATACTTTAGACACCCCCCAGGTACCATATTTAAAGGAAAATTTCACTTTTTTTTCACTTTATGCATCATTAAAATGACTGCTCCCGAAAAAACGTTAGTTTTTAAAAGTTCTTTTTGCATTGATATATGTCCCCTGGGGCAGGACCCGGGTCCCCAAACCTGTTTTATGACATTAACATGCATATTGGCCGTTGTAATTAGCACTTTTGATTTCGAACGTTCGCGTCCATTATAACGTATAGGGTTCGAAAATTCGCGCGAACTTTCGGTCCGTTCGAAGGTTCTGGTTCAAACCAAACCCGGGGGTGTTCGGCTCATCCCTATTCACGACAATTGGGTTTTCAGAATCTTTTTTTACTTCATGACTGACATGGATCTACATTGCTGGATGACATAATTAAAATTGGATTTTTTATGTTTTCTTTTTCAATAAAGGACTTTTGTCATGGTGTGGAATGTTTATTCTTGGGCCCCCCTTATTTTAAAGAGTTTCCTCCCTATGATGTGAGCGTGTAGCTGGGTGTGGTTCGGGGTGGGGGCACACGTTTTCTGCCCTACCCAGCTCCACATACTCTTTGTTTGGTATTTTCTTGCCCATTAGCTTTGAAAATGGAGAGAATTGATTTTCAAGATTTGGCTCCCATTTACTCCAATAGGGTTCCTATTAACGTTCGCATTTCAGAAACCTTTTGATCAATTCAGCAAATATCTCACAAATTAAACCCTATGCCGCATAAACACGATTGGAAATTCCGCCAGCAAAAGACCAATGTGAGCTTTTGGTCGGAAAATGCAACCGTGTCTAAGCTCCATCGTACTTTTGCTGGTGGAATTTCGGCCAGCAAAAGATTGAGAGCATGTTCTCAATTTTTCCGACGGAAATTCCGATCGTCTGTGGCAATTCCGACGTGCAAAATGCCGATGTATGCTCGGAAACAATTCGATGCATGCTCAGAAGCATTGAACCTAATTTTCGCAGCTTGTCGTAGTGTTGTACGTCACCGCATTCTTGACGGTCGGAATTTGGTGTGACCGTGTGTAGGCAACACAAGCTTGAGAGGAATTCCGTCGGAATTCCGCTGGAAAAAGCATCCAAGTCTTTTACAGCGAGAATTCCGATCGTGTGTATGCGGCAAATTCAGAACATCACTACATACTTTACATTCTTCATGGCAGACTAGGTCAATCTTATGCTGGCTGGGAAGGATGCAGAATGTAGCACACAGCTAGAGCTGCTACAGTATGTGTTTTATCTGATAGTGACAGTACAGCTATCTGTACTCCCTTCTCTTCCATGGCCTCATCCCCAGACTCCTTAAAGGCAGTAGTCCCCCAAGCACTCTGTAGCATATTCAACGTCTCAGGCTAAACTCGTGCATACTGTGTTACAGCTTGTATGCCTGAGGGACAGAGGCACACTGGGCCAGAGAGGATGAGAGTTGGCGGACACCAGACCATCTCCAGCTAGATAAAACTGATGTGTGTTAATTTTATAAATCTCCTGGTCTTCTAAATTGTATAAATTTCCTTAGCCTTCTGCCAAGGAAAATTCATACATGTGCCTTGCCTGGCACATACTGTATCCTCAACCTAGCGGTACAGTTATATGAGGTACCTTGGCTTCCATGAGGTCCTTATTCAGGCCAGAAGGGTTGTGGACACTTTTAGAGGTGATACCAACCAGAAATGCAGCACCAACACAACCTGCATGCCAACTGCCTTATCTGTTACACCCCACTTGCTGAAACATTGGCCATACTGCAGAATGTGCACTAGAAGCAGTGTACAATCAATGACTATCTGTATGATTATGGTATGATGACAGGCTCTGGGGAGCTTGAGTTCTTTTTGATGCACCAGAGGCTCATTAGTCAGGTCACATGCATCATTTCTAGAACAGCTGTTTTTTTTTTTTTTTTTTAAAGGGCCCAAAAAATATTTTACAGAAGTGGTACACTGTGTGCAATCACTGATCACCAAAATTAGGAATTTGAGCATTACATTCTTTTGTACTCGGTTAATTATTTACTATATTCTTTACATTCCCAATAGGTCACACACTCATGTTATGTTTGCTTGTTCTATCATCTTCAGTTTCCTGTGAGCGTTCCTGTTTAGTCACCTGACCAGGAACTGATCCTGCTTCAGTACTTTTCAGTGGCATGTTATCTTTTTGGTGAGCCAGTTTAAAAAATATATATATATTTCAAACCTCCTTCACTTTTTAGACTTGTGAAGGATTTTCTTTTAGAAAATGTGAGGATGAGTTATTATTAACACATAAAATATTGTTATACTGTTATTTGAAATGTCTTTGGAAAATGTATGCATACAAGTGTATTAGCAGGTGCTTAGAAATGTTGGGAACTTAGCTGAGAATAGCCTCAAGATTGTTAGATGGTGAAGATCTTTTCTCTTTGTTGTGTTCAGCCTACCACTTGTTGACCTGGTGATGGACATTGGGTTGAGGGTTCAGACTGTGAGGAAACAAATACATATTTTTTTTGTTTCACCAGGCTTTAATGTGTGATTTGCATTCAAGGGGAATGTAGACCTGAGGAAGATGACCACCTCCCACTGTCAGATGACTGCACACAGCAAGCCAGCTCAGCAGCATGATCTCCTGAAGCTCTTATGCCCCGTACACACGACCGGAAATTCCGCCAGCAAAAGTCCGATGTGAGCTTTTGGTCAGAAATTCAGACCGTGTGTATGCTCCATCGGACTTTTGCTGGCGGAATTCCCACCAGCAAAAGATTGAGAGCAGGTTCTCAATTTTTTGGTCGGAAAAAGTTCTGATCGGAAATTCCGATCGTCTGTACCATTTCCGATGCACAAAATTCCTACGCATGCTTGGAAACAATTTGACACATGCTCAGAAGCATTGAACTTCAGTTTCTCAGCTTGTCATAGTGTTGTATGTCACCGTGTTCTTGATGGTCGAAAGTTCAGAAACTTTTGTGTGAGCGTGTGTATGCAAGCCAAGTTTGAGCGGAATTCCTTTGGAAAAACCATCCAAGATTTTTCCGATGGAAATTCCGCTCGTGTGTACGGGGCATAAGGCTGTGCCTGTATGGACTGCTTTTTATTGGGGCTGAGAAGGGTACTGATGGTATGAGGAGATCAAGTGGTCTGATCTGACAAGCCAGTTCTGACATTTCTCTCATGTAAAAATCAGCATTTTTTTTGCAGGTAAATTACTAAGAACCCCCAAACATTATATATATTTTTAACTCTGTAGGGTGTTGAAATGGTTTATGTCACCCAATATTTGTGCAATGGTTTTTCAAATATATATTTTTTTGGAAATAATACACTTTAATGAATGTTAATGCACAGAAACACAATATAATGCCACATTTTTGGGGAAAATAAAATAGATAATGGTATACTGAGTAAATAGACACCTAATATATCACACTTTAAAGTTGTGTACACCTCTGGAATGGCAACAAATGACGGCACTTACAAATCTATATAGGTGATGCTTAAAAAGTCTTTACAGATTACCAGTTTAGAGTTAAACAGGAGGCCTGCTGTTAGAATTGTTGTTCTCACTATGAAGTTCATAACGATATCTTACATGTGTGGTGTGATCATCACCATTCACATGAGTGTGCAGGACCTACCTATGCGTTTGTCTTTGTGTGTGAGCACGGGGCAGGAGCATTTGCATTTTTTTATTATTATTTATTTTATTTATATGTAATAATATTATATTTATATATTTATATATATATATATTTTTTTTATTTATATTTATTTATATTATATTATATATTTATATATATATATATTTTTTACACCTGGGGTCTATTAGATACTATATCTCTTCTCTGCCTTTAAAAGCGTTGGATCAAACAAAGATCAGCTTGATCAGATGCTGTTAGATGCCCTTAATGTCTTGTAAACAACCATCCGATACCAGTAGTGACAAAATCCTTGTCACTTCCGGTTTCATAGACCATAGAGAGGAGAATTGTACATGCCTCCCTTATCTCTATAGTCAGCCAGCAGAACCGTTCCACTGGGGGGCCCAGAAAGGCGGTGGGAGATGGGGATCCACTTTTTGCCATATGTAAAAGTGATCCAGCAGCTGTATAGCCACTTGATTCACTTTTACATTATTTGGCATCGCCGGCTGAAAAAAAAAAGATACCAGGGTCATGACTGCAGCTACATATTTATACATGTACATCAGAAAAACTTAAGCTACAACCATAAAAGTATGCAGTGCATATATAAACCAATATAGTAATTTTAATACATATCTCAGGGCATTTCCTGATACAGCCCTTCTGGCTGGGTTTATTAAGTTTTGGTTCTCATTTTCACCTCTTTTTTGACCTATTAGATACCTAAACCTTCCTGGCGGTATTCCTGAGTGTGGCTTGGGATTAATTTTCAGTACCAATAGCGATAACCCCCGAGCCACACTCGGGATTGCATCGCAGTATCCAGGTACAGGTACTTACCTTGTCCCTAGGATCCCAGAATGTACTCTGGCCGAATCCTCCACCCGATGCTCTGTGTTCTGTTCCCTGCGAGCGTCGCAACGCATGGAGGCGGAACCGGCGGCAAATTCAAAAAGTACAAAACACTACACACACAATACATTGTAATCTGTTAGGATTACATTACTGTATCAAATCATTTGACATCAATTTTGTCCCTAGTGCTTTGTCCAGTGCCCTGCCTGCAGTTTTACCATTCTTTCTGCCTGGAAACTTGAGAACGTCCATGGCATCCAAAAAGTGTCCTTCTATGTCAAAAGCAGTTTATGACCAACTTGAAAACAGTTATAGTGAATTAGAATCACTTGCAGAATTGAACGATAGTGATTTGCGGGGAAATTTGTCATCAGACACTGAAAGTGACAACAGCGACGATTCTGCGACTGAGCTCAGCGATGTGCAAATTTGGTTCTATATTGACTGTGGTACGGATCATGCAGCACCCCAAAGATTCCCATTTACTGGAGCATCTGGTATGAAAGTAGATGCTGAAAAAGACAACCCCTTGGCATACTTACAACTATTTCTGACCAATGAGGTTATTGAAAAAATTGTTACTGAGACAAACCGATACCAAGAGCAACAATTACCGACTACACATCACAAGTTTCCAAGAAGCAGGAAGTGGGAACCAGTGACCAAAGATGACATTTGGAAATTTCGAGGCCTAATAATACTTCTGGGAGTGGTGGGGAAACCCCTGCAGAAGTGGTATTGGACAACTAATAAATTACTTGCCACTCTATTCTTTGGCACAGTCGTGTCAGAGTACAGATTTTCCCTGATCATTAAATATTTACACTTTGAAAATAATGAAGACTTTGATGAAACTACTCATCCTGCACCAAAACTCAAGAAAATTTGGGACGTATCTCAAATGATTCTAAAGAATTTCCAACTGAGCTATGTGCCAGAAACAGAGATATCAGCATAGATGAAAGTCTAATGGCCTACAAAGGAAGGCTCAGCTGGGTACAATACATTGCATCAAAGAGAGCACGATTTGGCGTAAAATCCTTCATGCTTTGTGAATCGTCAACTGACTACATTTAGAAATCAGTCCAATTCACTGGGAAAGGAACAAAGTTCAATTGAAAATACAGAAACTATCGAATGGCAACATCTTCTGTTCCATCACTCATTGAGCCAATGCTAAATCAGGGCTATTGCGTAACAACCGACAACTTTTATGCCGCGTACACACGGTCGTAATTCTCGTCGGAAAAAGCTCTGATGGTTTTCCTGTCGGAATTCCGACGGAATTTCGCTCAAACTGTCTTGCCTACACACGGTCACACCAAATTCCCACGGTCAGTAACACAGCGGCATAAAACACAATTGACAGCACTATAAAAGGGAAGTTTAATGTTTCCGAGCATGCGTCAAATTGTTTCCAAGCATGCGTCGGAATTTTGCGCGTCGGAATTGCCTACACACGATCAGAAAATCCGATAGAAAGGTTTTTCGTCTGAAAAATTGAGAACAGGTTCTCAATCCAAAGTCTGTCGGAAATTCCGACAGAAAAAGACCGTTGGGCATACACACGGTCGGAAAATCCGATGAAAAGCTCCCATCGGACTGTTTTCATCAGAAATTCCGACCATGTGTACGCCGCATTACACGTCTCCTGAACTTTATGAGTTTCTTCTGCAAAACAAAACAAATGCCTATGGAACCGTTAGGGCTAACCAGCGCGACATGCCTCCAATGTTTGGCAATAAGAAGCTGAAGACTGGAGAAATGGTGGCCTGGCAGAAAGGCAAAATGATGGCACTGCGATGGCATGACAAGAAAGATTTGTGCCTAATGAGTACAGTTCATAATAGCTCCACTGCTATGGTTCGCACGAAAGGTGGGAAAGAAATAATGAAACCACAAGTTATGATAGACTACCATAACACCATGGGAGGTATTGACAGAGCCGACCAAGCAATGACATTCTACCTAGCAATGAGGAAGCAGCAAAATAAGTACTACAAGAAAATCTTCAGGCATCTTCTTGAGCAATGCTTGTGGAATGCCTACATTCTGCTCAAAAGAGTGAGAAGCCTGTGATTCATTCTGACTTAATTTGGAAAGTTGCAGAACGTATCTTTGTGAACCAGCAAACACCATCAATGGCTGTGATTAGAGCTGGATGTCGTGCTGTTGGCATTGTCATCCTGGAACGCCTGACAGGTCATCACTTCATGGACTACATCCCACCAACCGAGAAAAAGTCAGCACCTACAAGGATGTGCGTGGTTTGTTGCTCAAAGCGAGATGACAGTGGAAAGAAAATATGAAAGGATACCAGGTTCCCTTGATTGTGACAAACTTTGTGCAGTCCCATGTTTAAAAATTTATCATACCCGTGATGTTTACTAAACCAATATGCAGTGCCTAGTATTACAGTGACTGGTAATATTGAACCCTTGTTTGGACAAATTTCAGTGTTTTTTATTTGATTGCATTATTGAATAAAATGCATTAATATTATAATAATCTTCAGGCATCTTCTTAAGCAATGCTTGTGGAATGCCTACATTCTGCTCAAAAGAATGAGAAGCCTGTGATTCATTCTGACTTAATTTGGAAAGTTGCAGAACGTATCTTTGTGAACCAGCAAACACCATCAATGGCTGTGATTAGAGCTGGATGTCGTGCTGTTGGCATTGTCATCCCGGAACGCCTGACTGGTCGTCACTTCATGGACTACATCCCACCAACCGAGAAAAAGTCAGCACCTACAAGGATGTGCGTGGTTTGTTGCTCAAAGCGAGATGACAGTGGAAAGAAAATCCGAAAGGATACCAGGTTCCCTTGATTGTGACGAACTTTGTGCAGTCCCATGTTTAAAAATGTATCATACCCGTGATGTTTACTAAACCAATATGCAGTGCCTAGTATTACAGTGACTAGTAATATTGAACCCTTGTTTGGACAAATTTCAGTGTTTTTTATTTGATTGCATTATTGTAAAAAATGTATTATTATTATTATATTATTATTTGTTATAATTATTTATAGTTATTTATTATATTATAATTTATGATTTTGTGTTTCAAAATTTATCATACCCGGGATGTACAATATAAAACAACAAACTTCCATGCAAAACAATGTACCGCTTTGACATTCAAAAATCAGACATAATCATCCCGCCAGGGAGGTTAATACATAAATAAACACAACAAACAAACTAAAAAAATATTCTTTTAATATGTTATGAACCTTTGGAAAGAACAGAGACAAGCAGAAGAGTGTGCATGGCCATGAAAGTTTAAAGGACTGTTAATTTTCTTAAAGCTGTTCAGGTTTTCATAGTGGAACTTAAACAATTAAGATACATATCATGTACTGTACTGTGTTATCTGCCAAAAGATTTATAATTTTGTTCTGCCAGTCTTTTGGTTTACCCACCTGTGCTACACTGTACAGCTCAGGAGATATCTCTGCTATTTCCTAGTTCAGATTTTTTACTCCATGAAAAAACTCTCTGCTTATCGGAGGTGATGATTCTGCTTCATTATTCAGTGATTAGTCTGGAAATAATGAGGGGAAATAAGAAGCTCCATTGCTGAATTAGAAAATATGTATACCATCGTTGTGGCAGAGGTTGGTGTATCATGTGTATCACATGAATTGGGTTACAGAATTCTACATCATATAGAAGGTAAAAGTAAACATATCTTATACATCTGTATACTTGTTTCCCTGGATTTCTGCTTTAATATTTGTTCTAGATAATGCTATTTTAATTTATTTAATGTGTAATTATAGCTATACTTGCATTAAAAGCTATTCTACTTCATGTGTAGCCATGTTTAATTAAATTTAATGGCCTGCAACATTAGTGTATGTAATCTAATGAATGAAATGGCAGACTGTACATTAATTGTGGGTATTTATCTCAATTCCTATAATAACCATATTCTTCAACTAACACACATCATTCATAATGCTGGTCCAAGTAGGTTGCAAAGTAAATTAGCCCCCTTAAAAATCTGCAGCATGTTGTTTGCTTTATAATATACCCATTTCAAGAGTTTGACCTATAATCAGAATTTCCCTAATGCATGTTAATTGCACATAGAAATAAAAATGTAGACATACAAGTTTACTTGTTAATATTGATGCAAGCCTTATGCAAGTCTTATTGCATTACATGCTGCTTAATAAAGCACATTTAATTCTAATGCTCATAATAAATGGACTACTCTGTAATCCAACCCCAACCACAAAAATGATCTATCTATCTAGCTATCTATCTATTAAATGAATATAACTAAATCGATAATAAACATATAAAAATAAAACATGTACACATATAAATTATTATTATACATATAATGGTAGTCAATAGTAACTTTTTTTTTTTTTTTATCAAAGTGGTCTTAGCAGTTGCAATATGATCATGAGAAAAAAAAATAAAAAATTATATCACATCACACTGTTTTTACCTTGAATTTTCCCTCAAAATGGTGCATTTCTAAAAGCCATATTTATGAAGCATCAGGCTGCATAGAGAGAGCTGACAACTCGTTTCCTTCCTCTATTAGAGTCTCTGAAATATTATGAGTTGACATTAACATCTGGTAAGAAAGTGATAAAGCCAATGTGGAGATATGTATTTAAGTGACTGTCTGACTATTGTACTTAACTTAAAATCACATGCAGGTACCCAATTAAATCAAAGTAATATCCTCATATAATGTATTTTTTTTATGTATTTTATATTTTTTTATGAAAATGTCTGCTTTATTGAGCGATGTACATGTGAAACTAGAAACCAAGGCAGTATCCAAGGTTGGTTGTATCCTTGTATCCATAAAATTATTTTTCTTTTCACAGGGAAAAACTAAAGGTTTATGGTTTAGTGCTATTGCTATACTTTTTTTTCTGGGTTTTACTAAAGTGCTATTTTTGCTAAATGGTGTCTTATTAATTCCAACTGAGCTTATCTAGTGGTAGCAAATATAAAACCCAACTGGACTTTGTGATTACCGTTGAACACACTTCACCACTTGTCCAAGAGTATTTTTTTTTCCAGTTAATCTGATAATAGAGAATTCCTCTGCATTTAATACCTTATGTGTAATCCAATTACCTAAATCCAATTACTGTAATGTCATGCACATAAATGGGGTGATAGATGGTGTTCATAACTCAAGGTGTGAATTGTTGTTAAACATGCACCCCATTTAGGTAGGAGTTACTAAATTATGTAACTGCAAGCAGGAAACTGAAAAGAAGTTATTATGTTATTGTAAGTTTCTGAAGGGTGATGTTACAAATCTTTACCTCTGTTTATCCACTTTATGGCCACCCCATAACAGATTTACTGCTACAGGGCAGCTGTGCTGTGCAGAATCATATATATATATATATATATATATATATATATATATATATATATATACATAATTCTGCACTTCTGTGCCATGGCGCTTCTGCTAGGATTTGTCACAGCAGTAGCCGATGAGCGGGTACCGGCCAATGGATGTCTGCTGGCACCCGCTGATTGTCAAGGAGAGAGGCTGGATGGAGCAGTAAATATGAAAACAATGCAGAGCTCCGTCCTAACATTGGGAAAAGGTGATGGATTTCTTTCCTTTTAATCCTTTTATTGCCATATATGTTTAACCCCTTCCCAGCCAGTGTCATTAGTACAGTGATAGTACATATTTTAGCACTGATCACTGTATTAGTGTCACTGGTTCCACAAAGTGTCCAAAGTGTCAGTTGGTGTCTGATTGTCCACCACAATATTACAGTCCCACTATAGGTCACTGATTGCTGCCATTACAAGCATTAAAAAAAATACAAATTCCAGTATATATCCCATAGTTTGTAGATGGCATAACTTTAGCGCAAATATGTGTAAAAATATACTAAAGCGCTGATGTGAATAAATATTAAAATATGTGAGAAATAAATATTAAAAGATAACTAAATAATATAGCTGCAATTATATATGTGAACTGATACACAAAAATAAAATGTTTTAAATTAATAATTGCGCTAATATTAACCTACTAATATTGCACAGTGTACCACCAAATTAAGTGAATAAAAATGAACATATAGTGAACCATACAAAAATATAAGAAATATATAAAATTACTTCTGTGTAATGGTAACAATAGAGCAAACTTTTGCCACAGGTAAAAGAATATCACATTCCACTGTGTACAAACCAAAGTCTCTGCCAATAAATTCACATATGTGGGACAAGATAATCAAGCCATAATGAGTCTTCTGAGTAACAGATGGTTCATTCAGAGATTTCACTGCTGATTCCCATGGGTGAACTTCCAACTTTCAGCAGGCTTCCATAACATGAAAAACAAAGAACAAACAAGACCATTGCGCAGATAGTATAACCAAGTGATCCCTATTTAGTTAGGGTGAACCTCACTCACGCTTCCCCCGCAGGATAGATTGCATATGAAATGATCAGTTGCATACAGCATAATGCTGGGATCTCCTCATATGCTGACAGTGCACACAAAACACTGCTGGTAACGTCACAGGCTACTCCTCCCGACTAGTTGCGTCACTGGACATGTGACTTTTTCAAGGGATAATGGGATAATGCAACTTTTTTGACTTGGTATTCAGTTCTGTCCCTAAAAAGACCATATTTTGTGTGGGCTGAAGGCTGCTCTCCTCTCAATTGATTAACCAGCCAAAGCTCTGAAGAGTCGTGACCAGTACTCTTTAATGATCGAGTAAAGTTTCCCTTCTGTCCGCTAGCAGTAGAATGTCATCTAGATAACGGTGTATCGTCAATCCTTTTTTCTATTTCCGATCAAGCATGTCTCGGAAGGTTACTGCATCTTTGATTGGTAAGGTAACATGTTTCGCAAGTCTCGTTAAAGAGGCATCAATGACTGGTGCATAAACTAGAGGGTTTACACTGGGTTCCTTTAAGGGATTCAATTTCGCTAGCCTGTTTTTTAAGGCTGGGTCTTTCATCTGATCTTTCCTACTCATATTTAATGAGATCCTCCAATTCCTCAATGAATGGAAAGGATCCCGGTTCTTTCTTCAAGTTCGGGAAGTATTTTTGGACCTTTCGGGGTACTTCCTTATGCCGTGTATACACAGTCAGACTTTCCAATGTAAAATGTGTGTTCAGAGCTTGTTTCAATCGGAAATTTCCGTCGCACAAAATTTAAGATCTGGTTCTCAAATTTTCCGACAACAGAATCCGTTCACGTAAATTCTGATCGTGTGCACACAATTCTGACACACAAAGTGCCACGCATGCTCAGAATCAAGCATAAGAGCCGCACTGGCTATTGAACTTTTTTCTCGGCTCGTCGTAAGTGTTGTACGTCACCGCGTTCTTGACCTTTGGAATTTCCGCCAAGATTTGTGTGACGTGTGTATGCAAGACAAGTTTGAGCCAACATCCGTTGAAAAAAATCCATGGATTTTGTTGTCGGAATGTCCGATCAATGTCTGATCGTGTGTACGGGGCATTAGTCTCTTCCCAACCTATGGCCTCCTTCACTGATTTAGCAAAAGGTTCGAGTAGGGTAAAGTCAAAGCCTGCTGACACCTCTGGATCCTCATTTTCTGATGATGACTCTGGATCTACAGTCTAAACAGGGCTGCAGATGATATGCTTGAAGCAACCCTGGCTGTTTCAGGCGTTAAAGTTTCAAGGATAGATTTCCGCACTAACTCTCTGATGAGGTCTGTTACCTCTCTGGCGTCTGACTCTTTCTCTTTTGTTGCTTCATTGAAGCATGTGCAACAAGCTAATTTCTCTGGCAAAGCTGGAGCGCCACACACCCAGCAAGCATGTGCTGCAGGACAGGTGTGATAACTCCTATTGCGATGGGATGAAGGTGACCTCTTATGACGTGAGTGGCTATGATGTGATGGTGTATGGTGTCATTCTCCTAGATCTTCTATGGCTTGAGACATGGCTTGAGCGATCTTTATACCTGGAGTTTGCAGGTCTTGACCTGGTAGGGCTGCCCAGAAATCACAGCGTTAGTGGTTATGCTCTCTTTTTCTCTCTTTGATACTTACCAATAAATGGAGGACAACCTCTTACCTTATATACTATGGGTGGTCTGCTTGGGCAGTGGCCTCCATGAGCAGTAAAACAAGGGATTAGAACCTGCAATAGAGTAGTAGGAAAAAATACCCCATTAGATGAGATTAGAAAATACCAGTATATACAAAGGTAGGAAAAGGAAGGAGCAAGAGGCCTAATAGGAATATCAGCAAGACGTTAGAGTCCTGTACAGCAGAATCATTCATAAACGAGCCAGCATTATACTGACAGGAGAACTGAGCATTTTAAATCCGCCGCCACCATTGCGGAGGAAGTGATGTCATCACGCATGCGCAGAAGTGGTCTGTCAGTACCTGCGCCATCTTGAAAAAGGGCAGAGAAGACTACTGGCTAGCTCACTCTCGTGCATGTGCAGAATGCGGTGAGGGATGTGGCCACCATGTTTGGCCCTTATCCGGCTTACTGTGGGACTACAAGGCCCAGAATAGCTAAGGATAGGTAAATGAACACCCTGTGTGAGAAAGAAAAGGTAGGAAGATACTGCAAAGTATGAAGCTTCTTTAAAGCTTGTATAATGCCAGAAAATGTGACGGCCCCTGAGTCCATCATATTGGTGTTCTCTCCATATAGCTTCTTTAGAGACTGTACAGGAGAGACTTCCATCCAGAAGAGGCTTAACCTGGCTGGGGCAAATGCAGTAAGAGGTGCGATATCCATCCAATCTTGTCAGGTGAGGATAAAAAATGTATAGTTAACCAATCCTGTCAGGTTGTGGGGGCGGAGTCACAACCAGTGGCGACCCGTCCATTAGGCACCGCCCCCTCTCTGCAGCCACCCCCATATGACTAATGGATAGATTCATGCATAGCATGAATCTATCCACAGCCGCCGCTGCCATCCCCTATTCAGGTGCCCAGCCCCTTTCTGGATGCCAGGTGCCTGAATTACAGCAGCGGGGGTGTATTTTTGAGCACCTGATTAGAGCCATATGCTCTAATAGGCTTCACAAAAAGTGGACTCGTGACACAGAGCATTGTGCTACGAGGCCACCCAGGTGTTACAATAGAATCCCAACCCACCGCTGACGAAGTCCAGGAGGACGTAACGTACGTACGGGGGAGAAGTCTATCAGTCACTCGCTGTCTATCATTATCTCCAGCGGCTTCGTTCCGCAATCTCTCTACATTGCTGCAGTGCGGGACTTTTTTAAACAGCAATTGTTCCCCATTTGCAGCTTTGAGCTGTTTTTTTATGCATGTGTCCATAAGGCTTTGTTTGCTGCAGTTGTGCATATCGAGTGTACCTACAGCATTGCCTTAACCTTTTGTCAACTGCATAACTTATGTTATTTGCAGACACAACCATTTACCTTTTTCATCAAGGTTGTATTTTAAACTTCAATTTTAAATAAACCGTTTACCAACAGTCTACACTTAGAGTGTCCCCCCCCTTCTTTTCTATTATTATATGCTGGGAGATCTTTTTTGCCTGGATCCACATTGCTTAGCATTGGGCTGTCTATTATATGAGGAGATCATCTGCCAGAGATCCGTCCAGTTGATTGGTCGTTTGCCCTGATTGGAGTCAGCTTCCCTTGGAATCAGACACTTCACCCTCCACTGAGTCTATGCGTATGTGCATAGCACATTCGGTAAGAGTCTCCATTTACCTTCGGTTGAGGCTATCACCTTAAGAACATATTCTGTTTATTTACAGTCACCAGGGTGTTTTATCTACAATCAGTTATTCACTCTCTGTTTTATTTTGGACTCACAAGACATGAACTTTTGTCACTGTATTTGATTATTTTCCATTATGTGTATTGTGTTTCATATACATATCATAATTTTATGATATCTTATTATTATTGTATTATTTTTTAATTATTTTTTAGATGCGCTGCACTTATTTTTATTTTTCACCCAGGTGTTACAACATTCATTCGCTGTTGTAACACTGATCCTCAATCCGACCAATCAGTAGCAGGTCTGAGACCTGTTTTCTGATTGGACGAAAAGAGAAGACTTCAGATTGGCCGCCTGTGAAGAGCAGGGTAAGGACAGAGGAAATGAAAGCCAGAGCCAGGAGGGAGGAAAATGAGGGAGAGCCGTCGCCGCAGAGAGAGAGCCCGGGAGAGGAGAAGCGCCGATTAAAAGTCAGTGCACCAGACCCGCCAGCTGGCTAACCGACGGGGAGGGTTTACTTTTGCGCCCCCCCCAAAGAAAAAAGACACAAGCCACCACTGGTCACAACCCAGGGGCTGGTGATCCCAATTAAAGGTTCTTGGATTGGACTGGGAATTGATCACAGGAAGATCCTATATATATGAATTGTCAATGGCTTTAATCTGAGAATTTAAGCCGTTTGATAGAGCAAAGGAAACTCCAGATAGCCCAAGATATATGATGGACGGAGGTAATTATAAGCATGTTTGTTATTTAACAAAAACAAAATTTGAACGTTTACAACCACTTTAAGTTGCAGTGAAGTGAGAACATCTGATCTGCATACATTTTCAAAAGTCAGTGATTTAAAAGGTACTGAAGTCAATGAATCAGCATTAAAGTCTGGCAAATAGGATTTTCAGTAGAGATCAGCAATGGCTGTGCATGCCATTTAACCAGTACAGCTTGCCTTTAAGCAAAGTTAGAGATCTACAGACATATCTTTTTATGTAGTTCTTCTAAACTCTTTTAATTACTTGTGTACTGCATCTATTTAAAGTAATGTTTCCAGAAAAAAAAACATTTACTCTGTAAGCTGCAAACAATACACATTCCAGCCTGTAAAGCAAATTTTCTTTGTGTTCTGCCATCTGTCCTCACGGTTCTGTAAAGGCATCAAGATACTTTCAATCCATGGGGTCAAGTATTATTTTCTCTGACACATGAAATTGTTATACAAGCAAATATAGGGGTCATTTACTATAGCACCAATAAATGATCCTGCAGTCCTGGAAAATAGCACCAAATCAAGGCCAATTAAGACTTCAACTCTCAGAAACTGGGCACAAATGCAAATGGAAAGCAGTGCTATTGACATGCCTGTCAGATCACATATGCGGGAATAGTGGAAGTCAATGGGGCTCGAACCTGCAAAATCCAAAGTTCTCACTGAAGGCTTATATGCAAGTTCTTTACCATAAAAAGTGTATGGGGACCTGGGTCCTGCCCCAGGGGACATGTACCAATTGGAAAAAATGTTTTTAAAATGTCAGTTTTTTTAGGAGTATTTTTTAGGAGCAGTGATTTTTATAATGCTTAAAGTGAAACAATAAAAATTAAAAATTCCTTTAAATATCATGCCTGGGATGATTTTGATATAACCATCTGCTTTACATTTCCATTTAGAAATGTTTTCCTCCTCTTCCCCTCTCCCCTCTTCCCTCGCTTACCCACTTTCTAATTCCCCTCCCCCCTTCCCTCCGCCTTTCCCCCCCCCTTCACCCCCCCACTCTTCTCTTTCCTTCTCTCCTTTCCACCCCCCTTCCATTTTCCCCTCTTCCCCCACCCTATCCTTTTTTTTACCCTACGGTCTTCCCTTGGTTTCCATGTTTGTGTACCCCTTTACACCATAGAAATGACAAGGGCTATTACAAACAAGCTTGTATATAAAATATTTTGTTTATCTTCAGCAATTAATGGTATACTAACATACTTATATGTTCTGCCCCCTGTGTCCACCATGGGGAGCCCTTGTGGCTTCCCTATCTTAACTGTTGTCCTGGCGCTGGTTCCTTTTAGGTAAGCAAATCAGTGACTATCTTCCCCTTACTACAATTCATTGACATATTGTTGTAATGGAACGTTTGCTTTGTTACAGGTGATGCTATATAACATACCCCCTGAAGAAGCGACTTTCCCCGCTAAACATGTACAGGATATACATTACATCGAGAATTTATATGTCCTCAGCATATGTCGGCTTTGAAACATGTTGCCACCCCATGACATCCCTTTATATTTTATCACTTCCTGTCCTTGCATGTGCTTCATTGATTCACCCCAGCTACAACACTCCACTCCTAGCAGCAGCAGCTCTATCTTGGGATTCTGGGAGCCTCCTCCTCCCAGTTGCAGAAGCACCATTGACTGTAATGCATGAGATCATCCACACACTCTATTGCAGCTGCCATCCAGACCATATCCAGTGTATCCATTGTGACAGTTTCCCCAGCTCGGAATCCTTTTGAAATCCTTTTGAAAACTATGATGAGAATAATTCATCTTATTTTATGTAAGTTGCTAACTATATTGCTTTAAAAAAAATGTACACACCCACAACACTGTTTGTGCACTTTTCATCTGTTTGCTGCTTAGAGATCTCTTCAATCAGAAGTGCTGTGTTAATTGTGCTGGATTGAATTATTCAGCTGTCCCTAAGGCTGGGTTCACACTATTGTGAATTGGATACGGGTTTCCCCAACATCCAATTCTCATGTCAGGAAACTGTGACCGTCTCAATGGAGCCGGTTCACACAGCTCCGGGATAGCTGAGGAGCGAATTGCACAGGAGTCCTGTGCACCTTCTGGTCCAATTCAGGTCCGAATTCAGCCAAAAAACTCACCCCGAAATCAGACCTGAAACGGGGAACAGGGGCGCACCAGACCCCTGCTGTGAGCCGCTCCACGCGGCAGTGTGAATCCAGCCTAAAGCCATGCAGGCAGTCATGGCACTTGGTAAAAGGAACTGAACAGCAAAAAAGTTTCACTGACCATCTTTTCATTTTTGCATTGCAGTTCCCAAATCTCATTGTCTTTCTGCAGGAAAAACATGGCTCGTTCTTCGTGATGTACAGAAAAGAAAGTTTGACAGGAAGAGAAAGTCCCCTAAAAATGAATTTCAGGTATTGATATCTTTATATAGTTACATTGGTTCAGTGTGGTCCAATGTAACTAAGCATTACCTGTACTATACCTGTAAGATCCCTCTAGAAGCTGTAAATCACTGTAGTAGACACTGCTACTACAGTTATCTCCATTAGCTTCTGGGTCCACCTTGCTACATTGTGAACACAGGAAGTCGTCTGCTCAGCATGAGCATCATTCAGAGATTGCTTTGCATTTTCTCAATTAATGCAAAGTGTTGTCTGCTTGGACGTGGTGGAGAGATGGGGCAGTGATGTCATGCTATGCACCTTGTCCAATCAGAGAATGTTTTGCATTCATTAGGAAAATGCAAAGCATTCTCTGAATGGTGCCTGTGACGAGCAGGCAACCTACTTTGTTCAGAATGTAGCAGGGCAGCTGCTTGGCATGGGACATGGAAGCAATGGAGATCACCGTTATAGTGGTTCCAATACGTGATTTTTCAGCTTCCAGGGGGATCCTACAGGTATGGTATGTTACCTTGGTCCTATATGGAAGTATGTAAAAATGTTCATACCTAGAAGTAGTAATTGTTTCAGCAGATCAGTGGTCCTGGGAACTTAATTCCTAGTCTATTACTAAATAACATATAAAAGAAAATTGATTCCCATTGTTTCATATGTTCAGTTAATTTTTGTCTGTAGGTTGTTGAATTGTTAGTTCTCAGGGATCGATATTTTATCAAAAACAAATATTGATTACAATTGTCTTGCAACTTGAGATATCATTGGGGGAGATTTACTAAGACTGGAATACTCAGAATCTAGTGCAGCTGTGCATGGTAGCCAATCGACTTCTAACTTCAGCTTGTTCAATTAAGATTTGACAATAAAACCTGGAAGCCGATTGGTTTCTATACAGAGTTGCACCAGATTTTACATGCTCCAGTTTTAGTAAATATCCCCCATTGCTATTAGTATTATTTTCATAGTTTGCAATGACCTTAGAATGTGCTCAGCAAGCCATTTCATACGTGTAGACCAAGCTTTATATAGAAGCAATTGAATGAATGGGCAGTTTATTTTGTAATTGCAACAGTACTGGGAAGCAGTGATAAGTATTCCTTAAAATCAGATAAGGAGATGAATTATCAGCTTCTGTTGATATTATGGATTCCCTGCTCATACTGCCAGTATAAGACCTGTCAGTTTTCATACTTGTTCTCACATGGTCTAACTGATAGGTAGGTCATTTGTCGCATGGTATTAAAGAAGCAATTCACTGCTTTTCAGCTGAAAATTCTTTTTGCAACATGATTTCAGTAATTTGTGGTCTAATTCAATTTTTTTGCTAATAATGTAAACAATCTATTAATTAGCTATATAATATAAGCTTATAACAAACTGTGAAATAATTAAACAAGTGCATCTACAGTATATGCCTATCCATGAATAATCTAGATGTGCTTGCTTAAGAACAGATTCTGGTAAAGTACATTTTCTGTTAAAAGCAGATTTCGGCAAAGTACATCTTCTATAGAGATAAACTGTACTGCATGGAGAACGTACGTAGGTACGCAGTGTGCAGCATACAGTATATCTTCAGTAGCTTATCTTGAGGGGATTTGTTTTTTCAACAAAATTAACCTGATCCAACCCTTAACCTTTCCCTTAACATAATCTCAACGCATAATTTTCCCTAACACTTACCGTAACTTTATTATTGAATCCCCCTCATAAGCCTTACCTAACCTTCGTCTTCTATTCTTAAACTTAAACATAGCGTATAATATTAAGCTCCTAACCCTTTAAACTCTACACCAGCTTTATTTTTTTTAGGTTTGGATAGATTTGTAAAAAGTTAATTTAGCACCAGTACAGGGAGACACAGACAGCCATAATTACTCGCAAAAAGGAGATAATAATTTTGTACACATGCCTCCTTTATCAACAAGTGTGGCTGACCGCAGGTCAGCCTGTATTTGTAGGAGGAGTCTGTCCACATAAAGCCTGCCCTCCATTGCCTCCTCCCCTGGAGGTCGTAGGCTCACGTGTCAGCGCCATTTCCAGGCCACTCTGGCGTCACTTCCGAGTCACGGATCGAATGAGGAGGACCTTTGGTGGCTTCTCTCTGCTCGTGGTAGGTCTTGGCAGCGTTACCTTGCGGCAAGGGTCTCGTGTTCTGCGGGCGCAGGTAAAAGGGTAGTGATCTTCTCTCCGTTTTTCACCTTATTCTGGTTGGCTCGGGGTTCAGGTAGCACCATGTTCTGGGGTTGCAGGGTGGGGGGAGTGTGTTTGGGGGGCCTTTCAGGGAATGTCCGCAGGGTGTCATGTGACACGATGTCCCGCCTTTGTCTGTTGGTTGTCGTGGTGGATTTACCGTGTTGCAGGTTGCTATGTAGTGGACACGTCTGCATGCTGGGGCAGGACGAATTGAAGGTGTTTCACCTGGGCAGCCTCAGTTCAGGGGGGATGCTGGGTTTTATTTGGGACCACATCATCCTTTTACTGTCACTTGCTGGGGCCAGGGAGTCGTCATGCAGCCCCTTTCCTTTCAGGGATCATGAGCAGACCGCTGGCGGCCTTTCTTTATGTTTGTAAGGGGTAGCGTGCAGTGGACCCTCCCAGGGCTCAGCTCCGGCAGCACCCACGTCGGTTCAGGGGGGTCGCTGTGCATGCGTGGTTACAAAAACGTCATCAGTTCTCTTGTTACTCAGGGGCAGTTCAGCAGGGACACTCCCCAGTGCTCAGCACCAAGCCACCCCACATCCGTAAGGGGGGGGGGGGGGGGGGGGGGGGGGGGGGGGGGGGTTCCAGGTAGGTATGGTCATGAACTATCCTCACCTAGCCACCATACTCTGGTATGTTCAGGGCAGGTGTCTCGTTTAAGTTATTTTCTGTTATCTTAACTTCACGTTTTTGACGTTTGTATTCTGAGTGGTAGTTGTTTGTTATGTTCCTGGTTTTGTTTCTACACATCTACTGGAGGCACAAAGTTGCATTCTTTGCGGTTCTTCTTTTGTTTTCCCGTTCATTTCAGGTAGGTATTATTTGTTTTCCTCACACCGGTTTTCAGAGGTGGTTTTATTTTTATTTATTCAAACCTAATGCTTCAGGTACATACGTGTTATTCTGAGTAGTTGCTGTGTGTATTGTTTCCTTTCCGTAGTGGTGGTTTGTTATGTTGCAGCAGGGTTCTCAGGAGTCTGTTTGTTGATTCCCAGTCAGTTCAGGTATGTATTTCAGTGTTTTGACACGTTTTCACACAGCAGGGCTGGCTACGTTCTATCACTGCAGGTTACCCATCACATCTATGGGTTTGTAACAGATTGGGGTGATCTTTTTTAATTGGCTTGTTCAGTGGCAAATCTTCTCATTTGTTCTCACGCAGCTTACGTATCTCGTGCAACTCACGTTTTCTCATACTAACTTACGTTTCTCTTGCATTTTACATTTCTCTTGCGTTTTACGTTTCTCTTGCATTTTACGTTTCTCATGCTATTTTCATTTTCTCATACAATTTTATTTTTTCTCATGCAATTTTATTTTTTCTGATGCAATTTTTGTTTTCTCATGCAATTTTTGTTTTCTCATACAATTTTCGTTTTCTCATTAAATTTTCATTTCTCATGCAACTTACATTTCTCATGCATCTACGTTTCTTGTGCGACTTGCATTTTTCATACAGTTTGCATTTCTCGTGCAGCATCGGTTCTCATGCAGCTCGCGTTTCACATAGTTGCACCTTGCTCACGCCACTCAGTTAAGTTCCTTCATGCAGCTTACATTCCTGTCGTAGGTTACTTTTCTCAGTCTGCTCACGTTTTTCACGCAGTTATGTTCTGCACCCAGTTTTGTGTCGTTTCTCTCGGTTACGTGGTTAATACTTTCATTGTTTGGCTGGGTACCCTTCATAGGTTTTCTACAGATGTGGCATCACATCTTCACGGTTAAATCATGGTGTCTCCACTGCAGCTACCTGTCACGTTTTCAGGTTTGTGTGGATTGAGTTGACCATTTTTAATTGGCTTGTGCAGTGGCAGGTCTCCTCATCCGTGTTACATACGTTACATCTCAGTTTCTGTTTCATAGTTACATGTTACCACTTACATCAGTAGCCTGACACATTTTCAGGTTTCAAGGCCTGAGTTTACATTTTTTAATTTGCCTGTTACGTCTCAGGTAACTCGGCCTGGTAATTGCACAAGACTGGCATGTTCCGATCCTGTTCTTACATTGTGTTGCCTGCTACGCCTCAGGTTAATTCAGCTTCTGTCCGAATCCCGAGAATGACATGGTTAGTCCGGCACTAATGTACATTTATACATGTCAGGTTCATATCTTCACGTTTTAGATCTTCACTCCACTGCTGGTTTACCTATTACGTTTATAGGTACCTACGGGTTAAAGAGGAAGTAAAGCCTCCTCACAAAAAAAAAAAAAAACGGAACCTGCAAGGCAAAGGCATAATGAGCTAGTATGCATAGCATACTAGCTCATTAAGAATAACTTACCTGAGAACGAAGCCCCTGAAGCAGTCCTTATCCACGACCTTCTCCGGCGCCATCAATACCGGAGTGACTTCTGGGTCTTGCCGCTCCAGCGCTGTGATTTGCTGGAGCGGCGATGACGTCACTCCCACGCATGCGCACGAAATCGGCATATCGCTGTGAACTCGGCATGCGCAGTGCGCCTGTGCGCCGCTGTCTATGGCGCATGCGCTGTAGACAGCGATGCCTCTTTTTTTCTAAATATCTCCTAAACCATGTAGGTTTAGGAGATATTTATTGGACCTACAGGTAAGCCTTAATCTAGGCTTACCTGTAGGCCAAAGTGGTTTGTAAGGGTTTACAACCACTTTAAGAAGATCGTTTTGTCTCAGGTAGCTCAGCCTTGCTAGTTTCCTAAAACACATTTTCAGTCTTGTGCAGCGTATACTTCGTCGGTTAAGCACAGTCACCTTTGGGAGGTTGTTCGGAAAAAAAAAAAATAAAGTAAAGAGTTTTCCTTTCCTTAAGGTAAGTTTGAGGTACATTTGGTCAAACTCTTGCTTATGTTGGTGTTTTCGTTTCTTTGCATTTTATCCTGAGTGGCAGTAGTTGCTTTGTGTATTTGTTTTCCTTCCATAGTCGTGGTTTCTACATTGCAACAGGGTTCTCGCAAGTCCATTGTTTGTTTCCCAGTCCAGTTTCAGGTGGGTATTTAGTTTTTCTCATACTCAAGGTTTTAGCACTTTTCTCACATTAGGGCTGACAACGTTCTACCCATTCAGTTTACCCATCACGTTTTTAGGTACCTAACAGGTTGAGATGATCGTTTTCAATTGGCTTGTTCAGTGACAAGTCTCCTGATCTGTTCTCACGCAGCCTACGTTTATCGCGCGGTGACGTTTCTCTTCCAGCTTACGTTGTCACGCAACTGACGTTTCTCAGGCAGCTACGTTTCTCAGGCAGCTACGTTTCTCAGGCAGCTTCGTTTCTCAGGCAGCTTCGTTTCTCATGCAGCTACGTTTCTCATGCAGTTTACGTTTCTCACACAGCTTATGTTTCTCACGCAGCTTACATTTCTCAGGCAACTCACGTGTATCACGCAGCTTGTGTTCCTCGCCCAGTTATGTTACGATCTTGCTCACGCAGACACGTTTTACCACTTGCATCGATTGGCTGGGTACTGTTCGTGGTGTTCTCATGTTTATTTTCTGTGGTTACATGTGTTTTGCATCACATCTTCACGATTAGTTCATGGTGTCTCCACTGCAGTATTACCTATCTCATTATAAGTTTGCACGGATTGAGTTGGCCGTGTCTATTGGCTTGGGTGGTGGCAAGTCTCCTCATCCGTGTCACATACGGTTCCATCTCGGTTTCTGTTTCATAGTTTAACATTGACTATTCACATCAGTAGCCTGACACGTTTTCAGGTTTCAAGGCCTGAGTTTATGTTTTAATTTGCCTGTTACGCCTCAGGTTCTCGGCCTGGTAAATTCACAGGACAGACACGTGTCAGTCCTGTTATTTGCAGGGGGTGGGGTGTCTGTTGGGTCAAAGGTAAGTCGTGGGGATGTTTAATTACGTTCCTTTGTTTATGTCAGTTTTATTCTCGGTTTATGCAGGTCATGTCACTAGCAGTGGATATAGAGGACTTTGCGTCCATCCCTCCTTCTCTGGCTAGGGATACAGGACGCGGCAGCTCGCCCTCTCTCAGTACCTGGACCGTCCCGAGGCTTATGGCAGAACTTTAGCACAGGGGTATTTCGTATCCTGCTTTGGCACGGAAAGCTGAGCTATTCAGGTTGCTGTTGCCCTGTGCTTCAGGCTCTAGTTCAGATCATGTTACTCTTCGGAGGGTGGCTTCTTCCCTGTCCCGAATCCACACTACCCTTAGTTCCCTGGCTACTTCCTGGCGAGAGTTGCGTAGCAGAATTGAGGTTTTGGAGAGTCAGCCTAGTTCAGCTCCAGGAAGTTCTACTGTCTCAGGGGCTTTGGCGGATTTTGTGACCCCCCTCAGTACCTAGGCCTGTACCGGTAGGCTCAGCAGGTCCCAGACGAGGATGCCTGCGTCACGCATTCTCCTCATTTCCTGAAACTGATGATGGATTCGATTCCCATTGTGCTGTCATGGCAGCCTGGGTCGATAAGTCTTTGTCTGTGTATACCAGGGAGGCTTAGGGCGCAGCCTGGAAGGTTTTCCTGGCTTTCCGGTCGCGGTATCCTAGTTTTGACAGCATCAACATCCAGTACCTACTTGCTTTTACCGCTTTTTTTTCCCACTTTTCAGCTCAAACTGGCCCATTTTTTTGGAATATCCCTATAGGCCCTCTATTTTTCCGCTCACCCCATCAGGGCCATCCTCAAAGGGATTCAGAAGAGTAGCCCTCCGGCCGTGCCCAGCGGACTTCCCATCACGGGTCACTTTTTCTGGGACGATTCCAACATGCTCCCCAGATCTCCTTTTGGGTTGATACCTAGGTTGGTGCTCAAGGCAGCCATATATCTGGCCTATTACAGTTTCCTGATGCCAGGGGAGTTTACGCATGCTGGGTCAGGATCTCGCATCCTTTTGGCCAATCAACTGGTCAGGCACCCGGCCACTTTTGTTTGCATCTGCACACATGCAAGACGCTGCAGACAGGGGTCAGCACAGACATCAGGATTGGCTAGGCAGGGTGCCCGGTTTTGGTATTAGACCAGCTCGTCAGTGCTACGTCTGACAAACCCGGGGATGGTCCTCTGTTGCCTTTCCCTAGTGCTCCCCTCTCCACAGCTCAATTCGTGCTATATTGCCGTACCCCATTGGCCAATTTTTTGGTCTTGACCCTAAAGCATACTCTGGCCATTCATGCAGAATGGGAGCGGCTGCCGCGGCTTCGCGCCCTGCTCATATTGTCAAGAAATTGGGTTGGTGGAGGTTGTCATGTTTCTCTAAGCATATCCCAGATCCACTGTTTGAGATGTCGCAAGCTTTTGTCAATTTGGCCAGTTAACAGTTATTTAGTGTGTAACAAACCTTTGTTGAGCTCCACCCTACTGAGTTTTTTTTTTTGCCCCCTTTTAGGCATACTGATCACATGACCCTGGCACACCTCAGGTCAATGTTCTCTGTTTCTCTTTTCCTTTCCTATACTATCCATAGATAAGACTCCAAGTACAAAGTCTAATAAATGGGGTCTGTATCTGAAGATAATACTCTCTCAAATTGCAATAAATCCCTGCTGGAAATGCTATTGAAAAACGTGATTAGATTTACAAAACTGAGTAGGTCTCTCATAAAAGTAGTACACAGAATCAAAATGGAAAAAAATGGAACTTCCGCCTTAAGGGAAGGTGACCCCCCTGACCTACCACATTTGGCATGTCATTTTTTTGGGGGGGAGCGGAAACCCTCTTTTTAGAGGGTTCCAGCTCCCACTTCCTCCTGGCGCACCCGCGGCGCCAGAAGGAAGCTCACCCCCCGGTAGGCAATCATCGGACACGTCACAGGTCCAAGGATGATTGCCCGGCCAGACACATTGCGCAGCGCAGCTCGCACATGCGCAGTGAGTACCCGGCTGTGAAGACACAGCCGGGCGCCCACAGTGATAATGCCGGTGCCGCAGAGAGGAGGGGAAGACGAGCGGGGCTTTGTTCTCCCCCGCATTACTGGACCCTGGGACAGTTACGTTTCTGATTATTAGTCAGCAGCTGCAGTATTTGTAGATGCTGACTTTTTTAATTTTTTTTAATTGGAACTTCGCTTTAAGATAAAAAACCTTCCGACTTCAGCCCCGGAAGGATTTAACCTCTTAATGACCAGGCCATTTTTTGTGATACGGCACTGAGTCATTTTAACTGACAATTGCACGAGCGTGCATCGTTGTGCCCAAACAAAATTGATGTCCTTTTGTTTCCCTCAAATAGAGCTTTCTTTTGGTGGTATTTGTTCACCTCTGCGGTTTTTATTTTTTGCTCTATAAAAAAAAAAGAGCGGTAATTTTGAAAAATATTTTTAAAAATTTTCCTTTTTTTTACTTAATTTTATTTCTTCATCATTTTAGGCCAATATGTATTTAGCTACATATTAAAAAAAAAAGAATCACAATAGGCGTATATAATAATGTGCAAAAGTTATAGCGTCTACAAAATAGGGGATAGATTTAGGGACTTTGAATTTTTTTAATTGTTTTTACTGGTAATGACGTAGCAGGGAAGGGGTTATCACTAGGGGGCGATCAAGGGGTTAATTGTGTTCCTGGGTATGTTCTAACTGTGTGGGGGATGGGCTCACTGGGACAACACAGAGATCGCTGTTCCTGATCACTAGGGACAGCAGATGTCCAGGGTTGTCCCCTGTCAGAATGGGGATCCGCCTAGTTTGCATAGGCAGATCCCCATTCTGCCTTTCTGTGCCACGATCGTGGGTAGCTGGTGGACATCGAGTGCGCCGGACCTGCATGCGTGCTCCCCTGGCGTGCAGAGGGCGCACGCGCGCCCACACTACCCATTGCCGACTGATATCACAGAGCCAGTGCAGGCTCTAAAAAGGTCCTGGCCATATGGTCAGGATCCACCCAAATGCTTGGACCAGCAACTGGCTTAGCCTCTCAGGAAGGCACGGGGAGAGCCTGAGCCAGCTGCTACTGCTGCCCCCTCCACAGACCAATGCTCCAGTGAGCACTGAAGGGACAGAGCAGAAAGTCAGTGACTGACAGGCACCAGCTCTCTACAGCCTGAAGACTGTGAGCTGAGCGATCAGCGGTCTTTAATTACTCAGTTCTTGGCCTTAGAGCCAGTGGGAGACTGATGTTGCATCCACTTAGGTGAGTATATATATATAATTTTTTTTTATTTTTTTTACAAAAACTGAACCACACTTTTAACCTTAGTGCAACACTTTTTATTTAATAATAATAATACCACTATTTGTTTCTTATACCTGCACAGGGATCAGTTTTTTTTTTTTTTTTTTTTTTTCTTCTTTTTTTTTTTTTTATCTTTTTCTATCCACCTCAGCAAGAATCCTTAGGGGACTGAATCAGTAGCGCCCTCAACAGCGTCCCTATTTGTCTTAACATCATTGTGGAGATTGCTTCGTTTTTTTTTTTTTTTTTTTTTTTTTTCCATATTCACGACCTTAACAAAACCTGTGGGAGCTTTTCCATTGATTCTTGCTTGAGCTCGCTCAATTACCAATAGAATTCAAAATCATTAAATAACCCAAAGCCCCCCCCTCCCCCCCGTCCCAACCCCCCCCCTTCCCTTCCCCCCCCTGCCGCCGGAGTCTCCCCTTAGTGGCTTGAATGATTTAAGTCTAATTTTGATTTGCTGGCTTTTAGTTAGATTAAATGTCAACCTACTATCTCTCATCCTACTTTCTTAAGGCTTCGGCATAGCTCCAGGCCTTTTTAAACTTTCTCCAACCCTCCCATTTAGTTCTCGTGTCCTCCCTTTCCTCTGCCCCACTGTTTGCTAGACACTCCAGGGTGTATGTTTTTTCCACTGCATCGACCCATTCCCAGATAGGCGGGGTCTCTTGGTCCCTCCACCTTCTTGGGATCACTCGTTTCGCTGCGTTGAGCAAATGAGGAACCAAGGTTCCTTTGTATTGCCTGGTTCCTTCCTCTGTGGCGTGCATCAGTACAACCCAGGGGTCGTTTCTTACTACGACTTGGGTTATTTCCTCTATATTCTTGAGAATAGAGCTCCAAAATATTTTGATCTTTGGGCAATCCCACCAGAGGTGGCCCATGGTTCCCCTCTTTTTACAGCCTCTCCAGCAGTCTGCTGAGGCTTCTGGCTGGAATCTATTTATTTTGTTGGGGGTTAGATACCAGCCAGATAAGCACTTATAGTTGGTTTCTGCGGTTCTAACATCGACTGCTGAGCTATGGGTATGTTGAAATATTTTTTTAATTAACCCCGTGTGTATTGTTGTGCCTAATTCTCCCTCCCATTTCTTGAGGAACGGCGGCCCCTCCGGTCTGTCCTTCGACAGCAAGAATTTTCTTTTAGTGCAATTAAAGGTGAATTAAATTTCAATTTCAATTTTTTTTTTTGTGAATTTTATCCCAAACTTTAAAAGTGTTTTTAGTGATTGAATGTGTTTTTTCCCCTAGCCTTCTATATTTCGGGGGATTCCAAATAGCTTTTCCTAGTTGTGCTTCACTCAGTGCTTCTTCTAAGCTTACCCATCTTTTTATGCTCTGTGTCTTCCCCCATTCTGGAATTCTTAATAGCACGGCTGCATAGTAATAATTGATAATATCGGGTACCGCTAGACCCCCCTGACCTTTGTCCATTTTCAAAATTTGAAGTGAGATTCTATGTTTTTTCTGTTGCCACACAAAGTCCATGATAATTGTTTTTAATTTCCTCAGATATTGTTCTGGTAAAGAGATTGGGACCATTTGAAACTTGTAGGTTATTAGCGGAAGTATCATCATTTTAATCGCATTGATGCGGCCGAGCCAGGAGATGGGTCTATTCTTAAACTCTTGGCATTTCTTTTTTACTTCGTCTAGGAGAGGGATATAATTAGCCCTGTATATTTTCCCTATGGTGTTGGTCAGTGTAATTCCTAGATAATTAATCTGTTTTTTCCATGAGAAGTTATATAGTTTCATGAGGTCCTGTTTCTCTGCCTTGTTTATATTGATACTAAGTATGAAGGTTTTTGCTTGGTTGATCTTAAAATTTGAGATTTCACCGAACGTGCTGATCGTTTTCAAAATATTTGGCAAGGATTTCTGCGGAGAGCTTACGTAAAAAAGGACATCGTCTGCAAATGCCGCAAGTTTATGATCTTCACCTCCCGCCACGCAGCCTTCAATACCCGGGTTTAATCTTATTGATGCCAACAGGGGTTCCAGCGAGAGTATAAACAAGAGAGGGGACAGGGGACAGCCCTGTCTTGTCCCATTGTGCATTTCAAAGAGGGAGGAGATGGTTCCATTCACTTTAATATTAGCTTTTGGCTGGCTATACAGGACTCTTATTTTCTGAATTATTTTGGGTCCAAAACCCATGACCTCCAAGGTCCTAAACAAGAACCCCCAGTCTACCCGGTCAAACGCTTTTTCTGCATCGATAGACATTAGTAGACTGGGGGTTCGTGCAACCCTCATTGCTTGCATCACTAGTAGAGTTCGGACACTATTGTCCCTGCCCTCTCTTCCCGGCGTAAAGCCCACTTGATCCGGGTGAATCAACCCATCTAAGCAGCCCTTTATACGTTCCGCTAAAATCTTCGCGTAGAGCTTTGTCTCGAAATTTAGCAGAGATATCGGCCTAAACCCCGCACACGTCGAGTCGTCTTTCCCTTCCTTGCGCAGGACCGTAATTGTAGCTGACAGCGAAGCTTCGCTCATGCGAAACTCGGAGCCAAGGCCGTTCATGTAGCTAAGAAGTCTGGGTACTAGAATCTCACTGTAGGTTTTGTAATAAAGAGCCGTGAACCCGTCGGGGCCTGGGCTCTTGCCCATTGGCGAGTTGTTCAAGGCTCTTGAGATTTCCTCCGCGGTAATTGGACTTTCCAGCGTTTCCCTGTCCTCTAACCCTAGAGACTGCAGTTTAGCCCCTCTCAAAAACTTATCGATTTTATCTCTATTCCCACCCTTTTTTCCATCCCCCTTTTGCCCCACGGAGTAGAGTTCCTCATAGAAATCCCTGAACGTCGACGCGATATCTTTTGAGAGAAACTTTACCTCTCCTTTTTTATTTTTTATTTTTTCTATAAAATTTTTGGACTTATTTTTTTGGAGCATCCTTGCAAGTACTTTGCCTGACTTGTTGCCCCATAGATAGCGATCTTTGGTGACTTTGTTGAAAACTTGTTTGGCTTCCTGTTCTGTCCATTCTTTTAGCTCTTCCCTCTTATGGATTATCTCTTGGAGTATTGCGTGATGCTGGTTGGGGTCCCCCTTATGTTTTTGTTCTAAAGTTTTTATGTCGTTCGTCAGGTTGTGTATTTTTCTCGTTCTGTCTCTTTTTTTCCACGACGCCTTTGATATCAGGACCCCCCTAATGAAGGCCTTATGGGAATCCCATAAACTAGACCCCATTACCTCCCCATTGTCGTTCGTTTTAAAGAACCATTCAAGCTCTTTTCCCACGCTTTCCCTAATCTCTTTGTCCATTAATAGCTCTTCGTTCAGCTTCCACCCACAGCTTGGCGGTTTATGTTCTGGGATATTTAAATTCATGCTGACCGGTGCATGGTCTGAAAGTGTTACAATCTCGACCTTAGTGTCTGTCACCCTCTCTAATAATCCATGGTCCACCCAGATGTAGTCTAGTCTCGAGTACGTCCCGTGCACAGGGGAAAAAAAGGTATAGTCTCTGATCTGAGGATGCTGTACTCTCCACACATCCACCAGTTGTTCGGAGCTCATCCTTTTCTTTAATAATTTCAGTTGGGCACTTCCCGTCCCCTGTGCACCGGACGAACTATCCACCTCCGGGTCTAAAACAAGGTTTAAATCTCCCATCAATATCAAGTAGCCCTTTCTAAAGGATCTTAGCTTAGCTAGGATCGCGACCATATATTCCGGGGATCTCGTATTTGGGGCGTATATGTTTGCGAGGGTGTAGGATGTCCCGTAGAGGGTGCCCCTTAAAAAGAGGAACCTTCCCTCCGGGTCCGTCTGCCTGTCTTCTATATTAAATTGCAAGTCTCCTGCCAACCCTATAGCCACCCCTCTCGTCCTACTGGAAACTGTGTCGCTATAGTACCAAATGGGGTGGTTTTTGGAGAACAATTTGGTATTGGATGAGAGAGAGAGGTGAGTCTCCTGCAAAAAGACCAGGCCGCGGACGCCATATCTCTTCAGTTCGTCCAGGACCCTATGCCTCTTGCTTGGAGCATTCAACCCTCTCACATTATAGGTCAGACATTTAATTTCAGGCATCCTATTTTTGTTACCACAACCTCAGCCACTCTGAAGCGACCCCCGGCGGCAGGGTCCCCCTCCCGTGCTCCTTTCTCCCTCCCGACTATCCCCTTACCCACTCCTACCCCCTCCCACCCCCCCCTCGTCCCATCCCAGCCCCCTCCCCCTCTTCCCCCTTCCTCTCCCCGCTCCCCCATCCCCACACCCCCCTCTAATCCACCCCCCTCTATCCCCACTTGCCCAACTCTGGGTCTCTGAACCCGAGGGTGCCAACTCCTCTTGGCCTCCCCTGAGCTCATGATCTCCGGAGAGGGAAGATTTTGTGCCCGTCCCTACAGATCCGCCCCCCGCCCCGATGTAAAAGGGCTTGGGGTGCGGGGTACCAGGCTAAACCGAGCGTACCCGAGCGGGATTGGTCCCCCGTTGTTGACCCAGCCACCTCCCGACCCCCCCCCCAGAGCCCCCCCGCTCCCCCCCCACCCCCCCACGTACCGACTCCCAGCCTAAATTTAACTCATTTCTGCCCAGCCCGGAAGGTCAGGGACCGAGATCTCTAGTTTCCTGCAGAACTCTGCCAATTCCTCGGGGTGTCTCAGTACAGCCGATCGGCCCTCTTTTGAGCCTACCAGGCATGCCGGGAACCCCCAGTTATATTTAATGTTATTATTACGGAGGGACTCTAAGAGGGGTCTCTGCATCCTCCTCCTCTCAAGGGTCCTGGCTGACAGATCGGCATAGATCTGGATTTCAGTTTCTTCAAACTTGAGAGGTGTCTTTCCTCTGATCTTTTGCCATATTTCCTCCCTGTCTTTAAAAAAACTGAATCGAATTATGACGTCCCGGGTTCTGCCAGTCTCTACTCGATCTACTCTGCCGATCCGGTGTACTCTTTCGATTTTGGGGAACTGGTCTTCCCCTGTTCCAATTATAGGGGCAAAAATCTTCCTCATGATTAACTCCAGGTCCTCCCCCCTTCGTTCGGGGATAGCTCTGACCCTCAGATTTTGCCTTCTATCACGGTTCTCCCGATCTTCCATTTTATAGGAAATATCTCTCTGGTGGGTCTGGATTTTCTTGAGTTGTAGCTTTAATTCTAGGATTTCTTGGTCGGTGTTGTCAGCCCTCCTCTCCGTCCCCTCCACCCTAGTTAACAGCTGGCCCATATCATCTCTTAGTTTGCTGACTTCACTTTTGAACACGTTTTCCATCCTCAGCATCATCTCCTCCATTTCCCTTTTGGACGGGGGTTGCGAGCCCAATGGCAGCTCCTCCATCCTGCTCGCGTCCCCCTCACTTTCTATTGGAGATTCCGTCCTCGAGTGGTCTTGGGCTATGTCTGATTTACGGGATTTATCTTTTCCCTTTCCCTTGTCCTTAGGGGCCTTTGGGGAGTGGTCAATTCCAGAAGTTGTCGGGCTGGCCCCCTGTCTGAGATAGTGCTTTATGGAGCTTGAGTCACTTTTTTGTGCTTTTGAGGCCCCTTTCTTAGGCAATTTGTTGGGCTCTTTGCTCATGGTGTTTCTTTTTGTTCCTCTTATTCTTTTCCCCAGCTTAGCAATGTATCATTCCAGTCGCCTATAGTTATTCCTCTCTCCTTCTTACTCTCCTTCCTTCTCCTTCCCCCTCCTCCTCCCTTCCCTTTCTAATTGGGTATGTCTGTACTGCTCTGAGGGGGGCCCTCCTGCACTACGCTTCAGAAATTACCCTCCAGAGGGTTATGGAAGGATGACACCTGGCTTAGGCTAAGCTGGGTTTGCTGGATTAGCTGGGTTTGGCCTCGTGCGTTCAGGGGGGCTCGCAGGGGCAGAAATAAGCTATTCCTAGGGAGACAGGAGCCGCGACCGGCCTTCTTCTGTGTTCCTAATCTGGCTAGAATATTGTAATCCCCTCAATGATTAAGCCACCCTCCAGGGACCCTGTCTCAAGCTACGGTGTACACCGATATGAGTCAATGTCCGTTCCGTGATAACAGGCTCCCAGCTCTAGTAGGTTGAGGGCTCTTATTATGGCCGGTCGGATCACCGTCGATCTGGCCCAAGTCGGGTGCAGGGGTCATTTAAGTTGTTTTGCTCTATTTGGACCGGCCCATATGGCTCAAGCAAGAAATACGTCTCACTGCTTGTTTGGAATATCGGTTTCACCTACTGCCGTCACAATTTAAGGTGACGTCCATCCCCTTCGTTCACCTCAGGGGGGGTGGTGTACCCCTCAAGGGGCGTTCAAAAGTTCGTCAATCGAGTCTCTGGGTGTTTATAATGTCCGTGACATGGGTTTGGTGCCTCAAGGGGGGGTATACCACTCAAGGGGCGTTCAGAGGTTCGTCAATCGGGTCTCTGGGTGTTTATAATGCCCGTAGTAGGGATTCAGTGCAAGGGGGGTCATAGGGGGACACAGCCTCACATATTCCGTCCCGCCTACTGTTACTCCTTGCTCCGCCCGTAAAGCATTTATTTCAGTTTGAAAGACACTTATCTGGTTTACAAGCAAGCAAAGAGAAAAGTTCAGAAGTACACGGGAGGTCGTAGGGGGGCACAGCCTCTCGTATTCCGTCACGCCGACTGATACTCCTAGTTCCACCCATAAATCATTTACTTCAGTTTAAAAGGCATTTTTCTGGTTTACAAACAAGTACAGGAAAACGTTCAAAAGTTCATCAATCTGGTCTCTAAACGTTTATAGTGTCTGTAATACGGGTTGATGCATGGGGGGTCATGGGGGGGGCACTGCCTCACATATTCCGTGCAGTCGGCAAAAACTCCTTGTTCCGCCCATAAAGCATTATTCAATTTAAGAGGCCCTAGTTTGATTTACAAGTCCCTGGATGATTGTAATGCGATAGTAGGGATTGGCACAAGGGGGGTCATGAGGGGGCACAGCCGACTAATACTCCTTGTTCCGCCCGCACAACATTATTCAGTTCAATTTGAAAAAGTATTGATCTGATTTGCATACAGGACCTCCAAGCATAGGCACTCCCCCTCTGCCCGAGAAAATAGACAGACACTATACATTATCGCCAGAGATCTTCAGGAGAATGTTCAGATTATTTAGTTGCTTCTGCTGTCTTACCTCCGCTTCTAGGCATGCCCTTAACCTTGGTTCTGTTTCCAGACCATGTACTCACGGACCGAGATGGACGTTCCCACGGGTGGAGGCTCCGTCTGTTGTTTCCTCTTCCTTTACTGTAGCCTGCTGAAGCCGGTCGGCGTGCGGGGGTGAACGACAGGCGGGGGGGAGGCAGGGGAGAGGGTGATCAGGCCACACTCGCCGGGGATTGGAGCCGCATCGAAAGCCACTTCGTGCGCTCCTCACGTCCTCCGGCGGGGCCGCGATGTTCTCTGCTTCTCGGGCGGCGCATACGTCATCCACGAGCTCGCGCTCGCTCAACGAGGTGCCGGCGTTCTCCTCCGCCTCGCTCCTGTCCTGCCTGGCTGACGGGCTCAAGCCCCTCCCTCCATGCTGATCGCGCTACGTCAGCACGTCCATCCCTCAGCCGACGCGGACACTAACCACAGGGATCAGTTTTAAATAAAAGGATGCATTGTGCTTTAAGAAAAGGAATCTTTTGAGCATATCTAAATGAAAATACAATAGCAGTGTTTGTTCAATCAGAAACGCTATAACCCCTGTCTTGTATCATTTATAGCTATATAAAAGACAAAGTTAATTTTTATGATAACCAGGTCACAACACAAGCAGTATTTTCACTGTCATGTAATTCAACCCTCTTTATATTCCGTGTAATTGTCAGTGTTATGTAGACACAGAACAATAAAGTCAATCAGGAAACATGATCCCTCTAGATGTGTTTCTAGCTGCATGCTGTCTGCCCAATTAATAATGCAAAGTCATTTCAGATAAGATTTTAGTTCCAGCATGTATAAGTACCAGCATGCATTTCTCATTCATTTTTATTATGTTATCCAGGTTAGAGGAACAGTCATGAATTTTCTACTAAATATATGCTTATAAGGTTGTCAAACCAATGTAATTTGTATTTCAAAACACCACTTGATGTTGTTTGTTTTTCATGAATAAAGAGCAATTATTACTGTACAAATTGTGTACAGAAAATGTTTCCTATTTACAAAAATGAACACTTTAAAATTCATTTTTGGCATATCGACTGACATTTTCCGTAGATACATAAATGCCAAAGTAATTTGGGGTTTTAGGTTTCCATGGAAGACTAATACCGTACAACGATGAACATATAGTGCTTGATTATATTTATTGCTGTAATAAACATTCAGAAATCTTAAATGACCATCATCAATCCACACATCTATGGAGGAGGAGCTACCTGTTAATGAATAATTGTTTTAATGTTTTATTATTGCCAATAATATTCAGCATGTAGAGATCCTGCACAAATTTGAACTTGAATTGTTTGCATTGATTTTGGTGCTGCAGCCGGAAAGAAAGAGCCTATTTTATTTCCTTGCTAGAGGACGTCCAACATAAATTTGTCTTTTCCTCCCCAGATTTACTGTCCCTGACTAACCCCTTTCATTCATTGGGTTTCTGTTCTTTCAATAATGGAGGTTCAGCATCACGCGTGGGTAGTCTCTCTAGGAATTCCCACACCTCCAGACTGACATCCACTCACAAAGGCTTTTTGATATTTATATAAATCCTCTCAGGGGACAACCCACTGATTTAATCTTTACTGAGAGCTCTTGAGATGTTTTCAGGGTGCTATGTATAGCATTCTTCAGGTCTTTCCCACCAGCCATTATCTGCCCTCATTGCTTTAAGAATCATTGCAACCCAGTGATAACGTCATTGGGTTTAAAATAAGGTATGTAATTAAAACTGAAAAAATTGTTTAAAAATGTCATTAACACGTTGATTTAAGAGGAGAAAAGGAACCAGGGAAGGCAAAATATAAACATAATACACTTTAGCTTAGAAGTGGAAGTCAACCATTCAGGAAAGCTGTGAGATTTTGTTATAATATGCAAGTATACTGAGCACATTTGCATATTATGGGATGCTTAACCTCTAAATGCTCTTTTCCAGTGATGTGACGGCCGTAGGATTGTTACTGGTGCTTTCATTTTCACCCACTCTTCTTCCAGGTTCACAACCCTTCGCCACCTTGATTGGCTAAACTAGGATGAAATAAATCCTGCTCATGTACAAGGGAGTTACTTTGTCCATTGCATTTGGCATAGAATCATGCCCAGATTATAAACGTACCTATGCATGTACTGCTCAGTGTACACTCAGACAAATAAAAATAAATAAATAAAACACTGACAGGCAGGAAGAAACATTCATGACAGAAGAGACTTACAGAGTCTTTTATCTTAAAAGGCCAACCTGTCAGAGTTTTCAAGAGTTTATTTCATTGATGTTGCCCTAGTTTGAATCTTCCTGCTCCCAGATCCAACAGTCATTTACACTAGAAATGGGAAGCAGCCTGGACTGTTGGTCACACTGCAGGGTGGCGACTCCTACAGGCGAAATCACATACCTGTACATGATCGCCTCTTCCAGGTTTGCGGCGCACCACCAGCAACCAGGTCCCACTGTGATTGGACACAGCAGGAGCCAATCAGCGGATCGGGCAGACCCAATGCCTGCTGGGACCCACCGATCATTCACAAGAGAGGCAGAACGGCAGACTGCCTATGCAAACAAGGAAGTTCGCCATTTTGCTAGTAGGGGAGACAGAGGTCCTGTGTTTTTGCTAAGCAAGAACACGGATCTCTGTCTTCTCACAGCCATAGCACCCCCACCCAGTTAGAAAGCACTCCCTAGGAACACGTTTAACCCTTTGATTGCCCCTGATGTTAACCCCTTCCCTGCCAGGGTAATTTGTACTGTGACAGTGCATTTGTTTAACACTGATTACTGTATTGGTATCACTGGTCTCCAAAAGGGGGCACTTAGTGTCAGATTTGTCCACCACAATGTTGCAGTCCTGCTAAAAAATTGCTGATTGCCGCCATTACTTGTAAAAAAAAAAAAAAAAATTCCATAAATCTATCCTATAGTTTGTAGACACTATAACTTTTGTGCAAACCAATCAATATATACACTTATTGGGATTTTTTTTTTAAACAAAAAATGTAGCAGAATCCATATTGGCCTAAACTGGTAAAGATTAGAGGTAAAGGTATTAGATATTTAAAATTGTGTTTCCTTGTATTGTACCTCATCCTGGGATTGGGGATTGGATCTATACCTGTATAGTTGCAGAGGGAAATGCTTTCCCTGATTGTAGAGGTTGATCTTTTAATAATCTGTGATTTTTAGCTTGATTTGTGTAATACAATTTATATTTGTAATGAATTGCTGCATGTGTCTATGGGGTACGGAGAAAGTCTATTAGAAATCAATTAGATCTCTAGTGATAGGATTTGTATCCCCTGTCCATCTAGTTTTTTTGATTTGGTGCTAGCCCAAGGTCTGGACACTTGCTATGAATGACAACTAACATGCTTCACCATTAAATGTAAGTAAAGGGATGGGGTCTCCCTGGTGATGTCATTGATCAAATATGGACATATTTGGTCATTGATGTCAAGTCTTGGCATATATCTAATGCAGTCATGCTTTAGAACAACCACTGATCCTTCTAAAGATATCTCTAATGCTTCCCAAACTTTTAAAACCAAATACACAGTACGAACAAGTTACCAGAACATTCACAGAATTATACTGTATATGTTGATAGCTGGAAGAGGTGATCCGAGACGGCATAGCCTGACAACTAGGATCCATCATAGGTCTCAAACTGGGAATGTAGATAAGATTTTCCTCAGCACTGTTTCTGGGAATGATCATCAACAATTTGTAGGTGCCATCTTTTTATGGTAGTATGAATGAACTTTCTGATGTAAAGGGAAACATATTATTGTTGTGGAAATTTTATGAACATATATTTTAATATATATTGTCATAGTGTCTCCCAGTGTTAGTTCTCCGGCAGCCTGGTCTAAAGAGCTGACTGGGGCAGACTGGCGCTGGTTGAGATCCATTTGGTAGTGAAAAGCTCCTTGCAATGTAAAGAAAGAACGTCTGGGGGGATGTGTTCGTTCTGAAAAGACAGTATCGGTTTAGTGGATGTGTGCTTGTGTCTCCCCTGTATGCCTGATCAACATATTTGGGATGCCATGGCGTACACCTGCAGATAATCTCCCATCCACACAGACAGTAGTATAGCCAGGTATGCTTTGTTCTCTGAACAAAGCAGAATAAGGATTCACGAACAAACGGTAAAAACTGGAGTCTTTGAGTCGTTGTGATCGGGAACAGCGTTCATGATCTCAAGCTTCCTGTTTATAGCTGAAGATAGCTTTCAGAGTCAGGGGGCTGGAGATCGCACACGCTGCCCCTGCCCAGACACGCCCATAGGACTCCCCTAGTCATTGTTCATTGGTTGTTGTATAACCCCTCCTGTTTGATGGAATGCCTGTGCTTGATTGGTCGAAACCATGAGGCTCTATTGTTTATATGAATAAAGTTGACTCCCAGGAAGGGATCAGGGCAGATGAAGGAGCAATGGAGCCAAGATGGTGATTATGTCTGTTTACTGGGGAAATGCGGGAGACATGGGTTATTTAAAGATGCATTATACCATAATACTGAAAGAGCGCGTATTAGCGCAGGTGAGATTGATTACATATAGCAAATTCTCCACGTCATTATCAATTAGCATATATATTTAAGTTATTATTTCAATGATGACCTAAACAAAAATTTTTATGGGATTTTTTAATTTTTAGATGCTTGCTATTTCCATATTTAATAGACTGCAATTTATTTCCATAGTATATTCTCCCTCTAATTTTGAACCATACAATCAGTAGCCTTGCTAAATGACAGCTGGGATCAATTAACAGACTAGTGGACTTGCACTGGTTAAGTAACAGTAAAACAGAATGGATGTGTAGCTCTACATACACGGAGTGAATGTCTTTCCTGCAACCACGAGTTGCAGAAAATAAATTTGCTCTATTCCCCAATCAACACAGACAGTGTTGATGCGGGAATCCCTCCTGTCAGTCCATTGTCTTCTCCAAGCAGGGGTATAGCAGCCGCTAGCGGTAAACGCAGGCAAAACACTGCATGCTGGCTGTACCCAAATTGATCAATCAACTTGCTACATTCAGCCTGCCCATGCATGGTTCGAATCTCGGCTAGTTCCTGCTGAACCGTTGAGATTAGAACCATGTTTAGCCTGCCTAAGCAGAAAGCAAGGTCTGAACTTGTAGTGAGAAAATGTGACTGTCTCCTAGTACACATACTGTATATTTACAAATCATGCACAAAAACAATACATGTTCCATAGTACATAAAAAGCACTATAAAAAAAAAACTTTTAAAGAAAAATTCTACTTTTCAGATAGCCATTGGGGCTAAACAGCAAAATACAGTAGTATGTTTCTGCTCATCAGGAGACAAATGAAGACAGGTAAAAAGTTAAAGAAGGAGTCCATTCAAATGAGAGAAAATGTATTCTTTTTGAAAAACATTAAAAAGATTTCAGGAAGACTCAACAACGGCATGGAAGGAGTGACAACTACTAACAGACGGACTGAATCGAGCCAATACCGGCAAACAGGTGCCGCACCCACCCTATGCCCACTACAACAAACTTTTGCACACCTAAGATCTACACTGCACTTTGGTTACCGCAAAAGACTCATCGATTGCCTACCAAAAGGTTTTCCTTATTTTTTTTTTTTCCTTTTTTTGCACACGCCATTAGATTACAAGATGTACTTTCTAGTTATCAAGGAGTGATTGGATTGCCCTATATCAGAATACGGCAATGACAATCACCCTTGTTAAACCAATTAACCTTGAGATGAGGTCAACGTACTAGGAACTCATGGACAGTGGGGGCGTCCAACACTTCCCTGACCACGCTAAGACCAGAAGTTTAACCCATTAATGATCACGTTTAATTCTATGTAATCTGGGTCACAACCACCCGTGATCTCACATAGCCCTAAAATCAAACAAACAAAGTAAACCCCAATACCATGGGCGTACCATACCCCTCCTGTTTTGGGACCCCCCCCCCCACTCTCCACGATGCGAACACGAGTAAGTAATAGTGTTAAAGGTTAAATTCAAATACAACTGTACACACTCCTCTATAGGATTAGGAGAATACACAATCACCAATGCCTTCTAACCTCCATGACTTCCTCTCGCTGCCCCCACCCCTCTACTCTCTGTATAGCATAATTCTTCCACACCACACATGTCTACCCACTCTCCTACGAAGCTCCATAATTTGAGCTTAGGTCAAAACTTGAACATACAGAATAAATCCTATACAGGCAAGTTGGTGGTTCAGGGTGATATACCACCCCTATACATTGTTTACACCCCAGGTGACAATTGATCTATTACAGCCATGCTGTTATTAATGATATCTCTATGCATTTTGTTTCTTTTGTTTTTATATAACTCACAGTTTGTGGCACTCCGTTGACTGTCATTTAGTGTTAACGACAACTTGCATGTCTAACCCCCCCCCCCCCCCCTCACTACGCCCGCACACTGCAAACGGTTTGAAAATGTAAACGAAGTTTAAGCACTCACAACTCCCGGGCCTCCCGGCATCACTAGAGACAGATGTTATTCCCAAATGACACATTTTTACTCACTGGTAAGAAATACCTCACTGGTGACAGACACCCACTACCACTCCTCCCACTTTCCCCCAAGAGTACAACTTACTATCCGGCTCCTCACCTTTTAGGTGAAATTTGAGCATCCACTCAACAGTACCCTTTTCCCTTTCCCCCGACCCATTGTAAAACACCCCCCCCACACTTCACCCCATCCCCCCCCTGACACATACACAACCCAACTACGCGACTTCATCTAGCACCTTATCCCTGATTACTAGATCACACTACGAACAAAATATCTCATAGCCTGAGCCTCATTCAACTGCTCTTTAATTACGCCCTAACCCGATCTCCGGGACACCCAGACACACCACACCATGGCTTATTCCAACTTAGGGAAATCACCGACCCTCATCTCACACAACATTAATGGCCTGAACCAGCCAGAGAAGAGGTCCAAACTACTAAAAGAACTTAGAAAAGCCTGCCCAATGATAGTATACCTGCAAGAAACGCACTTCAAAAGTAAATATATACCTAAATTCACAGACCATATATACACAGAGATGCACCACGCTACTAATCCCCTGGCTAAAACAAAGGGTGTCTCTATACTTATTAACAAAGAAGCCCCTTTCAAACTCCAACAAAAAGATGAAGAGACCTATACACGCCTCTTAGGCAATCCAGTATTTAAATGTAGAAAGGCACTAGAACAAATTGTCAATTTAGGATTAAAAAAGGACATTCTTAATAGAAAGGAAGCAAAATATTTGATACCTGAATCATGTAGGACCCCCATTATCTATATACTTCCAAAAATCCATAAGGATAAAGTCAACCCACCTTCGAGACCTATCGTTAATGGGATTGACTCTCTAACAGCCAGAATGGGGGAATATATTGACCATTTTCTCCAGCCAGCGGTACAAGATACAACAGCCTACCTCCGAGACACAAAACAAATTTTACAGATCCTGGACGCAATACCAACAAATGATGGACCCTGGTGGCTAGCTACAGCAGACGTCTCATCTTTATACACTATCATTCTGCACCACCAAGCCTGTGAAGCAATTAAATGGGGACTGAGAAAGCACACTAAATTACCATGTGTTCAAAGAAAATTTCTAGTAAAGAGCCTGGATTTTTGTTTAAAGAATAGCTATTTCTGGTTTAATAAGAATTACTATCATCAAAGTACAGGAGTAGCCATGGGGGCAAAATTTGCCCCTAGTGTAGCAGGATTATTTATGGCAAGATGGGAAGATGAAGAAATATTTACTAATAGACCCGAGGAGCTACACATCTACAGAAGATATATAGATGATGTATTCATCCTGTGGAAAGGTGATCAGAATAAACTAACCAATTTTTTGGAGAAATTAAACAAAAATGATAGAAATATAACACCCTCATGGGACATCAGTGATAAAAAAATCACCTTCCTCGATCTAGATATCGAACAGGAAAATGGTCAACTGCGATCAAAAACACATTTTAAAGATGTTGATCGCAACAGTTACCTACCAATAGACACTTGCCATCACAGAAACTGGATTTTTAACATCCCTAAGGGACAACTTATGCGTTTACGACGCAACTGTACACAAAATGAGCAATTCCAGAATCAAGCTAAAAATATGAAACTTAGATTCATTGAAAAGGGCTATTGTGATGAAATGATCAACAAGAACATAGCAGAAGTGGAAAAAATGGACCGATCTGATCTTATAAAGGATAAACCGAAAGGAAGAATCAGACAGGACACTATACCGATAATCTTGGACTATAGTGTACAACACAAAGAAATTGAAAAGATTATCAAAAGAAATTGGAACATTTTACAAGCTGATGTACGTCTAAAAGAAATTTTACCCATTTTCCCCAAGTTTGGTTACAGGAGAGCACCCACACTCAGGGATAAAATAGTAAAAAATATCCCAGATCCACCCAGTAGGGGTCTCACCTTCTTCACAGGCAAAGGCTTCTACCCATGCAAAAGATGTTATGCTTGCACCAGGACCAAGAAACCAAACGAAAAAAGAAGGACTTCACATCAACTAGCACTGGCAACACCCACACGATCAACAAATTCATTTGTTGCAACACAATAGGAGCGGTCTATGCTTTGGAATGTAGCTGCGGCCTACAGTATGTTGGCTGCACAAAGCGACCCCTCAGAGTCAGAATTAAGGAACATGTCCAAAACATCAAAAAAGGTTTCGATAAACATAATGTATCAAGGCATTTTGCTACACACCACAAAAAGGACCCCACACACCTGAAATTTTGGGGGATCGAACCCTACGTTAAACACTGGAGAGGAGGCCATAAGGTCAGAACTATAAGCCAGCTGGAATCAAAGTGGATCTTCACCCTCAATACTCTAACGCCACATGGCTTAAACATCGAATTTGACCTGAACTGTTTCCTCAGTGATTTTTAGAACCATCTCCTCCTTTTTATCAATCTTAATCTTTTTACCAATTTTAAATACAAATTTATTGGCTTAAATACCCACTCTCATAAGCTCTAGCTTAGATGTCCACTTGACCCCTTTTGATACTACTCCCCAATCTTTCTATTACTACTCATGCTCTCCTATTTGAAAGATCTTCAGCTCTGCACCTATGCTTACTCCATTTTATATGGACTGCTTTATAACTTAGTGCATTTTATTCCAAGTCCACATCTCCCTCACTCCCTTTCTGGGTGTCTTAATTTCTTTTATCACCACATTATTGGTCTCCGTTATCCTCCTGGATTTTTATGTATGTATCTTTAATTGTATTTACATGTAACGTCATTTCCGGTATTTTCTGTAAAAAAAATTTATATTTTACCGTCGTTCATTTTTGCCTATGCTTACTAGCATTTTAACATTAACCTCCAGCTTTGTGGTTTTTACCTCTTTAATTTTATCTGGCCATTTATAGTTTTTTAAATGTGCTGGTGTAATTTTAAACCCGCTTTATATCAACATCATTATCTGTCCCCTTTACCAATGCATCTGCGCATGGTAAACAAAAGCATTATCCAATCAGAAAGCCGCCCTGTGTTCAGCAATAGACCCAAGACACCCTCTGCTGACACCGGACTGTTTCAGCCTATCAGCGCTGGTTCTCTCATTCCCAAAATGGCCGCCGGACTATTTCCGGCGGCGGCAATATGACAACTTCCGGCGATCGGGCCACAGGAAAATGGCCGCTATAGCACAATTAAATGGCCTATAAATAAGACACTTCCCAAGGCACTAGGCACCCCTGAAGAAGTCACGTGATCGGTGACGAACACGCGTCGGGACCTCAGCATAGTATAACGACCGGAAGTGACGCAAAACCGAGCTCGCCGCTCGTTTGTACCATGTTTTTGACTCATTGTAAGAATGTGAGTACCCCCCTTTTTAAATGCACATTGTTTTTATCTGATTAAAATAAATTCTTATTGATGTAACATACTACACCATGAGGCTAATTCCTTCCTCTTTTTTATACTGATGTGAGCCCCCCCCCATAACTGGATGCAACCAAAGCACCAATAGGAACCGGGATACAGATTGGAGCTCCAAAAGGAGGAAGGTCACCAGGGACCACAAAGACCTACAAACCCATGCTGTAACCTTACAGCTGTAAGGTAAGGGGCCAGCTATACCACCCCCACCAGGATCACAGAGCGCTGCTATAACTGCACAAGATAGTCACAGCCAAAAATATCCCACACTCAACAGGAACCATTTGCACTTCACTTTGGAAACAAACTGTTTTTGCACCCATGCGTTATATGGACTATTTATTGATTACACCTGTTTTGATGCGTTTTTAGCTTGCGATTCAATTTTACCTATTGTATCTTCACCTCAGTCATTTTACGTATTTTTATTATTCACTTCAGTCACTTTATAGACATTCGGTCTATCACTAGTTATCTCCACTGCAGTTTTCTTTGGCTACTGCATTTATCGTCTTTCACTGCGTTTTTTCCACAAATACTTGACTGCATTATATTATTTGAATTTTATGAAGATTTATGTTGATTTTAAATCACAGTCACCATTCACTATATTCTCTTATCAAGCTAATTTTGCTTTTTAACTACGTTTTGATGTATTTTACATATTTGTGATTTTATCTCTACAATCACTGGCACACTTTTATGTGAATCCATTTACACTATTCTATTCACAACACGTCCCCATACCCTAACTGGACTTATTCACCTGATTTCTTTTACCTGCTTTTAGTTTAGTTTTAACCCTTTGCGCGCCACTACTTCCCCTTCTCCATTCTTTCCTTTGGGTTCAGATATTACCCCCAGTGTGCGCTGCATTAGATTAGCCTTACTCTTTGTGTAAGCGCAAGATTACAAACTTCATTCACATCCTAAAACAAATACTTGACCTAAAGACTAGGAAAGCACTCTTCTTTAAGAAGGGCATCTATTATGAACATGGAGACAAAAGTGGGAAACTATTAGCCAAAGCCCTCAAAGACGCACAAAGGACGAACACAGTACACGCCATAAGAGACACAAACGGCATACCCAGACACAATCCCACAGAGATTGCGGATCTCTTTCACTAATTTTATACAAAACTTTACAACCTACCGAGCCAACACAAACCCGCCCACCTGACACTCACAAAACAAGAAACAATAGACAAATTCCTAAGAGACAGTAAGCTACCCCACCTATCCCAAGAAGACATACAACAATTAGAAGAACCCATATCTACCATTGAAATACTCAGTGCGATTAAAGAACTAAAGTCAAGCAAGAGCCCAGGCCCTGACGGCTTCACCTCACAATATTATAAAATTTATATGCACCAACTAGTCAAGCCCCTACTGACTACGTTCAACTATCTAGCCCGAAACAGACATTCCCAAGACCTATTTCTCATGGCACACATAGCAGTGATCCCCAAGCCAGACAAAGACCATACAGACTGCGCAAACTACCGACCTATTTCCCTTTTGAACACCGACTTAAAGCTCCTAGCCAAAATACTAGCTAATAGACTAAAACCCCTCCTAGCAAACATCATTGGCCCCCGAACAAGTAGGATTCATGCCTGGCAGAGAGGCAAGAGATAATATCACCAAAGCACTTAACCTGATACATTCCTCCAAATACTCCAAGACTAGCAAACTCCTACTCTCCACCGACACCGAAAAGGCTTTTGAAAAGGCTTTTAATAGAGTCTCCTGGGACTACATGATGAGTACCTGCACCCATATTGGGCTTGACAGACACATGATGTCATGGATAACAGCTCTCTATCAAAACCCCCGGGCTAGAATCGAAGTAAATAATACACTTTCAGACCCGATAAAAATAAGAAATGGTATGAGACAGGGATGCACCCTATCCCCCAACAAACAACCCAGACTTTATCCCAGGTCTACACCTCAAACACATACAGACCTGGACGACGACTCAATGTCTGACAGACTCTAGAATCAAAACAGAGGACTTACAAACAGAATGGGAAGGTCCATTTCCTGGTTTATGGTTCTACTTGCAACTAAAAGACTACCTGCTCAATAGTAAGCATAGAGCAACATACTGCCTTCCACTGCTCCCCTTTGAAGATGTATGCTTCAAAAGATCCCCAATTAAGAATACCACTTCCCTAGCTTATTCCTGGTTAAACCAGACAGAGATCGCAGATAATGAAAAACACAAAAGGAAGTGGGAAAAGGATCTAAACACTATATTCACTAATGCTCAATGGGAGAAGGCATGTATCATGACTTACAAAAGCTCTTTGAGTACCAAATACCAAGAAATATAGCACAAAATACTCACCCAATGGTACATTACGCCCCATAAAACCAGGAAATGGACCCCCACGAGTTCGGACTCTTGCTGGAGATGCAACAGAAACGTGGGCACATTCCTCCACATCTGGTGGACATGCCCCCTTATACAAACCTTCTGGAACGCAGTGATAACATGGATTAAATCCATAACAGAAACTAGACTAGAACTTACCCCAGCAGCCTGCCTGATAAACATAAACAACTTCACTATAAGCAGATACAAAAAATCTCTCACCAGACATCTTCTACTGGCAGCCAAAACACTTATACCCCTCCACTGGAAGACCACACACACACCTACCATTACAGACTGGATAGACAGAGTAAATTACATCCACAAGATGGAAGAATTAGCCACGATGAAACAGGAGAACTGTGGGATTTGATAATAATTGTAGACAACGATATACTACTACAATCTAGATATTATCTCATCTCTATGCATTAACTTTGTTTAGTCTCTGTAGATTAGTCAATCTGTTAAACCTATGAGCGCATGCTACGTTTAATATCACAATAATACGAGGTTAGCTATGGAACCAAGCACACGGCTTCATAATAATCAAATCTTGTTTATTTCCCAAGGAAATGCGAAAGCTAACGTGTATCAAAAGGGGGTTACACAATTACACAACATACAGCAAGGCTACAGTACAATGATATAATATACAGTTAAAATACAATATAATGATCTACTTATCGTGGTGACCCTTCGTAGCTGAGCTCCAGATGGAATAAGAGAATCAGTTGTGTGTGCAAACCCTTTTTGTCAATCACACCTCAATCACAGCACCTCCCACTGCCCGCCCACCTGCCCAGCTGGTATACGCCTCCATGTATTCTGCTTGTACTGCCAGAAGTGGTCTCTGGGGGGCAGCGTCTGTCCAGAATTGCACTTAATCCGACTGCTGTCTAATCTTGGAATTGCGATCTCCGACAGCCCATAATTAGTCTTTGTGTAGCGCAGACAGATAGGAGCCGCCATTCATCACATACAATAGCCTTAGACTCATGACAATATGAGGTGTAACTGGTTACATTCCAGTAAAAGGGGGGGGGTGTATCTTGTATTGAATCCAACATATGCCGCTTTGCGCCTCAACAGGCGCATAACACCCTTCTTCCGACCCAGCTCCTATTGAACAGTCCATAACTGTTTCCTCCCTGACATGCGTTTCCAAATCAGTACCCATAGAACAGTCCTTGACTTTCTTAACACGCTGTGGTTTTCAACCTGTGCAGCAACAGCTCCTATGGAACAGTCCATAATGGTCTTATCGTGTCATGCTTTCCAACACTCTCCGCTTTGCCACTTAGTGATACACCACCATCCTTCTTCAGTGACAGCTTCCATGTCACCCTTCTGTGTCTTTGGTATCTTCAGGACGAGATGCAGTACAGGCAAGGGGTGCTCATTCACTCACCATTCACCATCACACATTCAGGGTAACACATCACCCAGCTTTCCAACACAGAGTCTCGAGGAGGGCCTTTTGCCCATGTTACTAGCCTAAAATACACCTTTATCACACTACACCATAACATACATCAACCCACTACCATAATATATACATATATACATCTGACCCCTCAACTCGCGTATCCCGCTCCCAACCTCCTATAATTCTTTGCTGAAAATACGGGTCGGGATTAGGCAGGTTTGTTCACAATGGCCTTCCCTACCGCAATTCCGGCACGTCAGTGGTATTTCAGGGCTCAGAGCTGGCAGCAAAGCCTCTACCGTATATGAAGAGACCTTACCGTCAATTCGTCCCTCCACTTGCATAGATAGATGCGAGACCTTCTTATATAAATGTCTAGTCCAACAACACATACCAATTTGAACCAATGACGAAACTGCAGCAATAATGAGTAACACCACAACGGGATGTATCAAATAATTCAAAATGCTGTTGGCCTTACTGGAATGTCCAAATATTACCTCCCACCAAGACCCTCCTACATCATTTTCTAATTGATGCACTACCTCCTTTATTTCATTTTGATTATGGTATATGGCTATAGTAGCATTAGCTCTCTCTTGCTGCAGCATCTTCATAAGGCTCTCATCTCTATCCCAATCTGCTAACCACTCCTGTATCTTCCTTCCCATACCAAGGTTCAGGGCTCTCAGATTAACAGGGAGGTTCTGGTTGACATCCACAGACAGATTGGCAATGTGCGGTATCACATACTTCCATTCCTGTGTCTGGATTTCAGAGACATCGCCAAAGGTACACCACCCTCCTCTTGCTATTGTCAGGTTCACAGAACATCCTATCTCCATGACTAATGTTATATTAGTATCCTTTAGGACAAAGAAACAAACTCTCCCATGTCCCAAATAATACCCCGGTGTTCCCTTCCCGGCAATGTTCTCCCCATCCAGTACACAGAGTGACGCATCCTCCCAACATTTCTCCTTTACTACCGTGTATTGGCCTGGCATACAAAGGATGTCATGGTCATGCCTCTGACAGAGGGAAATATCAACCTGCCTCCAGCTCCCATTCTCTCTGATCACATGTGGGTAATTTAGCCTCAGATGCAACAAAGTAGAATCCCCAGTCAGTAAGCCCATTGATATCACCGAATACACAGATTGAGTCTGCACTTCTGTATATGGGATCAACGAGGAAGCATAACATCTCTCATAATCCAAATTCGTACATCCCATCCAGGCATTTGACCACCAACTTGGATTAGTGTAAGAGATGTGCTTTGGTAAAATCTTACTGAGCTGTGATGCTAATTCATAAGGCCACTTCCCCCCATACAGGGACTGTACAATCAGTTTGATGTTGGTTGATAGTTCCGCCTGTCCCTGAGTGCATGCTAGAGCCCTTGACATATTTTTGCCCTGTATCACCACATTATCCACCAACCTCTTAAAATGGCGTATAAAATCTTGAGCTACTTTTACCTGGGTATTTATGTGACGTTGTTGAATATTATCAAGAATGTCATTGATCTCTCTCTGAGCAACAAAGCCCCGTTTACTGTCTGAAGCTATGGCTGAGAGTTTGTTCCTCAGGAGATCGATGTCCACTCCATTAATAACACCCATCCCAGTTCCTATTCCCCCCAATATAGTGCTGAATACATCCCTCCTCTTTCGGTTACTCCTCAGAAATAAGCGTCCTTCATGGACCTCATTCTGTGTCCGCCCATCTCTGGGAGAAAGCCATTGATATACTGACCGTACTTGATTCAGTGTATATTCGGCACATATAGGGTAATAGGATTTTACCAACCATTGCGAGACATTGAAGTGCCATGTGGTGAAAGCATACTGTACCCTGGTAGCCAGCGTTTGTGACGAGCTTAGATCTATTTGTAGTGGTTCCCCCTTCTCTAACGGAGTATGTTCCTGTGTGTAGCCACTGGCATCACCTATGCAGGGTTTTAACCTCTCCGGTGAGACATCAACTAGGCGTATCTCCCCCAGGTCCATCTCTGGTGTCCCACATGTCCAGTAACCAAGAGCTTCTCTGTAGGACTGATAGGACCGAGATACTGCCCCCACAAGGAAATTTTCACCCCATTGATGCGTCATCTGGAGCTCCCTAGTTTGGCCAACAGACACCTTACTGTGCCTAAGTGTCAGCCTCCTGGGTCTCTGCGCCCTATTACTTTGGTCATGCCAATATATGCCACACATAAAAACATACTTCCCTTCCTTCAATTCTTCACCAAAAACCCCATATCCCACGTCCCTTGCTTCCCAAGGTTTGGATAGATTGGATTGTTTTCCTAACCAATAACCAGTTTCATTCATATATATAGTTACATCTACAAACGGCTGGAGAGATTCCGGTATGATATTTTGCAAGTTTTGCTTGTACGCACGTCCTTGCGATGTTGAGTTAGGATTAAATCGTCCAAAAGCAAAAGAAACTTTGTATTGCAAATTGCCATGGTGACCCCATTGGTACGTGTCCGGTAATTTAGGATTCTTTGATATAATCCTGACCTTTCTCCTTCTTTCATCTCCCCCCTGCATCCCCTTCTGGCCTAACAAGTTCAACATTGATGATATAATTGAAGTGGATGCATGGTCTTCCTCAGGATTCTCCCTTTCCACATCATCCCCTGAATATTCGTCAGAATCAAATCAGAATCAAATACCTCTGTACCTGTTCTTGCAGTTGGACCAGAAATCGGTCCCTTTCAGCACTCTCTCTCAAGGGGGTACTAAGTATTGGGTCTGCTGGATGGCTGAGGTTCATCATTCTCCCCGTCATTAACTGATATGGGGTTAATGATGTACCTTTCGCTGTAGATCCTCGTACGGCCATCAGGATTGAAGGCAGATGAATCAGCCAGTTCTTTCCTGATTGCAGTACCATCTTTTTAAGCCTCTCTTTCAGTGTTCGATTCATCCTCTCAACCATCCCCGCCGATTGTGGATGGTATGGAACATGGAATCTCTGTTCTACTCCCAGCAGCTCACAAATATTTTTCATGACCCTGCCGGTAAAGTGAGTCCCCCTATCGGACTCCAGGACTTTGGGGAACCCCCATCTTGAAAAGACTTCGGTCCACAAAGCTCTAGCCGTGGCAGAGTCCTTTCTTAGGGGCAGACCCTCTACCCATTTCAAAAAAACGTCCACCACCACAAGTAGATATCTGTATCCCCCAGGGGCACTCTGTAACGGACCAACAAAGTCAATCTGTAGGTTTTCCCAGGGTCCATTGGCTACCGGTACCCTTGCTAATATTGGCTTCTGTCCCTTTGGCCTAGGGTTCATTTGTGCACATATTAAGCATTCCTGCACTACCTGTGAGATTGTGTTTCCCATTGTCTCCCACCAGTATCTAGCTTGCACAAATTTCAAGGTACCCTGAACACCCATGTGGCCTGTTAACCTGTGATTTTCCAGGGCTAAATCTTTTTGATGCTGGGAGGGCACTACAAACCTTCGTCCTTCTGAAGTTTCTTTTAACAGTAGATCGTCTTCTAATACATAATTTTGGGGAGCATCTGCCGCTTTTGTTCTAAGCTGCTTTTTGATTGAGCTCAAGGCCTCATCCTTATTTTGTTCACCTGCTAAGCATGGGGTAGGCATCCTTAGCACCGGCAGGAGTTCATGTGAACCTGCTTTCACCTCCTGCTCCTCAGAATTATGTTCCTCCCAGGCCTGCCTCCCTTCAGTATCATAGGGTGTCCATTTGGCCCCTATCAGGGCTGCCTCTTTTGCCAGCTCATCTGCCTTGTTGTTGCCCACAGTAACCTCCTCTCCACCTCTTTGGTGTGCTCTCACCTTAATGATAGCAACTCTCTGAGGTTCCCCATTTGCTCTTTCCCATATATCTCTTAGCACCGCACTATGTACCAAGTCCTTCCCAGAGGCATCACTGAAGCCCCTTGACTGCCACAAAGGCATGTATTCAGTCAGAGACCTTGTTACATAGGCGCTGTCAGAGAATATGGTTATGGGACCTGAACTGAAATGAGTGATGGCCTCTCTCACTGCCTCCAGTTCAGCTCTTTGGGCAGAAAAGCTTCTAGGGCACTTGGTCATGATTTTCTCATTGGTCTGGGGGCACCACAGAGCATACCCTGTGTGAAAACTTCCTTCATCCCAGTACCTTGATCCATCCACCCAGATTTTAAGGTCTCCAGTACCTGATGCTAACCTAAATACCTCCTGTGTTCTGGTCCGATATACTTCCCCACAGTCATGCTGCTCCCCCTCATATTGCATCAATTGTGGGAGAGTGTAGGTGGCATTGTGGGTCACAGCCAGATTCCTGGGTGTTAAATCCACTAGCCATCTGGCCACCCTTTGGGAGGATACTCCACTGAGGGTACGTTCCAAAAGCATTTTAATTGGAGAATGGGGTGTCTGCAGAATGATTTTACCAAACCCCACAACATGCTCTGTGGCGAGAACCGCCCAGTGCGCTGCCAAAAGGTTCCTGACACATTCATCAAATCCCCTCTCTACCGGGCTTAGTACCCTGGACCAGTATCCCACCGGTACCCATTTGCCCTGCCTCTCCTGCAGCAACACCGCTGTTATTGCTACTGCAGAGGCATACACTTGTAGTGCAAAGGGCAAATCGGCATTCGGATTGCTCAAGGCCGGGGCCTGCATCAGACTGACCTTTAGCTTGGTGAAAGCTTGTTCATGCTCTCCTAACCAGTCTAAAGCCCCATACACACGCTCGGACAATCCGCGGACCAGGTCGGTCGGACTTTGTCCGACGTACTTTGTCCGATGTTGGCGTTGCGTACACACGGTCGGACTACGTTGTCGGAATATCCGGTCCGGAAGAACGTCGTGACGTAAGTCGTCGTCCACGAGATTACAAAAGGGAAGTTCAGCACCACGTCAGGCACCCGTTGGGCTCCTTCTGCTGATCCCGTGTTTATCGAGAGTTAGTGGAAGTTTGGTGACTTAAGATTCGCGCTTCTCAGTTTTCTGACTCAGATCGTTACTGCTCTTCAGTTTGTGCTTGTCGTGCGTATCTGTTTATTAGTGCGTGTAGTCAGTTCGCATTTGTTGGTCATTGCGGCCTATATCTTGATATAGGACGCTTTGATTTGCACTGCTTATTGTCTGCTCGTTGCTGGTATTCACTTCGTTCTTTCAGGCCTTGCTGTTTATCGGTGCTTTCTGTTTGTCCGTTCTGACCAGCCGACCTTTTGTGACCTTCTGAGCGATGTTTCCCGTGCGTACTCGTCGCCGAGTTCGTGCTGTACGCGGAATTGGTGTCGGGCTTTTAGCTTTGACCCAAGACCCGTCCATGAACAGAGTGATGAGGAGTATGTGGACCAAGAATTGGTTGCTTCAGCGTGACCAGTTCTCGCACATGCCTTTGCTTCGTGAGATCCGGGAGAATAATCCTGATGATTTCAGGAACTTTCTCAGGATGACGGACCCCGATTTTCACCGTCTTTTGGCTTTGCTGACCCCCTTTATCAGCCGGCAGGATACCTGCATGAGACAAGCCATTACTCCGGAGCAGAGGCTTGTTGCCACGTTGAGGTACTTGGCGACAGGGAGAAGTCTTCAGGATTTGAAGTTCTCTTCAGGTATCTCTCCCCAGGCCCTGGGAATCATTATTCCAGAGACCTGTTCTGCCATCATTCAGGTCCTGCAGGAGGACTATATTAAGGTAACATTTCTACTTTACTATTCCCTTCTATGTATGCTCTGTTTGCTAATGACTTGTATTTTTGACCTCCTTCCCTAATTACCATGATTGCAATATGTTCTAATATGCTGTGCCCCTTTTCTCCTTCATGCATTTTTCCCTTCACTTACCTCACCAGCATGCTCTTCTGCCCCAATAGACACCTATGGCCTACTCACTTAAGCAATGTCTTTTGTCTGCTGCATAGTATTGTTTGCCCCAAAACACCCCCTAAAATATGCACAAATGTTTGCTGTGTGGTTTACTTCATGTAGAGCCCCCTTTTTTTTTTTGTTCTTTTGGTGGGGGGGGGGGCAAACTCATTAGGAACCCCCTCCCCCAACTGCTCTGTCAGATGGTACCAATCCTTTATCTGCTGGCTTTCCCAAGGTCCATACACACTATATACCTACCTCTTTATAGTGCGCATCTTTAGGGATGAATTCAGCAAAGCATGTAGTGCAAGGGACTGCCTCCATACATTCCATTTCCTATTTTTTTGTCTTCTTTCCCTCCTATTAGCTTGCTTGGTAATTTAATAATGTCACACTGTGCCTGCCTTTTTTGGGGGGGGGGGGGGGGGGGAAATGTTATTTGATCTTTCCTGTGGCCTGCCAATAGTGTTAAGTACAGAGGGTCTGGCCAAACTAGGCCACATTATTGAGCCATTTGCCAATCAATGAAGTGCAGAGGGTTACCTGTCCACCACCCCCCCCCCCAAAACCATAGTTATTGCCAATGTCCCATCAGAAGTGGGGGGATTGATGGGGGGGTGAGTAATCTGTGAAGGGGAGCCTCTACTTTTCTGTGTAAATACTTTCCAGCCTCCAATTTTATACAATGCTCTTGTTCCAAGATGTTGATTGTCTAATCTGCTTGCAATGTTTAGGTGCAAAGTGACTAATTTTTTTTTCTTGTTTCACTCCACAGTTCCCTTCCACGCCACAGGAATGGCAGACTGTGGCCTCCCACTTTGCCAGCCGTTGGGACTTTCCTAACTGCGGAGGGGCAATTGATGGGAAACACGTCCGCATCGTCCCACCGCCCAACTCGGGGTCCTACTATTATAATTATAAAGGGTTTAATAGTGTAGTGATGTTGGCGGTGGTGTCGGCAACATACGAGTTTATGTATGTGGACGTGGGGATGAACGGCCGGATATCGGATGGTGGGGCCATTACGCACACGGAGTTCTACTGGCGTCTCCAAAGTGGCAGTCTGTGCTTGCCACCTCCAGAGGAGAATGCCGAAGGACTCCCCTTCGTCTTTGTCGCAGATGAAGCGTTTGCGCTGACTCCCCATGTGATGAGGCCGTTCCCGATGAGGACCCTCACCCCGGACCAGAGGGTCTTCAACTACAGGCTGTCCAGAGCCAGAAGAGTGGTGGAGAACGCTTTTGGCATCCTGGCCAGCCGCTTCCGCCTGTTCCTGACGGCATTTAACTTGGCGGAATACAAACTGAACCACATAGTTCTTGCCTGTTGCATATTGCACAACTTCCTCAAAAGACATAACAGGAACTATGTGGTGCCCGTTGGCCCAGATGTGGAGGGCCCTCCAAATGCGGACCTCACAGCCCTTCGAGTGGCACGTCCAGGCTTGCCCCCTCTCAATGCCCGCGTGGTCCGGGACCAATATATGGAATACTTTGTGGGTAGGGGGGCCATTGCTCTGCCTGACGATGTGTGAGAGGCATTTTTTAATAAATCTGATATTTTAACCAACCTCTGATTTCTTGTCATTTCAGTCTTCTTTTTAGCTTATTTTACTTTGACATTTTTTCCCTTTGCCTTCGACAGTGGTAATGCACTTTCTGGGCAAAAGGAGGTAACAGTCTCTTCTTCCCAAAAAGATTATTCTCATGTGTGTTTGCTACCTAATCTTTGGTCTAGAGAAGGTTTGTCCTGCATAACTGACACCCAAAATACTCCTTTTCAGCACCAGGTGTGACATGTGTGTATTCTCCAAAATGCTGTGCTCCGTGTTTTCGTACAAAGCACTGTGGGTGTCATTTACATAAGTCAAATCCGCTATGCTCTACAAGTGCATTGAAAAAGTTCCCTGGGAAAGGAAATTGCAGTGCAAAGTGGATTTGCCTTTAGTAAATAACACCCATTGCCCCCCATATCCTTTACATTTTACATACATAATGCATTGTTTTAGTTAAATAAGGAAGCCACACATTTTGAAAAGTAAAAAAGTTTACTTCGAAAACATTCACAAGTGCGTTTACAATCTTCACGCCAAAACTGACAACATCTTGGTTATTTACAACATTATTTACAAAGATTACGCAATTTGTAAAACCAGGCATGGAGCTAAGCAGAACCTATGAAGTAGGAAAGTTCAACTTTGTAAAGTGAAGACAAGATCAGACATGACTATATGTTCAAAGTGTGTTTGATCTTGCCTTCATCACATGGGGGGGGCACCCCCGAAAAGTGGAAATTTGGAACATGCACACAATTTGGTTCTGAAAATGGTCATTAGATGGTAAAACACATGCCTAGAAGCTTCAAAAGTGCCATTTTCCATCATGGGGATGAATGGACGTTTTTTGGGGGTGCAACCCCTTCACCACAACCACTTTCGTAGTTCGTAAAGTGTTTGCACCCCCAAAAAAACGTTGCCATTCATCCACCATGATGGGAGCTAGCACATGTGGACACAATGTGTGCATGTTCCAAATTTCACACAGTTTTTAAGTTGCAAATGTGTTCAGAAGCTGGCACAAATGTGTGTAAATTACTTGGTGCTTTTTCATATTTTTCCTAAAACATCAATGATGTTCTTCAATTTTTGTTGAACATCATTGATGTTTTGCTTTATGTAATCTAGATCTCGATTGCAGACCATTATCTCTCCGATGAGTACGTGGGCACTCTCTGTGGTAAAGTGCGATTTTTCTTCCACAACATCCACGTCACCTAAAAACCACAAACAAAAAAAATGGGGTGTTGGAAATGAGGCAGCCATACATGGATTAGCTTACCAGTAGCTGTGTTCTCCCACACTCACCTGTTGTGGTGACAATTTCTCCAAGTTCGATGATCTCTCCTTCCTCCTCCTCCTCCTCTGCTTCTGCTCTTTCCCCTTTTTTGGGAGGTGTTGGTTTGGGGGTTTCCTCAGACGGCCCAAGTTTTCGCTCCCCTATGAGAATGTCCAAAAGGAAGATTTAGCAACACAAACTATTGAGGGCAGAAATAGGAAATGACAAACATTGCTTGAAAGTGACGGACACTATTTTAGTTTGGCCAGTTACAAATGTCAACTACATGAATGTAGTCACTTTGTAAAGGTGCTAAACTGACTAGCTTTTTGGTAGAAGTTTGTGTGATGGAGACCCCCCTCTAGTATCCACTGGAGCACATGTGTGGAAAAGGCTAATAAAAAGGGGGTTTGGGTGTCCCAGCACTAGTGCTCTCGAGTCCAGATGGGTAAACACCTACTGGGTGACCTCTCCTTTACATTGAATAAATTGCCTTTACATTCTGGATGACATTTCTAGGGAGAACAAACTTCCTTTCCCCCAAAAAAACACCAAACATCGTATTATAAGTGGCCGCACGATCGAGGTTGCGTACGATCGAATGGACACACACACGACCATGACAGTGGCAGAAAGATCGAGGCTGAGTACGATCGAATGCACAGACGAACATGAAAGTGGCCATTTTGGAATGTACAACTTTGTAAAAATCAAACCACATGGAGCAGTATGCAAGCAAGAAATCAAACACAAAACACAACTACTTACTTTTTTGAAGAATTCTCTTGATCTTTCTGTACTGATCGGCCTCCCTCAGTTTCAGGTCTGACCAGCGTTTCCTCAGTTGCTCCTTGGATCGTTGTACCCCAAAATGATTGTACAGCCTCCTCACAACTTTAGACATGATCTTGGCCTTGCGGACATTGGGGTTGAGGTAAGGCCCATACTTCCCATCATAGTCGCTCCTCTTTAATATGTCCACCATCTCCAACATTTCTCCAAATGACATATTGGAGGCCTTGAATTTCAGGCTCCGGGATCGGGACGTTTCTGCCTCCGGCCTTTCCTCGTCCTCCTCCTCGTTGGGGGGATATTTGGGGCGCACCTGCTGTGTCCCCGCCATGTGCTCTCCCCACTGCGCCGTAAAGAGAAGGGGTGGGGAATAGACGAGAAAGATCGTCAGGGGCGGGCGGAGTTTGACGCATGCGCACTGTATATAAAACGTCACACGCCTGTGTCGTAGCCACGATCTGGGAGACGAGGGGAGAGAAAGCTCACGCACGAGACGATCGCTACAAACGAAGGTACAATTTGACGTTGGTACATAACTAGCCTAGACTGATTAGAACTTGAGGCTTCTTTATGGAGAAGATTAGGAGTGTTTAGGCTGACATTATTTATATTGTTTTGTGTGGCGTTGTGTCTTGCAGAGGTGATGGAGGCGTTCTACAACGTGAGCTTTCTCCCACACTTCATTGATAAATACCGGCAATTCCCCCTCTTATGGCAGGCAAAACACAGGGATTATAGCAACAGACCAAAGAGGTACGCAGCCCTGCTGAAACTGGTGGCATTTGTAAAGCCTACCCTGCCCATGGCAACCGTCGCAAACTTAAAAGCTTAAAAACTTAACTTGAAGATAAACAACATGAAGACTACCTATTTCCGGGAGCGCAATAAGGTCCTGAAGTCACAAGCATCTGGAGCTGCAGCAGCTGATGTCCATGTCCCCACGCTCTGGTACTATGACAGGCTCCACTTTCTCAAAGACCAGGCTACTGTCAGGAAGTCACTCTCGACTCTTCCTTGCACGCGTCCTTCCACGCACGCCACCCCTGATGAGGCTTCCGAGGACCAACCTGGGCCTTCCAGTCAGGAATATGTGCAGGTGCCCAGCTTGTTCCAGGTATAGTAGTTTTGGAACCAGTTTGTTGAATAATGAATGATGTTCAGTTAATTCAGGATCCCCAATTGCTTATTTCCTAACGTGATTGACATATCAACAGACAGTGGTGTGGGAGACATTTTTGGGAAGAATCTAAACTGCAGGGCTGAGAATTGTATGGTTTTGTATTTGAAAACATTTTGCAACAGTCACTAGATGAGAATTGTGTGTGTTTGATGAACAAATAACTGAAACTATGTCCCTTTTTCAGACACAGGAAGACCTCAGCCAGGAGGTGGCTGTGGAAGGTGGCAGTCAGGAGGAGGCAGGGGGTAGTGGCAGCCAAGAGGGGGGTAGGCGTAGGAGCCTGACTGTCTCCCAAGTCTCTCCCCTCCGCCTTCCCTACAGAAGGGCGAAAAACATGGGGGAGGTGGGAGAGTCAGCGCTCCAGCTGATAAAAGATGCCTCAGCCTCCCTCTATGCCACACCCACCTACGAGGAGGCCTTTGCCTCCTTGGTTACAAGTAAATTTACGGGTATGGAGGCGGGGCAACGCAGCATGTGTGAGGAGGTCATCCTCAAAATCCTAAATGAGGGGATGGCTGGGGAGATGACTCCCCTCACACATGTTTGCGAGAGTGACCTTGCTCCGCCTCCTCCTCCTCCTTCTGCCACCCCACCAGCACCAGCACCACGGCGTGGAAGGAAGCGTACAAGGAAGACAAGAGAGTGACAACCTGGACTCAGTCTGGTCTGAGAGAAGATGGAGCCTCTCGTAGTACCAGAGCCTGGGGACCTAGATGGCATCTGCTGCAGTTCCGGATGTTTTGGACTTCAGGACCAGATTGCGCTCCCTTATTATTTAGATAGGTAGTCTTCATGCCCCCAATTGTTTAAGTCTGTAAAATGATGGTTGCCATGGGTGTCCAAGGCTTTGCAAATTCCCCAAGTTTCACCATGGCTGCGTTCCTCTTTGGTCTGTTGCTGAGACCTAAATAAAGGTTTTTTTGCTTTGAAATAATCATTGACTATTGTGTTTTACTTTTCTACAATGACAGTTTTTCTTTGAGTAGGCAGGTACATTTCACTAATCCTAGAATTAACAAGGGGCACCAACAAACAACAAACTCCTAGTAAATGTAAGCAAGAAATACAAATGTTAATAATGTGGTTTTGCTAAGTTGAGACATACAAACCCCCTCCAAAAAAAAAAAAAAAACCTCCTTCAAATATGTATTCCCCCAAAAAATAAAAATCTGGTTAAAAAAATAAGAAAGATTGTATTACGATCTGAGTAAAAATAAACATGTAGTGTATAAATGGTGCAAAGTAATAGAGAAGTAAGTTTGTGAGAAGTGCGGGTGAATAGGAGCAGCTAAAAGATGTCATTCTTGTTGCATTTTAAAGAAAAAGAGAATGCGCTGCATTAAAGACATTTTAACATTGCAGCGTGACGAATGTGCTGTGTCGATTAGGAAAGGTAGTTTTACCTGACCGAGCGCTTCCGTCACAGAATTTCTTCTGAGCATGCGTAGCACTTTGTCCGTCGGACAAGCGTACACACGCTCGGATTTGGTGTGATCGGACCGGGTTGACGGGAAATCTTTCCAGCAGGAGATAAGACTTTGTCCGACGGACAAACCGACGAACACTGTCCGATGGTGCATACACACGGTCTGATTTTTCAACAACCTTGTCCGATCGGACCAAATTGATGAAAAAGTCCGACCGTGTGTATGGGGCTTTAGGGGTCTGTTTCCTTCTTGTCTCCTTTTAGAAAGTCATACAGGGGTCTTGCCTTTTCTGCAAAGCCTTCAATGAAGTCCCTGCAGAAACCGACCATTCCCAGGAATTGTCTCAACGCGGTTTTAGTGATTGGTCTTGGTAATTTCCTGATAGTTTCACATTTGTTTGGATCTGGAGTTCTTCCCCCCTGTGAAACTATCACACCCAAGAAACATACTGAATCCTTCATTAATTGTGCCTTTTTGGGGTTTAATTTCAGACCTGCATTCTCAATTAGTGTCAGGAGTTCCTCCAGCAGAGCATAATGCTGCTCTTTTGTCTCGGTTTGAAGCAAAATGTCGTCCACGTACTGAATGATGCATTCTGGCTCAGAAAATGTCTTCAGAATGTCCACCATACAGATGTGGAAGTATGTAGAGCTGGATTTGAACCCCTGAGCTAAACGACAGAATGCATATTGTTTTCCCTGAAACGTGAAGGCTAGCTTGTATTGGCTATCCTCGTGCACGGGAATTGAAAAATAGCCATTTGATATGTCAATTGATGAATACACCTTTGCCGAAGGCTTCAGTGCTGTCATCATGTCTGGCATTTTAGCAACTACATTTGTAATAGATGGGGTGCATCTGTTTAGCGCACGGAAATCTACAGTGGGCCTCCACCCCCCTTCCTTCTTCACTGGCCAGAGGGCTGCATTTGTTTTAGATTGGCATTCTTTAATTACATTTTGTGCCAACAAATTCCTCACTGTGCTCTCTATGTATGGGATAGATTCGGGCGGAATTTTATACTGACGCTGAGGTGGCGGATCAGGGCCCTCAATTTTAACAATCATGTTTGAAACTCTACCACATTGCGCTTTAGACGTTGCCCACACTTTGTTATGTTGCCACAAGATTTTAGCCAATATTTGGTCGTCTGTTTTCAATATTGCCTGCGGGTCAAGGATTTCCTCGGTTTTAACTGATGCAACCTCCCAGCTGTCCATGACCATGTGTGCCTTGCCTTTGTATCTAGACCCTTTCCACAGTACCCAATTACATAGATCAAGAATCAGTCCATGTGCCCCCATGACATCAGAGCCCAAAATAGTGCCCTCGTGCGTTGGGGAAAGAAACAAACTGTGTTCCACACATAACCTCTCTATTTCTATGTTCACAGGTATTGATTGCTCAGAAGGTACTAGTTGTCCCCCGAATCCTCTAAGGAAAATTTGTCTCCCAGCAGGATCCTTTTGAAGTTCAATATTTGTTATGCTGACAGCCGCTCCCGTATCCAAAAGTACATTTGTGCGATGGCCCCCTATCGCCCCTCGGATACGTGGTCTGCCGCTTTTGTCCCTATCCAGTTGACATACTAGGGACAACATCGGGGCCTGACATCCCTATGGTTTAAAATACGGATTGGTTGGGGGAGGGATTTTATATTCCTCGTGGTTTTCTTTAAACCCTTTTCCTAACCTTTGCAATTCTCTCAAAAGTGGACCATATAATGTAGCATCAGGTGCCTCTTTCGGCTCCGTTGCTACCTTATCTGGCCCAGGTTTTCGCTGTTCCTTCTTATGCCAAGGCTTCTTCTCACCCATGCTCCTCCTAGGCAATTTACAGTCCTTGATTACATGGCCTGTATTCCCACATCTATAACACTTGCCTGTAAATCTCACTGTACCTTCGCTTTTAACTATCTCCGCAACTCTTTTGTGGGGCCTATTGTCTTGATCTGTCTCCCGAACCCAGTCCCTTAATATGTTTATAAAGGTCTGGTACGAGGTGGCGTTCCTCAGTGCAATTCTGGTATGGTAATCAATACATATGCACTTATTAGCCATAGAACACAGAAAACTACTATCATCAGGAGACATATCAGGACAATTATATGTGGCTTTATAAATGGCGAAGTATTCACTGCAAAAAAGTATTGGATCAATTCCCCTCCTAAATTTTGTATTTTCTAGGGCGTCTGAACCCCTAGTATCTCTTCCTCCCATTATGCGCTGCATTTCCCTCATTCTATCTGCCGAGTTCCCCCAATTTGAGCTTAACTCGGGAGATAGACCTCTATGATTCCCAACTGGTGGTTGCAGTTTTTCACACAGTTGCAATGGAAGCCATGCGCGGAGGAGTGCGCATGCATCCCTATTGTTCAAAATGTACTGTGTCACTACAGCCTCCAGCCTGTTTGAGAGACTAATGGGTGAAGCGCTAGTGTCAAACTTTCCCAAAATCTGGCACAGATTTGTGCGATCTTGTATGGAGAGTGTTGTGGTTTGGGTGCTACCCTCCCTTTTTATAATTCCTAATCCTTGCCCAGTTCTGTCTAGCACAGGAGTGAAGAGACTTGGGGCCTCTTCAGGACTGTCAGCCGCACAGACTGGTTGCTGTTCGATCGGCATCCTTTCTCCTTGCTCCTGTGTCACACCTGAATGTGTGTCCTTGTTAGCACAGCAATGGCTGTGCACATTCTCCATTGCCCATGCTCTCAAAGACACAATGGTATTATCTTTTTGGGCTAGCTGAATTTTACATTCCTGTAACTCTGTCTTAAGTTTTTCTATCGCATTTTCATTCCCAGCCTCTTTATTTTCTAGCGCTGCGATAGACTGTTCTCTCAACATACATGATTCCTTCCATTCATCCAATCCCTGTTCTAACAAACCCTTTTCAGTCACCAATTGTTCAATCTCATACCTCATGTCATCACACTCACAAACATTTGCGTCCGCATTCGCAGCTATAGCTGAAATATCCTTACTCACATTTTCTATCTGTCCTATTAATTCTGCTCTATCCTTATACCATTCAACCTCCTTCCGTTCAGCAATATCTCTCATTTTTACTAGCATTCTCACCAAATTTGCCAATCTCTGTTTCCTGCCTTTTTTTGAATTTTTTTTAAATGGTATGGCATCATTATAAGTACTGCAATGCTTCAACAGGTCACAAAACTGATGTGTTAATGCATTCGGAGACACTAAACAATCAAATTGAATACACGCATGTTTCCTAAGAAACTCTTCAAGGATATCCATTGACATGCTAATCTGCAACTAGCTACACTGAACAGTTGTTAAGACAATACACAAACAGATAAGCAACCCCCCCACAGAGATTCAGATAAAAGCTGTTCAAGGTCTAGTTTTTCACCTGTAGTCCCACACAGAAAACCCAAAAACAAAACACAACACAAAGAAAAAAAAAAAAAAATCCGTTTAAACTACTAACTTTTCCAGAAAAGACACTCTTAATGCTGTCTCCTCTTAAATTGCAGGCCACAGTGAACTCCTATTGGAACTGAGAGCTATCACACTCACATGGGTAACAAAAAAACTAAAAAATATATATAAAAAAAATTAAAATAATTCCCACTTTTTTTTTCCTCAGCGCTGTGTGGTTTGTCCTGTCAATTTATCGATTATATAATATAACCCAAGGGGTGATCATCCCCTTACTCGCCAGTCACAATGACCGGTTACCTGGCCAAACTTACAAACATTTAACATACATACATATATCAGCCACAGCTCATACCAGGTTCTACGCGTCCGCTTCACCGATGAGATCTTTCACAGAATTTTCATGACCATCCAAGCGTGGTTTCAGAATTCGCGAGCCAGCGCCAATCTTGTCCACACTAGAGACGATTTTCCGTTCTGGATGTTTGAGGGTTTGTGTTAATGAGACTCGAAACAAAGAAAAATGCCTTAGGTTTGTGAATCCAATGCAGAAAAAAAACGATATTCTGTTTGTCTCAATCTATGGGTGCCAAATGTGGGATTTGATAATAATTGTAGACAACGATATACTACTACAATCTAGATATTATCTCATCTCTATGCATTAACTTTGTTTAGTCTCTGTAGATTAGTCAATCTGTTAAACCTATGAGCGCATGCTACGTTTAATATCACAATAATACGAGGTTAGCTATGGAACCAAGCACACGGCTTCATAATAATCAAATCTTGTTTATTTCCCAAGGAAATGCGAAAGCTAACGTGTATCAAAAGGGGGTTACACAATTACACAACATACAGCAAGGCTACAGTACAATGATATAATATACAGTTAAAATACAATATAATGATCTACTTATCGTGGTGACCCTTCGTAGCTGAGCTCCAGATGGAATAAGAGAATCAGTTGTGTGTGCAAACCCTTTTTGTCAATCACACCTCAATCACAGCACCTCCCACTGCCCGCCCACCTGCCCAGCTGGTATACGCCTCCATGTATTCTGCTTGTACTGCCAGAAGTGGTCTCTGGGGGGCAGCGTCTGTCCAGAATTGCACTTAATCCGACTGCTGTCTAATCTTGGAATTGCGATCTCCGACAGCCCATAATTAGTCTTTGTGTAGCGCAGACAGATAGGAGCCGCCATTCATCACATACAATAGCCTTAGACTCATGACAATATGAGGTGTAACTGGTTACATTCCAGTAAAGGGGGGGGGGGGTGTATCTTGTATTGAATCCAACAAGAACGATTCTCGCTTTAATGACACCTGGCAGCCATGGTTACTGTTCAAATACTCACCTGAATATCTAACCCTCACCACACCAGATAACCCAGATGATTCGGCACCAGCCAGAACCATAGCCCCTCGTAACTCAGACTGAACTACAGACCCTTAACATGATGCTACAATGAGCAATAATAACACCCAGACACGCTATCAGACCTCAAGATAATAAAATCATATCACCAAACTAATTCCTGAGGACCTCACTCTATGAGAACTATCAAAACTTAACCTATCCCGTCCCTTTCCTTGATACCGCAACTCACTACCCACCCCCCTCCTGCCCTTCCCACCCTAAAAACCCTACCTCACGAAAATATTAAACCCCACCCTATTATCTATACTGTACTATGTATGATATCTTATGTTTAAACATGCTGTTAACATAACTCCATTCAATACTATACGCCTCTGTAACATTACATGTTATATTATTTGTTATGTACTATGTTTCAATAAACTTTTGATTGAGAAAAAAAAAAAAAAGATTAAAGAAATATGAATTGATTATCTAAGTGGTTCAAACAAAATGTGATGTCTTTACACATGTAAACAACTGTCCTCATACATAAGTGCATTTGCATGTCAAGATTAAAATATATCTTAAATGATTTATGCTGTGTTCTTGTATGAAGTTAATTTGAGACTATTCAGATGTCAACTTCATCAGTTCCTCTTAAAACCCTTGTAGCTAGATTACTTACATTTTAACAAGACAAATGTACAAATGTTAAATAATTACATTTACAGAGAAATCATTAATCATTTCCCTTCTTTGTTCATATTAAAACCTTAGTCATTTTGCTTCTGTATTTTGACAATCCTTTTAAGTTGCAATAGTTTCTATAGAAGTGAACTGTGTACAATACTATATACTGTTGCATACTTATGTGGTAATATATGTAGCACCATCCTAGGTAGGTGCTAGGATTAGTGTCATATAGTTTTAGTTCTCCTGCTTAACAGGAGAATTATTAGGGACATTTGCGTAGCTCTCTGCTTAACAAAGAGCTGTGATTGATTAATGTAGCCTGCTCAGTGTGCTCAGCTGCTGATTGGGTCTGTCTGCCTCTGGCCTCCTCTGTATCCAAGTAACCTAGGAAGGTTTTGGATGAATAGGTGGACGCTATGCAGAACACAACATGAATATTAACGCCACTCCAGCCAGTCCCAGGGAGAGCGGCCCTGAGGAATGCTGGGAGAGGGTATTTATTCTTTGGATACACTGAGCACAAGGTCTTTCCTAGAGAGTAGAGTTCTAGCCTGGGCACGCTGCTTCTCCCAGGTACCTGATGCCATGCAGCCCCAGGTGGGTGGCCTGAGGGCCTTAAGTCAAAGAGAGTGACCCTGGTTCTACAGAGAGCTGGCTGAAGAGCTGTCTTTTGAAGATTTGGTCTGGTATCACTGGTAGAGAGTGTCTCTTGGAAGTTGGATGGAGTCAACCGGCTGTCCCTGGACATTTTGTGAGTACAGACAATCTACTTTCAAGATTTTTTCCAAAATAGAATGCGCATACAGAACTATAAAAGATCAGGGATACATCCACAATTAGTAACAAATTGTAAAGAAATGACAAAAAAAAATATATATAACATAATATAACATCGAACGGACACCTACAACCACTGAGATCCTCCCACCAGCTTACACCATCTTCGTAGGTGAGTTAGCGTATACACCTGAAATCATATCAGTAACATAAGGAAAAGTGAAGCAAAGCCAATCATATATATATCACAGGGCAAAGTAATAAACTGCCCAAAAGTAATTTAGTAGCTGATAAAACCATAGCTGGTACTATTGACTGAGCTATGAGCACGGTCAGATATGAATTAACAGTTGAAGACTGTGACTGAATGAATCATTGTATGCTTTATTCATTCAACTAGAAGAAATAGAATAAAAGAGTAATGAGAATTCTATTTGCGGGAAAGGTCAATGTTGCACAGGCAACACAGGGAAAGAAATCTCCACCCTAGGGCAACACAAGGCCTATCAGCAGAATAAAGCTGAGTGTCTTGGGGTCACAGTAAGCCTTAGCTAACATGAAAGAATCATATCAATCTGAACTGCAGGACCTCACTGTAACCCCAAGACACAACCCAATACTAAAGAAAGAAGATCATATCCCAGTTTAAGCAAGAGGGTAAGCTACATGAGGACAAAGCGAACCCTGAGAGAGGAGAGAAAAGAGAAGGTTGGGAACCAGAAGAAACTTAAGAAGAAGAACAAAGACAAGTAATGGTCAGTCACTGAAGGGGGGGGATGTACATAGAAAAAGGGAGGGCAGTCATAGAGAGACTTTCACGCAAAGGTCCCAAGTTTCCCATATACGTTTACATTTCTGAAGATTGTCCAGTAGAATGCTCACAGACTTTTCTTGGAGCATTATGCAAGAAATCTTCCTCTTTGCTGTTGCGACAGCCACGGGATGCTTCCAAGGATGGGCTATTAACATAATAGCACCCAAGAATGCAAAGAAGATAAGCAACTGTGTGCTCTTTGGGGTTGTTATCCTGTCAGGGCTGGGCTCAGCCCTTCCTTCCTCCGAGCTGGCTGCTCAGCTGTCGGCTAATTGCCAGCTCCTATCTCTCCACATTGACTCATCTGTTGATGATATCCTGCTCATCAGTCCTGCCTACTTAAGCCATCCAGCCCAGATGATCTCTGCCTTCGCCTTGTTCCTGTTAAAGACTTGCTTGGCTGACATTCCTTCTGGCTCCAGATCCTGCTTGCTGTTCCACTACGCTGGTCTCTGGCTTCCTGACTTCCTGGCTTGTCTGACTATCCGTTCCGGTTACCAAACTTTGGCTAGGTTTTGACTACATTCGTTCTATTTACTTTTATTATTAAACAAGTGTGATTTAACTGTACTTTTGTCTTGGTCTGATTCATGGTTTCTGATATATCCATCCGTTGGTTCACTAGAGCAATCTGAGGAGTTTTAGGGATCACGCTCCCCGTAATCCTGCTCAGCAAGTAGAAGATTCTATTCCAAAATCCTTGAATTCAAGGATATGTCCACCAAGTGTGAAAGATATAATCCAGGTGACCATATCTGTAAAAACAAAGAGGGGAAGAATCCAGATATAATTTTACTAAGTGCATGGGAACCCAATACCAGAGTGTGAAACCTTTTATGTTTGCCTCAATCAGAGAGACATTTAGGACTTCTTTAAGGGAGCGAAAGAAACATTGATGCCAAACTTCTAGCTCCCATTATTCCACCAGATCCTGCTCCCATCCCAACACATAGGCAGGTTCCTTCGTAGCCTTGGCTAAGGAAGCATTCATTGTAGAGATACTAGACATGTGCGATTCGTTTCGTACGAATTCGTAATTCGTACGAATTTTTCGAAATTCGTACGAATTTACGAATCTGTAGTACGATTTTTTTTTTTTTTTTTACGAATTCCGTACGGAATACGAATTTTTTTTTTTTACGAATCGTTAGTAAAGTTACGAATCGTTACGAATCGTTACGAATCGTTAACGCGGCTAATGAATTGTTGGTTCTCATAACACAGAGAACAATTCGAATCCAACTACAAATATCGAATTTCAATTTCAAGTTACGAATCGTTACGAATCGTTATGAATAGTTACGAATCGTTACGAATCGTTATGAATAGTTACGAATCGTTAGTAAATCCAACTACCAATATCGAATTTCAACTAATTTGAACGAAATTATTATAGCAGATATAACGAATGAATTCGAATGACAAAGTGTCATTTTTGCAGAAAAAAAAAAAAGCGTAGGGGTCCCCCCAAATTCAATAACCAGGCCCTTCAGGTCTGGTATGGATATTAAGGGGGACCCCAGCCAAAAAAAAATAAAAAAAATGGCGTGGGGTCCCCCCCAAATATCCATACCAGACCCTTCAGGTCTGGGATGGATTTTAAGGGGAACCCCGGCCAAAAAAAAAAAAAAAAAAAAATGGCGTGGGGTCCCCCTCAAAATCCATACCAGACCCTTTATCCGAGCACGCAACCTGGCAGGCCGCAGGAAAGGAGGGGGGGACGAGAGCGGCCCCCCCTCCCGCCTGAACCGTACCAGGCCACATGCCCTCAACATTGGGAGGGTGCTTTGGGGTCCCCCCCAAAGCACCTTGTCCCCATGTTGATGAGGACAAGGGCCTCATCCCCACAACCGTGCCCGGTGGTTGTGGGGGTCTGCGGGCGGGGGGCTTATCGGAATCTGGAAGCCCCCTTTAACAAGGGGACCCCCAGATCCCGCCCCCCCCCCTGTGTGAAATGGTAAGGGGGTACAAAAGTACCCCTACCATTTCACCAAAAAAGTGGCAAAAATGGTAAAAATTACAGGAGACGGTCTTTGACAATTCCTTTATTAAAATCTTCTTTCTTCTTTCTTCTGGTCTTCCTTTCTTCATCTTCTCCTTCCGGCATCTTCTTCCATCTTCTTCTTCCTTCGATTCGCTTCTTCTTCCTCCGGTCTTCTCGTCCTTCTCGTCCGGCGTCGTCCTTCTCGTCCGGCATCGTCGTCTCTTCTCGCAGGCCGCTCCTCGCAATGGGAGGCTCCCGCTCTGTGAGGCTTCGCTCCGGGTGACAGGTCTTTTATAACGAAGGCACCTGGTGACCCCGCCCCCTCTGACGCACAGGGACGTCATGTGGAATTCCCTATGGCTTTCCCCATGACGTCAGAGAGGGGGCGGGGTCACCGGGTGCCTTCGTTATACAAGACCTGTCACCCGGAGCGAAGCCTCACAGAGCGGGAGCCTCCCATTGCGAGGAGCGGCCTGCGAGAAGAGACGACGATGCCGGACGAGAAGGACGACGCCGGACGAGAAGGACGAGAAGACCGGAGGAAGAAGAAGCGAATCGAAGGAAGAAGAAGATGGAAGAAGATGCCGGAAGGAGAAGATGAAGAAAGGAAGACCAGAAGAAAGAAGAAAGAAGATTTTAATAAAGGAATTGTCAAAGACCGTCTCCTGTCATTTTTACAATTTTTGACGCTTTTTTGGTGAAATGGTAGGGGTACTTTTGTACCCCCTTACCATTTCACACAGGGGGGAGGCCGGGATCTGGGGGTCCCCTTGTTAAAGGGGGCTTCCAGATTCCGATAAGCCCCCCGCCCGCAGACCCCCACAACCACCGGCCAGGGTTGTGGGGATGAGGCCCTTGTCCTCATCAACATGGGGACAAGGTGCTTTGGGGGGGACCCCAAAGCATCCTCCCAATGTTGAGGGCATGTGGCCTGGTACGGTTCAGGCGGGAGGGGGGGCCGCTCTCGTCCCCCCTCCTTTCCTGCTGCCTGCCAGGTTGCGTGCTCGGATAAGGGTCTGGTATGGATTTTATGGGGGACCCCACGCCATTTTTTTGGGCTAGGGTTCCCCTTAAAATCCATCCCAGACCTCAAGGGTCTGGTATGGATTTTGAGGGGGACCCTACGCCATTTTTTTTTTTTTTTTTTTTTTGGCTGGGGGTCCCCCTTAATATCCATCCCAGACCTGAAGGGCCTGGTTATTGAATTTGGGGGGACCCCTACACATTTTTTTATCAATGACTTCAATGAATGACAGTTCTCTGTATTACGGATCCAACAATTCATTTGCCGGCAATAGCTGCGACTCGTGATTTTAAATAGTTTTTTTTTTCCTGCAAAAATGACACATTGTACAGAGACAGTTCTCTATATTAGATATACTGAATCTCGAATCATTCGAAGCATTCGTTATATCCGCTAATATCATTTCTTTCATATTAGTTGAAATTACATATTTGTTAGTTACAATACAACATTCAAATTGTTCTCTGTATTGCGGGAATCGGCAATTAGCCGCGAGTGATTTTAAATGTCTTTTTTTCCTGCAAAAATGACACATTGTACAGAGAGAGTTCTAAACACGGGAAACCTGCGCCCCTTCTATATACTATATACTCTATAGTATGCCTATGAATGGGGTCATGTTTCCCGTGTTTAGAACTCTCTCTGTACAATGTGTCATTTTTGCAGGAAAAAAAGACATTTAAAATCACTCGCGGCTAATTGCCGATTCCCGCAATACAGAGAACAATTCGAATGTTGTATTGTAACTAACAAATATGTAATTTCAACTAACATGAAAGAAATGATAATAGCGGATATAACGAATGCTTCGAATGATTCGAGATTCAGTATATCTAATATAGGGAACTGTTCCTGCAGTGTCATTTTTGCAGGAAAAAAAAACTATTTAAAATCACGAGTCGCAGCTATTGCCGGCAAATGAATTGTTGGATCCGTAATACAGAGAACTGTCATTCATTGAAGTCATTGATAAAAAAATGTGTAGGGGTCCCCCCAAATTCAATAACCAGGCCCTTCAGGTCTGGGATGGATATTAAGGGGGACCCCCAGCCAAAAAAAAAAAAAAATGGCGTAGGGTCCCCCTCAAAATCCATACCAGACCCTTGAGGTCTGGGATGGATTTTAAGGGGAACCCTAGCCAAAAAAAATGGCGTGGGGTCCCCCATAAAATCCATACCAGACCCTTATCCGAGCACGCAACCTGGCAGGCCGCAGGAAAGGAGGGGGGACGAGAGCGGCCCCCCCTCCCGCCTGAACCGTACCAGGCCACATGCCCTCAACATTGGGAGGATGCTTTGGGGTCCCCCCCAAAGCACCTTGTCCCCATGTTGATGAGGACAAGGGCCTCATCCCCACAACCCTGGCCGGTGGTTGTGGGGGTCTGCGGGCGGGGGGCTTATTGGAATCTGGAAGCCCCCTTTAACAAGGGGACCCCCAGATCCCGGCCTCCCCCCTGTGTGAAATGGTAAGGGGGTACAAAAGTACCTCTACCATTTCACCAAAAAAGCGTCAAAAATTGTAAAAATGACAGGAGACGGTCTTTGACAATTCCTTTATTAAAATCTTCTTTCTTCTTTCTTCTGGTCTTCCTTCTTCCTTTCTTCATCTTCTCCTTCCGGCATCTTCTTCCATCTTCTTCTTCCTTCGATTCGCTTCTTCTTCCTCCGGTCTTCTCGTCCTTCTCGTCCGGCGTCGTCCTTCTCGTCCGGCATCGTCGTCTCTTCTCGCAGGCCGCTCCTCGCAATGGGAGGCTCCCGCTCTGTGAGGCTTCGCTCCGGGTGACAGGTCTTGTATAACGAAGGCACCCGGTGACCCCGCCCCCTCTCTGACGTCATGGGGAAAGCCATAGGGAATTCCACATGACGTTTCCGTGCGTCAGAGGGGGCGGGGTCACCAGGTGCCTTCGTTATAAAAGACCTGTCACCCGGAGCGGAGCCTCACAGAGCGGGAGCCTCCCATTGCGAGGAGCGGCCTGCGAGAAGAGACGCTGATGCCGGACGAGAAGGACGCCGCCGGACGAGAAGGACGAGAAGACCGGAGGAAGAAGAAGCGAATCGAAGGAAGAAGAAGATGGAAGAAGATGGAAGAAGATGAAGGAAGGAGAAGATGACGGAAGGAAGACCAGAAGAAAGAAGAAAGAAGATTTTAATAAAGGAATTGTCAAAGACCGTCTCCTGTCATTTTTACCATTTTTGACACTTTTTTGGTGAAATGGTAGGGGTACTTTTGTACCCCCTTACCATTTCACACAGGGGGGGGGGCGGGATCTGGGGGTCCCCTTGTTAAAGGGGGCTTCCAGATTCCGATAAGCCCCCCGCCCGCAGACCCCCACAACCACCGGCCAGGGTTGTGGGGATGAGGCCCTTGTCCTCATCAACATGGGGACAAGGTGCTTTGGGGGGGACCCCAAAGCACCCTCCCAATGTTGAGGGCATGTGGCCTGGTACGGTTCAGGCGGGAGGGGGGGCCGCTCTCGTCCCCCCCTCCTTTCCTGCGGCCTGCCAGGTTGCGTGCTCGGATAAAGGGTCTGGTATGGATTTTGAGGGGGACCCCACGCCATTTTTTTTTTTTTTTTTTGGCCGGGGTTACCCTTAAAATCCATCCCAGACCTGAAGGGTCTGGTATGGATATTTGGGGGGGACCCCACGCCATTTTTTTTTTTTTTTTTTTGGCTGGGGTCCCCCTTAATATCCATACCAGACCTGAAGGGCCTGGTTATTGAATTTGGGGGGACCCCTACGCTTTTTTTTTTTCTGCAAAAATGACACTTTGTCATTCGAATTCATTCGTTATATCTGCTATAATAATTTCGTTCAAATTAGTTGAAATTCGATATTGGTAGTTGGATTTACTAACGATTCGTAACTATTCATAACGATTCGTAACGATTCGTAACTATTCATAACGATTCGTAACGATTCGTAACTTGAAATTGAAATTCGATATTTGTAGTTGGATTTGAATTGTTCTCTGTGTTATGAGAACCAACAATTCATTAGCCGCGTTAACGATTCGTAACGATTCGTAACGATTCGTAACGATTCGTAACTTTACTAACGATTCGTAAAAAAAATTACGATTCGTCCGAATTTCGTATTTCGTACGAATTCGAACGGAATTTCGTACACGAATTACGAATTACGAATTTTTTTATATACGAAACGGGACGAAACGAAACGAAACGAATTTTTTGGCAGTTCCCATGTCTAAGAGATACCACCTCTCTGGTCCACAGCTCATAGGTCGTTATCCTTGGTGGGTCGTGTTTGTTAGCCCATGGTAAATGATAAAATGTCAAATTTGAGAGTATCCATAATATCCAGCTTGCTAACACAAAAACCCAGCTGACGTGAAAAAAGGGCCAATATTGAACAATCCTTTGTTTTACTATCCAACATTGAGGCTTTAATATTCATACCTGCAGGAAATGAAGGGTTATGGAAAAGATGTGCTAGGGGCTGAGATTAACAAAGCTTGCCTGTGGAGACACAGAAATTATCACACATCCATCAGATATTAGTTCCTCTTATTAGTAACAGACTAACATTTCCCCATTTCAAATACCTGTGTGAATCATTTGCCTGCTACCATGTTTCTACCTTCCATGTTAACTGACCCCGGCCTGTTTACAGATGATGTCTTTGCCTGCCATTTTAACTAAGTTTCTGACTTCCACGTGCACCAACCTCAGCCTGTTTACAGACGATGCATTTGCCTGCCGTTTTAACCACGTTTCTGACTTCCACGTGCACCGTCCTCGGCCTGTTAATCGACCATGTTTTTTCCTGCCACTTGGACTGATCTTTTGCCCTTCTACTTTAGTACACAGGGGTCTCACATGTGTGAGACCCCTTCAGAATAGCGTTCTGAGTAGAGAAAATCAGTTTTTGTTTTTCTGTGTTCCCAGAACAGGGTCTGGTTGCCCAGAGGTTTCAAAGAGATTTGGGTGGGAGAAGCCTCTACCCCTGTCCTCCTGACCCTAAGCTTGATGGTCTTTCCTGCTGCCTGGACCAATACTTTGGCTGTGCTGACCATATCGCTGCCTGTAATGACCCAGGACTTTATGGACTGTGTTTCTTTCTGCTGCCTGGACCAATACTTTGGCTGTGTTGACCATATGTCTACCTGCTGCCTCTACTGACTATGGACAGTATTTCTGCCTGGATATCTCTGCCTGCTACCTGGACCAATGCTTTGGCTGTGCTGACAGTATCTCTGCCTGTACAAACTATGGACAGTATTCCTGCCTGGGCGATTGCTTTTGCTGTCGCTGACCACATCCCTGCCTGGACCGATGCTCTCCTCTGTGGACCACTGCACTACTAAAACCACAGGTAATCTTTTGTTATTTGGTATGTACATGTTATGTGTTAGAAATATGAAGGGCTTTCAAAAATGTGATTAGTGGTCAGGAAATTATATGTGTAATTTATGCTCCTAGAACGCCAGGAGGTGCTATTTGGATGTTGGGCCTCTGTATATGGCCAGGCTGTGTAAAAGGCTCACACACATGGTATTGTTATATTCAGTAGGAGTAGCAGAATGTATTTTGGGGTGTAATTTTTGCTATGTACATGCTATGTGTTGGAAATATCATATAAATGGACAACTTTGTGTAAAAAAAAAAGCGTTTTAATTTTTTTTCCCATGTTTTCCAAAAACTTCTGGAAAAAATGAACTGTTCAAAAGACTCATTATGCCTCATAGATTACAAGAAAAACAGAAATGGAAGGCGCGCACACCTAGTGCATTACCAAAGATGATTTAATAAGAAGAAATTTTTATATAAAAGTGGGTACTCACAAAATGCAACTGACAAAAGGCCATAAACACAGTGCATGGACATGCACAGAACAGGGGGTATAGCTAACACGTTTTGGGGGCACACCCCCTTCCTCAGAGCTAGGCTTTTTCTTGTAGTTCCTTTCGGATTACCCCATCTGAGGAAGGCAGCATCCACACAGTTTTGGATACCATATATACCTTCACACCACCATTTTATCTGACATCTGTTACTCCACACCTTGGAAGACCTATTAGTGGCCTTCAAAATTGAGATAGGTCATCATGAAATTATATGTGTAATTTTGCTCCTAGAATGCCTGGAGGTGCTACTTGGATGTTGGGCCTCTGTATGTGGCCAGGCTGTGTAAAAGTCTCACACATGTAGTATTGCCATACACAGGAGGAGGAGCAGAATGTATTTTTGTGTGTTGTTGCAAGTATGCATATGCTGTGTTCAAGAAATAACCTGTCAATACGATAGGTTTGTGTAAAAAAAAAATAAAAAATTCTTAAATTCCCCAAGAATTGTGGAAAAAAATTACAACTTCAGAAAACGCACCATGCCTCTTACTAAATACCTTGGACTGTCTACTTTCCAAAAAGGGGTCATTTGGGGGGTATTTGTACTTTCCTTGATTGTTAGTGTCTCAAGAAATGAGGCCGTCAGTACATCAGGTGTGATCAGATGTGATGAATTTTCAGTGATTTTCACCCTAACTTGTAGACTCTATAACTTTCACACAGACTAAATAATATCCACAAATTTGGGCTACTGAACAAAGATATGTAGCAGTATAAATGTTGGCCCTAGTTTATGAAGAAAAATGACATATTTGCACAATTGTACAATAGAAGCTAAAAAAAACATGTTTTTTTTTTTTTAATTGTTGCTCTTTTTTTGCTTATATCGCAAAAACTAAAAAACCCAGCTGTGATTAAATACCACCAAAATAAATCTCTATTTGTGAGAAAAAAATTGTAACAATTTTCTTTGGATACAGTGTAGCATGACTGAGTAATTGTCATTCAAAGCCTGAGAGCACTGAAAGCTGAGCTGGGCGGGAAGGTGTTAGGGTGCCATGTATTGAAGCGGTTAAAGTCCATAAAACTGTGCATTATGAGGGTAAATCCACAAATCCAAAACAAAAGTGCAATAGTGCCTCAGTGTCTCCCACCACCTCTCAATCTATGCACTCATCATGGGCGTCCACAGGTAGGGGCAAGGGGGGTCAATAGCCCCCATGGAATCAGGCATCGGATCTTAAATTCAGCACAGTTGCGTTGCAATCGGGGTGTGGGCAGCCCACACCTGGATGCCACCCGCCAGTGGGACCATCAAGGTGCTGTCAAGCCCCCCATGTAGTGTGACCTTGGCTCTTTTCCCTGCTCAGTCCACAGAGAACTTGGCGGAGCTGTGACAGGAGAAAGGCGAGATGCGGCCTGTCAGAGGTTTCCCCCGCTCCCCCTCTTACTCCTGTCAGGGAGAAGAGACAGTGGCTCTCACCAGGTTCCCCACCCAGCTTCCTGCCCGCTCCTTCCCTATTGGCCATAACTGAGGGCCAATCAAAGGAGACTAGGAGAGGAGAGTATCATGGGGTATGTAGTCCCAAAGATTGGCAGCCCCATTTTCCACAGGGAGGAGGCTACAGCTCGATCAAGAGAGAGATCGAGAGACTGCAGCCTGGAAAAAAGCTGAGGGAGAGAGTGCTACAGGACAAAGAACGAGGAGTGTGCTGGGCATAAACCAGAGAGTGATGCTGCCCAGCACCACCAGAGAGAGACACACACTACCCAGCATCACCAGAGAGAGAGCCACCACCAGAGAGAGAGCCATGCTGCCCAGTGCCACCAGAGAGAGCCCTGCTGCCCAGCACCACCAGAGAGAGAAAGACTGAGCCACTACCAGGGTACAGACATGCTACATTACTGACCAGAGTTGCCCCTGGGGAAGCGATCGTCCAGCCGGAGGGATTACTGCTGTAGTTTCGCTGGGTCTGGTAAGAGGGCCTGTTGGCCATTACCCATTACTTATCCTAGGGACTGTACTACGTCTACAGTCTCTGACCATTATAATGTGATGATGACATTGTCGAAAAGGGGTGGTGCATGGGTGACCCTAAAATGATGCCCCCCCCCTGAAAAATGTTCTGCGGAAGCCCATGGCACTCATCTCTTATTTTGACCTCTCTTGCTAATTCACGCTTTTATCCTTATGCTGGGGCATGCATAGTGGGTTCTTTCTCTTCCTTTATTCCACTGGATATCCTAGATATTGTACTCCTTAATTAGGTATATGGCCCTTTAATGCCCGGATTATCCCATTAGATGGCTCATGTAAAAAAAAAAAAGGGGGGGATCCCCATAGTGTAGTAGTGTCAACCCCAAAAGGGGAAGGAGACAATAGGTCTGACATACCACAGAAAATCTGGCCGGTGACTAGTAGACGTGACATATGTGACTGTCCCTGAGTTCTCTGAATACCCCTCAGAATGGCTTTGAGAGGGTGAGCCACAAAGCAAATGGAGGGACTGTCAGGATTCTGCAGGGACCTGAAGTGCTGGACACCAGACAGTTATAACTTGATGGTGTTGCTGGACAAGGCCAATTTGCTGTGCCAGTATGCAGCGAAAGCCATCACATAATTGATATCTTCAGGGCAACTGCAAGGGTATAGAGTCATGAACCTTCGAAAAGTTTTACAACCCGTGGTATAAGCCTTCAGTGTGTTCTTGGATAATGAACTAATCGCCAGATCGATTGCCTGTGTCCAGAAGGTGACTAATCCATGACCAGCAGTGAGTAAGGAGGAACCGGCTTGCCCATGAGCTCTGCTTCCGGGTGCTGTAAGAAAAATTGTGGAAAATAAGTTGAGATAATGCATCAGCTGCACCATTGTGACTCCCACTTATGAATTCTCCCAGGAAATGAAACTTGTATGACAGGGCTAGCCATGTCAACCTGCACATGAAAGACATGATGAGAAGGGACCCGATCTACCTTTATTAATAATTTTGTCTGTGACTAAATTTTCCATGAAGAAAATCACTGAGTTCCCTTACCAGACTGGACCCCATGTGACTGATGCTGCCAGTATTGGGTACATTTGGAACAATGCCGAAGTATGAGCAAACTTGGGCAGACAAAATACTTCAGAGGGCCAATGGCTGGCCAACCATTCCCATCCAAAAATGGCCGAAAAACCGACTGTAGCAGTGGCGTCTGAAAACACTCTGGGAGACCTGCTTGTAGGTTGTGGAAAGAGTATGGAAATGCCATTCAAGTCACGCAGCAACTGTTCCCACATGCTTAGGTCGGCCCGTGCATCTGCTTGTAACCTGATGACCAAATCAGAGTCCTGATACAGGGGTAGGAGGGCCAGCAACCTAGAAATAAAATATCTACCCTGTGGGATGATTCTCATGGCATGATTCAGCATCCCTAAAAGCGACTGTAATGCCGTGTACACACGAGTGGATTTTCTTGGATCTTGGATGGTTTTTCCGACGGAATTCCGCTCAAGCTTGGCTTGCATACACACGGTCACACAAAAGTTCGCTGAACTTTCGACCGCCAAGAACGCGGTGACATACAACACTACAACGAGCCGAGAAAATTAAGTTCAATGCTTCCGAGCATGCGTCAAATTGTTTCCGAGCATGCGTAGGAATTTTGCTCGTCAGAATTGGTACAGACGATCAGAATTTCCGATCGTCTGTAAGAACCTGCTCTCAATCTTTTGCTGTCTGGAATTCTGAAAGTCATATGGAGCATACACACAGTCGCATTTTCCGACCAAAATCTCGAATCGAACATTTGATGGCAGAATTTCCGATCGTTCTGAGTGGAACCTGTCCTGTTAAACCGCTGTATGGTCTTGACCATCGTGCTGCAGCTCAGTTTCAGGGTTTTGGCAATCTTCTTATAGCCTAGGACATCTTTATGTAGAGCAATAATTCTTTTTTGCCATGAGGTGCCATGTCGAACTTCCAGTGACCAGTATGAGAGAGTTAGAGCGATAACACCAAATTTAACATACCTGCTCCCCATTCACACCTGAGACCTTGTAGCACCAACGAGTCACATGACACCTGGGAGGAAAAATGGCTAATTGGGCCCAATTTGGACATTTCCACTTAGGGGTGTACTTACTTTTGTTGCCAGCGGTTTAGACATTAATGGCTGTATGTTGCGTTATTTTGAGGGTTACAGTAAAAAGTGTAATTTCTTCAGTGTTGTCACATTAACAGATATAATAAAATATTTACAAAAATGTGAGGGGTGTACTCACTTTTGTGAGATACTTTATATATATATATATATATATATATATATATATATATATATATTGTGGAGAAGCGACCCTTTTTTACTGTGTGTATTAGCACCTTCAGCCTGGTTTTTGCAAAGACAAGCATGCTGATTGCACACCTGTGCAATTTTATATTCTTCCCAGGATTAGAGCTCAGAGCTCCCACTTGGAGACAGCTGCACCCAAGGAGACAGGAAGTCTGACCGAGGAGTCAGGAGGACTCTGCCCTACAGACAGGACATCTGTGTATGAGTGTGAAGAGAACACCCATGTTCCCTAGAAGAGAGTGGCTGCAACTGGCAGTGTGAGCATATACTCTGAAAAGCAACCCAAAGACCTAGGCTAAAGGTTTGAACTATACAGTAATGGTGGAACCCCCTGTGAGGGAATTTGTTGTTATTTTGCTGTTATTTTCTTTGAACGTTGTTTCCTTTAAATAAATGTGGGCTGCCAAGCCTTTAAAATACAGTCTGGACTGGCATGTGCTCCTGAAACTGAATGTGCCACTTGAATATAATCATCCCAATAGCTTACTAGTGTAGCCCCTCTAGTGTATCAAAATTAGAATAGGAAGTTTCTATTGCTAGCTGTCCTTCTGGTGGACTACTGCTCCCAGCGAGTCATCTTCAGACTCTTCCAGCCCTCCAGGCTGCAGATGCCTGACTTCACTGCCCATGACATTGCAATCCTCACTGGCTCCACACCCAGCTCTCACTGTTTCCTCTCTGGCATGCCCCTCCAGACCTTCCGACTGCCCACGTTACTCACCAGCCCTCCTAGTTGTAACCAGTGGTTCCCTCCTGAAGACTTACCCATCAGTACTAGTTCCTGCTGTCCTCTCTGACTCCTCCTGTGCCTCCTGTTTGGATAATTCACGAGTAGGGATGGGCTTTATGTTTGGGTCAAACATGAGTTTGACTCGAACATTGGCTGTTCGCCCGTTCGCCGAATAGTGAACAATTGGGGTGTTCGCGGGCAAATTCGAAAGCCACGGAACACCCTTTAAAAGTCTATAGGAGAAATCAAAAGTACTAATTTTAAAGGTTAATATGAAATTTATTGTCATAAAAAGTGTTTGGGGACCTGGGTCCTGCCCCAGGGGACATGTATCAATGTAAAAAAAAGTTTTAAAAACTGCAGTTTTTTCGGGAGCAGTGCTTTTAATAATGCTTAAAGTGAAACAATAAAAGTGTAATATTCACCAGGCAGGGCTGCCCACTTTTCCCTCTTCTGTTCGTACTGTCCCTTGAACCATTACTAGCTACAATCCGAGGGAACCCAGACATAGAGGGATGTAAAGCGGGAAGCGAGGAACATAAACTAGCAGCGTTCGCAGACGATATCCTGTTCTATGTAGCAAACCCCCAGAAATCAATGCCAACCCTCTTAAAAACCTTGGCCGATTATGGCGAAATCTCGAATTTTCGAATAAACTCAACAAAAACCTTTATTTTAAACATTAATCTAAACACCGCTGAAAAGCAGAACCTACAGAAGATATGCAGTTTTGCATGGAAAAAACTGATAAAATACCTGGGAATAGAATTGGCTAATAATTGGAAAAAAATCTATAAGATAAATTACATCCCTCTACTAGAAGAAATAAAAAAAAAAATGCCAAGAATATATAGGAAAGCCCCTGTCGTGGTTGGGCAGGATCAACACGGTAAAAATGATGATACTACCCATCATAACTTATAAATTCCAGATGCTACCAATCCCACTCCCAAAGCAGTACCTGGGAAAATTAAAAGCCTTGATCATGAGCCTCGTCTGGAAAAACAAAAAAACAAGATTATCCTTACAAACCCTGAAACAAGATAAAAGCCTAGGTGGCCTAGCAGTTCCGGATATTGAGAATTACTACTATGCGATTACTTTACTTAGAATCTCGGAATGGGGGAAAAGGTATAACAATAAAAGATGGGTTGGTATGGAAGAAGAAATGAGTGAAGCACAGCTGGGGAGGATAGTTTGGAACCCCCCTAAATTTAGAGCACTAGGAGAAAATACGCACATAATCACACGGAACACATTTAAGATTTGGGATAGGATTTATAAAATTTTTAATAAGGAATATAACTCACCTTTAATTGCACTAAAAGAGAATCCCTTTTTCCCCCCCGGGAAAAAAGAGATAGGCGGAGAGTGGATCCTGATGGATAATACAAGTTTGTGGGACACGATAAGCAAGGGGAAAGTTTTAGCACTACAGGAGTTACAGAATAAAAGGGAGGTGTTCACTATAGATGGATGGCGGTATCTCCAGCTATGCCACTTTGTTAGCTCGCTTCTCTCCCCGTTAAGGGATGCGGGTGACCTGACAAAGCTAGAACGAATATTTATGGCTGAAAACTCTAAAAAGAGAATCTCCAAAATGTATAAATTATTATTGGAGAAGGACAGACCTGAGATACCGCTATTCCTTAAGAAATGGGAGAGGGAACTGGGGGCACATTTAGAGGTAGGTACGGTTAAGAGAATTCTAAAATTAGCCCATGGCTCGGTGGTCGATATGAAGACCGCGGAGATGAACTACAAATGCATGGCTAGGTGGTACAGGACCCCAGATGAGTTAAACAAATACCAAGAAGATACCTCGGCCAATTGCTGGAGGGGATGCAATCAAAAAGGGACCATGGGTCATCTATGGTGGGAGTGCCAGAAGATAAAGAAATACTGGGAGACTATTCTAAACTATATCAAGATAATTACCAAGTTGAGGTTAAAAATGACCCATGGGTCGTGTTGATGCACGCAACATCGGGTAGCTCTAGGCAATACCTAGGCTCACTGGTCCCCCATCTTCTCAATGCAGCAAAAAGGGTGATACCGAGGAAGTGGTTGGATCAAGAAAGCCCCCCCTTGTGGGAGTGGGTGGATGAGGTAGAAACCACATACATAAGAGAGGGCTTAAAGAACAACTCAGATGAAGAAAGGGAGGAAATGAAAAATAAATGGGATGGTTGGAAAAAATTTAAAAGAACATGGAGTTACTCAGAGGCCCTGAGGACGCACCCATAGATGCTCAGGAAGGAAAGACCAAAATAAGACCATATAGACAGAGAAAAGAAGTCAGGCCTAAGCAGCGGAGGGGGGGAGGGGGGGGTAGAGGGAAAAAAGGTCACTTGAGAGAAGGGTAAAATATAGGCATGGGAAGTCACAAGAGGGGAAGGCTCTTTAACTAAGGAATTTTCTGTTAGGAGGATTAGTACACACCTATCCCTCACATCCCTTTTGTACACAGGATTAAACATAATAAAAAAAAAAAAAAAAAAAAGTTGAGATAATCCACAAATGATGCTAAGACAAAAAAGGGACGGAGACGTGGGCATAGCTGACATTGTCCCATAAAGTTTTATCTGAAGTGGAAAAAAAATAAAATAAAGTGTAATATTCATTTAAATTTCGTACCTGGGGGGGTCTATAGTATGCCTGTAAAGTGGTGCATGTTTCCCGTGTTTAGAACAGTCTGAGAGTAAAAGACATTTCTAAAGGAAAAAAGTAATTTAAAACTACTCGCGGCTATAATGAATTGTCGGTTTCGGCAATACACATAAAAGTTAATCGATAAAAACGGCATGGGACTCCCCTACAGGGGAATCCCAAGAAATTTTTTTAAAAAAAAATGCGTGGGGGTCCCCCCAAATTCCATACCAGACCCTTCAGGTCTGGTATGGATTTTAAGGGGAACCCCATGCCAAAATGTTTAAAAAAATGGCGTAGGGTCCCCCCAAAAATCCATACCAGACCCTTATCCGAGCACGCAACCTGTCAGGCCACAGAAAAAGAGGTGGGGATGAGAGAGTGCTTTGGGGGGCTACACCAAAGCACCCTCCCAATGTTGAGGCATGTGGCCCGGTACAGTTCAGGAGGGGGGGCGCTCTCTCGTTCCCCCCTCTTTTCCTGTGGCCTGCCAGATTGCGCGCTTGGATAAGGGTCTGGTATGGATTTTTGGGGGGACCCACACCATTTTTTTTTACATTTTGGTACGGGGTTCCCCTTAATATCCATACCAGACCTGAAGGGCCTGGTATGGAATTTAGGGGGACCCCCACAGATTTTTTTTTATTTTGGTTCGGGGTTCCCCTGTGTGGGAATCCAATGCCGTTTTTATCAATTAACTTTTATGTGTATTGCCGGACCGACAATTCATTATAGCCGCGAGTAGTTTTAAATTACTTTTTTTTCTGCCCATTAACCTCCTTGCGACCGCCGGCTGTCAAATGACGGCCAGGCGGCGCAGCTCTCAGCGCGGGAGGGCGTCATATGACGTCCTCCCCTTCAGTGCACTCCAGGGAGCGCGTGCGCGCCACCGGGAGCGCGCGCGCTCTCGCCTTGTCACTGGGCACCCGATGCGCGTGCCCAGCGGCCGCGATGTCCGCTGGGCACCCGCGATTGCCCGGTAACACAGCGGGACCGTGGATCTGTGTGTGTGTAAACACACAGATCTACGGTCCTGTCAGAGGAGAAGAGCCAATGGTGTGTTCTCTGTACAGAGAAACACAGATCGGTCTCCTCCCCTTGTGAGTCCCCTCCCCCCACAGTAAGAATCACTCTTAGGGAACATAATTAACCCCTCCCCGCCCCCTAGTGGTTAACCCCTTCACTGCCAGTGTCATTTATACAGGAATCAATGCATTTAAATAGCATTGATTGCTGTATAAATGACAATGGTGCCAAAAATGTGTCAAAATTGTCCGATGTGTCCGCCATAATGTCGCAGTCACAATAAAAATCGCGCTGATCGCCGCCATTACTAGTAAAAAAAAAAATATTAATAAAAATGCTATAAAACTATCCCCTATTTTGTAAACGCTATAACTTTTGCGCAAACTAATCAATAATCGCTAATTGCGATATTTTTTTACCAAAAATATGTAGAAGAATACGTTTCGGCCTACACTGAGGAAAAAAAAATGTTTTTTTATATATATTTTGGGGATATTTAGTATAGCAAAAAATAAAAAATATTGTTTTTTTTTTTAAATTTGTCGCTCTTCTTTTGTTTATTGCGCAAAAAATAAAAAACGCAGAGGTGATCAAATACCACCAAAAGAAAGCTCTATTTGTGGGGAAGAAATGATAACAATTTCATTTGGGTACAGTGTTGTATGACTGCGCAATTGTCATTCAAAGTGCGACAGCGCTGAAAGCTGAAAAATGGCTTGGTCAGGAAGGGGGTGAAAATGCACTGTATTGAGGTGGTTAAGAGCAGGGCGCTACATGTATAATAATTGTTTTTTGTGATCAGGGACATTTGTAAGCAAATGATCATTTACAGATGTGCGCAGGTGATCACGGACATATGTGTGCAAATTATCATTGGGACATATGATTTTACTGTTATATATGTGGGGGACATGTGTTTTGGGGACATGTGTTTTGGGGACATGTGTTTTTGGGACGTGTGTTTACTTTGTGTGTTTTTACTGTGTGTTGTCACTAGACTGGTGATCAGTGAGTAAAAAGCTGTAAAAAACAGCTCATACTCACTGATCACCAGCCGGCTGCAGAGATCCGCTCTCCTCTCCTCAGCGACAACTTCTGTGTAAGGAGAGCCGATCGCCTAGCAACCGGCTGTTTGTTTACATCACATGATGGCCAAGATGGGACACGGGCGTCATGTGATCAGGAGGGCCAATCACAGAGCCCTCCTGCCGATCTAAGATGCGCCGTGTCCGGGTGACACGAGCGCATCGGGATCGCGCCACTGCGCGGGAACGCGCGTGCGCCATCCCGCTCCTTCTGAGGGACGTTCCTGAACTTCCACTCAGAAGAAGGAAGCTCCCACCCAGCTGGACATATGCAGTGGCCGGGTGGGAAGTGGTTAAAATCACTGCTCCCGAAAAAACGTCCGTTTTTAAAACTTTCTTTTGCATTGATACATGTCCCCTGGGGCAGGACCCAGGTCCCCAAACACTTTTTAAGACAATACCATGCATATAAGCCTTTAAAATTAGAACTTTAGATTTTTCATGTTTTCAGACTTTAACGGTGTTCACGCGTTCGAACCAATGTTTTGCCTGTTCGCATGTTCTTGTGCAAACCGAATGGGGAGGGGGGTGTTCGGCCCAGCCCTATTCACGAGTACTTGAAGGGCTCCGTCCCAGACCCAAGGTCACCCCCAGACTGGGGAGCTCCAGCTAGGCCTGCCTAAATTTGCCTGTACTACAAAGATCCTAACTTCTAGCACCTACTTAAGTAGAGGTAGCTACACATATACAGTACTTTAACCTGGCCAAAATGTTTGGCAATTGGATCATGCATTGCTGGTCTCCATTCACTCCATTCTTCATAGAAATATATAATTTTGTGACTATGGAAGTATTTACAGCAGGGTTACATTGTAGCATAAGAAATAACAAATAGACAAGAAGAAGCATTATTCACGTTAATTGAACAAACATCCAATGAAGTGACAATAATCTCGTCCCCCTGAAATGAACTTGCTGTTTGTAAAGAATTTAGCATCAATTATTCTCTCTTAGCTTGATTATAGCTGTTACCATGACATTGATAAAACCACATTTGATTTTTTTTTTCCCCTTAAATACAATTATCGCGTGAAAATCTAGATTTAGAATGCAACTCTTAAATACTTTGATATAAAAGTGCATGGAAATCTTCCAGCGTTTAGAATAATAATAAAAAAAAAAGCTTTGGGATATGATATTCATGGAAATTTTAAATCATGCCATAGTGGAATAGTAAGTTATACAGGAAAAAAAGGAAAAACTAAATATTCAAAATAAAATAGAAGATACCGTATGTTATTTGTCTTTTTATCTTAGATATAACACAATGTATTCAATATTGTGGATGGATCTACTCTGTTTTAGTCAGTGGCTCAAGGCAGTACAGCTTGTTATAAATGTAAAATGTTTGCTTTAGCTTTCCCTTTGAACCAATGGTAATCTGTGGGCCTTAATTGAAGCAATACCTACCTGGAGTATACATTAACTGATTATTCAGACATTATGTTTGCCTGCATCAGTGTTATAAACTTCTGTTTGATTAATCAAACAGAAATCATTTTGATTAATCAACATAAATCATTTTGAGGAACTAGATATCAAACTGTTGCCTGGAAGTTATTAATACCTCAAAATATTTTCTTGTGATGTTTTAACTAATCTATTAAAGTGGTTGTAAACCTCCATTTTTAATTTGTACCTATAGGTAAGCCTTTAATAAGGCTTACCTATAGGTACAGTAAATATCTCCTAAACATGCGCTGTTTAAGAGATATTTACTCTGTACTGCGTCGATGATGTCATTGGCACATGCGCCGTGAAGAAACGTCTCTCCGTGCCATTTCCTCACTAGCGAGTGCCATGACTGGTGACTTCCGTGTGCATGAGCGGGAGTGACATCACTTGACTCTGGCCAATCACAGAGCCGGAGTCCGCCGCCCCGGAAGGAATAGGGGCAAAGATGGATGTGGCCTCCAGCGGGGACAGTGTGGGCTTCGTTTGCAGGTAAGTGCCACATAATGGGCTAGTATTCGATGCATACTAGCACATTATGCTTTTGCTTGCAGGGAACTAAAGAGGAAGTAAAACCCATTAGGGTTTACTTCCTCTTTAAGTCCATCAATATGTAAAAAAAACTAAATCTATATATGTCAATACATTTTATCTCCTTTTACCTGGAGTCCAGCAAAAAAATTTAAATTCAGCAATGTTACCAAAGAAATGCTGACCTTTTTTGAGAGGACATACTGTACCGAGGCAGCTGTTCACAAAAAGGCAAAGGAATCGTCACTGGGTAAGAATAAGCTGAATGTACCCAAGTACAGTTCAAGTTGGGTTTGGCGACCTTACTAAATCTAGAGTGCTGAATCCAAACCTCATTGTAGTCATAGGAGCTGAATGTAAAAAAACAGTAATGAGCACTGCCCTGGAGAATATTACCAAAGCAAAAAAAAAAAAAAAATCTGTTTGGTGGGGAGCAGTCATTTTAATAATACCTAAAATGAAAATTTAAAAAAGCAGATTGCTTTAAATAATATGTCTGGGGAATGCCCTTAAAGTGTTACTAAACCCAGTAATATGAAAATAGTTCATCTGCTACCCCACAGTGCCCACAGCTTATAAATCTTCTTTTTACATTAAAATACTGCAACTATATACCTTTTTGGTTGATCTGTATACCATGGTCAGTGATAAACTGCACAGTCTCTCCAGTGCTGAGAGATCAGGAAGGTGGAGATTTCCACTGCACCCTGTATACACGCCCACATGTGTGATGCCAATATCATGTGTCCTGGCTATCTCTGATTTAATTATTCTCTCTAGCATAAAAGACACAACTAAGCATGTGCAGGTCAGCTACTCTGCCTACGATAGCTGTCTTTCTACAGATTAGACATGTGCAATTCGTTTCGTTTTATTTCGTTTTTCAAGTTTTTTTCGTTTTGTTCGTTCGTTCGTTTTCGTACGAATGAACGAATCGTTCGAATCGAACAAACTCGAATAACGAATAGTTTGAATCGTGCGAATCCGATTAACGAATCATTCGAATCGAACGAACCCGAAAAGCAACGAAAATCCGAAAAACCAAACAACGAAAATCCGAAAAAAGGAAAAAAGGAACAATAAAAATGAACGAAAAAATTTGTAAATTCGGAATTTTTTTTTTGTTGAACTGGTAATTTTCCGTGTCCCTTACAATGGTGCTGCTTAACGTGCTTCGAATGGATTGAACAAAAAAATTCGTACATTCGTAACTTTTTTTTTCGATTCGTAACTTTTTTTTTCGATTCGTAACTTTTTTTTTCGATTCGTAATTTTTTTTTTTTCGATTCGTAATGAATGGATTGAACAAAAAAATTTGTACATTCGTAACTTTTTTTTTTTTCGATTCGTAACTTTTTTTTTTCGATTCGTAAATTATTAAAATGTAATAATAGCATACATATTACATAAAATTATGAATTATGCTCCAATTACGAATCTACGAATGTTACAAATGTACGAATAACTACGAATGCGTCCGAATTTCGAATAAACGAATGAACGAAAATTAAACTAACGAAAAAACTAATCAACGAAAAATAACTCTTACAAATGTACGAATCGTTACGAATATGAACAACGACGACTTAGGAATGTACGAATCGTTACGAACAACGACGACTTACGAATGTACGAATCATTACGAATCAACGGAAACGAAAAAAACAAAACGAAAAAAAACGATTTTTTTTTCGGAAACGAAACGAAAATAAACAATTTTTTTTGTTGTGCACATGTCTACTACAGATAGACGGTGCAGGAGGGAAGGATCTGTGCATAGAGGATAAAACAGCCTTTTTACACAATGCAGAGGATTAATCCCTTCAGTTCCACAGTGCGTATAACAAGCATGCTATGCTGTATATACAGACAGATTTTACTGTTGTGGGTTAAGGAACACTTTGACCTGTCTCTGAAGTGATGCATCTGTACAATGTATATACTATACTACAGCAAAACTGACATTTACAAAAAATGTCATTTAAAATGACAAACTCCTGGCTCCTTGCTTCTATTTGTAATCAAAGCTTTTGGTGATCGGATGGTTGAATTATTTAGGAGTAAACTAATCAAAAAAGAAAAAAAGTGTGAGGCCCCACCAAAAATCTATACCAGTGTTAGCATGCAGTCTGGCAAAGTATCTTGTCACTCTATATATATATATATATATATACACACCACAACTCTGCCCAGTGGTTGTAGAGGTCTGTGGGCAGGGGGCTGATCAGAATCTGGAAGCCCCCTTTAAAATGAGGGGACCCCAGACACCTTCCCCTCACCTGAATGAGTAAGGGGGTGCACAGTTCAGCTACTTATTCACACAAAACAAGTAAAAAGCATAAATAAAGACACATTAAAGACAAAAAGGCCCCTTTCACACTGGGGAGGGAAAGGCGTCGGTGGTAAAACAGCGCTATATTTAGCGCTGCTTTACCGTCAGTAAAAAAAGTCCTGCTAGCAGCATCTTTGGAGCGGTGAAGGAGCAGTGTATTCATGGGGAAATCAATGGGGCAGCGCGGCTGCAGCTGCGCTTTGTGGGCAGTTTTAAACCTTTTTCGGCTGCTAGCGGGGGTTAAAACCGCCCGCAAAGCGCCACTGCAGCCAAGCTGCCCCATTGATTTCCCCATGAATACACCGCTCCTTTACCACTCCAAAGATGCTGCTAGCAGGACTTTTTTTACTGCCCTGCTAGCGCACCGCTCCAGTGTGAAAGCCCTCCGGCTTTCACACTGGAGTGAATGGGGCTATTTTTAGCGCTGTGGCGCCAGGAAAAACGCCCCACTGTGCAGAATTTGGTGCAGCTGTGTATAGTAATCAATCAGCTTGATCAATCAGATGGCGGCAGTGGCGGGAATGGCCCCCTTCTGCCACCTGTAAAAATATTCCAGTGGCTGCCCAGCCCCTCGAGAATCCTTTTACATGAAAAAGAATCGCCGGCTGAAAAAAATGACACTGGGATCATGGTTGTACCCTTAACCAGGATCCCAGTACAACCGATTCCCTACCAGGACGTATATATATATATATTAGTGGCCGGTTGGGAGCTGGTTATTAACAGCTCCCCGAGCTGTCATAAGCTAAAAAATGAAAGGGGTGGGGATAGTGTTGACATAAATGACCAAATATGGACTATATATTGACCTAAATATAAACTAGTTTTATTACGGCTGTTCCTGCTCCTTTGTTTACATTATAGGTATTCCTAGTTATGTCAGTGGTTCCTAAGAATGCAGCAGTTGCAGGCACCCACTGCTCTCTTAGCAACCATTGACAGCAGGTCAAACAGGCAAATGTTTAAATATTTGAGCAATTATGTCACCGCTGTTCCTGTCCCTTTACTTACATTGCAGAGATTCCTAGTGACATCAGTGATTACTAAGATGCTGTTGCAGGATGCTGTCATATACGGTATAGAAGCGGTAGAAAAATGCTTCCATGTATGATAGGGTTGCACCCATACCACTTTTTAAGACAGAGTACAAGTACCGATACTTTTTTTCAAGTACTCGCCAATACCGATTACAATACTTTATTTTAATGTGACAGTGGACTGTGTCATTCATTTTTTTTTTTTACAATTTTATTTTTTACCATTTTTTTTTTTCATTATTTTTACAATTCATATTTTTGTTACTTTCTTTTTCATTGGAAGGAGGAAATGGACGATGTCAGTGTTTCTTTTTATTTATTTTTTTATTTTTTAAAATCCAATTTTACCTTTCAAATATGTATTACAATTTTTAATTTTTTTTTACAATTTTACCTTTCAAATATTTATTAAAATTTTTTTGTTTTTGTAATATAATTTTGTTTTATCAGCCCTGTTGGGAGTGGCTTTGGTGAGGTATCATGGGTCTAAACTGACCCCTGACATCTCCCCTTTAAGACAGGGTAAGGGATTAAGGACACAGATTCCCCAGTCCATTTCTCTGCAGCCTCAGCTGCACTGAAGATGAATGGACAGGGGACATACACTGAAGCAGAGTAAACACAGTTTATGATGCTCAGTTATGAATGGACAGAGTCAGTGTTCATTCAGAAAAGGAAGGAGCCGGGAAATGACAGATATACTGACTTCCTCCTCCGCTCTCAATCCTGAGAGATCCAGGCAAGATGGGACTGGAGGAGGACAGAGGGGGACCAGAGGAGAACAGAGGGGAACGGAGGAGCATGGAGGGGTACCAGAGGAGCACGGAGGGGGACCGGAGGAGCGTGGAGAATAGGGAGGGGGACCAGAGAAGCACGGAGGAGCACAGAGAGGGGGATCAGAGGAGCACAGAGGAGGACACGGAGGAGGACGCGTAGGAGGACACAGGGGACAGTCAGGGGTGATCGATGCGCCGGTGGGGGAGAGTAACAAGCACCAATCTTCCTGTATAGATTTCAATAAAGCAGCTGAAAGCTGTGGTGGGGGAAGAAGCAGCTGTCAGCTGCTTTATTGAAATCTATATAGGGAGATTGGTGCTTGTAACTCCCCCCACTGCCGTACCGATAACCCCTGACTGCCCAAGTATCGGGTCAAGCATCAGAGCATTTGCACGAGTACAAGTACTCATGCAAATGCTCAGTATCGGCACCGATACTAGTATCGGAACAACCCTAATGTATGACGTTCCCACTGAACAGGCTGTCTATCAGGCAAAATTCTGAACATCCAAACTGACAAAATTCAGTCAAAACCTAAGTTCGGACCATTGGCCCATCCCTAGTGGAGGTCACTGTGTTATTGCTGGACTAATATCACCAGACTAACTGTACTAGGTACCTAATGAAAACCTAAGCAAACTGTTGAACTGTTGTTCAGTTCATGTCATGACACAGTACTACCTAAATCCATCAGAAATATCATATAGAAAAAAAACTTGGTCAAATTTCTGGAAGAGAAATGTTTTATTTGAAATTTATTTAATAACAAAAAAAATAGCTGAAAATACCACCAAAAGCATGTTTTTAAAAATAATAACAGTAGGGGGCGTGGCTAGCCAGCAGAGCGGATGGTCGCACACTGAAACAGCTCCGTCAGCTCCTGGACAAAACCGGCGGAATTACACCGACTAGAAGCCTCGTTTCAGCCCACAAACCACCACAAGCAGTGCGGGATCACCCCCAGATGTCATCCCGTAAGCGAAAAGAACTTACCCGGCCGGGTAAGATGACGGATTTCTTCTCCCATCCAGCCCGCCAGCAGGCCCAAGATGGCGCCGGCCACCGCAGCGGCAACACACGCGGCCCGCACAAACACTCCAGCCGCCCAGGGAGCCACACGACTCTTACCAGCAAAGGCCAGGGGACTCAAAGGCACTACTCTCCCCCTCCGTCGGCATCATCAAGCCCAGCAAAGAGCAAGCAGAAAACGCTGCAGGCGGACACAGGCAACCTAGAGGTAAGTGGCCTTGATTCATCACTAGACGATACCAGGGAATTGCAGGACTCTATCACTGACTTCCCCACATTGAATCAGCCAGTAATGGACACCACACTTAAAGACATGTTAGTTTCTCTGTGCACAACACTGCATGCAGATATGATGTCCATTATGCAGCAATTTAAAACTGAAGTTACAGCGGTCTCAAGCAGAGTATCCCATATTGAATCTAAAATGGAGGACTTCACCGCCACATTTAATGACTTAGTGGATGCCCATAATGACAGGGAGGATGACATCTCCTCCATTAAAGCAAAACTCGCAGATTTAGAGGACAGATCTAGACGTAACAACGTTAAAATACGTGGAATACCTGAAACGGTTAAACCGCCAGAACTGAGAGATTACTTTACAAACATCCTGAAAATGTCGCTCAAAGAAGCCCCGCTGGAAGATCTAATAATTGATCGCATCCACAGGTTACCGAGGCCCAAAAACATCCCTCCCCACCTGCCCAGGGACAGAATACAGAATTGTCAGAATACATTTCTACCACATAAAGGACCGCTTCATGGCAGTAACAAGAAAAAAAGAGGACTTACCAAACGAGCTACTGGAGCTCTCATTTTTTGCAGACCTGTCTGCCTACACTATGCAACAACGTAGACAACTTGCTACGATCACCAAACCACTATATAACCACCACATTCCTTACAAATGGTTTTACCCGGCAAAGCTGCTGATTACATATGAAGACAGGCCCCATATTGTAACAACAGTTAAAGAAGGAATCCGCCTGATGACAGAATGGCAAATCCTAGAGGCCCAACAGGACGACAGAGATCCACTGCGCTCTCCCCCATCAACCCGTGCCAGCTCAGATACAGAAACAGGCTGACGAACTAAAATTCAGTGCAACCCTTCCGCCCAAAAGTCCAGGAAGACGTAATTTGTATGACTCAACAGTCTTACCCCGTTCGATAACCGCTCTACCCCCGAATACTTAGCGGTACTAATCGCACAGATTTCTTCGGGATCGTCAATTCTTTTTTACCCCAAACTACCCGTGTTCTTGTCTATCCTCCAACCTCTCCATCTCCCTCCCCTCCCTCTCCCCTGTTCTTTTTTTTATTTTGTTCTCCCTGCAGGTTCAACCCTACAAGCTACACCAGCGTGCCCAGACTGAGAAGGAAAGTCTCAACTACACAGTAACAAGCTACATCTACTTCACTGTTCAGCAAGTTCCACCTACTTGTGCACTCTACTACTGCGAGGGTCAGCTAAGCTTACAGAGGTACGTTTGCACTATCTCACACCATGGCTTTTAAAATTGCTTCACTTAATGTCAAAGGACTGAACAGCCCACACAAGCGACAAATGGCATGGAAAGAAGCCGGAAGGCTCAGAAGTGACATTATTTGTTTCCAAGAGACTCATTTCATGACAGGGAACCACCCCTTATTCACGAATCGCAAATACCCTCATGTTTTTCTTGCCACCGGACCGAAAAAAAAGCATTACAGAGTCGATTGGCTTTTCACTATCAGAATCGTATGCAGATCCATCTGGCAGATACCTGATACTAGTTTGTGAGATTGCAAAAACCAAGTACACCCTAGTTACCATATACCTACCAAATGTTAAGCAGAACCATTTTCTAAAAAAAGTATGGAAGAAGGTTACCTCAATGCAACAAGGCCATCTGCTACTTTGTGGTGACTTTAACCTAATTCCAGGGAACATTCTTGACCTCTCTACCACACCTCAAAAGAAGAATCGCAGACCAACATTGGCCCAATTCATTCAATATTCTGGCCTCCAAGATGTGTGGAGATGCCAGCATGCGTCAGAGAGGGACTTCACATTTTTTTCTAACGTTCATCATTCTTATTCGAGAATAGATTTAATGCTTGTGGATAAGTTTTTATTGCAGAAAATTACACGATCTGACATACATGTTATAACATGGTCAGATCATGCACCAATTTCCATGAGTGTGGGGGGTCGCAACGCTGAAACTAGAGCCAATAGGTGGCGCAATGACATAACCGCAATGTCACAACCTGACAATTTAAAATATCTCAAAGCAGCCATGGCGGATTTTTTTGACCTGAACTCTCCCTCGGTATCCGACCCCTTCACACTCTGGAACACCCATAAGGTCTTTATCAGAGGCCTACTAATACAACTGAGTGCTAAGATTAAAAGGCAGAGGACAGAGCGGCTCAACGATCTCTTAGACAAAATTGAACAACTAGAAGCTCTGAACAAACAGAACTCTACACATAAAGTGAGAGAGTCCCTCTTCCAAACTAGACAAGACCTCCGCTCTCACCTGGTTTCCCAGCAGGAGAATCGCTTTTGCATCCTTAAAGCAAACAGCTACCGTTACAGCAACAAAGCGGGCAAACTGTTGGCAAACCAGCTGAGACAAAAACAACAAAAAATCCAGAGTATGTTTAACACTAAAACTAAACAAACTGTCTACAACCCTAAGGAAATTGCTGACGCCTTTAGTGATTATTATGAGGCTCTATACAACCTCAAAAACGATCCAGACACGTACCAACCGTCAGACCAACTAATTTCCGAATTCTTAAACTCTATCGATCTCCCAGTACTACCTAGTAGCGACCTAGATACACTTAATGCACCCACCACCATTAATGAAATACAAAAAAATTATTAGAAGTATGCCTCACAACAAATCACCAGGACCGGATGGGTTCTCATCCGAATATTACCAACTGTTTAGCAACGAAATCTCCCCATTTATGAAACAGATCTTTGATGCCGCTATGTCTAATGCTTCATTCCCACAGGACATGTTGACGGCCACCATTGTGACCATTCCCAAACCAGGCAAAGACCCTTCAACCCCGCAAAATTTCAGGCCCATATCATTGTTAAATGTCGATGTGAAGGTATATGCTAAATTGGTGGCCAACAGGCTTGCCTCCCTCTTGCCGAAGCTGATCCACCAAGATCAGGTGGGCTTCGTCAAGGGGAGGCAGGCCAATGACGCTACGAGGAGACTGATTAACTTGATACATCAAGTGGAAAAAAATGGAGGTGCTTCTAGCTTTGGACGCAGAGAAGGCCTTCGATAGAATCCACTGGGGTTACTTAACCCATGTCTTATCAAAATTTGGCCTGACTGGCCAAATCCAACAAGCGATACTAGCACTTTACTCCTCCCCATCTGCATATGTTTACACAGAAGGGATGTTCTCAAAAAACTTTAGTATAACCAATGGCACCCGCCAAGGGTGTCCATTGTCACCTATAATCTTTGCCATGATGATGGAACCTTTAGCAGAAAAAATCAGACAACACCCAAATATTAGAGGAATCTTCTCACGCAACACACAATACAAAATATCACTATTTGCGGATGATGTCATACTAACATTATCTGACCCCCACAAATCCCTCATAGCTGCCCATAAAACACTATCCGATTTCAGTAAAATTGCATACTATAAGGTCAACGAAAACAAGTCTAACATCCTAGGAATAGCGATAAGCAACCATACTAAATCCCAAATACAGAAAGACCTCCCGTACCCCTGGGCGACCGACTCAATCCCCTATCTAGGAATACAGCTAATCCCTACTATTTCTAACATGTACAAAGCCAACTACCTACCAATGGGGAAAGTATTCCAAAAAGAATTAGACAGGATCCAAAAGCACTATATTTCTTGGCATGGCCGCCTTGCGGCCTACAAGATGCTCCTTTTGCCTAAGTTAACCTACCTCTTCAGAACACTGCCAATAGCGGTACCTGATTCCTTTTTTATATCACTACAGAAACAAATGTTGCAATTCATTTGGGCGGGGAAAAGAGTGAGATTCCCAGCCCAGATGTTATACAAACACAAGAAGGCAGGCGGACTTGGTCTACCATTGTTGAAAGACTACTATGTTGCAGCAATTATAGATCAACTTAAAGACTGGCACCCTCAATCAGAACCTAAACCCTGGTACCAATTAGAACAGGCATGGGTACTTCCGAGAAACCTTCAATCACTGCTCATAGCTAGTAACTTAAGCAAATCTAGTTTACAAATAGATCACCCTACTATCCAGGCTTCCTTGCAAGCCTGGGAATACCTCAAAATCTCAGATAACCTAGATAAGAGAACTATTAACATCCCTATACCACTGGACTCTCTCCACTGGATAATCCCAAACATAAACCTTACAGCATGGGAAAAAATAGATGTGAAACTAATATACAATCTTACTCAGGGAAATGAACTCCTAACATTCACAGAGGTCCAATCTAAATTTGACATCCCCTCTCCAGAATTTTTAGCTTATCTCCAAATCTCTTCCTGGTTCAAACAAGCACGCAGAACACACATCCCTATCTCAGAAAATATATGGAACCATCTCCATGGCAAAGATCTCAGAACCAAAGGTATCTCACTGATCTATAACTATTTACATGGTAAATCCTCCTTTGTTAAATATAGGCACCTCATAAAGTTGGAAACTGAAATTGGGAAAACATTTACAGAAAGACAATGGCTGGTAGCAACAAGCAATAACATGAGATTCTCAAGATGTTCAAATTATGAAGAACTGGCAGCAAAATTCACGGCACGTTGGTACCTCACGCCTTATATTGTGGCCAAGTTCGCCAAGACCAACTCTAACCTATGTTGGAGGGGCTGTGACCAGGTAGGGACACTGATCCACATGTTGTGGTCATGTCCTCATCTGCGCAGCTTCTGGAACGAAATTTTCAAATTAATAGCGCACGTAACAGGAATACTTACTATCCCTGTCCCGGAAAAAGCAATACTAAGTATAGACATAGAGTTCTATCCACCCTCTGTAAGGACTATAGCAATGCACATTATATTTGCCGCCAGGTCCTTAATTGTACAAAAATGGAAATCCAATGATATCCCAATGAAAAGAGAGGTCATAACCAAAGTTAATATTATCTCAGTATACGAAAAAATCCTAGCGTACAAAGATAGTAATGGCACCAGATATATGTCAAACTGGACAATCTGGAACTCTGTATACAAGGTTACTCATTGAAATCAAATATTTTCTACTTCATATCTCTCTGTGGCAATAAGCTACACCTGCATCCCCCTCCCCCACCCTCTTCCCTTGCCTTTCCTCCCCCCCTCTTCCCCCCACCCCAGTTATAAGTTTTCTGTAACTATCAACATAATGCTTCCTAGGCGAGTTAACAATACCCTCCAAACTGATACTGGAACCACTCAGTCTACTCTCTCTATAAAAGTCAGAAATGACTAAGTTATTGATGTTTAAAGATCGTTTTCTGAATTAGTAGAAACATGTAAGCACTTAATACCGAGTTCTGTATTGTATACATATTGTGCAAACTAAGAAATTTTCTACTGTATTGTTATCCTGTTTAACCTTTCAAATAAAAAATATTGAATTAAAAAATAATAACAGTAAAGAAGAGTTTTTCTATCTGTAGTTATGGTCCAGCTCCACAGGTTTTGGAAATGTGTTATTTTTCCTTCTTTCTCTAAACACTGCTAGAGATGCTCTTTGAGATTCACAGAATCCGGTGCAGGTGTGCAAGGTTATCAGCTTCCAGGTTTTATTGGCAAAGCCTTTTTGAACAAGCTGAAGTTAGAAGCTGATTGGTTACTTTACACAGCTGCAACAGACTTTGTGTGCACTAGTTTTAGTAAATCTCTTTATACTTTTAGTTTTTTTTTGCCATAAAATATACTAATTCTGAAGAAACATTGTTCTTCATATAAACATCATAACATGACTAATCATTGTAATCCCTCTACCTGGTATATGTAATCCTAGACTGTTTTTATTGTTTGACGCAAACTACCATTTAAAGGCTATAGCTTAGTCGTAACACAAGTGATTGTTCACATTCACTAATCTAGTTCACAAGATGCCTGGGAAGATCTAGGATGTCTCTAAATTACATAAAATCACAAAGAAACAGAGCACAATGGACTCGGACATCACCTAAGACACTACTTTATTCCCAAAATCAATTAGAATTCTCAAAAACAAGTATAAATTGCAGGCATGTAAGAGCATTATCATCAATCAATAGGAGATGTGAGGAGCTCCAGTCTGTAGTATTTGATGGAAGGTTATGTAGCAAAGTATTTAACCTCTTCCAGCCTAATGAGAACCTTCAAGGTCAAAGACAGCCGACATCCTTCCATATATAGTGGGTGCAAAGATGGTGAAAGTCATTGGGTGCCAGACACTTCTTGGATGCAAAAGAGGTTTTATTTCTTTTAACAGTCCTTTTATATTTTGAAGGGAAAGAGGGTTAGGGCCAGGACACCCTTAAGTAGTTGCAATTTCAGTTAGCAGACCCCAAGACTTCAATAGGAGGACAGCCGTACAGAAAAAGGCCCCAGCAAGGTGCCACTTTTGTACGTGCAGGATTGCTGTCTCCTATGACAACAGAACTTAACAGTTCCTAATGCAAAGATCAACAGTTCTCTCAGCTTCACTACAATGTCCGCTTGTAGCTCCTCAGCCCCTTCAGCTCCTAGAGTCTCAATGGACCCTTTGATTCACTGACTCTGAATCCCGTGAGCTCCTCAAGGCTTTTGCATTGATATCTCCCTCAAGTGTCACCCACACTTCCCTGCTGGGTCCCTAGCTTGGCACTCCAGATACCTTTCAAGCTTCACCCCTTTTAACCGGCTCAGTCCCTGGCTTGACACACAAGGCTGCTCTGCAAGCATCACCTCCGCTGGTTGGGTCCCAGACTTGATCACCGCCTGAAGTTTCCAGATTCTCCACTGTGCCTGTTCAGTGAGAATGTTGCTCCGGTACTTGCTTCAGTTACTCACTGTGGTCCCTGGTAAAGGAGGTTGGTCCCTTAGTGACGACAGCTTCCCTTCTACCTCCGACAACTACAGGTTCTCCGGCCGGCAGAACCATCACTTTTGGTTGAACCGCAAGCCGCAGTCCCAACCCTGCGATGCCCTCTTACTTCTGGATAGGCCCTCACACAGCCTGGCAGCCAGATGCCCCCGGGATGGGCCCAATCTCCAGCCTAGCAGACCGGGGCAGACGATACACGTCCACCCAGACGTCACAGAACATGGATCACCTGACCTCACCTGAATATATAGGTTCTCCCAGCAGGCCAAGGATTTCAAGAAAACCCCTGCCCATTGGCTCAGATACCCCATATACCCATAACCCCATAGACCCACCCACATCAACTCCCACAGCTGCTACAAGTGACTCCCATAGCCTGCGCTGAAACTACAGAGGTGCAAATGATCATGGAAAATGTAGTATCAGGACTGGCAAAGTAAGGAAAGAGGAAGTCAGAGAAATTAGAAATTCAGCCAGGAGAAGTGACATCACAGACACAGAAACCTGCTTTATAGAGCTAAAGTAGGTAAGATACAGATAAACTGACACTGGGATTGTGATTCATTTACATGCACAATGCATCTGTTGTTTTGGGGAGGAAAACCTGGAGTTCAGCTTTAAAGGCTAAGTGCACCTTTTTTTTCTAAATTCCAGCTTCCCTATGCCCAATATAGTATTCATGTACTTTTGTTTTGCAAAAATATCAAAGCTTTCCATAAAATCTACAGATGCGCACTTTAGTGTCCTAGGAAAAAGGGGTTTGTACCCCCCTTCAAAAAATAGGACTTTAAGTTGGCAAAAACACTAGTAATTTCGTAAAAATTTGTTATAATTTATTATACAAAGAAGACCAAAAAGACTATGCTTAAAAAATTACATATGATGATTATTAATACAAACACTGACAGAAAACACAGTTACACATATAACAATATCTTGTGATGAAAATATGGCGATACATATAGTAGTTTTGCTCCAATGTCCAGTAGCACTTTCCGGTGTCCAGCATCCAGGATAAGTCCTAGTGGCATCCAACGCGCTTCAGGCTCAAAGTCCTTTCATCAGGGGTAATTATATAGGAGAATTTATATTCTAGACCAGATGAGTGGCATCCCAATCAAGATCAGAGAATGGTGACATTGCAGAAAAAATATGTAAATATAGCGTTATCAGTGGATGGCGAGTATGAATGTTTTTGTTTAACCTACACCCTTGAAGAATTTTTGACCCAGTGGGATATAATCAAATAAACTGGTCCTTCTGATAGAAGTTTTGAATAGGCACAGCCATACAACTTGTACTTTTAGACGAGGAATGTCATAGTATAAGCAACTTAGGGATTTTAAATAAAATCCTGCATTCAATAATGCTGTTGCAAAACAATAGCTGCTAGTGTGTGTTCAAGCTGTATTACGGGGGTCCATGAAGTACATCCACACTGGCAACGTTAAACCTTGCCAGTGTGGATGTACTTCACGGACCCCTGTGCATTATCGAATGCAGGATTTTATTTAACCACCTCAGCCCCGGAAGGATTTACCCCCTTGCTGACCAGAGCACTTTTTGCGATACGGCACTGCGTCGATTTAACTTACAATTGCGCAGCCGTTTTTTGCGCTATAAACAAAAAAAGAGCGACAACTTTGAAAAAAAAGCAAAATTTTTTACTTTTTGCTATAATAAATATCCCCAAAAAATATATAAAACAAATTTCTTTCTCAGTTTAGGCCAATATGTATTCTTCTACATATTTTTGTAAAAAAATTGCAATAAGCGTATATTGATTGGTTTGGACAAAAGTTATAGAGTCTACAAAATAGGGACTAGATTCATGGCATTTTTATTATTCTTTTTTTTATTAGTAATGGTGGCGATCTGCAATTTTTATCGTGACTGCGACATTATGGCGGACACATTGGACACTTTTGACACTATTTTGGGACCATTGTCATTTATACAGCAATCAGTGCTATAAAAATGAAGTGATTACTGTGCAAATTACACTGGCAGGGAAGGGGTTAAACACCAGGGGCGATCAAGGGGTTAAGTGTATCCTAGGCAGTGTTGGTCATCTTACTTTAAAAAAGTAATTAGTTACATTACAAATTACTTCTCCCAAAAAAGTAATTGAGTTAGTAACTCAGTTACTACATTGGAAAAGTAATTAGTTACTCAGCAAAGTAACTGACTTTTTTTTTAAATATTCTTAGGGGCGGGTCTAGTATTACTGTAAGCAAGGGGCGCATTCCCCCCTGCACGTCTATTTCCCCCCCAACACATATATCTGTTCCCCCTCTGTACCCCACTACACGTCTGCCCCCCCCCCACACACATATATCTGTTCCCCCTCTGTACCCCACTACACGTCTGCCCCCCCCCACACATATATCTGTTCCCCCCCTGTACATCTGTCCCCCCCAAACTCACGGATCGGATCGTTGCAGAGTCACGGATCGGATCATTTTTCGGATCAGCAAATAATAATTGAATTTGCAAAAACCTTTGAAAATTCCACCACCATAAAGCCCCCACTGTAATATCCACGTCATCTCCCCAACTGTAATATTGTCTGGGTATAGCTGGGTACGGCTGGGTATCGCCGAGTATGGCTGGGTATCGCCGAGTATGGCTGGGTATTACCGCGTATTGCAGAGTGTGACGGAGTATGGCCAGGTGTTGCGGGGTATGGCAGGGTGTTGCAGAGTATTGCGCAGTATTGGCAGGGTGTTGCAGAGTATTGCGCAGTATTGGCAGGGTGTTGCAGAGTATTGCACAGTATTGGCAGGGTGTTGCAGAGTATTGCACAGTATTGGCAGGGTGTTGCAGAGTATTGCGCAGTATTGGCAGGGTGTTGCAGAGTATTGCACAGTATTGGCAGGGTGTTGCAGAGTATTGCACAGTATTGGCAGGGTGTTGCAGAGTATTGCGCAGTATTGGCAGGGTGTTGCAGAGTATTGCACAGTATTGGCAGGGTGTTGCAGAGTATTGCGCAGTATTGGCAGGGTGTTGCAGAGTATTGCGCAGTATTGGCAGGGTGTTGCAGAGTCTTGCGCAGTATTGGCAGGGTGTTGCAGAGTATTGCGCAGTATTGGCAGGGTGTTGCAGAGTATTGCGCAGTATTGGCAGGGTGTTGCAGAGTATTGCGCAGTAGTGGCACTGGCAGGGTGTTGCAGAGTATTGCGCAATATTGGCAGGGTGTTGCAGAGTATTGCGCAGTATTGGCAGGGTGTTGCAGAGTATTGCGCAGTATTGGCAGGGTGTTGCAGAGTATTGCGCGGTTTTGGCAGGGTGTTGCAGAATATTGGCAGGGTGTTGCAGAGTATTGCGCAGTATTGGCAGGGTGTTGCACAGTATTGCGCAGTATTGGCAGGGTGTTGCAGAGTATTGCGCAGTATTGGCAGGGTGTTGCAGAGTATTGCGCTGTATTGGCAGGGTGTTGCAGAGTATTGCGCAGTATTGGCAGGGTGTTGCAGAGTATTGCGCAGTATTGGCAGGGTGTTGCAGAGTATTGCGCAGTATTAGCAGGGTGTTGCAGAGTAGTGGCAGGGTATGGAGGGATGGCTGCTGCCATCCGATCTCTCCCCTCCACTGTACAGATCTGTACACAGAGGGGAGACCAGCGTCATCTTGACGCCGGTTTGTTTACAAAGTGATCGCTCCGTCATTTGACGGAGCAATCACATTGTAAACGGCCGACGGGTGCACCAAGATGGCCGCCGCTCCGGAGCTAGGCCGGAGCGGCGGCCATCTTGGTGCACCCGTCGGCCGCCGCTCCGGAGCTAGGCCGAAGCCGCGGCCTTTCCTAAGGCCGAGGCCGCGGACGGCTCCGCGATCGTGGCGGGTAATTGCGGTAACGCCGCCCCAGTAATGGGAACGGCGTTACCGCGAGGGGAAGAGTAATCAGTTTGATTACTCGTTACCCTCTAAAGTAACGGCGTTACGTAACGCCGTTTACTTTAACGGCGTTAGTGCCATCACTGATCCTAGGGAGTGATTCTAACTGTGGGGGGGATTGCCTCACTAGAACATAACAGAGATCACTGCTCCCGATGACAGGGAGCAGTAGATATCTGTCATGTTGGTAGGCAGAACAGGGAAATGCCTTGTTTACAAAGGAATCTCCCTGTTCTGCCGCTCCATGACACGATCATGGGCCCCCAGCAGACATAGAGTCTGCGGGACCAGCAGGCAGGTCACAGAGTACGCGGAGGGCACGTACGTGCGTGCCCACAATGCCGCGATTTAAAGGGGACGTACCTGCACACCCATTTGCCCAGCTGTGCCATTGTGCCGATGTACATCATCGTGCGCTGGTCGGCATGTGCTTAAAATCACATTTTGGCATGTAAAAAAACTAATGGCAAATGCTGCAAAACGCACAGTAATAAACGCCAACATATCCCATAAGCCACATATAGCACAGCCCATTTAAATCAGCAGACTGCCCTATGCTTGTCACAGGAAAAACGAGACACAAAATGTGCGCTCCCACTATGCTAGATGTGAATTGGGCCTGAAAGTGATGCAATAACACAAGAAAAATGAGGCTCCATTCTCATCTGTGCATTTCCTTGCATTTCAGAAATGCGCTGCACCAAAAATTGAGGTAAAAAAGCTCCCCTCTAAAAAAAAGTTCTGAAGCTTCTTTGGGGCGATTGCTGCATGTAATGTGGCACATTCAGGTGGATGGGCTGCTATATGTGTGATGAGTGAAAATGCTCCAAAATGCCTCCCCAAAAGCAGTCCCTGCACATTGCTCACGACATCAACAGTAAATGTAGAACATCGTGCACTTTGATTTTGGGTGATCAAACCATTGCGCCAACCATTTACTCTTTAGTACTTTTTGATATTTGTGAACAAGTATAGTTTTGGGCCTCTAAAAACCCGCTAGGGTGGTATCTTCCTGTTGTCTTTTTCAATGTTATTATTTGAGTTCCTGAGGGTCAATTAGTAAAATCCACTAGAATCCACCTATAACTCAAGGGTTGGCTCTGGGAGACATAATATTGGAAGAAACATCACAGTATCTGTTTATGTTCAAATGACTGTAAAGCTGACATACATAGGTCAGTATTTTCCTTTTAAAGAGCCAGTTGCAGAAAAAAAATAACTGACCTGATTCCCCCATCCATAAATTCAATGTGTATGCAGGAATTCTCCCCACTGTGTCAATGTATTCTGAAGGGGAGACTTTCCAAACATCAGAATACACAGATCAGCGCTGCACCCTATTGCCTGCGGTGCTGATTGAGTGGAAATATACTGACAGGGTGGTTGAGTAGGAGCTGATCAGTAAATCGGCTTCTGTTCAACCACATTGATTGAAATTCAGCTGGTCCTTTTGAAACTGGCTAACTTTCGCTCCATGTATGGCCAGCTTAATGCGGAGTTCCACCCAAAAATGGAACTTACGCTTTTTAAATCCCCCCCCCCCTCCGGTGTCACATTTGGGGAGGGGAGGGGCAGATACCTGTATAATCCAGGTATTTGCTCCCACTTCTGGGCATAGATCGCCACAGTATCCGCGACTATCTACGCCATGTCAGGCTCCTCCTCCGCTGTCTTCTGGGAGACACACAGGTCCCAGAAGACAGCAGGGACCAGTGGGATCACGCAGCGCGACTCGCCCATGCACAGTAGGAAACCAGACTGTGAAGACGCAAGGCTTCACTTCCTGATTCCTTTACCGAAGATCCCGGTGCCTCCACCCGAAGCCCAGAGACAGATCGGCTTCAGGTGAGGATACCTGGGCAGGTAAGTGTCCATATATTAAAAGTCAAAAGCTTCAGTATTTGTAGCTGCTGACTTTTATTTATTTATTTTTTGGCAGAACTCCGCTTTAAGTGATTTTCACTTAACCCCCTACCCCCTGCCTACCATCAAGCATACACCCATTGTTTCTATTCAGTTAAAAAATAAAGAGGAGTTTGAATATGTGTTTGGTATTCAATTATTTTCAAACACAATATGACAAAAATTAAAGCTTATCTTCTTTATTTTCTGAAAAGAATTCCTGATAATTACAATTTCATTTTATTCTCTTTATCTAAGGATTTTTTTTGCACAGCTATGAAGAGAAACAGTTGGTGCTAATGATGAATGTAACTTGTAAAAAAACACATTAGTCTGCATTAGGTTATACATAGAAAGAAACTTTTATCTCCTGTTTGATCATCAAATTAAATAGCCTACTGACTAATGTATTATAATGAAATAGCTATTCCACATGATATTTGTCTGGGGATACTGAATGGAAAATGAATGCAAACAGAAAATGTTCCATTACTGTCAAGATCATTATCCTGGAAATCTGTGAATGTTTATATGTGACATAGCTTCCTCTAAAGTAAACTTCTGCAGATCCGCTCTGACACCTGCTAAATGCTTAAACATTTGCAAGATCTGAAAAATAAACAATTAACTGCTGGGCAAATTAATATCACTGTGTGAATTATTCCTGGCATGTTATTCATTTTTTTGGGGCAAGACAAAGAAATCAATACTCCACTAAACTTCCCTTAGCACACAATTAATGAACTGATAGAAAACAAATCATCAATAATTATATATTGTAGACATTTTCCTATACATTTTGTTTGTAGCAGAATAAAGTACACTAGCTGATAGTTTTGAGAGCTGATCATTCTGTGTTATATCTAGAATAGGGATGAGCCGAACACCCCCCCGTTCGGTTCGCACCAGAACCCGCGAACGGACCTAAAGTCCGTGCGAACTTAAGAACCCTATTAATTACAATGGACGCGAACGTTCAAAATCAAAAGTGCTAATTTTAAAGGCTAATATGCATGTTATTGTCATAAAAAGTGTTTGGGGACCTGGGTCCTGCCCCAGGGGACATGTATCAATGCAATTTTTTTTTTAAAAACGGCCATTTTTTCAGGAGCAGTGATTTTAATAATGCTTAAAGTGAAACAATAAAAGTGTAATAGTCCTTTAAATTTCGTACCTGGGGGGTGTCTATAGTATGCCTGTGAAGGGGCGCATGTTTCCCATGCTTAGAACTGTCCCTGCACAAAGTGTAATTTTTGCAGGAAAACAAGCTATTTAAAATCACTTGCGGCTAATGAATTGTCGGCTCCCGTAACACAGAGAACAGTCATTCATTGAAAGTCATTGATAAAAAAAAAAAAAAGCATGGGGGTCAATGCAATTCAATTACCAGGCCCTTCAGGTCTGCTATGGATATTAAGGGGAACCCCGGCCAAAAAAAAAAAAAAAGAAAAAATGGCGTGGGGTCCTCCTCAAAATCCATACCAGACCCATTGTGGGCCGCTCGCATCACACGAATTTGATGCAAGCCCGAAATAGTTCTGGGCTCGCCGAGCGGGCGAACGCCCGATGTTCGATTCGAACATGGGTTCGAATCGAACACCGGGCCCATCCCTAATCTAGAAGTATATTTTTTGGGGATCATATTCTTGAACCAAGGCATTTGAACGTGCGCCACCTGGTGACCCCGCCCCCCTCTGACATCATGGGGAAAGCCATAGGGAATTCCCCATGACGTCCCCGTGCGTCAGAGGGGGCGGTGTCACCAGGTGGCCCCGCCCTCCGTTATAAAAGACCTGTCAGACGCAGCGAAGCCTCACACAGCGGGAGCCTCCCATTGCGCGGAGCGGCCCAGAAGAGACACCGACGCCAGTGGAAAAAGATGCCGGATGAGAAGACCAGAGCAAGAAGAAGCGGATCGGAGGAAGAAGAAGATGGAAGAAGAAGATGGAAGAAGATGCCGGAAGGAGAATGAAGAAAGATGAAAGATGATAAAACCGAAGGATGAAGGATGAAGAAAGGAAGAAGGAAGAAGACCAGAAGAAAGAAGATTTTAATAAAGGAATTGTCAAAGACCGTCTCCTGTCATTTTTACAATTTTTGACACTTTTTTGGTGAAATGGTAGGGGTACTTTTGTACCCCCTTACCATTTCACACAGGGGGGGGGGCGGGATCTGGGGGTCCCCTTGTTAAAGGGGGCTTCCAGATTCCGATAAGCCCCCGCCCGCAGACCCCCACAACCAATGGCTAGGGTTGTGGGGAAGAGGCCCTTGTCCTCATCAACATGGGGACAAGGTGCTTTGGGGGGGACCCAAAGCACCCTCCCAATGTTGAGGGCAAGTGGCCTGGTACGGTACAGGAGGGAGGGGGGGCTCTCTCGTTCCCCCTCTTTTCCTGCGGGCTGCCAGGTTGCGTGCTCGGATAAGGGTCTGGTATGGATTTTGATGGGGGACCCCACGCCATTTTTTTTTGGCCGGGGTTCCCCTTAAAATCAATCCCAGACCTCAAGGGTCTGGTATGGATTTTGAGGGGGACCTCACGCCATTTTTTTTGGGCTGGGGTTCCCCTAAATATCCATAGCAGACCTGAAGGGCCTGGTAGTTGAATTTGGGGGGACCCCCGCGCTTTTTTTTTTTTATCCATGACTTTTTTTTTATCAATGACTTTCAATGAATGACTGTTCTCTGTGTTACGGGAACCGGCAATTCATTAGCCGCAGATGGCTGCCTTAGATGACACAACAGGATGAAGAAATGAAGGAAGGTGTTTTAATGTGATACTGCAATGCTGTACTAACAGCACGCACACACTAATCCCCAGAATCACAGCACAGATAATGTCAGCAGTCAGCAGCACTGCAGAATGGATCACAGCACATAATATCACTGACAAGCTGGAACACAATATATGAGGCCACCAGCGCGGCGGCCTTATATAATGTGGGGCGTGTACTAAACCCCCTGAGCTATAATTGGCCACAGGCATCCTGTGTGTGGCCAATTATGGCTCTCCTCGCCGCTGGCTCTATGATTGGCCAAGCATGTTCATGGTCACAGTTCATGCTTGGCCAATCATCAGCCAGCAATGCACTGCGACTGGCGCAGTGCATTGCGGGCCGCTCGCATCACATGAATTTGATGCGAGCGGCCCAAATAGTTCTGGGCTCGCCGAGCGGGCGAACGCCCGATGTTCGATTTGAAAATGGGTTCGAATCGAACACCGGGCCCACCCCTAATCTAGAAGTATATTTTTTGGGGATCTTATTCTTGAATAATAATACATTTTAAAGTGGTTGTAAACCCATATAAAAAAAAAACAAAAAAACAAAAGACAAAGGCATAATGAGCTAGTATGCATTACAAAAAAAAAAGTCAAGTTTAGAGGTGCGCCCGTTCAACCTATGCAAATGCATTTGCGTTGCTTGACATTTACTAAAGGCGCAGTGAACCTAGGCATTTGAATGTGCGCAAATGCCGCTTGCGCATGCGCAGTGCATAAATTGACCTCACTCAGTTCTAAGTGTACTTGCAGGCGCAGCAGGCTTGTTCAGAAAAAGTTACTTTCTCATTCTATTTTAGGCATATTTGTTACTTGGGCAGTTATTACTATACTTCCTCACATTACCCACATCTCCCCATAATATTGGCACTTCCAGCTTCTTTAAATTTTGAGTTGAAGATGCCGTGTGCCATGTCTATAGTGCACCGAGAATACTATAGTAAATGGGGAATTGCACTGTGTTACAGGCGCAAATGTTTTGCAAATACGAAAACGGCCATTGTGCAGTGGCGCAAACCGTTCGTAAATCAGCCCCATTGTGTTTTTTTTTCTTTTGTTTATATGCAGAGGTGATCAAATACCACCAAAAGAAAGCTCTATTCGTGGGAAAAAAGGTACGTCAATTTTGTTTGGGTATAGCGTCACACGACCGCACAATTGTCAGTTAAAGCGACGCAGTGCCGTATCGCAAAAAATGGCCTGGCCATTGAGCAGCCAAATCTTCCTGGGCTAAAGTGGTTAAACATGTAAAGTGTAAACTGTAAAGTGGAAATCCAAACAGAATACGGTGGGGAAGGGTAATAATCTTAAATTAGGTTTTTATTGTTGCATATCCATTGAGAAGAATAGGGTTTAAAGGGAAACCATTCCAGTAGGGATCCATCTTCAATTAAAACACATAAGGATGATTTATTAAAACTGGAGAGCACAAAATCTGGTGCAGCTGTGCATGGTAGCCAATCAGATTTTAACTTGCTTGTTCAATTAACCACTTGCCGACCGCCCCCTGTATATATACGTCGGCAGAATGGCTCGTACAGGCAGAACCACGTACCTGTACGTGCCATTCTTCCGGCGGGTGGGGTGTCCGATCGGAACCCCCTCCGCCGGCGGGGACGGTCGGCATCGCTTCAGGAGCGATCCGGGACGAGGGGACGGCCAGTGGTTTCTGGCCACCCCCTCGCGATCGCTCCTGGCGAATGAAAAGCTTCCCCTTCCTGTCTATTGTATAGACAGGAAGGCGGAAGTGATGTCACGCTCGGTGCGCCGGTCTATGTGACCGGAACGCCGAGCAGAGAACATGTAAAGGTTAGTGCACAAACAGTACACTGACACCAGTACACATAGGCACACAATCCACCCCCCTGTCACCCCCAGATCACCCCCCAGATCACCCCCTCCCCCCCCAGTCACAGTGTCACTAATTGCAGTGATCATTTATTTACTGATCACTGCATTTAGTGTCAGTGTGATTGTAATAACTGTCAGGGCAGTTAGTTTTAGGTCCTAGGTAGCCCCCTACCCCCCCCTAATAAAGGTTTAACCCCTTGATTGCCCCTAGTTAACCCCTTCACCCCCTTTTGCCAGTGTCACTAAGCGATCGTTTTTCTGATCGCTGCATTGTGTCGCTAGGTAACCATTTTTTTTTTATTTTAACCGCCATGTTTTATATAGGTTCATAAATAGTTTTATAGGTCAGGTACCCCCATATTACAACCTAAATAAAGGTTTTAACCCCCTGATTGCCCCTAGAGTTAACCCTTTCACCAGTAATCACCGTATAACTGTCACTGGTGACGCTGGTTAGCCAGTTAGTTATTTCGTTATTTAGGTTCCCCGTCAGGTTTTTATATAGCGTCAGGTACCCCCATATATTACCTAATAAAGGTTTAACCCCCTGATTGCCCCTAGTTAACCCTTTCACCCCCTTTTGCCAGTGTCACTAAGCGATCGTTTTTCTGATCGCTGCATTAGTGTCGCTAGGTAACCAGTTTTTTTTTAGGTTAACCGCCATGTTTATATAGGTTCATAAATAGGTTTATAGGTCAGGTACCCCCATATTACAACCTAAATAAAGGTTTTAACCCCCTGATTGCCCCTAGAGTTAACCCTTTCACCAGTGATCACCGTATAAAATGTCACTGGTGACGCTGGTTAGCCAGTTAGTTATTTCGTTATTTAGGTTCCCCGTCAGGTTTTTATATAGCGTCAGGTACCCCCATATATTACCTAATAAAGGTTTAACCCCCTGATTGCCCCTAGTTAACCCTTTCACCCCCTTTTGCCAGTGTCACTAAGCGATTGTTTTTCTGATCGCTGCATTAGTGTCACTGGTGCCGCTAGGTAGCCAGTTTTTTTTTTTGTATTACTGTTACGGGTGACGCTGGTTAGTTAGCTTGTTTTTTATACTGTCAGGGCACCCGCCATTTATTACCCAATAACGGTTTAACCCCCTGATCGCCCGGCGGGTGATATCAATTAGGTTTTAGGGTCAAATAAGGTCTGCGTCGCCCCAGGTTAGTGCCAGTACCGCAAACACCCACGCGCAAAGCATACACCTCCCTTAGTGGTATAGTATCTGAACAGATCAATATCTGATCTGATCAGATCTATACTAGCGTCCCAGCAGTTTAGGGTTCCAAAAAAACGCATTGTTAGCGGGATCAGCCCAGATACCTGCTAGCACCTGCGTTTCCCCCCTCCGCCCAGCCCAGCCCAGCCCACCCAAGTGCAGTATCGATCGATCACTGTCACTTACAAAACACTAAGCACACATAACTGCAGTGTTCGCAGAGTCAGGCCTGATCCCTGCGATCGCTAACATTTTTTTTTTGTGGTAGCGTTTTGATTCAGTCGCTAACAGTCAGGAGCTTTTTTACCTGTGAATCTCAAAAAAATAAAAAAAACAAAAATAGTTGTCGTTTTATTGTTCTCTCTCTCACTCTATTCTCTCTCTATTGTTGCTCTTTTTTTACTCCATTCTATTCTGCAATGTTTTATTATGTTTTATCATGCTTGCTTTTCAGGTATGTAATTTTGTTTACTGTGTTTTAGTGTTAAGCATTTTTTTGTTTTCAGGTGCGCCATTCAGTTGCAGCGCGGATTTATTTATCTTGACAGCAACAGCGTTTGCTCCCACGATACATAAAGCCGCGACTCCAACGCTGTAGGAGGTGATTTCACCACCACAGTTAAAAAAAAGAGCATATGTGCCGAAGCATGGGGGCAGCAGGGGGGGCGGAGGAGCGATTGGCTCCTAATGCCACGTACATACGGTCGAAATTCCGACCGTGTGTACACGGCATAACTTTTGCGGGAGGATGCCCCCATGCATCGGCATATATAAATGGTGCATGTATGCCCATCATTAGAAGTGGGTGGATGAAGGGAGGTATTCTAATGGTGGGCATACCCACCAATCAATCTCTTTTTTTCGTTCAGCCAAGAGGCTGCATGAAAAAAAAAAAGATTACAATATATGTCCAGTATGTTGCTGGACTTTGAATGGTTATACCAGAATGATGCCTGCAGGTTTAGGTATCATCTTGGTATCATTCTTTTCAGCCAGTGATCGGCGTTCATGTAAAAGCAATTCTAGCGGGTAATTAGCCTCTAGACTGCTTTTACAAGCAGTGGGAGGGAATGTCCCCCCTCCCGGATATAAACCGCGCCATTGGGAAATTGGGAAAGCATTTTATCACACCAATCTTGGTGTGGTCAGATGCTTTGAGGGCAGAGGAAAGATCTAGGGTCTAATAGACCCCAATTTTTTTCAAAAAAAGAGTACCTGTCACTGCCTATTGCTATCATAGGGGATATTTACATTCCCTGAGATAACAATAAAAATCATAACAAAGAAAAAAAATGGAAGGAACAGTTTAAAAATAGAATAAAAAAGCTAAATAAATAAAAAAAAAACTAAAAAAAAAAAAAAAAAAAGCACCCCTGCCCCCCCTTCTCTTGCGCAAAGGCGTACACAAGCGTTGGTCTGGCGTCATATGTAAACAGCAATTGCACCATGCATGTGAGGTATCACCGCGAAGGTCAGATCGAGGGCAGTAATTTTAGCAGTAGACCTCCTCCGTGAATCTAATGTGGTATCATGTAAAGGCTTTTAAAGGCTTTTAAAAATGTATGTAGTTTGTCGCCACTGCGTGTTTGTGCGCAATTTTAAAGCATGTCGTGTTTGGTATCCATGTACTCGGCCTAAGATCATATTTTTTATTTCATCAAAAATTTGAGCAATATAGTGTGTTTTAGTGCATTAAAATAAAAAAAAGTGTATTTTTTCCACAAAAAATGCGTTTGAAAAATCGCTGCGCAAATACTGTGTGGAAAAAAAAAATGCAACACCCACCATTTTAATCTGTAGGGCCTTTGCTTTAACAATATATATAGTGTTTGGGGGTTCAACGTAATTTTCTTGCAAAAAAAAAATATGTTTTCATGTAAACAAAAAGTGTCAGAAAGGGCTTTATCTTCAAGTGGTTAGAAGAGTGGGTGACGTGTGACATAGGCTTCTAAATGTTGTGCATAAAATGCCAGGACAGTTCAAACCCCCCCCAAATGACCCCATTTTGGAAAGTAGACACCCCAAGCTATTTGCTGAGAGCAATGTTGAGCCCGTTAAATATTTTTTTTTTTTGTCCCAAGAGATTGAATAATGAAAAAAAAAAAATATATATATTTTTTTTACAAAAAGTTGTCACTAAATGATATATTGCTCAAACATGTCATGGGCATATGTGGAAATACACCCCAAAATACATTCTGTTGCTTCTCCTGAGTACGGGGATACCACATGTGTGGGACTTTTTGGGAGCCTAGCTGCGTACGGAACCCCAAAAACCAAGCACCGCCTTCAGGCTTTCTAAGGGAGTAATTTTTTTATTTCACTTCTCACTGCCAATCACAGTTTCGGAGGCCATGGAATGCCCAGATGGCATAAAACCCCCCAAAATGACCCCATTTTGGAAAGTAGACACCCCAAGCTATTTGCTGAGAGGTATTGTGAGTATTTTGCAGATGTCGCTTTTTGTCACAAAGTTTTGAAAATTGAAAAAAAAAAAAAAAAATTTTTTTTTCTTTACTTTCTTCATTTTCAAAAACAAATGAGAGCTGTAAAATACTCACCATGCCTCTCAACAAATAGCTTGGGGTGTCTACTTTCCAAAATGGGGTCATTTGGGGGGGTTTTGTGCTATTTTGGCATTTTATGGCCTTCGAAACTGTGATAGGTAGTGAGGAGTGAAATCAAAGATTTGCACCCTTAGAAATCCTGAAGGCGGTGCTTGGGTTTCGGGGCCCCGTACGCGGCTAGGCTCCCAAAAAGTCCCCACACATGTGGTATCCCCATACTCAGGAGAAGCAGCAAAATGTATTTTGGGGTGCAATTCCACATATAACTATGGCATGTGTGAGCAATATATCATTTAGTGACAACTTTTTGAAGAAAAAAAAAATTCTTTTTTTTTTTTGTCTTTATTCAATCACTTGGGACTAAAAAAAAAAATATTCAATGGGCTCAACATGCCTCTCAGCAAATAGCTTGGGGTGTCTACTTTCCAAAATGGGGTCATTTGGGGGGGTTTTGTACTTCTCTGCCATTTTAGCACCTCAAGAAATGAAATAGGCAGTCATAAATTAAAAGCGGTGTAAATTCCAGAAAATGTACTCTAGTTTGTAGACGCTATAACTTTTGCGCAAACCAATAAATATACGCTTATTGGCATTTTTTTTACTAAAGACATGTGGCTGAATACATTTTGGCCCAAATGTTTGACTAAAATTGAGTTTATTAGATTTTTCTTATAACAAAAAGTAGAAAATCTCTTTTTTTTTCAAAATTTTCGCTCTTTTTCCGTTTATATCGCAAAAAATAAAAATCACAGAGGCAATCAAATACCATCAAAAGAAAGCTCTATTTGTGGGAAGAAAAGGACGCAAATTTCGTTTCGTTACAAAATTGCATGACCGCGCAATTACCAGTTAAAGTAGTGCAGTGCGAAATTGAAAAAAGACCTCTGGTCCTTAAGCTGACAATTGGTCCGGGGCTGAAGTGGTTAAAGCTGAACTCTTATTGCGATTTTTTTTTACCAAAAATATGTAGAAGAATACGTATCGGCCTAAACTGAGGAAAAAAAAAATTGTTATATATTTTTTGGGGATATTTATTATAGAAAAAAGTAAAAAATATTGCATTTTTTTTTCAAAATTGTAGCTCTATTTTTGTTTATAGCTCAAAAAATAAAAACCACATAGGTGATAAAATACCACCAAGCTCTATTTGTGGGAAAAAAAGGACGCCGATTTTGTTTGGGAGCCACGTCGCACGACTGCGCAATTGTCAGTTAAAGCGACGCAGTGCCGAATCGCAAAAAGGGGCCTGGTCCTTTAGCTGCAAATTGGTCTGGGGTTTAAGTGGTTAAAGTCTTGTAAGGGGGAGTTCCTTTGTCACTCTACTGTCTTTTTGGGATGTAGGCCCAGCCCATCGGTCAACCATACCACACCTCTCCTCTTTGTATGTGCACCTGCTTTTGCATTGTCCAGTTTTAGTAAATTAATCCAATTGTTTAGTGGAGTGGGTAGGCTACAACCGGTGTCAGTTTTTGATTGCTGTATGTTCCAATGAAAGTTAACCCTCTCTTGAGTTAGAGAGGTGGGCTGATGATGTCACAACCTCTGAATCAGAGGTAGCTTTGTATGCATTGCTAGAATACATTGTTTTCTATAAATGTCTGAGCGTCGTTCAGATAGACTCTATTGTGTTCCAGCTATGAGACAGGAAGGTCTCGGCTCGCACCCAGAATACGGTGCTGTATGCTGTACTGTATGTAGCCTCCGCTACATACAGTTTTCACAGCACATTTAGCGGCCTCACATATTAGCTTGGCCCAAATTAACTATTTAAAGTGTAACAAAAGCTGGAGTTCAGCTTTATGTGCACCTGATTTAGAATTCTCCAGTTTTAGTAAATAAACCATATTTATGCCGCGTACACACGGCCGGACTTTACGTCAGAAAAAGTCAGATGGGAGCTTTTCATCGGACATTCCGACCGTGTGCATGCCCCATCTGACTTTTTCTGCTGGTAATTCCGACGGACTTAGATATAGAACATGTTCTAAATATTTCCGTCGGAAATGCAGACGGAGCTTAGTCCGTCGGCAAGTCCGGCCGTGTGTACGCGGCATTAGTGGAGTGGGTAGGCTACAACTGGTGCCAGCTTTTTATTGCTGTATGTTCCAATGGAAATTAATCCTCTCTTCCTGTCCCAGTGATAATTGGGTTAAATAATAATAAAAAAAATTATAATTTTTTTACAATATTTTATTTAACTTTGTTGCGCATGAAATTACTTCTGTTATCTGTATATCAAAAACTGAGGCCTACACTACTCTAGTAACGTAAATTCATAAAAAGTACAAAAAAAGACACAGAAAGATAATGGTTGAATTTAAAACATTACAAGCATCCGGTGAGTGGCATATCTTTCAACACAGGCAAAGCAAGGCAAAAGCGTCAAAGAAGAAGGAATCCAAACCTTGTACAATAATGTTATACTGACAGGAATAAACTCGGTACACGACATATACAGGCCTTTTAGGCAGTCATATACAATGTACAATATCTTTAACCAATGTTATATAAATAGGTCAGAACAATTGTCACATCCGATGATAAATGGAAACTGGGAAATCAATTTAGTCTACAGTTAATTAAATGCGGTTAATTAAGACGGAGTTCCAAGTCGATAATTGGACTGTTGTGTTCAGAAAAACAATGTATGCACACAGCGAGTAATCTTTAACAAAGTTTGCTGACAGTTAAAGCCTGGTGAGAAAAATAATTTTTCATGTCACAATGCTCTGACATTAACAAGTCATAATATGCAGCTGCACTGTTCCCACAGAGATACATACCATTATTACAAGGAAACAATGATGACATCTTTTTATAAACTCTCTATTGTGGATGGAAGACCATGAGACATGTAAACCATATTCACATCCCTTAGTACAAGATTATATAGCTTCTCTTAGCACATACAGTATATACAAAACATCTCCCAATGATGTCAATTCTAAAATGGCAAAACCTGTTCCTTACAGATTTAATTTAACCACTTAAGCTCCGGTAGGTTTTCCCCCTTTATGACCACTGCGTTACTTTAACAATTGCGCAGTTGTGCGATGCTGTGCCCAAATAAAATTTGTGTCCTTTTTCTAAAAAAAAATAGAGATTTGTTTTGGTTATATTTGATCACCTAACTAGCAGGCCCCTCCTGTATTGATTTGTATTGTAACTGTACTGTCTGCCCCCATTGTGGAAAAAGCGCTGCACAAACTGTTGGCGCTATATAAATCCTGTATAATAATAATAATCACCTCTGCAGTTTTTTTGCCATAAACAGAAAATACGACAGATTTGAAAAATGTAAAACAATAGTTTTTACTTTCTGCTATAAAACACCTTTTAAAAATCGAATTTATTCATACATTTAGGTCAATATGTATTCTGCTACATAATTTTGGTTAAAAAAAAAATCCCAATAAGCATATATTAATCGGTTTGCGCAAAAGTTATAGCTATATCTACAAACTATGGAATATATTTGTGGAATTTTTATTTATTTATTTTTTTTATTTATTTATTTTTCTACTAGTAATGTCTGCTACTTATAGCGGGACTGTGACATTGCAGCAGACAAATCGGACACTAAGTGACATTTTTGACACTTATTTTTTTTTTATTTATTTATTTTTCTACTAGTAATGTCTGCTACTTATAGCGGGACTGTGACATTGCAGCAGACAAATCGGACACTAAGTGACTTTTGGGAACCAGTGACACTAATACAGTGATCAGTGATAAAAAATATGCACTGTCACTGTATTAATGACACTGACTGGGAAGGGGTTAACATCAGGGGCGATAAAGGGGTTAACTGTGTGCCTAACCTGTGCTTGGTTACTGTGTGGGAGGTGCTTGTACTATGGGAAGACAGAGATCCTTGTTCCTGCTTTGCAGAAACACAGGATCAATACCCTACCTACTGACAGAACGGCAGTCTGCCTTGTTTACATGGGCTGACCGCCATTCTGCTTGTGTCCCAAATGATGATGGACATCGAATCCACTAGATCCCCTGATGGGCTCCCGCTGTGTCCATCACAGCGGGTCGCTAGTGTCGCGCGTATTCGTTCCAGACCCGGAGGTGCAGGATCATGTACTAGGTATGTGATCTTGCACAGGAGAGCCGCCTTGCCGCCGTATATATACAGTAAATGGTCGGCAAGCGGTTAAAGAGAATACTCTGATTTTGTCCAGATACTGTTTAGATGTTAGTTTCACTATATAGTAAACATGAAAAAAGCGTGCCCAGCAAACATTTATTATTATTATAAACTCATGCACTATAAGAAGACACTAAAACTTTAGATTCCCCCATGTCTATGTCTTTTAAAAATTACTTTGAGCCAGACATGACTGACGTCAATAAAGGGACTTAAATGCTCCTTGTGACTCTTCTAATTGTTGACTCTTCTTTTTCTACTATGTTCCCATCTGTGTCATAGAAACATAGAAACATAGAGTGACGGCAGAAAAAAAACAAGTGGTCCATCGAGTTTGTTTGTCCCAAGTATGCTTTTAATTTAATGTTGACTGGCTCACTACCTCTGTTTGAAATCTATTCCAAGCATCAACTACTCTTTCTGTAAAATAATACTTTCTAAGATTAGTTTTGAACTAAGGTCATGTCCCCTGTTCTTGATCTTGGCTTCATATTAAAAATACTGCCCTCCTGAACCTTATTCACCCAATGATGTATTAAAAGGTTTCAATCATGTTTTCTCATTCCCTTCTTTCCTTCAGACTGTACATATTAGGTTCCTGAAGTCTCTCCTGATGTGTTTTTATTCCTTAGACCTTTCACCATTTTGTTACATTTTTTAAAAAGAGGTCTCTAGAACTGCACACAGTATTCTGAATGAGGTCTGATTAAAGATCTATATAGGGTAATCAGGACCTCCTTCCACCTACTGGTGATCCCTCTGATGCATCCTAGATTTCTCTTCACTTTTTCTACTGCATGGCCATACTGTTCGTTCAGTTTGCAATCGTCTGAAATAAGTATCCCCAAATCTTTTTCCTCTGTAGTGCTGGCCAACACTGTACCCCTAATGATTTACTCTTTCAGGGTATTCAATGTCCCTATGTGCATTATTTTACATTTAGAAACATTGAATTGCAGTTGTCACTGCTTTGACCAATCTTCCAACAAGGTAAAATCATGTTTCATGTTACAGACACCTCCAGGGATATCAACCCCATTGCATCCCTACTAACAGCAAAAAGACACATACCTACCAAACCTTTTATTTATAATACTTACAAATGGATTAAACAGAACAGGACCTAGTACAGAACCTTGTGGTACACCAGTAGACTGGTCTTTGTTCTGAATGAACCTCAATTACAACCCCACTCTGGTATCTAACCTTTAACTCAAGGGCCTTGAAACGTTCTAAACAATGGGCCACTTTACTGTCCTTCAGACTTTAGGAGGGCCGGACTGTGGCCAGTGGGAGTAGAAAAGTTCCAGACATCAGTGGGAAAAAATAATTATCCATTGTTTATTTCAAAGATAGTAATTGTGCCCAATTATTGTAAGTGGGAAGAATTGTGCCACATTGTTGATGTCAGAAGAGGTTTTCTTCTGATGACTCTTCCATGAAGACCATATTTGTACAAGTATCTCTTTATAGTGGAATAGTGTACCACAACTCCAGTGTCTGCCAGATCTTTCTGGATGGATCGTGCAGTCAAACGTGGAATTTGAATTGCTTTTTTCACAATCCTGCGAGCTGTTCTGTCTGATATTTTTCTTGGTCTTCCAGATCTTGCTTTAACTTCCACTGTTCCTGATGACTGCCATTTCTTAATTACATTCCAAACAGAGGATATTGACATCTGAAAACGCTTTGCTATCTTCTTATAGCCTTCTCCAGCTTTGTAAGCGTCAACTATTTTCAGTTTCAGTTTTCTAGACAACTGCTTAGAAGAACCCATGGTGCTGATTGTTGGGGCAAGGTCAGATGAGTCTGGCCATTTAAAACCTTTGAGATTGACATCACCTGGTCTTCCCAGATGATGATTGAGAACAATCCATGACACTGGCAGGTCTCAGCTTTGCAAAGGGGGCAGTGCATGCTATAAATTCTACAGGGTGCCCAAACTTTTGCAGACACCATTTTTTGGTTTTCTGTAATTTGTGTAAATGATGGAAATAAAATCTAACTTTTTTTGACATATTATAAGAATGTCTAATCTGTAATTTGATGCCATTTGGAGATTTTTCCATCTTTCCTTGGCTTCGTTATGCACATTAATACACATTTTTACCTGGGGTGCCCAAACTTTCGATCCCCACTGTATGTGGAACTGTATCAAATGCATTGATAAAATCAAGATAGATGTCAACAGCACCACCCTGGTCTAAAACATTAGTGATATAGTCAAAAATTCAATCAGATTAGTCTGACATGATCTGCCCATGATCGTTGGGTCCAGCAAGTTGTGTGTTTTAAGTGTTTTAAGTGATCAATGATGTTTCTTTTTAGGAGTGATTCCACTAAATGTTAAACTTACTGGCCTGTAATTGCCAACTTCTACCTTTCTATCCTTGTTGTAGGTAGATACACTTTTCGCTGCCAATCAATCATGAGGAACTTTTCCAGTTAGAAAACATTGATTAAAAACATCAGTTAATGGTCCAACAACTATACCTCAAAGTTATTTTATAACTCTGGGGATGAATACCATAAGGACCCATTGCTTTATTAACCACTTCAATACTGGGCACTTTTACCCCCTTCCTGCAGAAGCCAATTTTCAGCTTTCAGCGCTGCCACACTTTGAATGACAATTACGCAGTTACGCACCACTGTACCCATATGACATTTTTATCATTTTTTTTTTTCACACACATGGAGCTTTCCTTTGGTAGTATTTAATAACTTTTTGCTAAAAAAAATGAAAAAAAGACAGAAGATTTGGAGAAAAATAATGTTTTTCTTCATTTCTGTTATACAATTTTGCAAAAAAAAATCTTTCTTCTCAAATTTAAGTCAAAATGTACACTGCTATATTATTTAGTCTGTAGGAAAGTTCTAGAGTCCACAAACTACACACAATATAAATAAATGATATATATATATATATATATATATATATATATATATATATATATATATATATATATATATATATATATTATATATATGAAAATTGATCAATCATGATATACTGACAGCCTCATCTCATTTCTTGATGTTTGAAAATATCAGGACAGACAAATATCCCCCAAATAACCCCTTTTTGGAAAGTAGACAGTCCAAGCTATTTAGTAAGAGGTATAGTGAGCTTTTGAAGTTGTCATTTTCTGTCACACTTTTTTGTAAAATAAGGAAATGTTGTTTTCAGAATTAAAAAAATGACATACTATCACCAGTGCAGTACAGCATTATCTTATCTTAACATTTTTTTTGTATTTTTTTATGAAATAATTTTCTTCTTTTTACAATTTTTTTAAATACAGTGACCAGAGCAATATAGCTTTACCACAGGATTTTCTTACACACTACAATTGCTTATAACTATGAATCTTACCTTTTAAAAGGAACCATTTTTTCTGAATGACAAACTACGCATTCAGAGTTTACTATTGTGATTATCTGTGATTGGCCACAGCTAATCACATGATACAGATGGTCTGTCTGTAGCATGTGATGACTGTGACCAATCACAGAGCTCATCACAACAGTACACAGTGAAAGACATGTAACAAAGCCTTTCATTGTGTACAATTGTCATGTGATCTGCTGTGATTGGCCACAGTGATCGCATGGTACAGGCAGTGGATGGGTGGATCAATTCATAATCATAATTATATAAATATAAATAATATAAATATAAAGCAGGTTATTATTGCCCTCTTACTAAACAATTTAAATATGATAGTTAATAGTGGGATGCCAGAGGTGGTAACCTAGTGGATTGTCATTGTATGACTGTAGGAAGGAACAAAAGACCAACCTACAAAAAAGAAAAAAGAAAACAAAGTGATCTAGTATGAAAGAAAACTTTTTTTTTTTTTTTTAAATCAAGTTTTTTGGAGGATTATACTTACATAAAGTTATATATACACATGAAAGCCAGGGGGCGCCAATCTGCCTGTACCTATCCTGCTCCAACAAAGAGGAACTGCCCAAGATAAAAAAAAAGCAATAATGTCAACCCCATCTTGGAGAAAGAGCTCTAAGGTCTAAAATCACTAATGCCTCTCATATTGACCTTAAATGATCGTCAGTAAGTGCCACACAAGGCTAATACTTTGCCCTTGAATTTCTAGTAGGGATAACTACTTTATAATTAATAAAGCTTTGCAATTACCCAGTCTGTTTCCTACTGTGCATGCACAAGTCGTGCTGCACTTTCTGAATAGTCTAATTTCACAATTTCACAATCTAATTCAGAGTTTCCTCTTCATGTTGTTTAGAAATAACATTGAACATACCAAAAGAACATAATTGTAGATCTTTGTAATCTCAGAAAAATCGAAATCAGCCTCCGTAAAACCAGAACTCTGTTGAGATTAATGAATTCTAGTCGCCAATCCTTCCCATGCTAAGCCACAGGAATAAGCCATTTGTTCAAAAACATATTCAATAAAACACAAATATAAACACAAATATAAGAAATGGGGACATTATTGCATTTTTCTATCTTGGAAAGTTCCTCTTTGTCAGAGTGGGATAGGTACAGGCAGACTACAAGAAAAGCAAAAATGGATGGTGTGCACACCTAGTGCATTACCAAAGATAATTTATAAAAATTGTATAAAAGTGGGTACTCACAAAATGCAACTGCCAATAGGCTCAGCCTAACTCTGAGGAAGGGGGTGCTCCCCGAAACGTGTTAGATGTGCCACGTATTCTGTGCATGTCCATACACTGTATCTATATGGCTTATTGGCAGTTGCATTTTGTGAGTACCCATTGTAAGGAAATGTATGTGGGATCACTTTTTAACCACTTTCAGGACCAATTTGCAGCCAAAGGACCAGGCCCCTTTTTGCGATTCGGCACTGCGTCGCTTTAACTGACAATTGCGCGGTCGTGCGACGTGGCTCCCAAACAAAATTGAGGCCCTCTTTTTCCCACAAATAGAGCTCTCTTTTGGTGGTATTTGATCGCCTCTGCGGTTATTATTTTTTGCGCTATAAACAAAAAAGAGCGACAATTTTGAAAAAAACGCATTCTATTTTATTTTTTGCTATAATAAATATCCCCCAAAAATATATAAAAAAAAACATATTTTTTTCCTCAATTTAGGCCGATACATATTCTTCTACATATTTTTGGTAAAAAAAATCGCAATAAGCGATTATTGATTGGTTTGCGCAGAAGTTATAGCGTTTACAAGATAGGGATAGTTTTATAGCATTTTTATTAATAATTTTTTTATTAGTAATGGCGGCGATCAGCGATTTTTATTGTGACTGCGACATTATGGTGGACACATCAGACATTTTTGACACATTTTTGGGACCATTGTCATTTATACAGCAATCAATGCTATTTAATGCATTGATTCCTGTGTAAATGACACTTGCAGTGAAGGGGTTAACCACTAGGTGGCAGTGTAGGGGTTAAGTGTGCCTAGAGGTGTGTTTCTTACTGTGGGGGGGCGTGGCTGTCAGCTAGTGAATGCTGATCTCTGCTCCAATCACAGGGAGCAGAGATCGGCGTCACTAGTTGCTAGGCAGAATGGGGAGATGCTGTTTATTTCCGCATCTCCCCGTTCAGCCTTCCCGTGAGATGATCGCGGGTGTCCCCGCGGCGATCGAGTTCGCGGGACCCGTGACCGGTCTCACGGGGGTCCCGACCGGCGCGAGCGGCATCTTAAAGGGGATGGCATGGCGGCATCTTAAAGGGGACGTACCTGTACGCCCTTAAGCCTGTCCGTGCCATTCTGTCGATGTACATCGTCGTGCGCCGGTCGGCAAGCGGTTAAGGTTATTGAGTGTAGAGTTACCCTTTAAGATTTAATAATATTGTACAAAGATGTTTCTCTCACGCTTTTTCCTTTCTCTGGCGTGTGAAAGTTTACCAAAAGATTGCTGAGAACCTTGTCAAGGACATATATTGCGTAGAACATTCTTAGAATTAGAATTGTGAAGTTGAGTCTGAAAGGCAGAAATATTATGAATATCTTGCAGATCAATATTGATTGTATAACAAAATGCTTGAATGTGATTGGTTGTTCATGGGGCGTTACCCCTATGCAACCCCTTTTTGATTATTGCATATACTCAGTAGAGCTGGAAATAAACTGTATTCTCCGACCAACCATATACTGTGTATGGTCTATGATTACCTGTCCGGACAGAGAGAGTTTTTTTCCATTGACCGTCAAAGTCCAGCTGAGGGAAAGAGGGGCTGATACAGAGGACCTAACACCCACTTTTATACAATTTTTTATTAATAAATTATCTTTGGTAATGCACTAAGTGTGCGCGCCTTCCATTTTTGTTTTTCTTGTAGTTTTCCCATCTGAGGAAGGCAGCATCCATCCAGTTCTGGGATATACAATTTTTACCACCATTATCCTTAAAGAGGAAGTAAACCCTGATGGGTTTACTTCCTCTTTGTTTCCCTGCAAAGGTAGTAGCCCATTATGTGTCACTTACCTGACACAGGAGCCAGCGATGTCACTGATGTCCCCTGTTGCACGAAGCGTCCATCTTCTTTCCGGGTATCGCTGCTTCGTCGATGTGAGTGGCTGGAGTAGCAATGGCGTCACTTCGGTGCATGCGTGCGGGAGCCGTAAGTGACGCCATGTTTGCCTTTACTTGCAGCGTGCCCAGTGCGCCTGCACTGTTGTCTACGGTGCACATGTGCCATAGACAGCAGTGCCCTTTCTTTGTAAAATATCTCCTTAACCGTGTAGGTTAAGGAGATATTGCTTGGACCTACAGGTAAGCCTTAATATAGGCTTACCTGTAGGTCAAAGGGATCTGTAAGGGTTTACAACCACTTTAATACATGTTACCCCTCACCCCAGAAGACCTATTAGCACTGAAAGTGACTGTGTTTTAGGTACAGACAGATTGGCACCCCCTGGTGTTCGTGTGTATATATAACTTTATGTAAATATACTCTTCAAAAAAACTTGATTTAATATAATATAAGTTTCTTTCATGTCGGATTCCTTAGTTTTCTTTTTTTTATGCTGCTAAGCTGTTTTACTACCTTGAAAATGGTAAAAGAAAAGTCTCTGGAATTTTTCAAATTTAAACACTTACAGTATCTCACAAAAATGAGTACGCCCCTCACATTTTTGTAAATATTTTATTATATCTTTTCATGTGACAGCACTGAAGAAATGACACTTTGCTACTATGTAAAGTAGTGAGTGTACAGCTTGTGTAACAGTATAAATGTACTGTCCCCTCAAAAGAACTCAACACACACCCATTAATGTCTAAACCAGTGGCGACAAAAGTGAATACACCCCTACGTGAAAATGTCCAAATTGGGTCCAATTAGTCATTTTCCCTCCCAGATGTCATGTGACTCATTCGTGTTACAAGCATGTAAGAGCAAGAGATTGCAGATAGGAAGCGCCGCTGCTGGCATGCATTCCACCGACAACCGGAAGTGACGTCGTCTGAACTTGAAACCGTAAATTGCGTCAACAAGTTTCGCCCTCCCACAGGGCATTATCAAGGAGCTGATTGTTTTTTGCCAAGCTCGTCCAAACAAGCTATTTGCTTCACTAATCGATGGGAGCACTGTATGACTGTATGTAGCATCAGCTACATATAGCATACAGAGCTGTGTTCTGGAGCAGCTGGATGGGGCCTACCTGCCCCACACCTGGAACAAAATAGAGTTGGGTTGATCACTGCTCAGCCATTCACAGGAAGCCTTGTATTTCATCAGTGAACACAGGGTTTCTTCTTCCATTTCAGCCATATAGAGGGAGCTCATTAATGAAATACAAGGCTTTCTGTGAATGACTGATCAGCACTCAGCCTAACTCAATTTTGTTTCTGGAGCAGGATTGTTAGTCCCCATCCTGCTTCTGGAACATAGTGTTGTATACTGTATGTAGCTGATGCTACAGTTTATACAGTGCTCCCAGGAAACGCATCTATTAGTGGAGGACTAACTCGGTCCAAAAGAACTATATGAAATCACAAAAAACTTGTAGTTACACTGTAATGTTTAAAATATATGACTTATGAGCATTTGTTGTTGAACAATGATTGAAAAATGCAACTTTCCCAGTTTTTTAATCCTCATATTTCCATATAGTGAGCAACTGCAAATTATAATCTTGCGTTTTTTTTCCTTGTGTGAAAAAATATCACTTAACATTTCAAAAACAATTAACATGTTTCTCATTTACACTTGAAATGCTGTGACACTAAAAGAGTTGATCAAATGAGTTATCTATTCCCACATAGCAGTAAAATGAATAAATGAAAAACATGCCAGAGGTAAAATCAAGCTGGAATAACGTTATTCATTTTTAATATTCTTTAACTATGCAAAAAAATATACAGTAATTTAGCAAACCAATGTTAAGACTGTGGTCTTTCTCCCACATCCTAAGTAGCATTTGCATCCAGACTAGCTATTAGAGCTCTAGTGAAATTTTAGAAAAGCAAAAAGTGTAGTATAATGAGGAAGGTATTTGGAAAAAAAAAAACTTAATTCTAGCACACTTCTATGAATCAATTGTAAAAGCACATCTAAAAATAGGGGGTACAGTTTTTAAATGAGTTTGCAAATTTATAATTGGAAAAAATCTTACATAGAAGGTTGAAAATGATTTAAGTTTAGGAAAAAAAAGTCATGTTAGAAGCAGGTATGTGTGTATTTACCTGGGTTTTGCTCATGAACAGTTTTGAAAATCTTGTTCAAAGTTTTGCAGTTTTTCTGCATACCCTATTGAGGTCTATGCGGAAATTGAGTGAATCTAGTCCCTTCAATTCAAGCCATTTGAAGGACTAATAAGCAAGCTTTTGCCAAACAAAAGACATAGGAAGCCGGGCACTGTCATGGTGAGCATGTACCATCTGCAAAAAAATTAAATCTTTACCTTCACTCAACTGTCATCTGTCCTTAATGGATCCAACACACACTAATATGGCTAACATTAGCTCGCCCTTTTATAAAAAGGGGTTGGGTTATCCATTTCCTCAAATTGTTGGATTTCTGTTACTTGGCTGACTGGGGCAATGGTAATGCACTGCATTATAAGTTGTTCCTTATTTTTGGTGGCTAACCTGAAAGCTTTTTAGCTATAAGTTCATATTGTGGAAAACCTTTTCTTGGAAAGTCTTGAAAAGTCTTGGCAAACCCGAACCTCATACCTAGTTTAAAGCATGTTTTAATAATATTAAGATTTAGGACTGTAAACAGGACAAAGAGGGATAATTATGGAGGAAAAACAAAGATTTTGTTTAGGAAGGGCTCTTTTATGGTAAGATTAGTCACATTGTACAAAGTTCCACCTGTGTTTCACGTCAGATTTAGCAGACTTCCTGGAGGCCGCAGGAAAAGGACTGAACACCTCGTCTCCCATCACTGCCTTCCCGTGGAATAGGATGGACTAGGGACCAGACCCGACTGCACTACGTGCCACCAGCACAAAGATGAGCCTGTTTTTAATCTCCTTCCTGTACGTGCATTACCTCTTGTGTCATTAAACCAAACTAAATTTATTGCACTTAGGTGATGCTTCCTTTTGTTCCCTTGACATTGTACAAAGACCTACTGCATGAAGCAACAGTAACAAAACCATTAATTCAACATTAACCACCTATCTCCCAAGCCCATTCTGACACTTCTTTACTACCTGTAAAAATCATATATCTTTTTTTTTTGCTGGATAACTACTTAGAACCCTAGAGACCCTAGGGAATAAAATGGTGGATGTTGCATATTTTATGTCACACAATATTTGCACAGCAGTTTTACAAATGCATTTTATTAAAAATACAATTTATAGAGTTTTTATTTAACATTTAAAAGATGATGGTATGCAGAATAAATAGATACCTAACATGTCATGCTTTAAAATTGTGTACGCCCCTGGAGCAGAGCCAAACTACTATGCCCAAAAATCTCCATAGACATCACATCTGGTTCTGGGACACGTGATTTCCAGCAGACACGCCATCTTAGTGACCCCATAATCTACACACTTCTCCCACTGTCCTAAGGCTCCTGGGTGTGTAACCTAATGTTGGGTCAGGGATCATGTGTTATCCTTCAGCATTTGGGATTACCGTATGTGTTTCTCCTCCCCACTGGCTTGGAGATATATCAGTCTGGGCACTCCTTAATGTCATGCGTTTTAACTTTACATTAAAGTGAAATCTGATTTTATCTAATCCTGGGCTTGTAGTTCTATTGACTTCCACAGAGCACTCCTTTTATTTGTTGTCTGGTGCTAGAATTATTGCTTTTGATATACCGTTCACTCCAATACCTCACATGTGTGGTGAAAACACAGTTAATATATGTGCCTCCCCTCTCACTGCCTGTAAAATCGATCCCGTGCCTACGTAGCTGCTGGGATCGATTTTACAAAAAAGAGCATCACCAGCCAAAAAAAAAAAAAAACATACTGGGATAATTCCCGAAGCTGCAGGCATCATCCTAGGATAACGACTGCAACTCAAGGATGTACCGGGACGTCCTTGGATGACAAGTGATTAAGATATACTTAACAAACAAGTTAAGAAAACATGGTAACATTTTGATGTAGGGAATCCAAGTTTCTTTGTGTGGCCAGGAAGGACATTTTCTACCTTAGGTGGCAAAGTTGACTGCAGTTTTTAGAATGGAGGTTAATTTGCCTTCAAAAGCTGCTAGAGTTGTGAATTTAAAGTGGACCTCTCAGTAACTTACCAAGTCTGCATATATACATTTCTGGCAATCCCCATAATATACAAACAAATTATAATTTCTCAAAAACTGATACCTCAGTCTATCAGCTAAGGTGGCTCCAGGCAAGAGGAAGAGTTTTCTCAGTTTCATCTTCCCCCAGTGGTCATTCAGACTGCAACAGTGACATTTTAGAGCAAGCCACAAGATGAGAAGTCACAGAATAGGTCTGAACCTATGTCAGATATTTGTGAATACAGTAAGGCTGATTTACTAAAGGAGTTGGGAATTATCACAAATAAAATTATGTAAATATTCACTTGAATATCCAACCATGAACAGTTAAAATAAGTATACAGGAATTAGATTTTCAAATTCCTTATTGTAAATGTGAAATTAATATTTACAAAATTATTTCCGTAAAGATTTTCATCTACTTTAACTACTTCCTGCCCACCCACCGTCAAATGAGTGGTGCAGCTTTCATTCTGGGACGGTGTCATATGAAGGCACCCAGTTTAGCGATTTAGCGGTTTAGTGATTGGACACAGCCGATCACATGTAAACAAGGAAGTGCCATTTATTAGCTTCTCCTTTCTCAGGCTCGATTCACACTAATGCGTTTTTTGATGCATTTTGCATTTTGCAGAAATGCAGGGAAATTTTTTAACATGGGTTCCTATGGAACATGTTCAAATCAAAGCATTTTTGTGCTTCTGCGTTTTTGGAAATGGTCGGGGACTTTTTTTTCCCGCAAAATGCAGCATTTTGCATGTAATAGAATTCAATGGACATGCATCCAAAACGCAAGTACCGCGATTTTGCCGTAATTTTGCTGCGATTTTGCTGCGATTTGCATTTTCCTTTTTTAAATTTCTTTTTCTTACACTGTATATAGCTGGTTGCTAAGGAGGGGGCCAGGAAACCGGCCACCGCATCCTTAACTGATGACTCCTCAGCTGTCAGCTGGCTTCCCGCTCAATGCAAAAAAAAATGCCGGCTTAAAAAAAAATCGTCAAAAAAAACATAGGGGCATGGGGGTCCCCCCAAAATCCATACCATACCCTTATCCTTTGGGCATGCAGCCCGGCAGGTCAGGAAAGGGAGGGGACAAGCGAGCGCCCCCCCTCCTGAACCATACCAGGCCGCATGCCCTCAACATGGGGGATGGGTGCTTTGGGGCTGCGCCCCCCACCCCAAAGCACCTTGCCCCCATGTTGATGGGGAAAGGGCCTCTTCCCGACAACCCTTGCCTGGTGGTTGTCAGGGTCTGCGGGTGGGGGGCTTATCGGAATCTGGAAGCCCCCTTTAACAAGGGGGCCCCCAGATCCCACCCCCCATTTGAATGAGTATGGGGTACATTGTACCCCTACCCATTCACGAAAAAAAAGTAGTGTAGTGTTAAAAAATACACTAGACAGTTTTTGACAAGTCTTTTATTAAAAATCTTCTTCTCCGCTTCTTCCTCCGGTCTTCCTTCATCTTCTCCCGCATCTTCATCCTCCGGTCTTCTCCTTCTCCCCCTGCTTCTTCTTCCGCTCTTCTTCTTTGTCTGATGTTTTTTTTCCTCTGCCACCGCTCCTACCGATAACCCTCCTCCAATGCTGAGTCCTGCTGATCTGTCGGCCCAATTTCCTGCATTTCTTAGATAACGATGGGGCGTGGCAATCGGATTACGTCATCATTCAAAATAACATACACTGTAGTTGAAAAACTAATTTCGACTTAACCCCATTAACATTTAGAAAACCAAAAAAAGAGACCTTTTAGAGAAAAATTTCAAACAAAACTCTAGCATATAGGCAACTTAAGATGAGTTCTATTTTTTTTTATTTTTTTTTTAAATTTTTCTTAAAATTTTTGGCTTTCATTGATCATATATTTATTTGGAGTGGGGCTCCCATATAAAATAACCTTGCATTTCCATGCAAGGTCTGCTTTAATTAAAAAGAGTAAGCAAAAAAAAAATTGGCAAAGAAATTTCCATACAGAAAAAAAGCAATTTTCTAAATATTTAGTTAATTCATCAGAATATTGGCTTTTTTTGTAGGATGAAAATGACGTTACAACATTCAGAGCAAATCTGGAGCCAGAAGAGGATGCTCTGTGTGCACCTAATTATTATGTCTGGGACTTTCTTTCAAACACACAATTTATTTAGTTCTTCCAAATTAGTACATAATAAATCAGGTGCCACCAACATCCCAAGGATGGATAGGGCATCAAGTTTTTTTTCTTTCGGTGAGATCATAGCTATTTATTGAAACAAGCACAATTTCTTGTATCGTCTTCTTGCAGTTGCTGAATCTAAAAGTATTTCAAGTTGTTCTTTCTTCTTTTATATTGGAATAAATAATAATATTATTAATAACAATAACTACTCCATTCTAGCCAACTTTATTTTGTAGAATGGTGCATTCAATAAATAATAAAAAAAATAGTTGTGCTAATCTGCTATATTTTTTTTACATAAAAAACATGTATTAATAAAATATTTGTTACTCCCTTTGCAGAATAGAATAAGTGAGTCCTTGTACAAATAGCTGTTTATACTGCTATTAATTGTTTAGTTGATGTTTGGCGCAAGGTTTCTTTCAGGCCAGTGGTCCATTTTATATATGGTGTGTGTTTTATTTGTTTTAGGAACATTTTACACAGATTTTAGAAGTTTATTTTTTAATTGAAATAGCATAAGGTTCATATCTAGCGGGCAATTGTGTAGCAGCAATGAAACATCGCAACAGAGACACAGGCAGCAAAAAATCCGACAAGACAATCTGGTCTCTTTGGTTAGTGTGATAAGATTAGATAAACGTAATATCATTTTTTTTGCTCATTCTCTGTATGGTCAACATTATTCTGCACCCCGAATAGATACTTTAGCCACCCACAACTTAGTAAAAACAATATTGAACAAAACTGTCTTGAATTAACATAAAGATCTATCAAGGTTCTTTCAAAAGGTACTTCATTGTATGTGTTTTAAACAAATCTCTTCGTAATTATAAAAGCACCAATACATTAAACCTAGTGAGAAAGTCCTTTATTTTCTCTTGTTCCCTTATCTTTTTCCACACATTTTGTAAATATTCATGAAATATTGGCTGTACAGTGACACTACTAAAACTGGTGAAGTTGTGCATAGTAACTTCAGCTTATTCAATTAAGCTTTGCCAATAAATCCTAGAAGCTGATTGGTTACTATGCATAGCTGCACCAGATTATGTGTGCACCAGTCTCCCTAATGCTCTCCTATTGTTCTCTACTCTCTCTACTGCCAGTGCAACTGACATGATTATATATGTGCTGCATTTAAAGGGTAACTCCACTTTAGTTGAGAAAAAAAATCCTTTTTGCAGATTCACACCTTTTGTTATTCTGAAGAAATAGCTGTTTGTTTCTCCATGTCCATGTGCAAAATATTTTCTGTAAAACAATATTTTCTGTATATATTTATATACAGTAGTGTGGGTTTTGGAACCAAATTTATATTTATTTTTTTCTCCTACAACAAGCATTTTCATATTGTATGCTCCTCGATTGTTTTATTCTTTTAACTACCTCCCGCCCGCACTATAGCCGAACGACGGCTACAGCACAGGCCTTAATTGCCAGGAGGACATCCATGTATGTCCTCCCAAGATCCGGGGGCACACAACGTGCTCTGTAATAAGCAAGTCAATCAGTGAGACTCGGCTGATCACAGATCGGAGTAAGGGGCAGATCCCAGCCCCTTACCACATTATCAGTTGTCAGACAATGACAGCTGATCACATGATGTAAACAGAAGATCGGTAATCGGCCCACCAGTGCCACCTGTCAATACCCACCAGTGACACCTACCAGTGCCCACCAGTGCTGCTTACCAGTGCCACCTGCCAGTTCCCACCAGTGTCACCTATCAGTGCCCATATGTGCTGCCAATCAGTGCCACTTATCAGTGCTGCCTATCAGTGTCACCTACCAGTGCCTATCAGTGCCCATCAGTGTTACATATTTTGCCACATATCAGTGCCACCTCTCAATGCCCATCAGTGCAGCCTATCAGTGTTCATCAGCGCCACCTATCAGTACCCATCAGTGCACATTAATGAAGGAAAAAAATTGCCTGTTTTCAAAATGTTATAACAAACTATGAAACTGTTTTTTTTTCTTTCAACATTTTCAGTCTTTTTTTTTTTTTTTTTTTTTAGCAAAGAATTAAAAACCCAGCAGTGATTAAATACCACCAAAAGAAAGGTCTATTTGTGTACAGTGTTACATGACTTCCCAATTGTCATTCAAAGAGTGACAGCGCTGAAAGCTGAAAATTGGCCAGGGCAGGAAGGGGGTGCCCAGTAGTGCCCAGTAAGCAAGTGGTTAATATATGTATTGTCATATTTCTAAAACAATTCGAATTGCAATATTTCTATTTCTTTTTAGATTTTACCTCACTGTGAGGCAACTAGAACAAAATGTTTCCCTCCTCATCTACAAAGAAGGGTATTTGAAGTATTACAAATATACCATGGTACATCGACAAAAGGTAGGAAGGAAGCAGATGAAATACTGTGAGTTGTAGGTTAGACTGTACTAGCAGCAAGAAGAATATCAGTAGAAAGAGACACTTTTCCAAAGTACTACCAGGCTGATTAATCCCAATCAAATGGTTGATATTGGCGAGTGAATGGCTCATTTGTCTTTGCAGTCACAGTGAGAGGAGGATAAGGATTGATGTGAGACTTTAGAATCTAGTCAGGGTATAGATTAGACCTACTCCTCAAACTATGCAGCCATCCTTCATATGTGTCCAGGCTAACAACCTCTAGTAATCTTTTAGTCACAATATTTATCTTTTTCTACTGAACTGAAACAAAGCCTTTCAGTAAATATAACCAAGTCACAACTCAAAGTCAGAGGTAGGATGAGTGGTACATTTTTTTTTTTTTGAATGTGATCAAGCATTATAGAATGGTCATTGACATAAACAGGAGAGTGTTTACAGAGAAACAACTGTTGTATCATACAGTAAGTAGTGGTGGGAATTAATATGATGCATGTATAAAATCAAGGATGAGCAGCCAGATGTATTAGAAGTGGAAAAATCGACATCTTCCTTCTTTTTGCTTAAGATGCATACATGTATTGCTATCAGTACAATTCTATCATATGGGTTCTATCATATGGTTTTCCTGCTACTAATAATAAATTGTCCAACCTTCTAGCAGATAAGGAACATGGAAAGCCAAACCTTTTTTTTTCCTGTCTACCCTGTTTCCCCGAAAATAAGACCTAGCGTGATTGTCGGTGATGGGTGCAATATAAGCCCTACCCCCCAAATAAGCCCTAGTTAAAGTCCTTGTAGGTCTTATTTTCAGGGTAGGGCTTATTTTTATTTTCGGAGAAACAGGGTATGTCCTGCTGGGGAGAGTTCCCTTCACTTACTGTCACAGTATGAAAAAAATGTAAGAGCTAATCTCTCTCCAAAGTCAGGAGAAAAACCTTCTTGAACAGTTGCCACCAGACCAGGTTTTCCCGTTGGAAAATTTCCTCTTACCTCCTGTTCTTTTGAGAACTCTGTTGGATTTCTCACTTACTGTAATAGAGACAATGGTCACCAGGAGAAAAAAAAAAGGAGGGTGACAAACAGCATAAACCGCTTGCCGACCGCCCCACGTCGATATACATTGGCAGAATCAGGTACCTGTACGTTACACTTTAAGAGGCGGCCAGTGGGCACACGCACGGCAAGCTCCGTGAGTCAGGTCGTGGGTCCCGTGGACTCAATCGCTGCGGGAATACCCGCGATCGCCTCACGGGGGAAGAACGGGGAGATGCTAATGTAAACAAGCATCTCCCCGTTTTGCCTAGTGACAGTGTCACTGATCTCTGCTCCCTGTGATCGGAGCAGAGATCAGTGACGTGTCACACACAGCCACACCCCCCACAGTTAGAAACACGCCCCTAGTACACACTTAACCTCTACACTGCCACCTAGTGGTTAATCCCTTCACTGCCAGTGTCATTTACACAGGAATCGGTGCATTTGTATAGCACTGATTGTTGTATAAATGACAATGGTCCAAAAAATGTGTCAAAAATGTCTGATGTGTCTGCCATAATGTCGCAGTCATGATAAAAATCACTGATCGCTGCCATTAAAAAAAATATATATATTAATAAAAATGCCATAAAACTATCCCCTATATAAACGCTATAACTTTTGCGCAAACCAATCAATAATCGCTTATTGCTATTTTTTTTACCAAAAATATGTAGAAGAATACGTATAGGACTAAACTGAGGAAAAAAATATTTTTTTATTTATTTTTGGGGGATATTTATTATAGCAAAAATAAAAAATAATGCATTTTTTTTCAAAATTGTCGCTCTTTTTTTGTTTATAGCGCAAAAAATAAAAACCGCAGGGGTGATCAAATACCACCAAAAGAAAGCTCTATTTGTGGGGAAAAAAAAGGACGTCAATTTTGTTTGGAAGCCACGTAGCACGACCGCGCAATTGTCAGTTAAAGCGATGCAGTGCCGAATCACAAAAAGTGCTCTAGTCAGGAAGGGGGTAAATTCTTCAGGGATGAAGTTGTTAAAGACACGTGTTTCTAACACTTCTTCACTCTAATTAAAATGAAAAAATATCTTACATACACTTTAATTATCTATTTGCAAAAATAAAGTTAAACAGAAAGGATGCTCTAAAGCAATTTGGTCTGCTTCACACAATTTGCCTTTTCCTCAACAGCTGCAAGGACTCCTTCACTCGTAATTGCAAAAGTATGTGACCATTACTTTGTGGAAATGTCAAGCAAATTATTAATTGGCCATAGTGACTTTATCGAGATTTTGATATTGTACTCACTGTCATAACAGTTGATTTTAGGTACACTGAATATGACAGATACGATTTTTCTGGAAGTGTTAATAATGTTATCCAATAACAAATTGTTTCTAAAAGGGAAGGAGTGGCCGAAATGTGTGGATGATGGATTTTATTCTGTTGTTGCTCTAATAATGTTTCTCTAAGTGGATTAGGACAAGAGTCCTATTTTGTATACTGATGGCATTGGTGAAGGACACATTCTTATGTGTCATATACTGTGTGCACATATTTGTTCATTTTTCAAAAAAGCCTTTTCATTATTTAGCTATTATCCCATTGTGTTTTTTATTATTCTGTTTTAACAAACTAAAGAGAGCCATTTCAAATGGGCTGATATTTAACCTTTTCTTTTTATTGTAACAGGTGTTCTCATGGTTTTCCATCCACATATAAATTGTTTTGTTAATACGTATTTGGCTCAGTTTTAGAGATGACTCATCTTAAAAGTACTTGGCTTGTAGTTACGAAACATGTTCTGGTGTGTATTAGGCTCACATTATGGGCCCTTTAACCCCCCTTTAAATGGCTATTGGTGGTGGGTGATCTTCATCAGCATCAGCATTGTTTATCAGTGCACAGGGGACATTAGCAGTATATACTGCTAATGCTCTGTAGGCTAGATAATTGTCAGACCCTCACTAATTGTAACACATCTGAGTGTTCCTACTGTATGTAGCACCATGGTCTTAAACAGGGCTGCTAATAAATCTAGTTGTGCTAGGTGGTAACTAGCCTGGCTGATTGATCGTTTGATCCACTGTCTGAGTTTAACTGGTAGTCTCTCTCTTCTGTCAATAGGTGGCACTGTTGTTTTTGGCACTAGGATGATGGATTACAGTGAATTCAGGTGATGGGTAAATAAGTTGTCTCAGCCAATCAGCAGGAGTTTCTTTGGCCGCTGTGCATGCTGGGATAGGCTATTTATTTGGGAGGAGTCAGGTGATCAGGGTTCCTTCGGCCTGGGTGGGTGTGTGTCGAGTAACTCCTGGTTGCTAGGCCTGAAGCCTGAGGCCTATCCAGGAGTCATACTGGCTGCTAGGTCTACGTAAGGCCTATCCAGTAGTTCAGGGTTCCACAAAGGAGGAGCAGTAAAGGTTAAGCCTGAAGCCTGGGGTGGAACCGCATGTGTTAGAGGCTCAGCCCGAGGGGAGCCTGATCCTTGCCGGAGGTAAAGTAGAAGCAGTTGCCACAAAGGGACGACCACTCCTGTTACCAGAGGTAAGCTTTGGAAGGGATGAAGTTCTGAAGTACCAGAGCAGACGCTTCGCTAGCCAGAGACGGTGAAGTAAGTGGGAAAGTTTCAGTGGAGACTCATCCAGGAAGACAGCAGGTAGCTGTGAGTTAAACTTGAAGGAGTACGGTGGGAAGCTGTAAGTAAAGCTTGAAGATAAGTACAGCGGTTAGCTGTGGGTGAAGCTCGAGGGATGCAGCAGTTAGCTGAGAGTCCAAGAAGTCAAGTGAGAGACGGCCAGCTGAGCTTAAGGATCTACAGTGGGATACTGTGAATTAAACTGGAAGATCTACAGTAGGATATGGTGGGCGAGTTCACATTTTACATGTACAAGCCCAGTGTACCTCCCACATTCACTCCCATCCCAAGGATTCATAGGAAATGTAGGCTGATTGCGGTTAGAGAGAGAAAAGGATATGATGCAATCACTGTTCTAAGTGATCCTCCCTGCCCGAAAAGATGAAGCATTTTTTGAATCACAGAGCTGACTTCCTGAAAATCCAATTTGTCATGTCTCTTAAACGGTAAGACATTTTACAAATGTAATAACTGTTTAGTGTTTTGTGTGGGAGGGCGTACTAATGGGGGATTTTTTGAAATCTTTAAGAACTGTCAAATGGCAGAGCAGGCATTCGGCGGTTAGCATTTTTTTTCTTTTTTCCGGTATGATGGTGTGGCGGGTGTCCTGATTGATAATTGATCTACATCGGGGACATTTTTTTTTTCTCTTTTTTTAATAAAGGAATTGTCAAAAAACAACCTCCTGTCTTTTTTTGACACTTTTTTTGGTGACTGGGTAGGGATCCAAAGTACCCCATACTCATTCACTTGGGGGGACGAGATCTGAGGACCCTTGTTAAAGGGGGCTTCCAGATTCCGATAAGCCCCCTGCCCGCAGACCCCCACAACCACCACCCAGAGTTGTCAGTAAGAGACCCTTGTCCCCATCAACATGGGCAGAGCCCTCCCTGCCCCAAAGCAACCCCCCATGTTGAGGGCATGTGGCCTGGAATGATTCAGGAATGATTCAGGAGGGGGACCGCTCACTCTTCCCCCCTTTCCTGTCCTGCCAGACTGCATGCTTGGATAAGGGTCTGGTATGGATCTTGGGGTGGACCGCACACTGTTTTATTTATTTTTTTCACCTTTTTCTATTGCTGGCAATATTTTTTTCATTCAGCTGCCAGTGTGGAAGCCCTTTGACAGCTGATGGCTCATCCGTTGTTAAGGACGCATCGGCCGGCTTCCGGTCCGCTCCTTAACAATCAGCTATTCACTGTGTCCTGATTGGGCAACGCTTTTCCCAATCAGGGCCTGGAATACACCAAGCGCCTTGCAAATCCGTGTGTTTACCGAGCAGTTGAACAGGCGATGTTTGGGCTGAACTTTTGCTTGGCTCGAACGGTTTGCCCAACTCTATTGGTATGTTAGTAATCGGTAAAGCGGATGAAGGGAGACCACAGATAACCCTGGTAACTTGTCTTTTGTCTGTTTGTCATTTAATTATTTTACATTAGATATACTGCATACCATATCTTTGTATGCTATCTGACTAAAAAATATAATTATAATTATAACCTTCATAACAATATCTACATGCAATCTATGCAATGTATGCTGCATATACTGCTGATAAGCTAGCTCATGGGATATTAAGATATAGTATAATTTTTATTTATATAGATTGTAGAAAAAATATTAACTTAAATTTTCCCATGTGGTTTGAAATGTTTTAGAATGGTTCTTTGGTTTAAAGAGAATACAGTTAAAGTGTTAGTTCACTTTTACAATAATAAAAAAAAAAACATTGCAGTCAATGGGCACCAGTAGTTTCCAAATTATTGTCCAGTGTTGAGAAATTGTACTTACGTTACATTTTTGAAGACTATGTGCAACTGTGCTTCTGTGAGTGCCTATTCCTGTGGTGCTGGAGGCAAACTCAATAGACCATCCATCCTTGCTTATATTCAGGATGATGCACATTACTTAGAATGCCACCTTTATGCCAAGATTTTTTGCCCTTTACTACAATGTAAATTTTATTATAAAGGGGGAACCAGTGCTTTAACGTGTGTGTGTGTGTGTGTGTGTGTGTGTGTGTGTGTGTGTGTGTGTATATATATATATATATATATATATATATATATGGTTATGTTGATGTTTAGCCAACTTGGCATATATTTCTCATACTGCCTTATTATTTCGTAAGTCCTGAGGAGGTAAACTGTGTCTCCTATAGGCATTTCAAGGTTTAATTTTCAATCTGGGCTGTAATATGTCTTTAAAGGCATTCTCAATATGAATAAAGCTTCTTACAATTTCCCTTCCACACCATTTTTTTTTTCTTATATGTTATTTGTACTGGATATGTGGTTATATGTAAAATGTAGGGAGCATGCCTCACTGCTTACTCTCCATGTTCAGAAGGAGGACCCATTGACTGTGGGATATGGGATTGGTGGCAGGGTGAAGGACTGTGAGAAAATGCTGTGTTCTTTTTACAAAAGCAGGTAGAGTTGTAAGCTAATTAGCATGTATGTGAAAGGGGAAAAAGAAGTTAGAGAAGAAGTAAATATGTTTACATTTATGGGCAACTCTAATCAGTGTTGCCAACCGTCAGTATTTTTACTGGCAATTTTCTCCTGTCAGTAAATGCCAGTAAGAGAAAAAGGTTGCCAGTAAAAAATATAGCTGTGACGCTTGGCTTGGAACTGGGCATGCACAGCTCGGGTCCGGAGGCGGCCAGGACCATCCAAGTGCCTGCTACAGGTCTGGTGGAGACAGTGCCTGAGCATGTTGTGTGATGTCATGGTGCAAGGGAGCGGAGCTGGCAGAGCCTAGTGTGCAGGTCTGTGGGATGGGAGCAAGGCTAGCCAGGAGCGGGACTGTCAGTGCTGTTTGGACTGGAGGGGACTGAGAGGACCACCTGGCATGGAGAGAGACTGTCACTGCGACTCAGGAAGGCACGTGTCAGTGATCTGTGCTGCTGCACAGTCCTGTCCCTGAGCCACTTACTTACTATATTGAAAATAAAATAAGAAATATGTTTTTTGCTTTAATATCTACCGTAAATCACATTGCTAATTGTATATTGTACTTATTTGTAGCCTAAATACTGAAATTTGCACTTTGCACAATTTGCACAATTGTAATTTTGTAACTTTTGGAAATGCCAGTAAAAATTAGGCTGTGCCAGTGATTTTATGGTGTTGTGTCAGTAGATTTCAATCTGATAGGTTGGCAACACTGACTCTAATGCCCTGTACACACGATCGGACATTCCGACAACAAAATCCATCATATTTTTTCCGACGGATGTTGGCTCAAACTTGTCTTGCATACACACGGTCACACAAAGTTGGTCTGAAATTCCGAACGTCAAGAATGCGGTGAAGTACAACACGCACGACCAGCCGAGAAAAATTAAGTTCAATAGACAGTGCTGCTCTTCTGCTTGAAATAGATTTTGTCGTCGGAAAATTTTTGATCCAGCTCTCAAACTTTGTGTGTCGGAAATTCCGATAGAAAAAGTGCGATGGAGCTTATACGCGGTCAGAATTTCTGACAACAAACTCTGATCGCACGTTTTCCATCGGAAAGTCTGATCATGTGTACATGGCATTAGGCTCAGTTCCACTATAAAGGAACAAAATTGTATTATGGGTCTAGAATGAAGTCCAATACCCCAGTGACATGATATATGGATTCATTGTCTAATGTAAGCATCACCTTCTATGTTAAAAAAACAGACTTCTAGTGACCGTTAACAATCTAACTTACATGTTTCCCATGCCGAGCATTACATGAATTTTAATGGCAATCATAAATATACTGCATTTTCTAATAGTACAAACCGATACTAGTATCGGTGCTGATACCGAGTATTTGCACAAGTATCGGTACTCGTGCAAATGCACCGATACCTGATACCGATACTTTCAAGCTTGGGTTCTTTGAGCTGTCAGTGGGTCTCTCCAGTGTTTAAAGAAGTCCGGTAATTGGAGCTGTCAAAAAAAAAAAAAAAAAACAGCCGGCAATGTTTATCAACAACATTGCTCAGCCCTGAAACACTAAAATAAAAAGAAACATTGTTTTTTTGTATATTTCTGTTTCTTCATCTGCAGATCAAAGGGATGAACAAATGTTCCTCTATATAACCCTTCATTTACTCTAATCAGCCTTCATTAACTCCCTATTCTCCTCCATTTAATTAATATTTTCCTGCTTTTTTCTTTTGTTCACGTCTATTTTATAAACGATAAACAATTAAAACTTTTTTTTGGTTTGCGTTGTTAGTGAATATTATTATATATTAACATATATTTACACATTTCACATTGAAAAAGCGCTAAATTTAAAAAAAAATCTATTTATTTAATTTGTAAATAACTTTTCAATGCTTTATACCATTGCTGACAGCTGAAGTTAAAACAAAACAGTTGCAGTAGGTATCAGTAATTGGTATCGGCGAGTACTAAAAAAAAAAGGATCGGTACTCATTGTAAAAAAAATGGTATCGGTGCATCCCTAGTACAAACCTTTTGAAAGAAAATTTAATGAAGCACTGTATTTATAGCAACCCGATTGTTCTACATGTGCATCTTTAGACAGACTCTAAAGAAGTACTATATAAAACAGAAAATATTATAATAATAAAGGTGAAGAACTAACATGATAATAATCATTACGTTTGGAATTTCCAGAATGTACAGTTAATTCTGAGACTACAGAAGTACAAGATACTGAGAAAAAAATTGGAGCATAAATAGGGTGTACAAGCATGTATGTTCTCACAAAGAAACTAAAAAGTAATTACTCACCCAGAGAACGCTTTTTCAGATTTTGAGCTAGTAAATAATTGGTAATGATTGAGAAAAAGATGAGCAGGAATTCTTGCTTTAAAAAGGACTCAGGCTTGTAGCGCAGTATCAGAAAATTTCTTTCTTGGTGTCTTCTGTCCAGCCATAATAGAGATGACCATGAAATAGGTACAGTATATTAAATTCACATTTCTTAGAATAAACAGACAATAGCATTTAACATTTCTCAGTGTTATAGCTCTGAGCATGTGCATATTCTTTGATTTATTCTTTACCATGTAAAAAGAAAAATTGATCACGGAAACAAATCACTATTTTAACAGATGCTAAATCAACAATGTATGGAAATACTGTATATTCTTTCCAATGTGTTGCTATTTTATTTGTTGGTGATTGGGAACATTTATTTTATATCTATCTTTAGTTCATGCATAAGTTTCAACAGAATTAATCACATAAACAGGGTTAATCACATAAATCGATATTCACATTCATAAATATAAATGGAGAAAATGGTAATAGGGTTTTTTGATTGAAGTTGATGGACATTTTTTTTTCTTGTTCAAATATTTTATTAGAAAGTATCAAAAGTATAATACAGAGATATAAGCAAAAAGAAGAAGAAAAAACAACAATTACAAGACTTCAACAATTACAGCATAGCAGAAAAAACATCAAGAATGGAAGCAACCATGCTTATTCACGTTACAAACAGCATTTGACATAAGAGGACAAGCCTCAAGAGACATGGTCCAAAGTAAGCTGATAGTCAAGGTGTATTGTGGGAGCTGACACAGAGGGTGGGGAAGCAGGGTAGAATGCACAGGTTAGCAAGGATACACAGACAAGAAGCCTGACAATAAATGTAGGGACTGTGGTCTGGTAAGCCAGCCAAGAGAGTTTACCAATAAATAAATAAGAGTGCTGGGAGACTGTGGTCTGGAACATTCAATGCCAATGTACTTGGTAGAAGACCTGCGGCATACAGTAAATGTGCCACACAAGGCGCAGAGAAGAGATGTAACTACCGTAACTCTTCAACCTTTGAAAAAATAGTCTTTTCTACAATTGGGCATATGTATAAATAGGTTAGATGGCTGGGGAGACAGCTACCCATTCTCTGTAGCACACTGTAAACACTGATTGATGTACATGTGTTGTACACGTGTTGTCATCCATGGCACTGTGGTCATCTCTGTAATGGTTTAGGAATATACTGAAGTATTGACTGTTTAATTCAGATTTTTTTATACTAATGTTTTGAGAATGCAGCATTTGTGCTCAAGTTTTGCCTAAACAAGTGTCCAAAGACACCCTGGTACACACAATTATATGAATATCATTAACAGTGCCTAACTAGATTCTTAGGTTTACTACTATTTAAAAGAGTAAAGTGTTCATGGCATACTTGGAGTGCACTACATTGTGCATGCGTAGTGCAATACATAGTAACCACGTTAATTGCAAATTATTATTAATATATATATATATTAGTGTAAAAAAAAACTGTGTAATTACTTCTGATGATTCAACATCCTTTTTCAGACACCTTTGTCTGAACCTGTTAAACAGCAAATATGGACACGGGTATCGATGTGTTCCTTTGAATGTGGCTCCAGTATGTCTGAATGCTTTATGCTTCATTTGCAATATGCCAAGACCAGGCTAAAGATAAAGTAGTCTAACTGGTTCTGCATGGCTTGAGTTCTGAATATAGCAATGTTCCTTATTATCATCAATAATTGTACACATAGCCAAAAGCTTTGTAAAATTTTGTAATGGAATAATATAGACAAAAATGCCAATGAAAATAAGTAAATATAAAGTGGTAGAATAAACAAAGTATGCCAGGGCAAAAGCAAAACAAAACACACAAAGCTGAATGGACTAACTGAACTATTGCTGATATAATAATCAGAAGTTAATGCTATGCTAATTCTTGTTAAAACCCATTAATATTGTTAAATTATTTTCAAGATTATTATTAATAATAATATTAACAATTAAACAAGGAAAAACAAATTTCACAAATTCTTTAAATATCACGTAACACAATTTTTGAGTTCTAGCTGTGAAACAGAACACATGTTTACCCTGATTTACTATTCACAGACAGTGTACTTTTTTCATCATAATTACGATTTTTTAATGTTTTTTTTATATTTATTTATTTTAATCATATAATGTATACTTGTGGAAATAGGAATTCGGAGCAAAACGAGCAACACAACAAAATTCCAGCTCGTGCGCCTAGGATTATAATACTAAAGCTAAGAGCTGCTACTTAAATAGAAGTGTATAGAAAAAGATCAAACTAAGGTCCAAATTGGACTGAAGCGTGATAGGTAGCGCTAAAGTGAATCAAATCTACAAATAACCTAAATATATATAAACATACAAATAGTCCCACGTGATGGATGGTTTAAAGTGTCCTTAACGGGAAAAAAACACACTGAAAATTATCGCACTGAAAATTAATTCATCAAAAATTAATGTGCACAAATATAAAAGAACAAAAAAAGTGCCACAGTGTTCATTAGTGTTCATAGAAATTAAGAAAAATAAAGGTGAAAAACAGATATCCGGTGCTCCTTTGACCAAACAGTGTATCTTCACAAAATATTAATCGATCATTCTTCCACCACACCGTTGTGCTCAAAAGTGTCCTCTCCCATAGGAAACTCACTCACCAAATGTTGTTGCCCACACTCACGTGTAAGGCTAACTAGCATAAACCACTCTCCCACAATCGATCTCCAGTATTTCCAACTTAGTGCAATCAGAATATTCCACATGAAAGTAAAAAGATGTGCTCCAATAGTGTATTATTGCAAATTTATTAAAAATAGCTGACACTCTAACCTTCAAATATTAAACTCACATTTTAAAAGAATAAAACCAGCAGAAAATGAATCACAAAACGTCACAGCAGGTTCCACTCCAATATTCACAACACTGCAATACCACTTCAGAATGTTTCGTCACTTCCTGGACTTATTCATGGGGTTGGACCAACCCCATGAATAAGTCCAGGAAGTGACGAAACATGTCGGGGGCGTGGCTAAGCGGCATTCGATTTTAGCATTTGGCATCTACAACTCGTCCATACACGGTGGCGTTGGAATACAGAGGCGTTATCCACATTGGTAGAGGGTGAGAACTACAGTGTGGCTTTGCAGACACCTCAGGTCCGCCGTGACCTAGTATCTACATTCTGAAGTGGTATTGCAGTGTTGTGAATATTGGAGTGGAACCTGCTGTGACGTTTTGTGATTCATTTTCTGCTGGTTTTATTCTTTTAACCACTTCAGCCCCGGACCATTTGGCAGCCAAAGGACCAGAGGTCTTTTTTCAATTTCGCACTGCACTACTTTAACTGGTAATTGCGCGGTCATGCAATTTTGTAACCAAACGAAATTTGCGTCCTTTTCTTCCCACAAATAGAGCTTTCTTTTGATGGTATTTGATTGCCTCTGTGATTTTTATTTTTTGCGATATAAACGGAAAAAGAGCGAAAATTTTGAAAAAAAATGAGATTTTCTACTTTTTGTTATAAAAAAAATCTAATAAACTCAATTTTAGTCAAACATTTGGGCCAAAATGTATTCAGCCACATGTCTTTAGTAAAAAAAATGCCAATATGCGTATATTTATTGGTTTGCGCAAAAGTTATAGCGTCTACAAACTAGAGTACATTTTCTGGAATTTACACCGCTTTTAATTTATGACTGCCTATTTCATTTCTTGAGGTGCTAAAATGGCAGAGAAGTACAAAACCCCCCCAAATGACCCCATTTTGGAAAGTAGACACCCCAAGCTATTTGCTGAGAGGCATGTTGAGCCCATTGAATATTTTTTTTTTTAGTCCCAAGTGATTGAATAAAGACAAAAATAAAAAAGATTTTTTTTTTTTTTTCAAAAAGTTGTCACTAAATGATATATGGCTCACACATGCCATAGTTATATGTGGAATTGCACCCCAAAATACATTTTGCTACTTCTCCTGAGTATGGGGATACCACATGTGTGGGACTTTTTGGGAGCCTAGCCGCGTACGGGGCCCCGAAACCCAAGCACCGCCTTCAGGATTTCTAAGGGTGCAAATTTTTGATTTCACTCCTCACTACCTATCACCGTTTCGAAGGCCATAAAATGCCAAAATAGCACAAAACCCCCCCAAATGACCCCATTTTGGAAAGTAGACACCCCAAGCTATTTGTTGAGAGGCATGGTGAGTATTTTACAGCTCTCATTTGTTTTTGAAAATGAAGAAAGTAAAGAAAAAAACATATTTTTTTTCTTTTTTTCAATTTTCAAAACTTTGTGACAAAAAGCTAGATCTGCAAAATACTCACCATACCTCTCAGCAAATAGCTTGGGGTGTCTACTTTCCAAAATGGGGTCATTTTGGGGGGGGTTTATGCCATCTGGGCATTCCATGGCCTCCGAAACTGTGATTGGCAGTGAGAAGTGAAATAAAAAAATTACACCCTTAGAAAGCCTGAAGGCGGTGATTGGTTTTTGGGGTTCCGTACGCAGCTAGGCTCCCAAAAAGTCCCACACATGTGGTATCCCCGTACTCAGGAGAAGCAACAGAATGTATTTTGGGGTGTATTTCCACATATGCCCATGACATGTTTGAGCAATATATCATTTAGTGACAACTTTTTGTAAAAAAAAAATATATATATATTTTTTTTTTCATTATTCAATCTCTTGGGACAAAAAAAAAAAAATATTTAATGGGCTCAACATTGCTCTCATCAAATAGCTTGGGGTGTCTACTTTCCAAAATGGGGTCATTTGGGGGGGGTTTGAACTGTCCTGGCATTTTATGCACAACATTTAGAAGCCTATGTCACACGTCACCCACTCTTCTAACCACTTGTAGACAAAGCCCTTTCTGACACTTTTTGTTTACATGAAAACATATTTTTTTTTTGCAAGAAAATTACGTTGAAGCCCCAAACACTATATATAATGTTAAAGCAAAGGCCCTACAGATTAAAATGGTGGGTGTTGCATTTTTTTTTCCACACAGTATTTGCGCAGCGATTTTTCAAACGCATTTTTTGTGGAAAAAATACACTTTTTTTATTTTAATGCACTAAAACACACTATATTGCTCAAATTTTTGATGAAATAAAAAATATGATCTTAGGCCGAGTACATGGATACCAAACACGACATGCTTTAAAATTGCGCACAAACACGCAGTGGCGACAAACTACATACATTTTTAAAAGCCTTTAAAAGCCTTTACATGATACCACATTAGATTCACGGAGGAGGTCTACTGCTAAAATTACTGCCCTCGATCTGACCTTCGCGGTGATACCTCACATGCATGGTGCAATTGCTGTTTACATATGACGCCAGACCAACGCTTGTGTACGCCTTTGCGCAAGAGAAGGGGGGCAGGGGTGCTTTTTTTTTTTTTTTTTTTTTTTTTTTTATTTATTTAGCTTTTTTATTTTATTTTTAAACTGTTCCTTCCATTTTTTTCTTTGTTATGATTTTTATTGTTATCTCAGGGAATGTAAATATCCCCTATAATAGCAATAGGCAGTGACAGGTACTCTTTTTTTGAAAAAATTGGGGTCTATTAGACCCTAGATCTTTCCTCTGCCCTCAAAGCATCTGACCACACCAAGATTGGTGTGATAAAATGCTTTCCCAATTTCCCAATGGCGCGGTTTATATCCGGGAGGGGGGACATTCCCTCCCACTGCTTGTAAAAGCAGTCTAGAGGCTAATTACCCGCTAGAATTGCTTTTACATGAAAGCCGATCACTGGCTGAAAAGAATGATACCAAGATGATACCTAAACCTGCAGGCATCATTCTGGTATAACCATTCAAAGTCCAGCAACATACTGGACATATATTGTAATCTTTTTTTTTTCATGCAGCCTCTTGGCTGAACGAAAAAAAGAGATTGATTGGTGGGTATGCCCACCATTAGAATACCTCCCTTCATCCACCCACTTCTAATGATGGGCATACATGCACCATTTATATATGCCGATGCATGGGGGCATCCTCCCGCAAAAGTTATGCCGTGTACACACGGTCGGAATTTCGACCGTATGTACGTGGCATTAGGAGCCAATCGCTCCCCCCCCCCCCTGCTGCCCCCATGCTTCGGCATATATGCTCTTTTTTTTAACTGTGGTGGTGAAATCACCTCCTACAGCGTTGGAGTCGCGGCTTTATGTATCGTGGGAGCAAACGCTGTTGCTGTCAAGATAAATAAATCCGCGTTGCAACTGAATGGCGCACCTGAAAACAAAAAAATGCTTAACACTAAAACACAGTAAACAAAATTACATACCTGAAAAGCAAGCATGATAAAACATGATAAAACATAATAAAACATTGCAGAATAGAATGGAGTAAAAAAAGAGCAACAATAGAGAGAGAATAGAGTGAGAGAGAGAACAATAAAACGACAACTATTTTATTTTTTTTTTTATTTTTTTGAGATTCACAGGTAAAAAAGCTCCTGACTGAAGCGACTGAATCAAAACGCTACCACAAAAAAAATGTTAGCGATCGCAGGGATCAGGCCTGACTCTGCGAACGCTGCAGTTATGTGTGCTTAGTGTTTTGTAAGTGACAGTGATCGATGGATACTGCACTTGGGTGGGCTGGGCTGGGCGGAGGGGGAAAACGCAGGTGCTAGCAGGTATCTGGGCTGATCCCGCTAACAATGCGTTTTTTTTTGGAACCCTAAACTGCTGGGACGCTAGTATAGATCTGATCAGATCAGATATTGATCTGTTCAGATACTGTGCCACTAAGGGAGGTGTATGCTTTGCGCGTGGGTGTTTGCGGTACTGGCACTAACCTGGGGCGACGCAGACCTTATTTGACCCTAAAACCTAATTGATATCACCCGCCGGGCGATCAGGGGGTTAAACCGTTATTGGGTAATAAATGGCGGGTGCCCTGACAGTATAAAAAACAAGCTAACTAACCAGCGTCACCCGTAACAGTAATACAAAAAAAAAACTGGTTACCTAGCGACACTAATGCAGCGATCAGAAAAACGATCGCTTAGTGACACTGGCAAAAGGGGGTGAAAGGGTTAACTAGGGGCAATCAGGGGGTTAAAACCTTTATTAGGTAATATATGGGGGTACCTGACGCTATATAAAAACCTGACGGGGAACCTAAATAACGAAATAACTAACTGGCTAACCAGCGTCACCAGTGACATTTATACAGTGATCACTGGTGAAAGGGTTAACTCTAGGGGCAATCAGGGGGTTAAAACCTTTATTTAGGTTGTAATATGGGGGTACCTGACCTATAAACCTATTTATGAACCTATATAAACATGGCGGTTAACCTAAAAAAAAACTGGTTACCTAGCGACACTAATGCAGCGATCAGAAAAACGATCGCTTAGTGACACTGACAAAAGGGGGTGAAAGGGTTAACTAGGGGCAATCAGGGGGTTAAAACCTTTATTAGGTAATATATGGGGGTACCTGACGCTATATAAAAACCTGACGGGGAACCTAAATAACGAAATAACTAACTGGCTAACCAGCGTCACCAGTGACAGTTATACAGTGATCACTGGTGAAAGGGTTAACTCTAGGGGCAATCAGGGGGTTAAAACCTTTATTTAGGTTGTAATATGGGGGTACCTGACCTATAAACCTATTTATGAACCTATATAAACATGGCGGTTACCTAAAAAAAGAAAATGGTTACCTAGCGACAGCAGTGACACTAATACAGCGATCAGAAAAACGATCGCTTAGTGACACTGGCAAAGGGGGTGAAAGGGTTACCTGGGGGGCAATCAAGGGGTTAAACCTTTATTAGGGGGGGGTAGGGGGCTACCTTGGACCTAAAACGAACTGCCCTGACAGTTATTACAGTCACACTGACACTAAATGCAGTGATCAGTAAAAAAATGATCACTGCAATTAGTGACACTGTGACTGGGGGGGGGAGGGGGTGATCTGGGGGGTGATCTGGGGGTGACAGGGGGGTGGAATATGTGCCTATGTGTACTGGTGTCAGTGTACTGTTGGTGCACTAACCTTTACATCTTGTCTCCTCGGCGTTCCGGTCACATAGACCGGCGCACCGAGCGTGACATCACTTCCTCTGCCTGTGTTTTGATTGACACAGACAGAGGAAGCATCTGATTCGCCAGGAGCGATCGCGAGGGGGTGGCCAGAAACCACTGGCCGTCCCCTCATCCCGGATCGCTCCTGAAGCGATCCCGACCGTCCCCGCCGGCCGGGGGGGTCCGATCGGACCCCCCACGTGCCTGAAGAATGGCACGTACAGGTACGTGATTCTGCCTGTACGTGCCATTCTGCTGACGTATATCTACATGGGGCGGTCGGGAAGTGGTTAAAATGTGAGTTTAATATTTGAAGCTTGGAGTGTCAGCTATTTTTAATAAATTTGCAATAATACACTATTGGAGCACATCTTTTTACTTTCATGTGGAATATTCTGATTGCACTAAGTTGGAAATACTGGAGGAACGCTGATCGATTGTGGGAGAGTGGTTTATGCTAGTTAGCCTTACACATGAGTGTGGGCAACAACATTCGGTGAGTGAGTTTCCTATGGGAGAGGACACTTTTGAGCACAACGGTGTGGTGGAAGAATGATCGATTAATATTTTGTGAAGATACACTGTTTGGTCAAAGGAGCACCGGATATCTGTTTTTCACCTTTATTTTTCTTAATTTCTATGAACACTAATGAACACTGTGGCACTTTTTTGTTCTTTTATATTTGTGCACATTAATTTTTGATGAATTTATTTTCAGTGCGATAATTTTCAGTGCGTTTTTTTCCCGTTAAGGACACTTTAAACCATCCATCACGTGGGACTATTTGTATGTTTATATATATTTAGGTTATTTGTAGATTTGATTCACTTTAGCGCTACCTATCATGCTTCAGTCCAATTTGGACCTTAGTTTGATCTTTTTCTATATAATGTATACTCCCTAAAGCCTATACTTTGCCAGCTTTTTACCCCAGCATCCTGTTTTCCAGTCATCGTAGCTGGAAACTCTACAGATCTAATCTGTAATTTCCAGGCCTACTGGGAGTTTGGGCCAGCTTCAATGTTACAGGATGACTGAGTAGCGATTCACACCACATCCTTACCCTGCCATCTCACCAGCAACCCACCCACTACTACTGACACACCGTATCCCTTCTGGTAGTTACTGTGTACCACCCTCCTAGCTAGGCTGTTGGTTAAATTTAGTGTTGACCTCTGCTGTAGTCACAGAAACAGTCATTGTTTAGTATAGTCTGTTTGGGGTTTCACAGACTAGAAGTTTGATTACTTCCCTCTGATTCTAGAGCTTATGGTGGGAGGATTCAAATTACCAACCTGAATATTTAGTAGGACCTAGCACATCCCTGAGGAGGTGTGCCCAGAGTGTGGCTGGGTTACTGGTAAATAGACTGGAACACTGGAGAGCTTTCTCCCCCTGTGGGGATACATCCATGATCTAAAGAGAATGGGACCGCTTGCCTCTGGACCCCCCTTCCTGGACTGGAAGCCAGGTTTCTTTACTGGAGGTTGTATCTCTGGATTGATCATTGTCAGGATCTGTGAGTAGAGCCAAACTTTTGTGCACAGTATTTGATGTTCCTACCGCTGCAAGAAGCTAGACCATGTCAGCCTATTTCTTCTAGCTTATCCAGCAATCGCCCTGGTTCCCAGATGGGAGTGTATACTGTATTGCTGCTGCTTAGAGATAGAGAAGAGTCCTCCACAATTTATGCATTGAGCGCTTTGGTCTTGACTTCCTGTACTGATTAGAGCAGTGATTCTCAACTAGGGTTCCTCCAGAGGTTGCTAGGGGTTCCTTCAGGATTGGGCAATTTCTGCATCTCAGATAAGTTCCCACTGACACCATTGATCTTTTTAACTATCTGTAAGGAGGTAATTCTTCCCAATGACCACAAGTGCAAGGGCCATTCTTCCCACTGACCATAACACTAATGTATCATGAGTTGTAGATTTCTAATTTTTAGCAGGGGTTCCCTGAGACTGCAGACATATTTCAAGGGTTCCTCTGTGTTAAAAAGGTTGAGAAAGTCTGGATTAGAGAGAGAACCTGGGTACATCTAAAGTGGCTCCTTAGGGGGTAGCACTGCAACTGTATGATTTAACCTACTAAAGGCTTGTGACTAACCAATCATGGCACTCTTATGCCCCGTAGACACGGTCGGAAATTCCGACGGAAAATGTCCGATCGGACCATGTTGTCGGAAAATCCGACCGTGTGTGGGCTCCATCTGACTTTTTCCGTCGGAATTTCCGGAATTTCCTGCTCTCAAATTTTCCGACAACAAATCCTTTTTCCGATCGTGTGTAGAGAATTCCGATGTACAAAGTGCCACGCATGCTCAGATCAAATTAGGAGACCAAACCTATTGGCTAATAGCCTCTACATAGTTCCATCGTACGCAACGAACGTCACCACGTTCAGAATGATTGGATTTTCCGTCAACTTTGTCCGACCATGTGTATGCAACACCAGTGTCGGACAAAATCCATCGGGAAAAGTCGACGGATTTTGTGGTTGGAATTTCCGACTGTGTGTACGGGGCATAAGGCTCATATTTAGCACTAAAACAATGCGTAGATGATAAACTAAAGAACAGCCAAGGAAGACTGTGGGATCCATTCACAAAATAGTATCTACTACTTTAAGATCAATGAAAAATAGCTTTCACATTTTTTTCAAGTCATCAAAAAATGCTTGTAAAATAAGGCATGCATTATTCCATCCAAATTTGCAATATTTATCTCATGAAACCGATCAGTATTTTATCACATAATTTCATATCCAGTGGGATGGATACATCGGAGATGGATTAGGCACCGGTCAGTTTTTATTGCTGCCTGTGCTCCCGTTAGGGAAATTCATTCTCTGTATTTCTACTGTTTCTCCTTATCATTGAAAGTGAAAGAAAAAGAAAATCCCATATTTTGTGTGGACATTGTAAAAGTATATTATAATTAGTATAATTACTAGTATTATATTAGTAGAGGGTAAATCTCCACAATGGTACACAGATGGCAAAAAAATTGGGTCTCTAACCCTTCCTTACACTATCCAAAGTGCAAAAAAAGAAAAAAAAAAAAGGATTAGTTACACTTTAAAGTAATTTTTGCTGTAATATTTGGTGAAGTCATTGCTATCTTTTGACATGGTTGTTAGCTGTTGCTAGAGAATAGCCATTGTCATTCTCTGACGTTTATGAAAGTGTCACCTCACAGGCCCGGGGTGGCTTTTCTGTGAGGTAACCATTCTTACATAGAACAGTTAGCATAGGTGTTAGCAAAGCAGAGTGTGGGTGTGTTCAGTTTGATGGTTATTGTGATAGATACTAGTTTTTAAGTTTATCTTAAGACTACAAAAACCAAAATAATTTCCTTGTTGATAATGAGGATACATCATTCAGATATTTCCAAGATATAATTGATCCTAAACCTCCTCATCATTAAGATAATGAGATGTTTAGGGATGTGTGTCAAATTGTAATGTGACATCTAAATTGCTTTTGCATATGCTTCAAGACCTGTAATTACAGTTAATCTGCACATTTCAAGACTAACAATGCTTGGTCTACTAATAGAGAACATTGGTGTTTTATGTGATCTTTTTTTTGTTTTGATTAAAGGTTTTGTAATAGAACATAAAATAATGCTTCTGTCTTGAAAACATGTTTGCCATAAATATCTCCAAAGATATTTGTGAAAATTTAAATGATTCTCACTACATAAAACATATGTTGTAACAAGGGATTAGACCATTGTAACAGTGGCGGCCTGTAATGCAGGGTGCAGAGGCGAAGCCCCCTTATCTATGTGTCCGGCCCCCTAATCTACATGCAGGGCACCGGACGCATTGATTGCAATGTTTTTTTTTTTTGTCAAAGCACGTTTATAGAAAGAATGTTTGAAAAGTTAAAATATTTGGGACCTAAATGAGTCTGAGACTGTAATGCATGGCAAACTTTTAAGTACTGGAAGAATACTCTATTTGACATGTGGTACTGCTCTACAATAGTCAAGGATAGCATAGTACCTCCATTATACAGTTGATAAAGATATACATTATTTTCAATATAATATCCTCAGGGCTTGTCATCCTCTTACCTATATTATCTACTATTTCCCCTATATAGCTGTGGGCATTTGCCGCTAGAAGATGGCCCATATGTTCTCCCTCCTCAAAATAAGATTGTTGCAGAAAAAATTGTTTCTGTCTTTTTCGTTGCTATACAGGTGTATAATTTCTGTTGTACTAACCATGTCACCTGATTGCCATGAGTGGGACTAGTAATAGTCTCTGCATGGTTGACAGTCTTAGTAATATTAGTTTCCCATATCTTAGATCACTTTTTTAGGTTAGAAATTTGAGCTATAAGAGTACCCCTTAATATGTCTTCAATGAGTCTCACACAACAAATATTCATTCCCGCCTTGACTACTGCAACTCTCTCCTTAATGGCCTACCCTTACACAGGCTATCCCCCCTTCGGTCTATTATGAATGCTGCTGCTAGACTAATACACCTCACTAATCGATCTGTGACTGCTGCCCCTCTCTGCCAATCCCTTCACTGGCTTCCCCTACCCCACCATATAAAACATACAAGGCCATCCACAACATCGCCCCCAGTTACATCACCAACCTCTTCTGCAGATATCACCCTAATCGTCCCCTCCGCTCCTCCCAGGACCTCCTGCTCTCTAGCTCCCTTGTTACCTCCTCCCATGCTCACCTTCAGGACTTCTCCAGAGCCTCTCCCATCCTCTGGAACTCCCTGCCCCAGTATATCCGATCAGCCCCTAACCTGTCCACCTTTAGAAGATCCCTGAAAACTCACTTATTCAGGGAAGCCTATCCCACACCCACCTAACAACTGCCCCCAAGCCAAGCCCATCAGAGCATTCCCTGCATCTATTACCTTTTGTACCACCACGCTCTCCCTATAGAATGTAAGCTCTACGAGCAGGGCCCTCCTGTCCCTTCTGTATTGATCTGTACTGTAATTTGTGTTGTCCCCCCTCTACATTGTAAAGCGCTGCGTAAACTGTTGGCGCTATGTAAATCGTGTATAATCATAATAATATTTGTGCACAGGGCTTATTAATTATTTGAAAATCCTGTAGAGCTTGAGAAATACTATGTGGGGGATAGTAAGATAGTCAAGCAATAAAGTTTAATTTTGCAATATCTCTTTGGGACTGGAGACTGTAAAAGTGAAGTAAGAACTAATGGGGAATGATCTGACAGGCCCCTAGCAGAATAGGCCACATTAGGAATGAATTAAAGTGTTACCCAACGCAAGTCAATTCTCTACAAAGACATAGGCGTTTGAGAAAAATATGAAAAACATTTCTCCTCCGAGTTCCTCATCCGCCAAATGTCTATTAGGGCCATTTCTTTAAAAAAAACATGCAAAGGTAGTAGGGGAATTAACATTAGAGTGGTCAACCACATTGAACTTATCAAGTGCAGGATTTAAATAATTGTTAAAATCCCCCTGACCACAATAAGAATATCTGGTCTTTATTCAACCTTACCAACTTTGTAATTATGTAACATAAAAAAACTATACTTCATTTAAACTGGTCCTTAAAATGAATCTGCTTTTACATTTATATGTAAAATCTTTTCCAATGATAGCCTATAACTGCAGCAGGGTTAGTATTGAGATTTTAGTATTCGTGTATCTCCTCACTATTTATATTTTCTTGTTTCATTACTGCTTTTTTATAAGCTTATTTGGTGTTGGCCAATATTTTGTAAGAGGAAACCTTAAAGTGATTGTAAAGGCTCACTTTAAAAAAACAAAAAAAACAAACGTTATACTTACCACCTCTGTGCAGTTGGTTTTGCACAGAGCAGCCCAGATCCTCCTCTTCTCGGGTCCTTTTTTGCTGCTCCTAGTCCCTCCCTCCTTTGCATGCCCCTCAGCCAGCAGCTTGTTACAAGTTGTCACCCAAGCCGAGTTAGAGCTCCGTGTATCCATTCTGACACGAAGCACCGCCCCCTCTCTCCCCTGATTGGCTGACTGACTTTGATTGACAGCCATGGGAGCCAATATCGCTGCTGCTCTGTCTCAGCCAATCAGGAGGAGTGTATTGGATGGCTGAGGGGATCGTGGACATTGCTGGAGAGAGAAGAAGCTCAGGTAGGTAATTGGGGGGGGGGGGGGGGGGGGCTCCTACACACAAAAGGTTTTTATCTTAATGCATAGAATGCATTAACCACTTGCAATTGCTGACCGGCTCATGCACGGAGGGGAACCCGAACCCACGCGTGATCTCGTGCACGAGAGCAGGAACAGGGATGTGTGTGTAAACACACACATCCCTGTTCTGTCAGGAGAGAAGAGACATATTATTCCATATATGGACATATGGTTCCTCCTGTAGTCAGTCCTATCCCCTCACAGTTAGAACACACCAAGGGAATACACATTTAACCCCTTGATCACCTTTGACCGCTTGTTGACCAGTCGCCGCAGTTGTACTACGGCAACATAGCTCGGCTGCGCAAATTGCCGTTATGTTATGTCGCTCCCTCTGGTGGCCATTAGGGGTGAGTGCGCGCCGCCAGAGGCACGCGCGCATGCCCGCAGCTCGCCCCCCAGAGCTGATGCGAGGTCTTGATGATCGCCTGGCTCCCGCGATTGCTCGTAACACGGTGAGAATGGGATCTCTGTGTGGGGAGTAGTGACCAATCGTCTGTTCATACAAAGTATGAACAGCAATCTGTCATCTCCCCTAGTCAGTAAAATCTCCCCTTCAGTTAGAATACACACTAGGGAACACAATTAACCCCTTAATCGGCCCCTAGTGTTAACCCCTTCACTGCCAGTGACATTTTTACAGTAATCAATGCATTTTTACAGCACTGATCGCTGTATTAATGCCAATGGTCCCAAAAATGTGTCAAAATTGTCAGATTTGTCCACCATAATGTTGCAATTATGATCAAAATTGCAGATCACCGCCATTACTAGTAAAAAAAAAAAAAATAATATAAATCTATCCCCTATTTTGTAGATGCTATAACTTTTGCGCAAACCAATCAATATATGCTTATTGCGATTTTTATTACCAAAAATATGTAGAAAAATTAATATCGACCTAAACTGAGGAAAAAATATATTTTTTTTTACATATTTTTGGGGATATTTATTTTAGCAAAACGTAAAAAATACTGCGTTTTTTTTTTTTAAATTGACACTCTTTTTTTTTTTTGTTTATAGCGCAAAAAATAAAAACCAAAGAGATGATCAAATTCCACCAAAATAAAGCTCTATTTGTGAGAAAAAATAGATGTCAATTTTGTTTGGGTACAACGTTGCAAGACCGTGCAATTGTCAGTTAAAGCGACACAGTGCAGAGTCGCAAAAAGTGCTCTGGTCAGGAGGGGGGTAAAATCTTCCGGGGCTGAAGTGGTTAAGTACAATAGCAGGCACGCGTGCCCGCTGCACGACGGGGAACTTGAAGCGCGTGGCCGGTGGGCACGATCATGTGCACGAGAGCAGGAACAGGAATTTGTGTAAACATCCCTATTCTGTCAGGAGAGAAGAGACATATTGTTTTTTTCTACTAATTAGGAACAACGATATGTCTCCTTCTCCAGTCAGGCCTACCCCTCACAGTTAGAACCCACCTAGGGAACATACATTTAACCCATTGATCGCCCCCTAGTGTTAACCTCTTCCCTGCCAGTGACATTTACACAAATTTCAGTGCGTTTTTGGTCCCAATAATGTGTCAAAAGTATCCAATCTGTCCGCCACAATGTCGCAATACTGCTAAAAATTGCCCCCATGGTTCTGAAAAGGACTTCACTCTTCTGTCTGCAGTACACTCCTCTTATGCCGCGTACACATGCTCGGAATTTTCGACAACAACGTTTTTTGCTGGAAAATTTGAGAACCTCCTCTAAAACAACACAACAAGCGCACATCGAACATTTCCCGTCGGAAAATCCGACCGTGTGAATGAGGAATTACGCTCACATCAATCTCTTCCTAACCACTAAAAGATCACTGCAACATGTTCTGAGCACAGATATTGGTACAATTTCATGTTTCATGCTCCAGTTACCCTGACATTTGATGACCACCTCCGCAATCCTCCCCCTCCTCTTTGGAGACTAACACCCCCTTTTGAATGACAGGCAATTGTACCAAAAAATTGTTCAAGAATACCATGATTTTTTTATGTAAAATTACACCCCTGAAACTTATAGATTTACACTGTGTAACACTTATAAAGTGTATATGAGGGGACTATTGATTGAAATGTTATTGTATGTTAAGAAACAGAGGACAAAGCAGATTGAAGACTTGCAGAAAAATAAAGCTAGCCCAGACCCCCGTTTAACACGGGACATTCTCCAAGACAGATAAAAAAAATGAAATCTCTACTCCTATACAAACATGAAAACCACCTCAAATGTATTAAAGCCAATTACTATGGCCTGCACAATAAGGCAAATTAAAGGAAAAAAATAGCCACTCTTAAGCACCCCTCATCTCATACTATCTTGTTTAATCCAAAAGATATTGAAAATGCTTTTGCAGACTATTACCAATCTCTGTATCATCTCCATAAGGATGAATCTACTCCCCAGCCCTCTCCTGCACTTATTGATGCTTTCCTGCATAAAGTTAAACTGCCCACTCTTACAGCTGCTCAACTTGATGCGATCTCCCAACCATTCACAACTCAAGAAATTTGCGCCACTATCAACAAACTACCTACCCGTAAGTCCCCTGGAGATGATGGATTCTCAAATGAGTATTACAAACATCTCTCCAAAGAAATTACCCCCCATTTAAAAGATGTCTTCAATCTCGCTTCTTCCTCTGGTACTTTTCCTCCTGAAATGCTGAAAGCTGTGATTGTTACAATTCCTAAGCCCAAAAAATACCCCACTAGTCTCGCTAATTATAGGCCCATATCTCTTCTCAAGACTGATGTCAAGATATTTGCGAAACTTCTAGCCGTAAGAATTAAAAAAATATTTCCATACCTTATTCACCCGGACCAGGTAGGCTTTATACCTGGTCGACAAGCTCCTGACAGCAGTAGACGTCTTATTAACCTGATTTCCAATGCTGGCAATTCTCGACTGCCTTCTTTGCTCCTCTCCTTGGATGCAGAGAAAGCGTTTGACAGGGTCCACTAGGGATACCTCAAAGCTCAATTCAGGAATTACCTATAAATTGATACACATAACAAATGGAACTAGACAGGGATGCCCTCTTTCACCTATCCTTTTTGCACTTTTTATGGAACCATTAGAGGAGAATATTAGATCCAACCCCAACATCACAGGCCTTACCATAGCTGGCATTAAACACAAAATTAGTCTCTTTGCGGAGACTGTCATGCTCATCCTTTCCAATCCCAAGACCTCATTAGCTGAGACCCAAAAACAGCTTGAAGAGTTTAGTGCTGTGTCATACTATAAACTAAATGCCTCTAAACCTCAAATACTAGGTATCAACATCCTGACCCCCTTGCAGTCTTCCTTGAGTAAAGAACTTCCCTTTGTTTGGACCCCACTTATCTGACCTTTTTAGGCATCCAGCTAACCATGCATACTGCACAACTATATCCCCGTAATTTCAAACCCTTCTCTACCACATACAGTATGCTTCCACCAAACGGACAAATCATTGGGAACAGTTTAAAAAAATGGTGCATTCATGGTACCTGACCTTGTACAAACTCTCTACATTTTATCCTTCCCAATTGGCTCTTTTCTGGCGAAACTGCGGAGAAACCGGTACGCTTTATCGCACATTGTGGTCATGTAAATCATTTTGGAACAAAATCTTCTCTATCCTATTGGATATTTGTGACCAAACCATACTGCCTAACCCCGAGTTAGCCATCCTACACCTAAACATCCACAAATTCACACCCAAAATGAGAGTAGTGATATTATAACTTCTCCTGGCTGCGAAGCTCACTATTACGAGACTTTGGAAAACATCCAACTCCCCATCCCCCTCTGATGCCATTATTACTCTCAATCATCAGTGCAAGATGGAGACATTGTTGGCAATCATTGACTCCACTATGACAGTGTTTAAAGAAAAATGGGCCATATGGCTTTCTAACCCCTAATGTACAACTAAAGTTTGAGTACTTTGTATTATAGCCCATGCTCTATTCCTCTCTATTGCACTATAATATGGTGACTGGTCAGAATCATCTCTCCTCTCTCTCTTCTCCCTCCCTTCCCTTTCCCCCTTCCTTCCCTTTCCTCCTCCCCTGCCCTTTTCCAGCTCTTTACTTTACGTCCTTCCTTTTGTTCTGTTTAAACTATGGTGAATACACCTTTTCTTTGTACAAGTGCCTTACATGTTCATGTTCTTCTCCTATGGTTACATTAGCTAGAGCTCATATGTATTACAGATGTATTCCTTACCAGCTACGGTATGCTTTATGTTTGTAATACTTTTTTTCTGCTTCAATAAAGAAACATTGACAATAAAAAATGGCCTGGTCATTAAGCAGGCAAATTTTCCGGTCTGTAAGTGGTTAAGATAAAAAACCTTCTGCCTTTACAACTTCTTTAATTACATTGCCATAAGGCCAAAGCCTAGTATTTTCAGAGCAATTAAGAATTCCACATAGTAATGTTTAAATATTCTATTGAAAGAGGCACGCCCTAAATGTGTTAATAGCGTGGTAAAATGTTTGAAGAAATAAAGGTAATTAGAGTATTAAATAAAGCCAGATATAGAGATAATCTATCAGCGATACTGTATCAGGTTTAATCAGGTTTAATGCGTCTAAGAAATAATTATTTTAAGAAGGGCATTAAAGAAAATAATGGAAGAAAATTTAATTGCAGAGTTAATGTGGCATTCCTGACATGAAGCTTTTTCCATAAAGTTCACCGTTTAGTAGCGTTATAATTTATAACCAAAATGAGTTATCAGGTATAGTAAATATAATTAAATGCAGAAACACATGCACTTAAAATTGTGTTATCATTTATAGTTTTCATAACTTACAATAAAAAGTTTTTTTTTTTTTTTAGTTTTTTTTTATGTTTAAGAAATAAAAGCAAACCTAAGTTTTGTCCATGCAGGACAAAACAACAGGTTACATTTATTCAGACACTTCCTAGTATAGTGTGACAACGCTTTGTCTCCCAAATGTACTCCTATAATGTCACTGCAGTATGGCAGTGGCAAACTTTGCACAGGAAAGGGACAACCAGGTTTGTCATGTACTTTTATTCAGCAAGGCAATAAACAAACCAAGTTTAATTCAGGATGGTTTTGTACAGCAAGTCCATAACATACAATCAAAACAGCTGCTTGTCCAAGCCTCTAACTAAATGTATGTTGTTTTTTTTTACTATCATGGCATGCCCAATGGGTTCCCCATAACAAACAGACAGCACGTGTACTTTTTAGAAGCTGGATTTCATAGCAGAGAGTGTCAGCTCACATAAAAAAGGTCTGAGACGTGACCTAAGATCTGGACCTAAGGATACAGGCTTTATCTCACCCAAAGCTCTACATGGATTCTGGGCTTCAGGACCCATACCAGAAAATATTGTGGTCTGAGAAAACAAAAAGCTTATTTTCTCTATGAGAGCTACAAATCCTGGAGCCCCTTATCCTGTGTAGGAGGAGTCTAAGTGACAAAAGTACACTCATCCACAACCCTGCATGCCAGTATCTCACACATAGACACACAGCGTATGTATACATATATATTCAGAGAATATGAATGATAACACAAAAACATTTCTTTCACTCATGGTTAGTGTTTGGCTAAAGACATTGATTATCAATCAACTGTGTTTACTCTTTTTAAATCATAATGGCAACAGAAACTACCCAAATTACCCTGATCAAAAGTTTACATACCCTGGGGATTTTGGCCTGATAACATGCACACAAGTTGACACAAAGGGGTTTGAATGGCTATTAAAGGTAACCATCCTCCCCTGTAATCTGTTTGCTTGTAATTATTGTGTGTGTGTATAAAAGGTCAATGAGTTTCTGGACTCCTGACAGCCCCTTGCATATTTCATCCAGCGCTGCACTGACGTTTCTGGATTCTGAGTCATGGGGAAAGCAAATAATTGTTAAAGGATCTGTGGGAAAAGGTAGTTGAACTGTATAAAATAAAAAAAGGGATATAAAAAGATATCCAAGGAATTGAGATGGCTAATCAGCATTGTTCAAACTTCAATCAAGAAGTGGAAAAAGAGGGATTCTGTTGAAACCAAACCACGGTCAGTTAGACCAACTAAAATTTCAGCCACAACTGCCAGGAAAATTGTTTGGGATGCAAAGAAAAATCTTTTATTTACCCAGCTACCTTGTGTCATGCTTGAGGAAAGGGGGGGGGGGCTACACTCCTAAAGCCCAATATCTGATGAAAGCTTCAATACACATGCACATACACATGCACATAATATCATTTTGAACATTCTTTTTAGCCATGAAGATAAAACTGAATATCAAATATATATATACATGTTATTCAATAGTGGTCTGATAGATAGCACTCACTGTCCTAAAGCTACTTTTTTATTTTTTTACTATTTCTATTTCTATTATAACTGTCTGTTACCAAATTGTATTTTATTTTACTTTTTGAACGTAAACTTTATTACAGTCAGTATATGGGTTGACTCGTTATGATAGCATCAGATCTGACTATACTCTTGAGACTTTAGTTTTCAAGCATGACAATAAGGCTTCATGCACACGGGCCATTAGAAAAAACGAGCTGCAAAGCCACTACGAAAGTCAGGAAAAAGTAGCTGTAAAAATGCGCTTTTAGTAGCTTTTTGCATTGACGTTAATGCGCATTTAGCAGCATTCGATTTTAGCAGTGTTTCTCTGCCTCTATTCAAAATCAATGGCTCCCTATGAGAGCCGTCTTAACTGATTTGACTTTCAGGCCATTGATTTCAATAGAAGTCACATCCAAGTCAGATCATCATGACCCGATTTGAGGTGCGACTTGTGCTCTGAGGATCCCCATGCCAAAATTTAAAAAAGAAACAGTGTGGGGTCCCCCCCTAAGATCCATAGCAGGCCCTTTGAGTCTGGTATGGATCTTAAAAGGAAACCCCATGCCAAAAAAATAAAAAATGAAGTCGTCCCCCCCAAAAATCCATACCAGATCCTTATGTGAGAATGCAGCCGGACAGGTCAGGAAAGGGGGAGGTACAAGCGAGTGCCCCCCCATCCTGGACCATACTAGGCCACACGCCCTCAACATTGGGGGGTGTGGGTGCTTTGGGGCAGCTTGGATGCAACTTCCATTCAATTCATGTAGTTACAAACATTTGGTGTTTGAAATACCGGTAAACTACCGTAATAAACGTGATTTATCTGCTTTCAAAAAAACGTCAGTAAACTCAACTGCCTGTAATCGACTATAAACGACTGTGACATGTACACATAAGATAACACAGAGGAGAGTTCGGGGGCTGCTAAAAAAAAAAAAAAAACGCCCAACTGCTCCTAAACGTGAGTTTAGCCTAAGTTTGAATCCAGAATAGTTTGGGATCTAGCACTTGCAGATTCATTCTAAGCAAAAAGGAGATCAGTGAACCCTCAGTTTAGCATTTTAGAACATACTGTAGATGGCGATGAGACTGACATCAAGGGAAGGTGATGGTCTAATCGTCAGAGGCATGAGAGCTGGCAAAGGTTGTTTCTTTATTTCCACAATGTAGAAGTGCCTAGATCAATTAGGATTCATTTATACCTTTGTGTTGCAGTAACGCGTGACAAGCAATGCAGGTGTATGTCGCTGTGGTGTGGTTCATTGAGAATGGCATCACACCTCCAAAACACATGTGTAACCCAGAGCAACACAACGCATAGGTTCCTTGGCATTGTACTGCTATTAAAAACAGCCTTCCCCGTTTTTGCTTGTGTGCGTTTCAGCTCATTCAATTTAAATGGGCCATTTAATGAACACACAATGCAAATTGCACAGAAGCACAGCATTGTGATGTGAATTGGCCCTTATACTGAAGGTGGAGATGCTACAGATTTAATTAAAAAATATGTTTACAGCTGCAACTGCAGTGACAAGCTTGATGTAGGCCTTTAGCTGTCATTAAATATCCCATATACTATTGGTAGTAGTAGTACCATTATATATGGCACTGGTAACTAAACTGCAGCCTGAGGGCCAAATGGAGTACTTGTTTAGCTACTGTGTTGCCCTTGGTCGCCATAAGGCTGTAGTCAGTGCTGCTTTAAGGCCCCTATCACATGTGCGGACTGTTCAGATCCGCCTGTCTGTTTTTTCAGGCGGATCTAAACGGGCGCTCCATACACCTCTATGGAGCGTCGGATGTCAGCGGTGACATGTCCGCTGACATCCGATACGCCCCGATCCGCTCTGCAAAATCCAGATAGATGCAAACCCTAATTTTTCATCAGTCTGGAGGCCTGGATCGAATGAAAACGGACAGGCGGTCTGTAGTCATACGATCCCCCATAGGGGAGAGCGGACTCTCTGACAGGTCCGTCCCTGCACAGAGTGCAGAGACAGACTTGTCATCCGCCGGCTCAGCGGGGATCAACGGAGGGATCCCCGCTGAGCAAGCGGAGGAGGGAAAATGGACAGCCCTGTGTGAAAGGGGCCTAAGAGTTTACAGAAGGACAGCAAAGGAAACTATTCATGAACTTTAGATTTAGTAGCTACTGTTTATAATTTGATTTATTTATTTCACACCTTACTTTTTCTGTTCTGTCAATTTTTTTTTTTCATGTTTTGTGTAATTTTCCTCTAGCCTTTCTCTAACATAATGTATCTTGCTCATAGGAAGATCAAATATACATTTTTCCAGGGGGCTGGATGGAGGGCTGACATTACAGGCATTCAATTCTAGTAGTGTCTTTTAACATGTCCACAGTGTTTGACAGTTACCTACAGCACATCCATCATGTCCAACCATGCCTGTAGCATGTCTGCAGTCTTTGACCATCTTCTATAGCACACCTGCAGTCTTGGGATATCTACTGTAGAATGTACAATCTCACCACTTTCTTTGGTGATGTCAGGGGCCACACTCGAGGTCCCCTTGATTAAGTAAGTAGGCCACCATTGACTTATGGGGGTTGATTTACTAAAACTGGACAGTGCAAAATCTGGTGCAGCTGTGCATGGTAGCCAATCAGCGTCTAACTTCAGCTTTCAATTAAGCTTTGCCAAAAAAAAAAAAAACCTGAACGCTTACTGGTTTCTATGCCGAGGTGCACCAGATTTTGCACCCTCCAGTTTTAGTAAATCAGCCCCATAGTATACACATTGACCGTCAAATGATTCATAACAAATTACAAAATGGCTTATGAAGCAGTTACATACACTTTTTATTTATTTTTTGGAAAAAATTGAAGAATGAGATTGAACATTAAATCTGCCACTGAAGTTTTATTAATAGCAATCTGAAAATGTATTGCCAGCACAGTAAATATTCACTTATGAATATTAAATAATGTTACATCCTTTGTTCTAATATTGAATGTTATAAAGAAAAGTAGATGTAATAAAGCTAAAAGGACATAACAAAACTGAGCAATAAAAAGAGAAAAAAATGATGAGTGAATATTGTTTTGTATGAGCTGGATTAAACAGTGAGAAAAAATGTCATGTTATAGCCCACTTGCAGCAGAATAACTCATCATGCTTTTCGAACAATGAGAGATACTAATCACTTGGTGTTACTTAATAATACAGAACAAAGAGCAATGGTGATGTGCCAAATGCAGCAGTCTTTAGCAAACATGTCACTATTCATTAGTTGAGACTTAAAAAAAAAAAAAAGACAGAATTTGTGTTTTTTCACACATTTCTAACATTTTAAATGTGTTATCGCATACATGTGATTTAAATGCTCTAGTAGTTTTTTTTTACTCTGTGATGTTTTACTTTAATGCCCTTCTAGTCTCCCAGCATATACCAGCACTTACTTCATGCTGGTCCATATATATATATATATATACAGGTCCTTCTCAAAAAAATTAGCATATTGTGATAAAGTTCATTATTTTCTGTAATGTACTGATAAACATTAGACTTTAATATATTTTAGATTCATTACACACAACTGAAGTAGTTCAAGCCTTTTCTTGTTTTAATATTGATGATTTTGGCATACAGCTCATGAAAACCCAAAATTCCTATCTCAAAAAATTAGCATATCATGAAAAGGTTCTCTAAACAAGCTATTAACCTAATCATCTGAATCAACTAATTAACTCTAAACACCTGCAAAAGATTCCTGAGGCTTTTAAAAACTCCCAGCCTGGTTCATTACTCAAAACCGCAATCATGGGTAAGGCTGCCGACCTGACTGCTGTCAAGAAGGCCATCATTGACACCCTCAAGCAAGAGGGTAAGACACAGAAAGAAATTTCTGAACGAATAGGCTGTTCCCAGAGTGCTGTATCAAGGCACCTCAGTGGGAAGTCTGTGGGAAGGAAAAAGTGTGTCAGAAAACGCTGCACAACGAGAAGAGGTGACCGGACCCTGAGGAAGATTGTGGAGACGGACCGACTCCAGACCTTGGAGGACCTGCGGAAGCAGTGGACTGAGTCTGGAGTAGAAACATGCAGAGCCACCATGAACAGGCGTGTGCAGGAAATGGGCTACAGGTGCCGCATTCCCCAGGTCAAGCCACTTTTGAACCAGAAACAGCAGCAGAAGCGCCTGACCTGGGCTACAGAGAAGCAGCACTGGACTGTTGCTCAGTGGTCCAAAGTACTTTTTTCGGATGAAAGCTAATTTTGCATGTCATTCGGAAATCAAGGTGCCAGAGTCTGGAGGAAGACTGGGTAGAGGGAAATGCCAAAATGCCTGAAGTCCAGTGTCAAGTACCCACAGTCAGTGATGGTCTGGGGTGCCATGTTAGCTGCTGGTGTTGGTCCACTGTGTTTTATCAAGGGCAGGGTCAATGCAGCTAGCTATCAGGAGATATTGGAGCACTTCATGCTTCCATCTGCTGAAAAGCTTTATGGAGATGAAGATTTCATTTTTCAGCACGATCCGGGCACCTGCTCACAGTGCCAAAACCACTGGTAAATGGTTTACTGACCATGGTATTACTGTGCTCAATTGGCCTGCCAACTCTCCTGACCTGAACCCCATAGAGAATCTGTGGGATATTGGGAAGAGAAAGTTGAGAGACGCAAGACCCAACACTCTGGATGAGCTTAAGGCCGCTATCGAAGCATCCTGGGCCTCCATAACACCTCAGCAGTGCTACAGGCTGATTGCCTCCATGCCACGCCGCATTGAAGCAGTCATCCTGCAAAAGGATTCCCGACCAAGTATTGAGTGCATAACTGAACATAATTATTTGAAGGTTGACTTTTTTTGTATTTAAAACACTTTTCTTTTATTGGTCGGATGAAATATGCAAATTTTTTGAGATAGGAATTGAGCTGTATGCCAAAATCATCAATATTAAAACAAGAAAAGGCTTGAACTACTTCAGTTGTGTGTAATGAATCTAAAATATATGAAAGTCTAATGTTTATCAGTACATTACAGAAAATAATGAACTTTATCACAATATGCTAATTTTTTGAGAAGGACCTGTATATATATATATATATATATATATATATATATATATATGAAACACTGCCGGAAGCTCACCTGCATTTGCAGGGTCCTTCTGATATATATATATATATATATATATATATATATATATATATATATATATATATATATATACTCTTTGAATATTTTTGCAACATGCATACCCAGCACTGCAGGAAGTTCACCTATATCCACAGGATCTTTCTTATATACACATATTCTTTTTTACCATCTTTGCAGTTCATGATCATGGACAAAGGGAGACCTCTAGGGACACTTGCACTTGTATCTACCAAAGCCGCGTTGGTGCTCCGGTTGTTCCCCTGTTGGGGTTACCTTTTGCTCCACCTCCTCAGCTCCCGTGCTGGATGTTTGTTGCTGCCGCCGCCGGTGGAATCAGCGACTGATGACCTGGCCCAGCCCACTGGTGAGTATGGGGTCCCACAGTCTGACCCCGATGATTACTCACCTCCCTGCCTATTTTGATGCAACATACACTCATTCATTTGATTTACGACGAGTGAGCGCGGTCTTGCGAAACGTCGCCGGGACATACTGATGCTGGTACATTTCTCTGATGTTTGTATATTGGTTTACACTGTTTTACCATGTATTTGGATTGTCCCATGTTCACATTGTATGCATATTTTATCAGCCTGCATTTATTTCTGTTGTGTTTCAGATGCACACCAATTGTAATAAATCAATATTTTTTTACTTCCATGATATGTTTTTTGACTAACCATATTCACCTCACTCAAAGTCCCAGGGTGAATCCCATGTATATATGTATTGAATTAGGAATGGAGGTGATATTGGGGTGACACCAGACCTTGTATCATTTATGTTTCTACATGCTCTAGTAGCAGCAACAGGGATAAGGCAGCAAGATTTTACAGCAAGGAAAATAAGCATTTCATGTAATCTTTCACAGGCTGACCTGAACTGTCAATCCTTTAATTCATTTTATTCTTGTGTTTATGGAAAGCCAAAGTACCTTAAATCATTCAGTAACATATGTCACACCTTTCTGACCTCACTCATAAATACTTTCTCACGTGACCTATGCTCAATTATGATCTGCTTATGACCTTATGCCTCACTCCCATGTCCTCATCCTATAGTTCTGTAGATTAGAGTTTAAAGATGATGAACACTAACATATCTGCTTGTGCTCATATATATGATATTATCTGCAGAGAAGGGTCATTTTGGAGTCTCAATTATCTTTTTTATTTTTTTAATCGGTTAAATTTTTGTTCTTTTTTTCCATACGTAAAAAAAAACTCTTGCTTGCATTGTTATGTTAGCATGGTAAGTAAACATACTACAATATGGAAGAGGAAAACAAGGACCTGAACAAGAAAAAAAAAATAGAGACACAATAGCTTTACAGATTTCAGAGTTGCATTTCATATAATCTTCAGTTATTATTTAGTGCCTTCCTTACATTATGAAAGGTATAATACTGCTACATAGGTAAATGTTTGAGAATATGCATAAAGTAGTCAGCTTGTCACAATATCAGATTCTGGAGGGAAACAGTCATGTCTCAGAGAAATAGCAGTGTCATTGGCATTTAACAGAATTTTTTCTTTTAAATCACCTCTCTTAAAACCTTCTATGTTAGCGGAGCCCCTGATCAATATTGCCAATAACTCCGATGCTAGTGCAAATAAGTGAGGTGAAAGGAGACAAGGAGCTGGGAAAATGCCACTAATTACTTTGGCAGGTTGAATAGAGAGTAAAGAGTTTTGAGCCAGGTGGCAAAATTAGGGCTTATGACAAACTGGGGAAGGTCCTCCCGAAGGTAGGGTCATTTGACTAGGTCAAAAGTCTTGGTGGCATCCAACGAAAGTACAACTTTGTTGCCTTCATTTTGGGTGGTATTTTGCATACTAAGAAAGACTGACTGGTGTGTAATGGTTTATGAATCAATGTGGCAATGCAGTTACAGTATGTAAAACTTTTGCTACCACTTACCGTATGTATCTGTATACAATAAATATGTGGGCCTATAGTAATCATTTTTTTCCAGCTTGTAAATTACAATTATGGTAGCAACATTTATAGAAGAAGGATGCTGGTTGGATGCTGGTAAATGTGTTGTGTAAAGTCTTGAGTAGTATCTGAAGGAGTACAATAGGATATTTCTTGTAGTGCTCAGCCAGTAGGTCTCAGAGCCTGGTGCTTTATTAGAGAGAATTTAATGTATTTCCTCTAAGTTCTTCTAGGGTCAATAAATTGGAATTAATCTCTATCTAGGTCTATAGAGTAAAATACTTAAACTGGATAATAACAGCATGGTAATCAGAGAGGCTTCATGGTAGCAGGGTAAGATTTTGTACAGTTACAGGAAACATTTTTTGGAGATGGACATGTGCATCATACAAAACCATCTGTACTCAAGCTCTTAAGCCCCCAATTAGCAATGTTGAGACTTCATGGTTGCCAATCTAGAATTCAATAAAATTACGAAGTTACTCTATAAGGTTGAGGGGGATATATATATACACAGTATCTCACAAAAGTCAGTGCACACGTCACATTTTTAAAATATTTTATTATATCTTTTCATGTGACAACACTGAAGAAATGACACTTTGCTACAATGTAAATTAGTGAGTGTACAGGTTGTATAACAGTGTCAATTTGCTGTTCCCTTAAAATAACTCAACACACAGCCATTAATGTCTAAACCACTGGCAACAAAAGTGTATCCCCTCCCTTAGTAAAAAAATTCCAAATTGGGCCCAATTAGCCATCCCCCTGGTTTTATGTGGGTCATTAGTGTTACAAGGTCTCAGGTGTGACTGGGGAGCATGTGTTTTTAAATTAAGTGTTATCGCTCTCACTCTCTCATACTGGTCACTGGAAGTTCAACATGGCACCTCATAGCAAAGGACTCTAAGGATCTGAAAAAAAGAATTGCTCTACATAAAGATGGCCTAGGCCAGTGATGCCGAATCTTGGCACTCCAGATGTTTTGGAACTACATTTCCCATGATGTTCAACTACATTGCAGAGTGCATGAGCAACATGGGAAATGTAGTTCCAAAACATCTGGGATGCCAAGGTTCGCCATCACTGTCCTAGGCTATAAGAATATAGCCAAGACCCTGAAACTGAGCTGCAGCACAGTGGCCAATACCATACAGCGATTTAACAGGACAGGTTCCACTCAGAACAGGCCTCGCCATGGTCGACCAAAGAAGTTGAGTGCATGTGCTCAGCATCATATCCGGAGGTTGTCTTTGGGAAATAGACGTACGAGTGCTTGCTAGCATTTCTGCAGAGGTTGAAGGGGTGGGGGGTCAGCCTGTCAGTGCTCAGACCAGAATTTACTAGCCAACAGTTGGCCTTCAATTGTCTGATGGAATGTACTAACGGTCAGATTTTAGGCAAACAGTCTGTCATCACACAACTCCCTGCCGAAAATCTGATCGTGTGTACAAGGCTTTAGGGGCCAGATCACCAGGTGAAAGTAAAAGGAAAGAAAGCCTAATGGCGCGTACACGCGATCGGAAATGCCACCAGCAAAACTCAGATGAGAGCTTTATTTCAGAAAATGCGACCGTGTGTATGCTCCATTGGTCTTTTGCTGGCAGAATTCCAGCCAGCAAAAGATTGAGAGCATGTTTTTTTCAGTTGGGAAAAGTTCCTATCCGAAAATGCGATCGTCTGTATGCAATTAGGACGCACAAAAAATCACGCATGCTCAGAAACAATTTGACTCATGCTCGGAAGCAGTGAACTTAATTTTCTCGGCTCGTCGTAGTGTTGTACGTCACCGCATTCTTGGCGGTCCAAAGTTCAGAGGACTTTTGTGTGACCGTGTGTATGCAAGTCAAGCTTGGGCAGAATTCTGTCGCAAAAACCATCCAAGATTTTTCGGATGGAAATTCCGCTCGTGTGTACGCAGCATTAGAATTAGTAAGCTGCAATATAATAAATGTATGCTTTTAGTTTAAGCCCAAGCCAGATGTTATTGGGTCAAGATGGAAATGAAACCATTAAAAAAATCTGGACTGAGATAGATAGACACATACACTTTTAGAACTCATACAGTGTTGAAAGTTGGTTAACACAGGTTATACCTGTTAGATTTGGACATTACTGCTGGAGAAACACCTTTGGCAATCTAATTTGCAGATGTGTGGCAGAGTTCAAGAGAAAATAAATTACATAGCATTGTATGGCAGGCTGTTTATTTTCAGCCATGCTCTAACCTAAAAATGCCAATAACAAAACAACTAGCTAAAAAGCAAATGGCAAAATAGTGCTGAACATTAGTATGTTAAACAACATAAACAAATGCATAAACAGCTGTGAACCGACTGGAGATGTATCCCTGTAACCTTGTGTGCCTACTAATGTCCTTGGTTTTCAGCATCAACCGGCTGTCTTTAAAAAAAAAAAAATCCTTTTTGTTATCTGTACTTTAGATTCAGTTAGGATCATTTTATAAGCATATTCTGGACTTTAATAATCCTGGGGTAGGAAAAAATATATTTTTATTTTAATAAGCATTTAAACACATACATATTCAGATTCGGTTAGGAAAAGATCTCATTGCTATATTCCATGCCATTTGTTTCATTATTGAAACTGGTTGCTATAGTTGGTTGAAACTCCATATTTTGCTCTGTAGAATGCATCAGATCCAATAAAACACACTAGAGCCGCTCAACCCAAACAGCAGAATACTCTGTGCAAATGTGTGGTGCTCATCAGGCTGTCGGATGTGACTTTAATAGGAAAAAGCAGAAGACATGAATCTAGGATGGAAAAGGACCTGGGGATCCTAGTAGATGATAGGCTCACCAATGGCATGCAATGCCAAGCTGCTGCTAACAAAGCAAACAGAATAATTCTCCCACTCTACAAGACTCTGGTCCGGCTGCACCTGGAGTATGCTGTCCAATTCTGGGCACCAGTCCTCAGGAAGGATGTACTGGAAATGGAGCGAGTACAGAGAAGTGCAACTAAGCTAATAAAAGGGTCTGGAGGATATTAGTTATGAGGAAAGGTTGTGAGCACTGAACTTATTCTCTCTGGAGAAGAGACGCTTGAGAGTGGATATGATTTCAATATACAAATACCATACTGGTGACCCCTTTTTGTCAGAAGGGAGTTTAACAAGACTCATGGCCACTCATTAAAATTAGAAGAAAAGAGGTTTAACCCTAAACTACGTACAGGGTTCTTTACTGTAAGAGCGACAAGGATGTGGAATTCCCTTCCACAGGCGGTGGTCTCAGCAGGGAGCATTGATAGTTTCAAGAAACTATTAGAAAAGCACCTGAACGATCGCAACATACAGGGCTATACAATTTAATACTGACATATAATCACACACATAGGTTGGACTTGATGGACTTGTGTCTTTTTTTTTTCAACCTTACCTACTACACTATGTCACTATGTAACTATGTAACATGCAGAGATGCTCTATTCACTACAGGATACACATGACAAGTCTGCTTCCACGCTCACGCTTTTCAAACAAAATTTACAAAATTTTATAACAGAAACAAAAGAAAAAATAATTTTTTTTCAAAAATGTAGGTCTTTTTTTTTTGTTTAGCAAAAATAAAAAATGCAGAGGTGATCAATTACCAACAAAAGAAAGCTCTATTTGTGGGAACAAAATGATAAAAATTATGTTTGGGTACAGTGTAGCATGACCGCGTAATTGTCATTTAAACAGCCACAGCGCTGAAAGCTGAAAATTGGCTTGGGCAGCAAGGGGGTGTAAGTGCCCTGTATTGAAGTAGTTAAGAAGATTTCCCTCCACTTCATGTCCAAGTCAAAACAGGAAGTGGGAGGAAATCACTGCCAAAGTAAGGGAATCCTGGGGTGTCACCAAGGTTACCAGAACTAGTATCCAAATTGGAAGATTTCCACTACTTTCCTGTTCCGGTGACATCCCAAAATTTGGGATTATTTTTTTCATTTTTGATGATAAAAGGTAAACAGAACGAGAACGAGAGGTTGGATCTCCATAATTGGGATACAGCAATAAAAACAGATGTGCTAATCTCTCTTCACTCAATTAAAAAAAAGGTTTGCCTTTTGTTATACTGTAAGACAGCTGGGAGCCAAAAGATGGAAATTGGAGAGAAAACAAAAAACAATAATAAGGATATTTTGTGACCATCTATGCAAATCATTTTAAAACTTGCCATCCCTGGCCATGTATTTAAATGAATCCTTCTATGAAATATTTATTTTTGTTGTTTAAGTAAACCTGTTAAAATGTATAACGGGCACCTCCTGGTACGTATTTTTTTCATTCCCACCCACTTAAGTCATTGCCTCTTTAGTGCAATAATGAAATCTCCTCCAGCATTGTATTGGCACTGAGGAGTGGAACTCGGCGGTGGCAGCCAGGGGGTAGAGTCAAGGTCTGTTCAGTGGTGCTGACATGAATAAAGTGTCGTGTGACATTTCAGTCAGGTATCTGTGTCTGCAACCAACTGAAAGTTCACGTCAGAAGACCTGCCATTTTTATACATAAAAGACTGCTTGTTTTGGCATTAGTATTCGTTAAAGCAAACCTGCACTATTTATATTTGTGTAGAAAAAAAAAACGATAGCAGAAAGGAAGGCATCAAACGGGCTTAAACATTTATGCTTGAGAATGCTAAAGAATTCTAAAGATGTGTCCATTTCATCTAGACACTACTAAAAAGTGGACAGTAGATGCATGTATCTTTACAAGTAAACCATAGACAACAATGGATATTTAACCATTTCAATACCAGGCACTTATACACCTTTCTGCCCAGACCAATTTTCAGCTTTCAGCTCTGTCGCACTTTGAATGAAAATTGCTTGGTTTTGCTACATTGTACCCAAACTAAATTTTTATCATTTCGTTACCACAAATAGAGCTTTCTTTTGGTGGTATTTGATCACCTCTGGGATTTTTATTTTCTGCTGAATAAAAAAAAAAATTAGCGAAAATTTTGTTTCTGTTACAAAACTTAGTAAATAAGTAAGTTTTCTTCACTGATGGACACTGATGAGCACCAATGAGGTGCCACTAATGATGGGCACTAATATGCAGCACTGGTAGGTGGAACTGATATGCAGCACTGATGGGCACTGAAATGCAGCACTGATAGGTGGCACTCATGGGCATGGATGGGCACTAATGGATGGTACTGGTGGGCATCACTAATTGGCAGGCCTTATTGTTTGGCACTGATTGGAATCCAATGTGGGCAGTGATTGGCATCCCTGGTGGCCATGGGTGGCATATCTGGTGGTGACTAGTGGTGGGCATCCCTGGTAGTCCTAGTGGTGTCCCTGGTGGTCCAGTGTGGGCATCCTCAGGAGGGGGCTGCGCTGATAATCAATCAGCACAGACCCCCCCTGTCAGAGGAGCAGCCGATCGTCTCTCCTCTACTTGCGTATGACAGATGCCAGTGAGGAAAAGCCGGTCACCGGCTCCTCCTGTTTACATCGTGATCAGCCGTGATTGGACATGACTGATCACATGGTAAAGAGTCTCCGTCAGAGACTCTTTACCTAGATCAGAGTTGCAGTGTTTCAGACTGACACACTGCAACAACGATCACCGTAATGCGTGCCCCCGGCTTGTTATCCTGAAAGACATCATATGACGTCCGGTCAGGATAACACAACCACTTTGCCGACGTCATTTTGCTATATGGCGGGCGGCAAGTGGTTAATAACTTACAAAGCCATCTGCAACTTGGCCCCCAGCTACATCACTAACCTAGTCTCAAAATACCAACCAAATCATCCTCTTCATTCCTCCCAAGACCTCCTGCTCTCTAGCTCCCTTGTCACCTCCTCTCACCTCCAGGACTTTTTCCGAACCTCTCCTATCCGATTCTGTTCCAGTATCTCTTACTTTGTCCACTTTTAAGCGATTGCTGAAAACGTTTCTCTTCAGAGAATCCTATTCCGCCTCCACATAACACATGTACTGTTATTTTCTCCATCAGCTTACCCCACACACTTTTGTATCACTTGACCTTCCCTTTTAGATTGTAAGCTATTTAAATCCTGAATAATAATATTTGGGGCTACGGTCTACCCAAAAAATACTTAGGCCCCTTTCACACTGGGGCGGGAGCGGCGTCGGCGTTAAAGCAGCGCTATATATAGCGCTGCTTTACCGTCGTTTTAGCAGCGGTTTTCGGCTGCTAGCGGTGCAGTTTTAACCCGCGCTAATGGCCAAAAAAGGATTAAAACCGCTGCAGCGCCGCTTTGCCAGAGGTATTGCTGCGCTGTCCCATTGATTTCAATGGGTAGGAGTGGTTTAGGAGGGCTTTCACACTGGAGCGGTGCGCTAGCAGGGCGGTCAAAAAGTCCTGCTAGCAGCATCTTTAGAACAGTGAAGGAGCGGTGTATTTACTTCATATTTCACACTGGAGTGAATGGGGCCATTTTTTTTTAGGCGATATACAGGCGCTATTTTTAGCTCTGTAGCGCATGAAAAACGCCTCAGTGTGAAAAGGGGCCTTAACCACTTTCAGACCAGACCATTTTGCTGGCCAAAGACCAGACCACTTTTGCGATTCGGCACTGCGCCACTTTAACTGAGAATTGTGCGGTCGTGCGACGTGGCTCCCAAACAAAATTGACATATTTTTTTCCCCACAAATAGAGCTCTCTTGCCTGAATGACAAAAAAAAAAAAAACTTTTAGGTACACATGTACTTATACAAGTATTTCATAGATAGCTGGGGTTACAATCTCCCCAGAGGCAATGCGCTATAGTAAAAATCCTTTTATACATTCATGACAGCTTACGCATGTACTGATACAAGTATGTCTTAGACAATAATAGATAGTTGGGGTTACTGTCTAATCAAAAAGTCAATGGGATAAAAGTAAAAAAAAACACATCAATACAAATCCTGCTACTGTCACCTTCAATATATACTGCAGAATTTCATCTGAACTTCATATGAAAAGATAAAGATAAGATAAGATAAAAAGTAGAGCGATCAATAGCGTTACAGGTCGACGTTTATATATTCATGACAGCTTACCATATACAGCAACAATAATTTATGGAAAAATATTCCCGATAGGTACGCGTGTACCGATACAAGTATTTCATAAACAACAAGAGATAGTTGGGGGTTACAGTCCACTCAGAGACAATGGGATAAAAGTAATAAATACATAAATGAAAATCCTGAATGTCTAATGGAAACGTAAAATAGAAACGTAGAGTGAATTATAGCATTACAAGCCTACATTTATACATTCAGGACAATCTATCATTTACTACAACAGTATCATTTGTGAAAACAATACCTTTTATTATTAATAAGCAGTCCTTGAGCTCCAGACAAGTGACTGTGCCTAGACATACACTCAAGGCCTGCCTGCTGATTGATGTTATCAGTTGGCTGAAGAAGAAGAAGAAAAAAAGTATTCTCTCAGTCCTCTCTCCCCTCCTCCAGTGATCACTCACTCAGATGGTACATTACAATTTTTTGTCACAAAAGTGGAAGACGGCAGCAGGGGCGTGACCTGTTTAAAATAAACTGCATATACAAAGCCAAGAACATAACGTTTATTGCTCAGAAAGTGGGATTTACATGATTACATCATCCCTTGGCTAACGTCTTAGCCCCAGAAGTAGCTGACCCTGTATGATGAATCAAACAAAATACCACAGGCTTTCCGATGGAATTATACCATAAAGCACTGTTAGGGGAGTACTGTAATACTTTTCTATTCAAAGTGGAAATCCATGCAAAAACTAAAATCCCTGCATTTATAGGCACCACAGATCTAACACTAACCTATGTAAAGAAAAAAGGAGTATACATACCTTTTTGGAAGCCGATCTGACCCGCTCCGACCCGATCTCCAGCAGCGGAAGCTCTGCAGAGAACGTGGCCGGCAACGGCTGTGAAATGAATGGGAAGTGGCGTCACCCATAGACCTACTAGGGGGCTTCCGTTGTCATTCGTCTCCCCTGCACCCGCCTACGCAGTGAAGCCGCGGATGACAGCTCAGAGCGAGATCCGGTCGGATTGGATTAGATCGGCTTCCAAAAAATGTATGTACTGTACATTCCATATTAATAACTATGCTAACAAAATTAGTGTGTGTTGTAAATTGCCTCCAGCATTGTTTCTTCTTCCTGTAGAACGCCATTTTGCTAAAGCCCGGAGCCCCTGAGCAGAAGCAAATCTTTAGGCTTTCAGCAGATCGGCATCTATGTTTTTGGCACAGTGACAAAAAATAGAGAGCAACTGAGCATGTGCAGAGCAGGGTGTGACAGTGTATTACTGGATTTTAAACAGTATAGACACTTATTTTTAATGTTTTACATCACTATACCCACAAAATGGGCCAGCATCTAATGCTCTAGCAGGACTCCATTTTTTGACTAAAGTTTCACTTTAAGCACAGATGGTGCTTATTCAGCTTCTTTACCGGCCATTGCTGCCAGGAAATGACATTGCTGAACCTGAAAGGGACAAAATGTTTGCTGCTTCTGTGTTTATCTGCTTGTTCTCCTCGCTGACGCCCATGCCAGGACAGCATCAGGGACAGCAGAACCTGACATACAGTACATGGCAAAGGGTAGTTGGCTGTCACTTCAAGCAAAATGTGTGTTTAAAAGCCTATGCTGCAGTCGATTGGTGGCAGCATAAGGGTTAAGACACATCTACAATTACAATCTTAACCACTTAAGCCCCGGACCATTGTGCTGGCCAAAGACCAGACCACTTTTTGCAATTCGGCACTGCGTTGCTTTAACTGACAATTGCGCGGTTGTGCGACGTGGCTCCCAAACAATTGACACCCTTTTTTTCCCACAAATAGAGCTTTCTTTTGGTGGTATTTGATCTGAGGTTTTTATTTTTTGCGCTATAAACAAAAAAAGAGTGAAATTTTGAAAAAAAAAAAACGCATTATTTTTTACTATAATAAATATCCCCCAAAAATATATATATATATAAAAAAAAATTTCCTCAGTTTAGGCCGATATGTATTCTTCTACATATTTTTCTTTTTCTTTTTTTTTTTTACCAAAAATATCGCAAAAGGCTATTATTGATTGGTTTGCGCAAAAGGTATAGCGTTTACAAAATAGGGGATAGTTTTATGGCATTTTTATTAATATATATATATATATATATTTTTACTAGTAATGGCGGCGATCAGCGATTTTTATCGTGGCTGAGACATTATGGCGGACACATCAGACATTTTTGACACATTTTTGGGACCATTGTCATTTATACAGCAATCAGTGCTATACAAATGCAGTGAAGGGGTTAACCACTAGATGGCAATGTAGGGATTAAGTGTGTCCTAGGGGTGTGTTTCTAACTGTGGGGGGGTGTGGCTGTGTGTGACATTTCACTGATCTCTGCTCTGATCACAGGGAACACAGATCAGTGACACTGTCATTAGGCAGAACGGGGAGATGCTTGTTTACATTAGCATCTCCCCGTTCTTTCTCCCCGTGAGACAATCGCGGGTATCCTCGCGGCGATCGAGTTCGGGGGACCAGCAATCCGACTCACGGAGGTCCCGACCGGCGCGCACGTGATGGCAGAGCGGCAAATTTAAAGGGACGTACTTGTACACCCATTTGCCTGTCCGTGCCATATTGCCGACGTACATCTGTGTGCGCCGGTCGGGAAGTGGTTAAAGAACAATGGAGCATATAAAAACAGTGGGGGCTATTTACGAAAGGCAAATCCACTTTGCACTAGAAGTGCAAACTACAAGTGCAAAGTGCATTTGAAATTGCACTGAAAGTGCACTTGGAAGTGCATTCGCTGTAAATCTAAGGGGTAGATCTGAAATGAGGGGAAGCTCTTCAGATTTTATCATCCAATCATGTGCAAGCTAAAATGCTGTATTTGATTTTCCTTGCATGTTCCCCTCGGATCTACAGCGACTGCACCTCCAAGTGCACTTTCAGTGCAATTTCAAGTGCACTTTGCACTTGTAGTGCAAAGTGGATTTGCCTTTCGGAAATAACCCCCAATGTACCTTAAAGGGACCCTGTCACCAGACCATTTATTTTAACAACAGTTTTTCCTTAGGATTATATGTGCATTTTTAAATTTTATGCATGTTATTTACCTGTAAAAGCCTCCCTTATGCAGACCTTTAAAATGCAACAATGTCGACTACATAGCTGATCCCCTTGTCTCAACTGCGTATATATATCTTTACCTTCTGTACTTAGACACAGACCTATAACAAGTATACAGCTAGTGTATTCAGATTGAACTCAGAAGTCACCATCTAGAATATTTTGAGGTTGGCCATTATTAGTCTTTATGATGCAAGAATACACTCCAAATACCATTTAGAAAATAGCCATCTTCCATCTCTGCATGGCGACAAGTGCATTAACCAGTGGTTAAAGAAAAAAGGGCAGCCTACGTGTTAATACATAAATGCTGCCCCATCCCTTGAATTATTCTGACTGATTCTATCATCGAATATGCATTCATGGACTGCTGTTGATTAAAACCTGCTTCCTATTTATACATGACCTTGCTAAGCTTGCAATAGGACAGGCTGCTTTGCAGCAACCTCATCTCTTGCCTGAATGACAACCAGTACCTTACATAATGTATAATGTGCATTAACACTTTCAGACGGAAAGCCATTATTAGACAGTAAGGAGTGCACAGTACACTTTTCCCAGAAGGCGACGTGTGATAGGTGCACAGCTATCTGACCACTGCATGCTTGGGAGGAGCAGGTTTGACTTCAGAACGTAATGCAAATGAGTTGGTGTAGTTCTGGTTCCCATCTGCTGGACAAGGTGCAGTCCTCGAGCAATTTGTCAAAACACTACGACACAATCTGTAGATTAACGTTCTCTGACACAGCACCCTGTGCTATGAGAATGTTAAAGTTGCAGCCTTGAGCGTTCCAAGGTTTGTGACCACACTGTCACTGACAGCTGCAGGTCTCAAACTAACAATTGTGAACCAATTAGAGTCAGTCCCCAATCAACTGATCACAATGACAGCCAATCACTGTGATCGCTGGAAGCTTGTTTGCAAGTTTGATTGCAAACTATTGTCTGAAGAGATCACTGTGCCCTTTAGGACTCATTAGGACATCCACAAGGACACAGATGGCTGTACATACAATGTAAATAAGGCCCCTTTCACATGGGCAGATAGATCAAGTTATCTACCGCAGCTAAACTCAGACAATGCTTTCTTATGGCCCCATTCCCACACTGCATTTATCAACGGTTTTGTTACATGGGGTTTTGTGCAGTAAGAAAAAATAAATTTGACTGCGTCCAGGACTTATTGCAGCTATATCTGAAGGTAATCGCAGTGTTCCATTTCTCCTTCAGATTGCAGCAGCAACAAGGAAAGAAAAACAACAGGAAGCACATCACAAATGTCAAGAATGTTCCAATGCAGTCGCATATAAACGCAGCTAATCGCATTTTACAACTGCAAGTGATCGCTGTGCCTGGAGTCTTGGAATTTCAAAATAACAAAACATGCTTTTAACAGTGGCAGAATAGTCACCCCTGTGTGAAAGAGGCCTAATAAGCACATTTCTGCACCTGAAAGTTACAGATTTTGTTCACAGTCTCCTGTACAAAAGCAGGAGACTCTGGGCTGTTAACCACAAAACCACATTTATACATGCGCACAGGGATGGATGAATGAATGATGCAAACTGTGCAAAGAAAAAATATGAATACATACATTATATATATATACTGTATATACATACATACACACACACACACACACACATACATATATTATATACACATACACACACACACATTATCTCAAAAAGTGAGTACACCCCCCACATCTTTGTAAATATTTTATTATATCTTTTCATGTGACAACACTGAAGAAATGACACTTTTCTACAAATGTAAAGTAGTGAGTGTACAGCTTGAATAACAGTGAAAATTTGCTGTCCCCTCAAAATAACTCAACACACAGCCGTTAATGTCTAAACTACTGGCAACAAAAGTGAGTACATCCCTAAGTGAAAATGTCCAAATTGGGCCCAATTAGCCATTTTTCCTCCCCAGTGTCATGTGACTCGTTAATGTTACAAGGTCTCAGGTATGAATGTGGAGCAGGTGTGTTAAATTTGGTGTTATCGCTCTCTCACTCTCTCATACTGGTCACTGGAAGTTCAACATGGCACCTCATGGCAAAGAACTCTCTAAAGATCTGAAAAAAATAATTGTTGCTCTACATAAAGATGGCCTAGGCTATAATAACATTGTCAAGACCCTGAAATTGAGCTTCAGCACAGTGGCCAAGACCATACAGTGGTTTAACAGGACAGGTTCCACTCAGAACAGACCTCACCATGGTGGACCAAAGAAGTTCAGTGCACGTGCTCAGCGTCGGAGGTTGTCTTTGGGAAATAGACATGAGTGCTACCAGCATTGCTGCAGAGGTTGAAGGGGTGGGGGGTAGTCAGCCTGTCAGTGCTCAGACCATACGCCGCACACTGCATCAAATTGGTCTGCATGGCTGTCGTGCCAGAAGGAAGCCTCTTCTAAAGATAATGCACAAAAAATCCTGCAAACAGTTTGCTGAAGACAAGCAGACTAAGGACATGGATTACTGGAACCATTACATGTGGTCTGATGAGACCAAGATAAACGTATTTGGTTCAGATGGTGTCAAGCTTGTGTGACGCAACCAGGTGAGGAGTACAAAAACAAGTGTGTCTTGCCTACAGTCATGCATGGTGGTGGGAGTGTCATGGTCTGGGGCTGCATGAATGCTGCCAGCACAGGGGAGCTACAGTTCATGTAAGGAACCATGAATACCAACATGTACTGTGACATACTGAAGCAGAACATGATCCCCTTCCTTCGGAGAATGGGCCGCAGGGCAGTATTCCAACATGATAAGGACCCCACACACACACCTCTAAGACGCCTGCTGCCTTGTTAAAGAAGCTGAGGGTAAAGGTGACGGACTGGCCAAGCATGTCTCTAAACCCTAATTGAACATCTGTGGGGCATCCTCAAACGGAAGGTGGAGGAGCATAAGGTCTCTAACATCCACCAGCTCTGTGATGTCATCATGGAGGAGTGGAAGAGGACTCCAGTGGCAACCTGTGAAGCTCTGGCAAACTCCGTGACCAAGAGGGCTGGAAAATAATTCTGGCCACACAAAATATTGACACTTTGGGCCCAATTTGGACATATTTTAACTTAGGGGTGTTCTCACTTTTGTTGCCAGCGGTTTAGACATTAATGGCTGTGTGTTGAGTTATTTTGAGGGGAAAGCAAATTTACATTGTTATACAAGTTGTACACTCACTACTTTACATTGTGGCAAAGTGTAATTTCTTCAGTGTTGTCACATGAAAAAATAATAAAATATTTACAAAAATGTGAGGGGTGTACTCACTTTTGTGAGATACTGTATATTTGCAATAACACATGGAGATTTATTCAGAGGCATTAAGAAATATATATAAAAAACTTTTATGTTTATATCACACACACTATATTTATTTATTTTATTTTCACATTTAAATACCATTATTTTTTAACTCCTCAATGTTTTATTAGTTTTAAAGCACTAATCTATGAAAAACCTGGTATTCCTTGTTGAATATTTGGTGCATTTTTACTGGAATGTTTTGAACAATTTTTGTTAGACACAGCATACACCGATGTAGAAAAAAAATTAGCTATATGTGGGTCTCCTAGACTCAGGATGAATAAGACAATATTGTTGTAAATGAATCCAATAGTACTAACAGTTAACCTCCCTAGCGGTAATCCCGAGTCTGGCTCGGGTTCAGTTTTTTCTGCAAGGCACAGGCTTGCGTGCAGGATACAGGGGGGAAGTTACTTACCTTTTCCCCTGGATCCTGCGATGTCTCCCCGCTGTGTGAGCGAGCCGTCCGCTCGCTCGATTCACACAGTGCCGAGTGCCGCTGATCTCCGTTCCCTGCGACGTTCCGATGCACGGGAGCGGAGATCGGCGCCAAATTTAAAAAAGTTTAAAAACACACAACACATACAGTACTGTAATTTTACAGATTACAGTACTGTGTACAAAAAATACACATCCCCTTTGTCCCTAGTGGCCTGCCCAGTGCCCTGCATGTCATTTTATATAATACATTTTTTTTTTTATGCCTGGAAACTGGAGATTGTCCATAGCAACCAAAAAGTCTCCCTTTATGTCAACAGTGGTTTTAGACCAGCTAGAAAACACCGATAATAAATTAGAATCACAATTTATCATCAAACAATAAATTTAATGACAGCGACTATTCTGCAACTGAGCAAATTTCAGTGTTTTTGATTTGATTACATTATTGAATCATTTTTATATATATTTTTATTATATTATAATTTATGATTTTGTGTTTCAAACTTTATCATACCCGGGATGTCTACTAGACTCTGGTTTGGACAGATTTAAGTGAGTTATTCATAAGAATTGCATGCCTACAATATATAAACGCCAAATTTCCATGCAAAATAATTGTACCGCTTTCAGCACAAAATTCCAGCCAGAACCATACCGCCAGGGAGGTTAAAAAGGGTTATACATTAATAAAAACTTAAAATAAGAGTTATTTTAAGTTTTTATTAATTTGTCAGCTTATAATACAAGAAAGAAGGTATTTATTTAAAAAAAAGTACCAAAGAAAAAAAACTTATTTTTTTTAGGTAGATAAATTAAATTATTGGAGGTGTTGTCAAGTTGACTGAAAGTGGTAATAAATCCAAAACCCAAAATGTAATACATTGCAGCTTACCAGTCCCTAGATGTGGTGGGTGCACTAGTTTTCTCTGTTTTCACCTGGGGATCTGGTCAGTAACACACTTTCTGTATTAGAGTGCCTACGCTCTGGATCATGGGGCCCAGGGACACTTTTGGACAACAGCGTTGTTATTTTTTTGGGGGGGGGGGGGGAGTGTGAGATACACTATCAGATTTTGGTACACTAACAAATTAAAGCCAAGCTCCACACTTTATAAGCAGTTACAGTTTTGCTTTCCTTTTGGGGTAAAGGGGCTTACATAAATAAATACAAGCTGATCATTGTAATCACCTTTTCAGCTGTAAATGGTTTGTTTCAACTCTGTAACTGTAACTAATGTAACTGTAACTAACAATCTGCAGGACAGGTTATTCAACAACAGACTTACTGGGCAGATCACCAGGTGAAAAAAAAAATTATGAAAAGCCCAAAAAAAGAAAATGAATGCAGCCATCATATTTAAGAAATGGTAAGCTGCAATATAATAAGTGTTTGCTTTTGGGTTCAATACCACTTGAAGCATACTGATGCTGTTGGTCTGGCCATCTAGGCTTTAGTATTTTATCCAATCACTGTTGAACACAACCTAATCCATATTTGATAACACATTTTAACCTAAATGGACCCCCAACATACAGTACACACTTGGACTTCTGAACAAATAGATTGTGCAATCAGAATATGAAGTGTTTAGTCAAAGGTTAAATGTGTAAAGACTTACTTTGTATTTACTTTATGATGTTATACTGTATATTGCACATACTATTATTGTCGGTGTTGGATGTCTGGTGCTGGTACTTAACAGAATGATAATAAAAATAAATTAAAAATTGAATAAATAAAAAAAAAATAAAAAAAAAATTGTACTTGTCTGTTACTATTTCAAAAAATTCATAGTTTACACACTTCCAGATCCAATGATTCAAACAAATACATTTTATGAAAATATATAGCTTTAATTTAAAGACATATAAACACTTTTGGTACTGTACAGACATAATGCAGAAATTCATCAACTTTTACCCTCTTTTTTTTTTTTTTTTTTTTCTTAGAAAACGGTCACATTTTTGCCAGCTATTTACAGTGAAATATCAGGTGGACGTATAGTCGTACAGTGCTTTCAACTTGACGTCTGCAGAAATGGTTTGAGGCCAGTTCAGTGTCAACACAGCCAAGTCAATAATAGTCATTATTGGAATTGATTATTCGTTAACATACGGTCTGTGGATTCTAAAATCATCTCCTAGTAAATAAATATTACACTACTTTATAAAATGTATTGCTATTTCTGCTGTCCTACATAAGAAAACAGTGTGGAAAATCTGCAACAATACTTAAGAAAGTCGTGTTTGAATTCCACTCAAGCACAGCCAAAAACCAAACACCACATCTTAGCTAAACACAATGATTAAAGGAATAGGTCACTGTGCTATAGATCTGTTCTCCAGACACTAGATCATTATCTTCTGTAAAATAAACTATGATCAAACTGGCTCGTCAAGGTTTTTTTTTAAACAAAAAAAAAGGGTAAAATGAAATTTTGTTAATACAAAAGTGAAAATATATTGACAAGTGTTTTGGGTTATGATTGTCAAGTACGTGCTTTTACCAGTCATTACAGCTATCTAAAGGCAATATGTGATTTGCAATATATCACATATACACCAAAAATACTGTTTATATCAATAGATTTTGATACAACATAGCCAGCAAAGCCATATATACATTATACTTTGCATCATCTAGAGCTTTGCTTTAAAATGAATTGCACTTTAAACGTATGTCTTTTTAATTTTTTTTAAAGAGTGAGGTACAATAATATACATTCAGTGTATCAAATCTGTCTTTTTCCAAGCTTCCTTTTTATAAATATAGAAGGGTTTTAGTTGCGCAAATGGTATATGACAATAAAGCATTAAAAATATATTCTGCATACCTTTTTGACTCCTTATAGTGTTGGGCCCTCTGCTGGTTAACAAAAACATTGACTGTTTAAAATGCTCTGTCTGATCTATACGGTATATATTGTGATCACAGGTGTTCGAGTTCACCAAAAACAGTTAATGACTCGGTATGTAGCAGTGCATTACAGAAGTATAAAAAAGTTCTGTAAGAATTGTTGCTTTAATAAAAAAGCTGTAAAGAGTTATTTACATATATATTACTATATGGTATAAATTAGTGGTCCTTCATGATAAACCATTGTCAACACATTGTGTTAATTAAAATTTTCCATCCTCCAACATCTGTCAGATTGTTGATCAGCAAGAAAAAAAAAAAAAAGCAACTTTAAATATTAGAAATCTCAATTGGCTTTTTATCAAGCAAATGAAAATCTATTTTGCCATTGAGTGGGATTTGCACTTCGAGATTTTCATTGATTCTGTGGGCTTTTTTGCCTCTCCTTAGGCAGATGTACATTGCCATTAGGGTGACTAATATGATGGAGGCAAAGCAGAAAATGGACAGGGTGACCAGTGTTGGGACACAGGAATCTGCCTCCATCTTTTTCTGAGTGGGCTCAATTGCTATCTGTGGCTCTTTTTCTTCTATGTTAATATCAGGATCTTTTTTAAGCAAACTTTCTATGTAGCTTTCATTGCTGACAGTGTCATTCACAAACAGATTAACCATCACTGTGGAGAACAGTGGTTCTGGATAACCATGATCACTAACTTTAACTAACAACCTGTATAAACCATAGTCATTCCTCATTAGGGCCTCTTCTAAAGTTATATTTCCTGTCTTGGGATCTATTTTAAATGACTCTGGCCTGGGACCCCTCCTTCCTATTATGCTGTAAGCAATAACTGCATTCATCCCTGTGTCTTTATCCACAGCATAAACCTCAGTGACAGGGGAACCAGGGAGAGTTGAAGGCAGGACTAGAAGATAGGACATGTTTGACTGAGGGAACAACACCACTGGTGGGTTGTCATTAACATCCAGAAGAAGTATGGTAATTTTAGCCGTAGAAGACAAGGTTGGGTCACCACCATCGGACGCTTCGACCCAGAGAGTATAAGAACCCTGTTGTTCTCTGTCCAGTGATACCTTTGCTCTCAAGAGTCCTTTGCCAGTGTCAATGACAAAAATGTCACTTCCATTCACTATAGAAAGAGCAACCCATCCATTCTGTCCAGAGTCAGCATCTGTGACACTGATTACTCCAATTTCACCAAAGCCTGGAAAGTTCTCAGGAACAAAAAAGCTGAAATCTTTGTTGATGAAACGAGGGCTGTTGTCATTTTTGTCCAGCACGGTAATATGAACAGTGGCTACTGACTCCTTTGGAGGTTTGCCAGAGTCTCTGGCTTTTACAGTGAACCTGTATCTCTCCTTCTCCTCTCTGTCTAGCAATGTGGAAACTGTAAGAATTCCCGTTTGCTTGTCTAGAGCAAAATAAGAAGGTGCATCCGCTCCCAAATAATAGGAAACCTGTCCTCTTTCACCACTGTCAACATCTGTAGCATGCAATTTGGCCAGAAAAGCATTGGCTGGATTGTTTTCTTCTATGCTCACTTCTATTGTAGACTGAGTGAAAACGGGAGCATTATCATTCTCATCCAGGATCTGAACTTGTAATGATGTCTTAACATGAGCCCCATGTACGCTAACTGCAACCACTGCTATATTATAGACCCTCCTCACCTCATAATCTAGAGCATTTGTAGTTTCAAGCAAATATTCATTTGTATAGGGCTTGTATGCAGTCAGACGAAATGGTCCTTCTCCCTCCAAGTAGCAATTTACTTTGTACTTGCCATCTGGGTCTTTGATAGTAAAAAAAGCAATTGGAGAGTTGACAGGTTCTAGCTCTTTTAAATATACAATCCCATTTTCTTCACTGGCAATATAACGTGGTATGACTTCTGGTGGGCGGAACGTAACTTTTACAATAGAAATGATGACAGTTATCACAGCTGGGATGCACCCAGGACCATTGGCAAGTACAGTTAGCTTATGTTGTTTGATGGTACCACCATCTATCTTCTTGGAAAGTTTTATTACTCCTGTCGATTCATCCAAGTCGAAAAGTTCTTTTGATGAATGTGGAACCCGTTCACTAAAGGCATAAGTGATCAGGGCATTATTCCCCAAATCCTTGTCCTCAGCTTGCACTAAAGTTACCTTTACCCCAGTGCTCGTATTTCCAGGAAGTGTCACATTAATCAAAGACTCATTGAACTGAGGACAGTTGTCATTGACATCACTTATAAGAATGGAAAGGGTGGCAGAGCCAACAAGAGGTGGATTGCCTCCATCTTCTGCAATTATAATTGTTTTATACTCAGATTTGACCTCTCTGTCCAGGGGCCCCATGATAATTAGGTAAGGCGTCCTTTCCCCACTTTCATTTTCTTCTACATCTAATGTAAACACACCATAGTTGTCCACTAACCTGTAGGTCTGGACCCCATTCATTCCCCCATCAGGGTCATTAGCAGGATGTTCTATAACCAGCCTTGTGTTAACAGGTGCATTCTCCGGAACTGTAATATAAATCTGTGCCACAGGGAACACAGGAGCATTATCATTCACATCAATGATAGCGATCTTTACTTTGATGAGCTGGAAGTATTCCTGTGGCAGAATGATAATATCAAGCAGAAGGGCACAATCCTGGATGCCAGAGTTCTGCGGGCAGAGGACTTCTCTGTCCAACTCCTCTGCTGATGTGTACAGCTCCCCTGTGCTGTCATTGAGTGTCACATATTTCCCACTAAGCCCTTTAGATGCCAAGCTGAACAAAAGAGGGGGGTCAGTCCCCAACTGCAGATCGTGCACAATGTTTCCAATGAGATACCCCTTAGGAAATCCTTCTTGCAGGGTGTACAACAATTCCGAAGCTGTGCTGTAACTTGCTAAGCTGAGCCTGGGTCCAGCGTAGAGCGTGATTAGATACAGAAACAAGTAGGGCTGTTCAAACGAAGTACAAATACATATTAGTATGCAAGTAAAATAATTATGCCGGCTGTCTAATTTATTTGCGGTTATACGATAATGTATTTACTTGCTATTTATAAGGCTATTAAAAGTCAATATTTTACACTCAAATAACATTGCTTTCTATTTAAAAAAAATAATTTTATATAAAAAAAAATAATAATATATCAACGTTGTATTTAAAAATGACATTTCGGCATAACACTCTCTGGAAACTGGCACAGCAGCGCTGTCAAGCTTCCAAATCCAATTAGCTTAATGCTTTTTTTGTGTGTTTTTTTTTTCCCTCTCTTATAGTCATATAATAATTTTTTTTTCAAGTGTCATTTTTTTTAAATCTATGCAGCACTGTCACATTACCGAACACATTTCAAACTTCACATGACAACACTTCAACATTCCTTTTATTATTTTAAAAGATCATGCATAGTTATTTTAACGTCAACATAGCTACTAGTTGCATCACCGCTTGTTCTGTTGAACTAACAAATCACCTACCTGTGCATGGGTAAGTGTGATCCTGGTTGGATTGGCTTGCTGCCCCATATCCAGGTTGAACGGCTTTAGAAGCCAGCTCTGTCCTCCTGTGTGCTGCGTGATCCTTTCATTCCCTTGGTAGTTTAATCCCAATGAAACTGCAGTCATTTAGTGCCTGGTGTTAAAGATACAGACACTCCCTCTCTGCTCATGCAAATCTCTGGGCAGCCTCAGCCAATAGCCACACACATGCATCAATTAACAAAGGATACAAATGGGATGGACTGCTGCTAACACATTCAATATAATACTTTTTTTTTTTTTTTCTTTTTGAGGGGGGGTGTATGTCTAAAAAAAAAACTCAAAGAAACTTTATGGAGGGCTGAGTGATGGTCACAATTATAGAGAGGTGATACAATGAGCAATCATATGTGATGGAGGTCACTATACTTAATGGTAAGTTGCAAAGCAGTTCTGCACATAGTAAATGTCCAGAATGTAGCAGCAGGAATGGAATATCTAGTAATGGGATAAAGTCTCACCTGCTGATTTAAGGCTGTGTGTCTGGGACTGAGTGATCAGCTAGAGCTGCTCCTCCAACACAGCCCCCTCCCTCCCATTCCCAGTATGCTGACTTGTATGGTCATTCCACATTTCATTCCTGCCTTGCTCGCCTTGTGCTTTGGCTTGGAAAGAAGGGATGCTTTCCCCCCCGGATGCTGCTAGTTGAAATGTTCTCTTCAGACGTGAGACCAGATTTATCACATTTTCTGCTATGTGTGCTGGCTGGTAAGGGGAGGCTGGGCAGCATGCAGCTGTGGCAGAGAACTTAACCATGGCAGTGCTGACATACAATGCCTGGATCCTGCTCAGTGCAGAGCATAGTTTAATTAGGTTGTAAAAAAAGTTATGGCTGTTATGTTTAACCACTAATTCTTTTTACAGTTCCTGCCACATTAAAAGTGTTTGCCTTTATATATATATATATATATATATATATATATATATATAGGTCTCTCTCTCTCTCTTATATATATATATATATATAGATAAATAGATAGATGAAATATCTCTCTCTCTCTCTCTCTCTCTCTCTCTCTCTCTCTCTCTCTCTCTCTCTCTCTATCTATATATATATATATATATATATATTAAATCTATCTATAACTATAGATAGATAGATGAAATAAATATCTATATCTATCTAGCTATCTCTATAGTTATAGTTATATATAGATAGATAGATAGCTATATTTCATAAATCTATCTATATATATATATATATATATATATATATTTATATATAAAGCCATATATATATATATATAGGTCTCTCTCTCTCTCTATATATATATATATATATATATATAGATAGATAGATAGATGAAATCTCTCTCTCTCTCTCTCTCTCTCTCTCTCTCTCTCTCTCTCTCTCTATATATATATATATATATATATATATATATATATATATATTAAATCTATCTATCTATAACTATAGATAGATGAAATAAATATCTATATCTATCTAGCTATCTCTATAGTTTAGTTATATTTAGATAGATAGATTTCATATATCTATCTATATAGATAGATAGATAGATTTTTCATCTATCTATCTATCTATCTATCGTTATATATAGATAGATAGATAGATAGATAGAGATATATATTTCATCATCTATATATATATATATATATATATATATATATATATATATATATATATATATATATATATAGAGAGAGAGAGAGAGATTAAATATATATGTAGATAGATAGATAGATAGATAGATAGAGATATATATTTTATATATTTATCTATCTATCTATATATATATATATATATATATATATATATATATATATATATACCTTAGATTGTAAGCTCCTTGAGAGCAGGGACCGATGTGAATGTGCAATACATATGTAAAGTGCTGCGTAAATTGACGGCGCTATATAAGTACCTGAAACAAATAATAAATAAAATAGAAAAATATATATTATTATCATTATTATAATATATATATATATTTTTTTTTTTTTTGCAGCAGCAGATACTTCAAAAATAGAGTTAAAGCGGGACTGTACCTGAGAATTTTTTTTTTAAAAGCCAGCAGCTACAAATACTGCAGCTGCTGACTTTTAATAAATGGACACTTACCTGTCACAGGTTCCAGCGATGTCGGCAGCAGAGGCCGATCAATCGATCGGCTCTCTGCTGCTGCCGGCGCCATTCTCAGTGAGGGAATCAGGAAGTGTCGCCTTTGCGGCTTCACTTCCCGGTTCCTTACTGCGCAGCGCACGTGTGTGTCCCGGCAGACAGCGCGCCGGGACAGGAAGTTGTGTAAACTCCCATGGGAGTTTATGCCCGGAAGTGGGTGCAGATACCTGTCTTAGACAGGTATCTGCACCCCCCTCCCCCCTGAAAGGTGCCAAATGTGACACCGGAGGGGGGGAGGGTTCCAAAAAGCGGAAGTTCCACTTTAGGGTGGAATCCCGCTTTAAAGTGATATTAACTGCTTCAGCCCCCGGAAGATTTTACCCCCTTCCTGACCAGAGCACTTTCTGCGATTCAGCACTGCGCCGCTTTAACTCACAATTGTGCAGTCGTGCGATGTTGCACCCAAAACAAAATTGATGTCCTTTTTTTCCCTACAAATAGAGCTTTCTTTTGGTGGTATTTGATCACCTCTGTGGTTTTTATTTTTTGTGCTATAAACAAAAAAAAGAGCGACAATTTTAAAACAAAACGCAACATCTTTTTCTTTTTGCTATAATAGATATCCCCCGAAAATATATAAAAAAAATTTTTTTTCCTCAGTTTAGGCCGATGTATTCTTCTTCTTCGCAATAAGCCTATTATATAGATTTTTTTGTGCAAAAGTTATAGCGTCTATAAAATAGGGGATAGTTTTATGGCATTTTTTTTTATCTGCGATTTTTATCGGGACTGCGACATTATGGCGGACACATCAGACACTTGTAACACTATTTTGGGACCATTGTCATTTATACAGCGATCAGTGCTATAAAAATGTATTGATTACTGTGTAAATGACACTTGCAGGGAAGGGGTTAACCACTAGGGGGCGATGAAGGTGTTAAGTGTGTCCTAGGGAGTGATTCTAACTGTGTGGGATGGGCTTCCAGTCATATTACAGCGATCACTGCTCCAGATGACAGGGAGCAGTGATCTCTAGACATGTGCATTCGTTTTCGTCCGAATGCATTTTCGTCCGAATTTCAGGTATTTTCGTTATTGTTTTAACAAACGATAACGAAAGTGCACAGTCTGAAAAACGAAAGATTCGACATAAGCAAATGCTTTATTTTCGTTGTGACAACAGTTCGATATAGATAGGAGATTCGACGCTGACAATAACAATCTGTGTCCATTGAACCTGTGGTCGAATGTGCCTGACCTTAACTCTATTAGTCCAAGATTATTCAACATAGAGAGAAAAGATTTGATGTAGAAAGGAAAGATTCAACGTAGAGAGGAAAGATTTGATGCAGAGAGGAAAGATTCGACGTAGAGAGAAAAGATTGCTGCTGGAATTAGGTGGAATTGCAGCTAAACTATAAAGTCATACAGTTTAGCTGCTCCGTCGAATCTTCTTTGAACATTTGACAGACACCATAAGCCTTTAATGACAGATTCGACCTTAATTCATTTGGATTTTCGGACGAATGCAATTTTTAACGAAAAACAAAATAAATAAAAATGAATTTCGGGAGTAAATAAATAAAGGTATTTTTCGGACGAAAACGAAATTCCGAAACAAAATATTTCAGTGTGCACATCTACCTCACGTCTAGTGATCTCTGTCATAACACAAGGCAGAATTGGGAAATGCCTTGTTTACATAGGCACTTCCCTGTTCTACGGCTCCGTGACACGATTGCCGTTAGACCGGTGGACATCGAGTCCGCCGGTCCCTCGGGTATGGTCACACTGTATGCAGCAGGACCGCGTGCACGTGTCTCCAGTGGCGTGCGCGCACCTGCTATCCCACCTCTTAAAGAGGATGTACAGGTACGCCCATTTGCCCACCACTGCCATTGTGCCGACGTATACTGGTGTGCATCGGTCGGCAAGTGGTTAAATCAAAAATATACATTGCAGATCACCAGTCCTTAGATGTGGCATTAGTTTCCTTTTTTAGGCTTTTCCCCTTTGTTTTCATCTGGTGATCTGGCCATTAACACACCACCTGTATAAGTGGTTCTCTGGATGAAGGAGCAACAGAGACACCTTGGACAGCAGCATTATCAGTCTGGGGAGGAGGAATAGGGGGAGTGTTTGGTGCATTAGCCAATTTAATTACAGTAACAAATTGAAGCTAAACCAGCTAACACTTTATAAACAGTTAAAATATTACAAACAGTGAAGCGCTCTTAGTGCAAATCAATGAATTAACTATTTAACTGCTTGCCGACCAGCCTCCGTCTATTACTGTGGCAGGTTGGCTCGGCTGCGCGAATTGCCGTAGGTGTATGTCAGCAATTTTAAGAGCAATAGCAGGCCGGAGCACTGACAGGTGACACTGATGGTGGGCACTGACAGGTGGCACTGACAGGTGGTACTGACAGGTGTCTGGCACTGACAGATGGCACTGATGGCGAGCACTGACAGGTGTCTGGCACTGACAGATGGCACTGACAGGTGGCTGGCACTGACAGGTGGCTGGCACTGACAGATGGCACTGATGGCGAGCACTGACAGGTGTCTGGCACTGACAGATGGCACTGACAGGTGGCTGGCACTGATAGATGACATTGATAGGTGGTGCTGGCACTGACAGGTGGCTGGCACTGATGAGCGGCACTTATGGACAATGGGCACTGATAGGTGGCATTTATGAGCACTGATGGACTGCCTGCGACGGCCCCTCATGGTACTCCTTGCACTCGGCCACATAAAAGCAGCAGCGGCCATCTTGTTACACCCAGCCTGAACTATATGGGCTGGGTGTAACAAGATGTCCGCTGCTGGCTTACTGCGGCCGAGTGCAGGGTGTACCAAGATGGGCGTCAGGATGTCCAACCGCCGACGTTGACACGGAGCGACACTTCCGCTGTTCCGCCTGCTGACTTCCGGATGCGCCGGGTCGCTTTCCCAGGTATCGGATCTGGCATTGGGAGCATTTGTGTGAGTACAAGTACTCGCACAAATGCTCAGTATCGGTACCGATACTAGTATGTCGTGGGGTCCCCCCAAAATCCATACCAGACCCTTATCCGAGCAAGCAGTCTGGTAGGTCAGGAAGGGGGGGGGGACGAGTGAGCGTCCCTCCCTCCTGAACCATACCAGGCCACTTGCCCTCAACATGGAGAGGGTGCTTTGGGGTACCCCCCAAAGCACCTTGTCCCCATGTTGATGGAGACAAGAGCCTTTTCCTGATAACCCTGGCCATTGGTTGTCGGTGTCTGTGGGTGGGGGGCTTATCGGAATCTGGAATAGAAGCCCCCTTTACCAAGGGGGCCCCCAGATCCCAGCTCCCCATATGTGAATGGGTATCGGGTGCATTGTACCCCTACCAATTTACCAAAAAAAGTGTCAAAAAGTAAAAACCACAACAGTTTTTGACAATTCCTTTTTCTTAAAAAAGAAAAAAAAGCATCCCACGTTGTCCATCCATCTTCAATCACCCTGTCCGATGGACCCGAAAAAATAAATTAAAAAAAAAGCTCTGCCTCGATGGGAGGCCTCCAGGTGACTGCTGTCTCTAGGCTGTGACAGCTGTTATATAGGCAAGGGCGGGGACACCCGGTGACGTAACCGAGTGACCCTGCCCCTTCTGAAATCATGTGACATCAAAGCCAAAAGACAGCAGTCGCCGGGAGGCCTCCTATGGAGGCGCAGTTTTTTTTTTCTATTTTTCGGGTCCGTCGGGCTGCGTGGTTAGTGATGGATGTACATCACGGGACACTTTATTTTTCTTTTTAACTGCTTCAGCCCCGGAACATTTTACCCCCTTCCTGTCCAAAACACATTTTATTTTGCGCTATAAACAAAAAAAGAGCGACAATTTTGAAATAAAAACTATATTTTTTACTTTTTGCTATAAGAAATATCCCCCAAATTAAAAAAAAAAACACATTTCTTCATCAGTTTAGGCCAATATATATTCTTCTACATATTGTTTGTAAAAAAAAAATCGCAATAAGCGTATATTGATTGGTTTGTGCCAAAGTTATTTTTACTAGTAATGGCGGTGATCTGCGATTTTTAGCAGTACTGCGACGTTGCGACAGGCAGATCGGAGAGGAACGGGAAGGGGTTAACACTAGGGGGCGATCAAGGGGTTAATTGTGTTTTCTCTCAAAAAGGGTAGGATGTACCTGTTTGGGATTTCGCCTAGGAGAGCCATTGTGCCGCAGTATATCTGCGTGACGTGGTCGGCAAGTGGTTAATAAAGGAATTGTCGAAAAAAACTGTCTATTATGGTTTTCAAGATGTGCTGTTCAAGCTCTTTTGAAGAAGCACAATGAACTAGGCAATGCTGAGGACCATAGGTGCAGTGGTTAGCCAAGCAAACTTAAAGGGGTTGTAAACCCTTGTGGTTTTTCACCTTAATGCATTCTATGCATTAAGGTGAAAAACCTTCTGTAGTGCTGCAGCCCCCCAGTGCCCCAGTTTTCTTCTCCCCAGGGGCATGCCAGCTCTAGCTGGTGACTCATGACCTGATTGGATGGATTGATAGCAGCGCAGCCATTGGCTCCTGCTGCTGTCAATCTAATCCAATGATGCGGGTGCCGGAGAGCGGGGCAGAGTCCTGCTTTCTGTGTCAATAGACGCAGAAGGAGGACTCGAGAGCGCCCCGCATGGGTGTCCCATAGAAGAGCGCTTCTCTGACGGGTCACTCGATGTGGGGAGGAGCTACTAGCGCTGCTGAGGGACTCCAGAAGAGGAGGATCAGGGCCACTCTGAAAAATGAACTGCACAGTGGAGGTAAGTATGACATGTTTGTTAATAATAAAAAAAAAAAAACACAAGGTCTTAACCCTTTAATGCAGCAGAGGAAAGGCACATTATGCTTACTTCCCTTTAACATCAGAAGATGTCCAGCAGTGCCATAAGCACAGAACTTGCAGAAACATAGACACAGGTACACCCATTCACTGTCCGGAGAAGTCGAAAATTGTGGCCAAAAAGCTATACCTCTGACATGGAAACAAAGCTAAGTGACTTAACTATGCACGAAAACATAGGAACTGGGATGCAAAATGCTCTGGACTGATGAGTCAAAATTTGAAATACTTGACTGTAACAGGAGGCAGTTTGTTCGCCAAAGGGCTGGAGAACAGTACAATAATGAGTGTCTGCAGGCAACAGTGAAACATGATGGGGGTTCCTTGCAAGTTTTCAGGTGCATTACTGAAAATGGAGTTTGGTCAAGAGCAATGGTATCCTCAATCCTGAGAAAAACAGGCAGATCCATCCATCCATCATGCCATATCATCAGGTGAGGCACGTGATTGACCCCAAATTTATTCTGCAGAAGGACAACGACCCTAAATATAAAGCCAATGCCACTAAGAACTATCTTCAGCATAAAGAAGACAAAGCCAAACATACAGCCAATGTCATTAAGAACTATTTTAAGCATAACGAAGAACAAGAAGTGTTGGTTTGGTCCTCGCAGAGCCCTGATCTCAACACCATTGAGTCTGTCTGGGATTACATGAAGAGACAGAAGGATTTGAGGCAGCCTACATCCACAGAAGATCTGTGGTTAGTTCTCCAAGATGTTTTAAACAACCTACCTGCTGAGTTCCTTCAAAAGCACTACTGTGCAAAAGTTTTAGTCAGGTGTGAACAAATGCTATAAAATAAGAATGCTTTCAGTAATAGAAGTGTTAATAGTTTATTTTTATCAATGAACAACATGGAAAGTAAATGAACAGAAGAGAACTCCAAATCAAATTTTGGATGTGACCACCCTTTGCATTCAAACAACATGAATTATTCTAGGTACACTTGCACACAGTGTACCTAGATATGTTTTACATATATTGATCAGCCATAACATTATGAAGAGTAGATCCCTCCTTTTGCAGCCAAAACATCCCTGACCTGTCAAGGCATGGATGCCACTAGACCTCTGAAGGTGTGCTGTGGTATCTAGAACCAAGTCATCAGTATCAGACCTTTTAAGTCCTCTAAGTTGTGAGGTGGGACCTTGTGGACTTGTTTTTCCAGCACATTCCACAGATGCTCAATGTATTGAGATTTTGAGAATTTGGAGTCAACACCTCAAACATGTTGTTGTGTTCCTCAAACCATTCTTGAGCCATTTTTGCAGTGCGGCAGTTATCCTGCTTTAAAGAGGCCACTGTCATCAGAAAATACTGTTTCCATGAAGGGATGTACTTGGTCACCAACAATATTAAGGTAGGTGGTATGTGTCAAAGAGACATCCATATGAATGTCAAGACCAATGGCAAGAACATTGCCGACTTGCGTTCTTCCCATACTACATACTGCATCCTGATGCCAAGTCTTCCCCAGGTAAGCGACAAAAAGCACCTGGCCATCCACATGAGGTAAAAGAAAATATGATACATCACACCAAGCCACATTCTTCCATTGCTCCTTAGTCCAGTTCTGATGCTCATGCGCCATTGTAGGCACTTTTGGCTGTGGACACGGGTCAGCATGGGCACCCTGAACTTGGCCCCATACACAAAAAAGTGCAATGCCTATCTTTTATGCTTTTAACACAGAAGCTTCATGGACAACACATTTGATTTCTGTCTAGTATATCACACCAACTTTTCAGACTCATTGTAATGCACTTTACCTGTCTGGAATTAGGAATACCTCCCAACATTTTGAGATGGGAATGAGGGACACCTACTAGCAAACGTATGTAGGCATAGGACACGCCCCCTCCACACCCTTTTAAAAGAGAATTAACCAAAAAAAATGTTAATTAAATCCAAAAGGGCTTTTTTTTACCATTACTATTCCTATATATTGGCTTTTAAAATGTACAAATGCAGCAATTTAAAAATTTGATGAAAGGTTTAGCACTGGGAAACATTTTTTGAAAGATAAAAAGTGCATTTTATATACAACTATATAGATCAGACAGAAATGATGGACAAATGAGGTGGAATGAGGGACATTCCCTCGAAATCAGGGACAGTTGGGAGGTATGTATTAGGTGAAATAGCATCATAAAAGTAAATCAATATATTGCTTTGTTTTCTATCTGAAATGGCAATAAAAAAATATAAAAAAAAACAAATGAAGTTAAATCAATAATTTAATTGGTGGCCTTGTAAAAAAACATCTTGAATGCTTATTTATGTGTACTGTAGTAAGCATCTTTTAAGTTGTTTTTCATGCTTATTTTTTTTTTCTTTTCGATTTTCTATATGCCGTTCCAATAATTTAAATTATTTTAAATATTTACATATGGTGTGTGTATCTCTAAGTGCTGTAGCTAAAAGTCTAAAATGGTTATGCAGGTACTCTTTTTCTAGGATGTGCTGCATGAATAAGTTGAATGGTGTGCAAAATAACGCTTTTTTAAGGTCATGTTTACATATTTGCCACACCCACTACCATTTGCTGGCATTTACCTTCCTCAGAAGAGTTACTTCAAATGTTTTGGAATGTTTCAATGACAGAGCCTTGACTGACTTCCACCCTACCTTTGACCTAAGCACCAACCTATCATTTAGAAATTCAAACATCAGAATCTTGTCTGGCTGGTTCCTGTCCTTACTCCGGTCTTACTTATTGCATATTTTTGAGGTCAGTAAACTAGAAAGTATCAAAGCAATTCCACACATACATATTTCAGCGCAGGTTCCTTTTAGGACCTTATAAGCAGCATGTGTACACGTTGGAACAGGATGTTGCTGCAGGTAAACAGTAGTTTACAGGTAGTACTTGTGGAACCTGAAAATGAGCAAAATAAATAAATGATATCTATGGGGAGGCCTGTCAAAAGCAATAACACAACAGTATTTTTTTTACTTTAACCACTTCAGCCCCGGAAAATTTTACCCCCTTTCTGACCAGAGCACTTTTTGCAATTCGGCACTGCGTCGCTTTAACTGACAATTGCGCGGTCGTGCGACGTGGCTCCCAAACAAAATTTACGTCCTTTTTTTCCCACAAATGGAGCTTTCTTTTGGTGATATTTGATCACCTCTGCGGTTTTTATTTTTTGCGCTATAAACAAAAAAATTGCGACAATTTCGAAAAACAATCATTATTTTTTACCTTTTGCTATAATAAATATCCCCAAAAAATATATACATTTTTTTTTCCTCAGTTTAGGCCAATACGTATTCTTCTACATTTTTTTGGTAAAAAAAAAAAATCGCAATAAGCGTTTATTCATTGGTTTGCGCAAAAGTTATAGCGTCTACAAAATAGGGGATAGTTCTATGGCATTTTTATTGATAATTTATATATATATATATATATATATATTGTTTTTTAAATAGTGCAGCGCTGTGTCTCATTAAATAATGTGCATACAAAATTTATAATAAACATTTCATGATCAAAAAAATATTTTAAATTAAAAAAATGAAAATACCAAAAATTTTGAAAAAAACAGTTCATCTGTGTCAATGCTTCCAAAACAATCACTGCTGTCTGTTTGTGTTCATCCTCAAAAGGACCAATATCCAGTGCACACCTCCACCAGTGCCTGCTCACCTCAAAGATGAATGTAAAAGCATAGACAAATCACTCGTGTCCACCACAATGGATCAACTTTCACTCTCCAGTGGTAATCCTACAGTCTCCAGACTGCTACTCTGTGTGGGTAATCAGCATTTGTATTGCCGTCAGACAAACCTTCCTTCACTTTCTCATAAGTGCTCAATAACGCTATTCAAGATAAAAACTTGAAAACAGCATGTCTCAAATCATCACTTCATTCACCGCAAATCTACACTCACAAAGCTTCACAGATTTGGCTCCCCTCTAACAATATATATATATATATATATATATATATATATATATATATATATATATATAACAATTAAAAAACAAAAGAAATTCAGCTGCTTTATTATTTGACAGTTTAAGTTTTATACATTGCATATAAAAGGGCCATATATCTATTTTTCAGAGTGCTGTACTTTTTTGATCTGATAGCTAGGGTTGTATGGCAATTGTTAAAATACAATAAGTGCGGCATTGTCCAAACTAAAAATGAAAAAAAATTACGAAAAACGCAAACACACAAACACACAAAAAAAAAAACAACAAAACAGTTCACCAGTTCATGTCGATTTTAAATTATTGCAAATGATATCAATTGCATTTCCCTTCCTTTTTTTTTTGTATCTTTGTGTTTTTTCAGGGTACTGTTTAACTGCTTGCCGACCACCGCATGTAGATTTACATCGACAGAATGGAATGGCTGCGCAAATGGGCGTACCTGTACGTCCCTTTGAATTTGCAGCCGTACCATCGCGTGCGCACCCGCCGCGACCTCCGTGAGTAGGATTGCGGGTCCCGCAGGTACACCCACGATCATCTCACGGAGAGGAAGAATGGGGAAATGTTATTGTAAACAAACATTTCCCCGTTCTGCCTAGTAAAACTGTCACTGATCACAGCTCCCTGTAATCGGGAGTGGTGATCAGTGATGTGTCACACGTTGCCCCCCCACAGTTAGAATCACTCCCTAGGACACACTTAACCCCTACAGTGCCCTCTAGTGTTAACCCCTTCACTATCAGTCACATTTACACAGTAATCAATGCATTTTTAATCGCACTGATCGCTATATAAATGTGAATGATCCCAAAAATGTGTTCACAAATTTCCGATGTGTCCGCCATAATGTCGCAGTCACGATAAAAATTGCTGATCGCCGCCATTACTAGTAAAAAAAAATTATTAATAAAAATGCCATAAAACTATCCCCTGTTTTGTAGACGCTATAACTTTTGCGCAAACCAATTAATAAACACTTATTTTTTTTTTTTTTATACCAAAAGTATGTAGAAGAATACGTATCTGCCTAAATTGAGGGAAAACATTTTTTTTATATATTTTTGGGGGATATTTATTATAGCAAAAAGTAAAAAATAATGTGTTTTTTTTTAAAATTGTCGCTCTTTTTTTTGTTTATAGCGCAAAAAATAAAAACCGCAGATGTGATCAAATACCACAAAAAGAAATCTCTATTTGTGGAAAAAAAAAGACGTCAGTTTTGTTTGGGAGCCACGTCGCACGACCACGCAATTGTCAGTTAAAGCAACGAGGTGCCGAATCGCAAAAAAGTGCTCTGGTCTTTGGCCAGCAAAATGGTCCGGGGCTGAAGTGGTTAAAGCTGCATATGATAATGTATGTTTCTTATATCCAGTGTGTATTGCCTTTTTGAATCACAAGTTTCTTTCACTTTTTCTTAAACTACTGTGTGATATTTTCTTTGCACACTAATGTAAAGTATATCATACCACTATGATTTAATATAGATATATGGAATGTTCTATATATATATATATATATATATATATATATATATATATATATATATATATATATATATATATACTTATAGGATTAAACGGAATGCTGATGAAATTCATTTAACTTTGCCTGCACCTACAATGTAGCTTGTGATTATTTTTAACACATTTTGCTAGTGAGTCCCTTGAGGGTTTTAAATGAATGGCATTCTTCGGAGACTGCTTACTGACATTTATGCTTAATGCCATTGCTGTTAGTATTTAAGAAAACACGAAGCAATACATTATGACGTAGTTTCCATTTCATTCATTCCAGCAAAGATAATTTAACCATAGCTCCCAGCTGTCCCTGATGTTGAGGGACTGTCCCTGATTTGGAGCAATGTCCCTCTGTCCCTCATTCCTCTTCATTTGTCCCTCATTTTGGTCTGATCTATATAGATGTATATAAAATGCACTTTTTATCTATCAAAAAGTGTTTCCCAGTGCTAAACCTTTCATCTGATTTCTAAATTGCTGCATTTGTACATTTTAAAAGCCAGTGTATAGGAATTGTAATGGTAAAAAAAAAGGCCCTGGTGGATTTGTTTAACCGTTTTTTTTTTTTTGTTAATTCTCCTTTAAGGGGGTGTGGCAGCGGATGTGTCCTATGCCTACATACGTTTGTTAGTAGGTGTCCCTCATTCCCATCTCAAAATGTTGGGAGGTATGCATTTTGACCACTCCATCCAGTGCTGTTGCACGAGTCCTAGCTGCAAACTGGACCATTTGTAGAACATAAAGCTAAACAAAGGAAGCTGGACTGCTTCCTAAAAGTATAGCTAAATCCAAGAACTAAAATATAATATATTGCAGCTTAGCAGTCTTTAGAATTAGTGGGTACATTCATTTTCATTATCCAGGCAAGGAACATTTTCATAAAGTGAAGGCCATTTGATCTTGCCAGAAATGCAGTGTCCTAGTAAATTATCAACCTCCTCCACCCCCACATGTAGCGATGATGGACATATTAAGACATGTTTAAAGTCCAGCCCGGGGGGGGGGGGGGGGGGGGGGGGGGGGGGGGGTGCGCAACCGTAACTTTCTCCCATACATACTGTAAATTAACTGAGTATATCCACTCCAGGATAGGAAGTGTGTTTTTTGCAGGGTTACCGGGTGGGGAAAAAGGAACAAAAGGACTGGTAAGCTGCAATATATACATTTTTGGGGTTTTGGCTTTAGCTACATAAGGAAAAAGGGAATATCAGACAATGCATTCAGATGACACCATGTGTGCCTCCTGGAAGAAGGATAATTTAGTAGCATTTTTTTCTTGTTCAATATTTTTATTCAGTTTTATAGGATCACATTAGATACAATACAGTATACAAGTACAATATGTTGTGGGGAATGCACCCACAGTAGGTTTAGATATTGTAGAAATTTCAAGTAACAACACAAAGTTTAAGAGACTTGGTATCCAAACATAGATCCATAATTTTGGGGGCTAAAAACCCAAAATGTAAAAAATGGGCACAAAAGCCATTAATGAGTAACAAAGGTGCAATCAAACGATAAAGCCAAACATGATTGAATTTAGTGTAGAAGAGAGAGGAAGTAAAGAAAGGGAAAGATACTAGAGGTGGGGGAGGTCTTCTCTGGGCACCCGGCAGGAGTAAGGGCTCTTTCACACGGGGCGGATCAGTGCAGATCCACCCCGTGGATAGCCGCTTGCTCAGCGGGGATCGCCGGGCGATCTCCGCTGAGCAGGAAGATGACAGGTCCGTCTCTGCACACAGCGCAGGGACGGACCTGTCAGAGCGCCGCTCTCCCCTATGGGAGATCGGGTGACGACGGACCGTAGAGTCCGTCGTCATCCGATCCGCTCTGCAGACGGATGAAAAAATAGGGTTTTCCTCCGTCTGCAGAAACGGAGCATAGCGGGCATGGACGAGAGCGGGTGTCAGCGGATGCTCATCCGCTGACACCCGCTATCCCATAGGGATACATGTATGTCCGTTTTTCATCCAAAAACGGAAGGATGAAAAACGGACATACGGTCCGTCCGTGTGAAAGAGCCCTAAATGAACAAAATTAACAGTATCACAGTTCAGGGTTCTAATGCCGCGTACACACGATCGGAAATTCAGCCAGCAAAAGACTGATGAGAGCTTTTGGTCGGAAAATGCGACCGTGTGTATGCTCCATCGGACTTTAGATTGAGAGCATGTTCTCAATTTTTCGGAAATTCCAATCGTCTGTAGCAATTCCGACACGCAAAATTCCTACGCATGCTCGCAAACAATTCAACGCATTCGAGCATTGAACTTAATTTTCTCGGCTCGCCGCGTTCTTGACGGTTAAAAGTTCAGCGAACTTTTGTGTATGCAAGCCAAGCTTGAGCGTAATTCCGTCGGAAAAACCAACCAAGATTTTTCTGACGGAAAATCCGCTCATGTGTACGGGGCATTAGGCAGAGACATCAAAGCCAGAAGGCAGACAATTGTTTTCCCAGGGTTGCAACATTTTTAAATATTTGGGTACTCTGTCCTAGTAGCAATTTTTTTTTTTTCTAGTGAACAGTTCAGAAACACAGCCACAATGTGTATACTAAATTTATGTCATTTATTAAAGGCTTTATTAAGAAGAGCTTTTGTGGGACAGGGTATGTGTTTCAAGTACCTGTGTTCAGTGCTGAAATAGTGAAAGAATACATTTCTTGACTCTTTACCTTTTGTTGCCATTCATCTTCAAAACTAACAGCAGATGAAACATCTCCACAACTGACTTCAACAGATTGTGGGGGCTTTAGGACCATTCGATTAGGAGGGTTCTTTACCTTCTGGCACATTAAAGTACAGAACAAGGCTGAGCCCAGCTGGATACCGCACCTGGTGGCAAGAAGGGATGAGCCAATAAACACCTGAACTTTAGCCCGTTGGGCCCCTTGTTCAGTAGCAGCCACGCATTATATGTAGAAGCTGGATTTGTACTACTTCTATATATGACAGCTTCTTGCTGTCACATGTTCTTAAGAAAGCCACAGGTGCTCACACCTGCAGAGTCCCTAGGAACCACTGACATATTGGGAAATCCCTGCTCATTTTAAGCAAAAGAATGGAGATAGCACTGACATAACTGCCCAAATATGTCCACCACTGACCCCTTCCTGGTAGGGAGTGTAAGAGGACCTCATTTTTTTGTGGAGTCCCCCTTAAAAACCACACAAGGCTCAAAGGGTCTGTTATGTATTCTGAAAGGGGGGGGGGGGGGGGGTTAACATGTGCTACAGCAAAAATGACATTTACAAAGAAAAGAATGATACAGTGTCATTTTCTGGCATATTACATTCATTTCCAGCTTCTTGAAAAAACAAAACAAAAGAAAAACAGCACACAAACCTCTCCAAAGGTCCCCCAAATTACACAGCAGACCCTTGGAGGAGTCTGTGTGCTGTTCTTTTTTTAAGAAACTGTCAAAGTCTTTCGCAATTTAAAACGTTTCTCCTTTGTAAATATTAGTGTTGCTACAGCATGTTCTGTACATCATCGTGATGTGCTTCTTCTTAGCCAGGATTAGGGCACCTTAGGCATGTTATTTAAAGGAATTAAAAATTTCTAGTGTTTTACTTTAGGCATATAAAAATCACTGCTCGAAAGGATTTTTGAAAATATATTTTGCATTGGTACATGTTCCCTTGGGCAGTGCTACTCACCTGGTTTCAATGGGGTTCAGGTTTGGCATCTGAACTCTTTTTTTTAAGTTTGCTGAGCCCACTTGAACTGAACCCAGGGAACTTTGGCTCATAACTAGTGTTACTTGGTGTTTGGCCAAATGGTTACTGGTCTTGTACAGTTAAGAAAGACTGAATTTAGCCAAGTGTATGCTGCCATGATGCCACAGAAACAGTAGTTAGAGAGATTTATTGGCCAAGTAACATGCTTACTAGTGTTGGGCGAACTGTTTGGAGCCTGGTATGGACAGGGCGGGGACCCCACGCTATTTTTTTCTTGTTTTTTTTTTATTTTAAATAGCCGGGTGCCAGGCAGACAATTACAACCGTAAGTCAATTTAAATGTGATTTGACAAATTTTTTTTTCTTAAGAAATATTATTTTTGCTGCAGCAAGTTCTATACATGCTACAACTTCATAGGTAGACTTTAATAGGCACTTTAATTAAAGGAGTTTTTCATTTTTATAGTTTCACTGCTCCTTTAACCACTTCCTGCCCGCCGTATGCAGAATAACGTCTGGGAAGTGGTTTTGTTATCCTGACTCTTCTTCCTCCATGGCCTCTTCCTGTGCTTTGTCCTCTCTTGTGCTCTCTTGTGCTCTCTAGGCGTTCAAGGGGCTACGCAAGTACGCAGGCAAAAAGATGCCATACCGTTCTTGTCCTGGTGGGCTTGGGGGACAGGAGCCACAATGGGGCAGAGGTTCTGGCAGCTCTGAAGGGGCTGGCTGAGAAGTGGTTGATGCCATGCCAGCTTTAGCCAGGAATGGTGGTTTGCGACAATGGCACCAACCTCCTCTCTGCCCTCCAACAGGGACAACTAACCCATGTGCCCTGTGTGGCTCACGTCCTTAACTTGGTGGTGCAGCGGTTCTTGGGCAGGTACCCGGGCTTACTGGATGTCCTGAGGCAGGCCAGGAAAGTCTGTGTGCATTTCCACCGGTCATATAATGCCAGTGCTCGGCTGGCTGAGCTCCAAAAGGAATTGAACCTGCCCAAGAACCGCCTAATCTGTGACATGCCCACCAGGTGGAACTCAACGTTGGCCATGCTGCAGCGGCTGCACATGCAGCAGAGGGCCATCAATGAGTACCTATGTGACTATGGCACCAGGACAGGGTCAGGGGAGCTCGGTTTTTTCCCAACGCCAGTGGGCCATGATCAGGGATGCATGCACTGTCTTGTCACCATTTGAGGAGGCCACGAGGATGGTGAGCAGTGACAGTGCATGCATCAGTTACACTGTACCTCTTGTCCACCTGTTGGAGCACACGCTGTGTGGGATAATGGTCAGGGCACTTGAGGCAGAACAGAGGCAAGAAGAGGAGGACTTCCTTTTCTCTAAAGGCCTCCTTTATCCAGACAGTGTTCCTGCTGGCCCGCCGATCACACAGGAAGAGGAGGAGGAGGAGGAGGATTGTGTCAGCATGGAGGTGGAGCCTGGCACTCAGCATCAGCAGCAGTCTTTTAGGGATCATTTACAGTCCCAAGAAACCCGTGGACTTGTACGTGGCTGGGAGGAGGTGGCTGCGGATCATGTCGTCCTTAGTGATCCAGGGGACTCCCTGATCCTGCAAAGTCTGCGGAAGGATCCTCGTATTCAGCGGATCAAGAAGAGGGATCATTACTGGCTGGCAACTCTCCTTGATCCACTGTACAAGGGTAAGGTTGCGGACCTTATCTTGCCATCACAGAGGGAGCAGAGGATGAGACATCTCCAGGAGGCCTTGCAAAAAGGTCTGTGCAACCCGTTCCCAGAGACTGGGAGGTTCCAAATTCCTGGTCCTGGACAATGTGTTGCTGAGGCTTTGGTCAGTCAAAGAAGGAGCGGTGGAGAAGGTGGCCATCTGACCAAAGCGTTCAGACAATTTTTTAGTCTGCAGCCCCAAGGTATGATCGGTTCCAGCAACCATCGCCAGCGTCTGATTTACATGGTCCAGGAATATCTAGGGGCAAGGTCAGACTTGGACACCTTTCCCACCGAAAATCCTCTGGGTTACTGGGTCTTGAGGATGGATCACTGGCTAGAGATTGCACAGTATGCAATTGAGCTACTGGCCTGTCCTGCATCCAGCGTTCTTTCGGAACGCACATACAGTGCTGCTGGAGGCTTTGTAACCGATCATAGGGTGTGCCTGTCCACTGTCTTGGTTGATCGACTGACCTTCATAAAGATGAATCAGTCTTGGATCACCACCAGCTACCAAGCACCTGAAGCTGATGTAACCGAATAATTTTTTTGGAAATGTCAGATCCCTTCAAGACTGCCTATGCTGATGCTGAGTGACTATACTGTCACGCTGACTCCTCCTCCTCAATGATCCTGCTGATAGCTTGGAAGAACATTTTTGGTTCTTAGGCGCCGCCCAATTTTTCAGGCCCTGTTTAACAGGGGCGTGTAATTACAATTTTTTTATGCAATACTTTGCAGCAGGGCTCATTCTTAAGCTCCAACTAGAGTATCTGTGAGGGGTTGCAGTGTCGTGGCACCAGCACCAGTGCCTAAGGCCCAATTTTTCTGCCCCTGTTCAACAGGTGCATGTAATTACAATTCTTGATATAATATTTCATAGCAGGGCCTGTTCCAGCGCCCACCAAGAGTAACTGTGAGGACTTACAGTGTTATGGCACCAGCACCACCACCACCACCAAAGGCCCAATTTTTCTACCACTGTTCAACAATGTCATGTAATTACAATTCTTGATATAATAGTTCACAGCAGGGCGTTCTAGCGCCCACCAAGAGTCACTTTGAGGGCTAACAGTGTTGTGGCAACACCAACACCTTGGGCCCAAATTTCTGCAGAGCACTTTCAAACATCCAACTTACAAACGTCTCCTACTTGCAAACGGAAGGAGACAACAGGAAGTGAGATGAAATCTACCTCTAGGAAGGGAAATTCTCTCCTGTAAGAGTTGATATGGGAAAAAGGTATTTCCTCTCTCCACTGATACTTTATCCCAATCCTTGTTTTACTAAAAAACCCAAATTTTCTAAAAACATTTGTCATTGGGACAGAAAGTGAGGTGAAATCTTCTGAAGAGGTGCACAGACGGAAAAAAATGTTACACGGGTGATAACCCTTCCCTATGTTTTCCAAAAAGGTTAAAAATAGATTTTTGGACTGGTAGCTACACTTTAAAAAAGTGCAAACAGATTCTACTTAACAACAAACCTACACAGTCACTGTCTTGTTTGCACCACCTGCATACTGCTGTTCTGAGTATATAGGGCCTGGGGGCACCACGCCTTTTTTTAATTTGGGTACAGGGTTTCCCTTTAATGTCCGTACAAGACCCAAAGGGGCTGGTAATGGGCAGGGGGGGGGGGGCTACCCATGCCATTTTTCTCAATGATTTTCATCCATATTGCCGAAACCAGACATTACATTAAAACCAAAAGCAGTTTTAAATGACTTTTTTTCCGTTAGAAATTTAATTTTGTGCAGGGACTGTTCTAAACACAGGGAACATGTGCCACTTCACAGGCATACTATAGACACCCCCCAGGCATGATATTTAAAGGAATATTTCACTTTTTTTTCACTTTAACCACTTCCCGACCGGCGCACACAGATGTACGTCGACAGAATGGCACGTACAGGCAGGAGGGCGTATATATAAGTCCCTCCTTTCTGCCTGTCCGTGCCATCGGGAGCGCCGGGAGCGGCGCGCCCCCGCGCCGGTCGGGACCCCCGTGAGTCCGATCGCGGTCCCCGCGGACTCGATCGCCGCGGGGACATCCGCGATCGTCTCACGGGACGGCTGAACGGGGAGATGCCGAGATAAACAGCATCTCCCCGTTCTGCCTAGCAACTAGTGACGCTGATCTCTGCTCCCTGTGATTGGAGCAGAGATCAGCATTCACTAGCTGACAGCCACGCCCCCCCACAGTAAGAAACACGCCCCTAGGCCTACTTAACCCCTACACTGCCACCTTGTGGTTAACCCCTAAACTGCCAGTGTCATTTTTTACAGGAATCAATGCATTTAAATAGCATTAATTGCTGTAAAAATGACAATGGTCCCAAAAATGTGTCAAAAATGTCCGATGTGTCCGCCATAATGTCGCAGTCACAAAAAAAATCGCAGATCTCTGCCATTACTAATAAAAAAAAAATTATTAATAAAAATTATAAAACTATCCCCTATCTTGTAAACGCTATAACTTCTGCGCAAACCGATCAATAATCGCTTATTGCGATTTTTTTTACCAAAAATATGTAGAAGAATACGTATCGGCCTAAACTGAGGAAAAAAAATGTTTTTTAATATATTTTTTGGGGATATTTATTATAGCAAAAAGTAAAAAGTAATGCATTTTTGTTTATAGCGCAAAAAAATAAAAACCACAGGGGCGATAAAATACCACCAAAAGAAAGCTCTATTTGTGGGAAAAAAAGGACGTCAATTTTGTTTGGGAGCCACGTCGCACGATCCGCGCAATTGTCAGTTAAAGTGACGCAGTGCCGAATCGCAAAAAAGGGGCCTGGTCCTTTGGCTGCAAATTGGTCCGGTCTGAAAGTGGTTAAGCGTCATTAAATTCAGTGCTCCTGAAAAAACGGCAGTTTTTAAAACTTTTTTTTGCATTGATACATGTCCCCTGGGGCAGGAGCCAAGTCCCCAAACCCTTTTTAGGACAATGACTTTCAAATTAGTCTTTAAAATGAGTTCTTTTGATTTTGAACGTTCACGTCCCATAGACTTTAATGGGGTTCTAAAGTTTGCACAAATTTTCGGTCTGTTCGCAGGTTCTGGTGCGAGCCAAACCGGCGGGTGTTCGGCTCATCCCAAGTATTTACATGTGCTGACGTCATTGGCACATGTGCACTTAGACCCCTTTCACACCGACCCGCCAAGGGCGCATTTTTAGTGCCGCTTTACTATTGTTTTAGCAGCGCTATTTGGCCGTTAGCTGGGCGGTTTTAACCCCCCGCTAGCGGCTGAAGAGGGGTTAAATCCGCCCACAAAATCCCGCCAGAGCAGCGTTTTGCCGGTGGTATCGCAGGGCTGCCCCAATGAAGCTGCCGGCAGGACTTTTTCTGACACCCTGCCAGCGCACCGATCCAGTGTGAAAGCCCTCAGGCTTTCACACTGGAGTGAATGGAGCAGCTGTTTTAGGGTGGTTTGCAGGCGCTATTTTTAACGCTATAGCGCCTGCAAAATGCCCCAGTGTGAAAGGGGGCTAAAGCTGTGCTGTTACTGGCGGCTCTCGCATGCATACGCGGGAGCGACGTCATTGCGGTTCCCGGCCAATCACACCGCCGGAGCTGCGATACTCCTGAAGTAACCCCCAGGAGCGATGTCGGCCGCCGGAGTGGTGAACGAGGACCACTGTGGGGGCTTCGATCTCAGGTAAGTAATTAATAATGAGCTAGCATGCTATGCATACTAGCTCATTATGCCTTTGTCTTGCAGGTTTTTTTTTTATTTTTATTTTTTTTAGGGTTTACAACCACTTTAACTATCGCTCCAACAGAAGATTACATTGGGGGGAGTGGGGGGCGTTGATGGAGAAAATTTCAAGGAAACAGGGAGCCAGCAGACCAAAGGACACAGAGCGATAATGGTAAGTCATGTTCCTTGTGCTGATGTTTGTTTTTTTTTACGTTGACTCCACTTATGTCATATGTTAAGTTTATGTTAAGATATTAATTGTTCAGCAACTAAATTTTGGCATGTCTTGCTGCCCACAAATTTTTTCTTGGGTTAATTTAGCCTTTACACTCATCAACAGTGCCCAACTATGTTGATGTCGTCCTCGTAGAGGACGAGTGGATTAATGAAAGGTCTTATCTAAAAAGAAATCCAGATGGACCTGGCACACATGACAGATCCCACCAGTATTCCTCACTGAATTGCAGTTCCTAGCTTTATAGCTTTATAAGGGAAGGGGTGGGGATATCAGTGACATCCCTGGCCAAATATGGCCAGTGCCCATATTTGGGGAATAACATTGACCAATATGTCCAGTGGGCAGGTGTCCCCCTATTAACATCTACAAGAGACCCTTATCCAGGACAAAGGTATGGCATAGATGAATGCAATCTCTGGCCATTTGTTTACAAACAGAATGAAGCATCTGTGAGCCATCATTTTATAATATAAAGTGGCATTAAAGCTTGTTTTTTTTTTAAATAACAAACATATTATACTTACCTGCTCTGTGCAGTAGTTTTGCACAGAGCAACTCAGATTCCCCTCTTTTAGAGTCCTCTGCCGGCACTCCCGGCTCTTCCCCCTCAAGCAGTGCCCCCAGAGAAAGCCGCTTTCCCTGGGGGCACCGCTGTATGCTTGCTCCCGAGCCACTGCTATGTGTCCATAAGACACATAGAGACACAGCTTGGCCTGCCCTACCCCCCCCCCCCCCGGGACAAACAAGACTATCAAGAACATCGATGGATTGGAGGAAGCACAGGTATGGATTGGGGGGGCCAGGACAAGGGGTGGGCAGAAGAGTGGCTGCCCTGGGTACTGTGGCATCATGTGAGGGGCACCGCAAGGAGAATGGGGGGGATAAGTGGGGTAAGTAAGTATGGAAATTTAGGGTGTGGCAGGGGGTAAGTATTGTTCTAAGAGGTGAAATTTGAGGGGGGGGGGGGTGCAAAGAGTAGTTTAGGGGGATTTGTGTTGAGAGGGGAGATAGGGGGAAGAAGATTTGTGGTAGGAGGGGGGATTGAAGAGGGATTTGTGCTGGGAGGGGGGATTTGGAGTGGGGAAATTGGTACTAGGAGGGGAATTTCTAGGAGTAGAGAATTCTTGCTGGGGGGGGGGGGATTTTGGGGTGGGTAGAGCATTTGAGCTGAGGGATTTGTGGGATGGGAGGAGGCAAAGATTTGTACTGGGAGGGGGTATTTCAGCAGGGGGGCAGATTTGTACTGGGAGAATAGGGAATTTATGCTTAAGGGGTCAGCATGCAGATTAGTTCTCAGTTTTTTTGTGGAGGGATCTTTGCTGACACATAATGCTCATACATTTTGGGGGGGGGGGGTGCAGTTTGGCATGTTCACCCTGGGCTCTAGATTAACCTTGTCCCAGTACTGCATAGAATGCATGAAGGTAAAAAACCTTCAGACTTTAGAACCACTTTCAAGTCACGTTTTCCTTTGTAAATGTTAGTGTTGCTGTAGTGGATTGTATACATTACACAGTTTTGCCACTTCACAGGCAGGGTCAATGCACTGGCCAGTGGGGGAGCCAATCAGCAGGTGGGGCGTACTCAATCTCCGCCGGCCACCCGCGATTGTTCCCCACAGTGTCAGAACTAGGATTTTCCTGTGTAAACAAGGTAAATCTCCGTTCTGACAGGGGAGATCATACAGATCCTGTCTTTCTGCTAAGCAGGAAGATGGATCTGTGTGTTTCCCCAGTCACACAGTCCCCATACAGTTAGAACACACAAACAGGGAACACATTTAACCCCCTGATCGCCCCTGATGTTAACCCCTTCTCTGCCAGTGTCATTAGTTCAATAACAGTGCATATTTTTAGCACTGATTACTGTAAAAATGTCACTGGTTCCCAAAAAAGTGTCAAAAATGTCAGTTAGGTGTCCAATCTGTCCACCACAATGTCGCAGTTCTGCTAAAAATCCCTGATCACCGCCAGTACTAGTAAAAAAAAGAATAATAATAAAAATGCCATAAATCTATCCCATATTTTGTAGATGCTATAACTTTTGCGCAAACCAATCAATATACGCTTATTGCAATTTTTTTTTTTAACCAAAAATATGTAGAAGAATACATATTGGCCCAAACTGATGAAGAAATTAGATCTTTTAAATTTTTTGGATGGATATTTATTATAGCAAAAAGTAAAAAAATATTGTTTTTTTTTTCTTCAAAATTGTCGCTCTTTTTTTGTTTATAGCGCAAAAAATAAAAAAACGCAGAGGTGATCAAATACCACAGAAAAAAGCTCTATTTGTGGGAAAAAAGGACATCAATTTTGTTTGGGTACAGAGTCGCAGGACCGTGCAATTGTCTGTTAAAGCGACTTAGTGCCATATCACAAAAATGGCCTGGTCATTAAGGGGGAAAATCTTCTGTTTCTTAAGTGGTTAAAGTGGCTGTAAAAGTAGTAGTTTTTTTTACCTTAATGCATTCTATGCATTAAGGTAGCAAACCATCCATGTGCCGCTCTCCCCAGCTCCCTCTAATGCTTACCTGAGTCCATTCTTGATCCAGCGCTGGGCCCCTAGAGTAGCGTCTCTTTCCCCTCTCAACCTCTTCACAGTGCATATTGATAGCAGTGGCCATTGACTCCTGCTGCTGTCAATCACATTCTGTGATTGGGCGGTACTGAGCCACACTGTCTGTTTCTATAGCATCTGCAGCACAGCTTGGGATCAAGCCTGCAGGTGTGACACAATAGGAAGCGGCTTCCTATGGTGGCACACCAAGAACAGGACAAACCAGGAGCACCAGTGGGGGACCTGAGAAGAGGGGGATTGGGGCTGCTCCTCAAACCATTGTACAGATCAGGTAAGTATAACATGTTTGTTATTTTAAAAGAAAACAAATTTGACTTTACAATAACTGTAAGCATTACTAAAATTGCTGCTCCCAGCCAAACAACATTTAATTTTAATTTTTTTTTTTGCTTTGTTACCCCTATCCTTCAGTCCAGGTTCTACTATACAGAGTTTATTGGAGGCTGATATAAAGCAAAATATTACATACATTACATACATACATAAATGCATTCAATTTTTTTTTTAGATCTGCCTGGAATTCAGTTTGAGGCTGGGTTCACACCTAATACCGATGTGGCTCACAGCAGGGGTCCAGTGCGCCCCTGTTCTCCATTTCCTTTTAAAAACCTGCAGCTGGGGCGTGGCTTGGACTCTGAACAAGATGGCAGCATAATCTCCTTGCTTTGATACTCAGCGGCCCTTACCAGAGCTTTTGAGGGAGATAAACTCATCCAACATGGGGAAACCAGACCACGATTCCTCCGCAACTCGCTCCCGCTCGCCCAGGCACACAGGAACGCAACTCAACAGAAACATCCCAGAGATTTTCATATCTCAACCACGGTGCGCATTATCCTCTGCAGAGGCCTCACACACACCCAGAGCGGCAAGTACGGTGACAACGGAAACTCCCATACCTGCAGCTAAATCCCTATGTTTTGAGGACCTAAGAGCAGTCGCTGCAGACATTGAAGACACCCTTTGCATCCCTGTTCTCCATTTCAGGGACGAATCAGGGTGGAATTTTTTCCTGAATTTGGCCATGAAATGGAGCCAAAGTTGCACAGCATTCCTGTGCAAGTTGCTCCGCAGCCACAACGGAGATATGTGAACCGGCTCCATAGTTAGCCAGTCATAGTCTCCTGTCATGCAAATTGGATGCGGAGAAAACCCACATCCAATTCACATAGGTGTGAACCCAGCCTTAAGGAGCATGGGTGGACAAAATTTCATCCAAGTAGGACATATAAAGAGCAACTATACTTACCTTTTCTCTTGCTCTCCTGGCATTCTCCTCTTCTCTCTCTGATGTGGCTTATGAGCTCTCCTCCTTATCCTCACTTACAAAGCAAGACTGCTGGTCCATATTTCACTTACAAAGAAGTCTGTGCTCTTTTCCCCACAAAATATATATGAAAAAAGTAAGGCGCATGTGCGCATGCGCGGGACTTCCGGATCGCCACGCTAGCCGGGAGCTCCGCACCGCTCCGGTCCTCCAAGGCGCCTATCATAAGCATCCACTAGCGGACACACACGGGGAGACCCCCGCCGACCTCCGGACAACCCAGGGCACCCGCCCGTATGTCGCAATCGCACAACCGAAAGGACGTTAATCGTCAATTGAACTTTGGCCTAACAGCCCCAGAGCCTTCCAAGATGGCGACCGCAGCTAATCCATGCGGTGTCACCGCCACACTAAGCAACACGGCAGTTCCTATCCTGACGGCCCCACTAACAGTGAGTAGCAATCAGAACCCCTTCTCCTCTCCTGCCTCAACAGAGTCTCTCCTGGGCAGACTGCAGATGGACAATCAGTATTCCCCCTTGATTAATACACCTGGCAGCATAAATGACTCTCTGCAGGCCTCTCCCATTCAGCCCAATTACCCCCCTGAAATGGCTCAGCTTTTAAACAGCTTCTCTAATATGTTAGCTGCTGGTCTAGCCCAAAATGCAATGCAGATCACCTCCTCAATAAAAGCGGATTTACAGAGCCTGGGGGCCAGAATGGATGTAATTGAACAATCAATGGATGAAGCTGCAGCACGAACGAATCAGAACACAGCATGCATCCAGACACTACAGGACCAACTTGAAACTGCCCTCTCCAAAATAGACGATTTGGAGAACAGGAGCAGACGCTACAACTTCCGCATCAGAGGGATACCCGAATCCAACACTGACGTGAATGACACCGTCAAAGCCGTGATCAAAGATCTTATCCCAGATATTCCCGATCACAAGCTCGAATTGGACAGAGCCCACAGAGTTCTGCAACCCCCTCGCCAAGATGGCCTACCTCGGGACATTGTGGTCAAACCACATTTCTATGGGGTTAAAGAAGAAATTATGAAGAGATCCCGCAATAGGGACAATATCTCCCTGAACGGCAACAAAATCCAAATCTTCGCAGATATATCCCCCACCACGATCCAGAAAAGGAGAGCCCTTAAACCTCTACTGGACGTTCTCTCCCAGAAGATGATCAAATATAGATGGGCCTTCCCTTTTCGCCTGCAATTTCAATACAAAGAAAAAACATTCAACATCACAAATTTCCAGAACGGCGAGCGTTTACTTCTCCAGCTAGGATTCATCACCCAGGAACTTGCCCCAGACCAGATGGAGACCCGCCCAAGCTCGTCCAAGAGACCGACTCCAAACAGCCCGCTAGCCCCCCTATGGGTGAAACAGCAGCCAAAGAGACACCGTGACTCCATCCCACCAAGATGAACTCCGTGACCTACCAACCTCTAGGGGTCTGAAACCATTTGTCCGTCCTTGTCGGAACCTTTGATGGTGTAGAAATGGATTCTACACCCACCGAGCCCTCCCAGGGCATACGGACCAAATCCCCCCTCCCCCATCCCCCCCCCCCATTTTTATCTTTTTAGCTACTTTTTGGCTTCATGATCCATTCACCCCCCCCCCCCCCTCCTGCAGCATCACGAACGTTGTCAAGAGCTTGGACCAGGGACTTTAGCAGTTCCATAACCTTACCCATCCCCCAACTACCCCTCCCTTCCCCATCCCCTCCCCTCCCTATTCCTTCCCATCCCCCCCTTCCCTCTTTGACACAGTTGCCTTAAAGCAGTATTTAATGTTAGTCTCTAACTAGAAGACTTGTGTTTCTCTGTCCGGTTGATAAGTTATGACAGGTAGACACCCGCCCCCTATTTCATGGGGCCTCCCCTTGTTTTTGTCTTTGTTTAGGTTTTTGTTTATATTTAGGCTACGGTTTACTGTTATTGGGTGCCTTGCGGCCGGAGCGGGACCGCTTGCCACTCCACCTGTTGTGACCCTGAGGACCTACCCTCCCATGGTGACATCAGGATTGCAACCCCATTTAGGGTTGCCCTCCACCCGATCCCCTCATTTTTTGGGGCATCGGAGCAGGTCTTGGATTTCCAACCCTGCAGAAAGGGAGCCCAGGATTTCTCATATTCTGGGCTTCCCCTCTTTCTTTCTCATCCTCTTTTCTTTCCCTCTCTGGTCGTTTCTCACCTCCTTTGTTCCCTTCTCTCCCCCCCTTCAGGTGCCTTCGAGGAGAGCTTGTCGACTCACGCCTACTCGGATTCTGGGCTCACCTCGTACCCCCTGGCTCCAATATCCTACGCTCATGGATCAGGTAAGAAATACTAGCATGTATGCGCACCCACACCCTCATGTTCATGGCTGACGAAATCCCCAAACAACATTCCCTTAAGATAGCCTCCCACAACGCACAGGGCCTGAACTCCCCATTGAAAAGACGTAAGGCCTTCCATAACTACCACTCCAAGAATCTAGACATTATCCTGATTCAAGAGACCCACTTCCCCAAAAGCTTCAACCCTACCTTTCTCCACCGAAACTATCCCACCTTCTTTTTAGCTAACGCAGATGACAAAAAAAGAGGGGTAGCCATCCTCATCTCCAAACGCACCCCTTTCACTTTATCCCAAATCATCAGGGATAGTGAGGGAAGATATATCCTAGTCAAGGGATTCATAAACGGAATACTTTTTTCCCTTATCTCGTACTATGCCCCTAATAAAGGCCAAGCCCCCTTTTTCTCCTCTATGCTGACCTCCCTTTCACAGCACTTAGAAGGCAAAGTGATCATAGGAGGCGACTCTAACGTCGCATTCGATCACATATTAGACAAATCATCTCAAAACAAATCTCGCCTCAAAAGACCCCCCAAACAGAGTCTCAACATTGCTCGGCTCTTCCACTCTATGGGCATGATAGACTCCTGGAGGGAGTTAAATCCCACTGCCAAGGACTACACCCATTTCTCTGCACCCCATAGAACATACGCCCGCATAGACCATATTTTCCTCCACTCCTCAGACATTCAGCTAGCTTCTCAGGCCTCTATAAACGAAGTCCCATGGTCCGATCACTCCATAGTCTCCCTCAAAATCTCTGGTTTCCTTAATCAAGCTAGCACCCCACAATGGCGCCTTAAAGAATCCCTCCTCTCCAACCCTGTACACTGCATTATGCTTGAAAATGACCTTAAAGAATACTTCCGCCTCAATGATACCAAAGACACTTCCCCCAACGTGCTATGGGGGGCACATAAAGCAGTCATGAGGGGTAAACTTATCCAGCTAGCCTCACGCCTAAAACGGGAAAAACAAATAGACATTACCAACCTAGAGAAAAACTTTCGAGCATTAAGCAAATCTCACAAAAAACAACCCTCCCCCACTTCGCTCGCTCTTTTGGACGCAGCCAGGATTGCCCTAAACACAGCCCTTACCTGTAGCTCAGAAAAACACTTGAGATGGGTGAGTGGTAGATTCTATCTCAACTCAGATAAATTCGGCCCTCACTTGGCGGCGAAACTTTCACCTAAGTACAGAGCCCATGCCCTAACCAAAATTAAATCTCTATCTGGTTCCCTCACACAAAACCCCAAACAAATCTTGGAAGCCTTCCACACATTCTATTCAAACCTCTACTCTGGTGCAAACCCTAGCAGTACACAGTCAGTCAATTCATTCCTAGACAACATTCCTCTCCCCAAGATCTCAGACTCCCACCGCTCAATCATGGAAGCCCCCATCTCTGAAGTAGAAGTCAGAGAAGTCATAAAGGAGCTTAAAAAAGGCTCAGCCCCTGGCCCAGATGTTTTTTCAACGCATTACTTCAAGACCTTCTCTGAAGTACTTTCTCCTTATCTGGTCCGGTTCTTCAATTCCCTGAACGGGAAATCACCCTTGGACTCTGCATCAAATCTTGCTTACATATCTGTCATCCCCAAACCTGGCAAGGACCAGACCCTAGTGAGCAATTATAGACCAATCTCATTAATTAATAATGATTTAAAAATAATGACAAAAGTCCTCTCTAACAGACTAGGGTCCTTCATAGGGTCCTATGTACACAAAGACCAGGTGGGCTTTATTCCTGGGAGGCAGGGACCGGATCAGATAAGGAGGGCAGTGGATATTATTTCCCTGCTTAAATCGAGATGGGACGGCGGACCCCCACAAGAAGGCTTCCTCCTTTCCATTGATTTACAAAAAGCTTTTGACACGATCACCTGGCCATATTTATTCAACATTTTAGAAAGATGGGGCTTTGGCGCGCACTTTATACATCTCCTCGAAGCACTTTACTCCCAACCCAAAGCACAGGTTAGACTCCAAGGCCACCTATCAGACACATTCCCCATAAATAAAGGAACTAGACAGGGCTGCCCACTATCCCCCCTCCTTTTCGCAATCGGCATTGAGACTTTAGCTGTTGCCATAAGAAACCACCCAGACATCCACGGTGTCAAATGTGGACAATCCGTGCACAAATGCGCCTTGTTCGCGGATGATGTCCTCCTTTTCATCACCTCTCCCCTCATATCCACCCCTAACATCCTGCAACTCCTTCATAAATTTGGACAGGCCTCGGGTCTGCAAGTCAACATGACTAAATCGATGGCCTTCAATATCTCCTCCCCTCTGGCCCTAGTGGATAGTTTAAAGAATCACTTCCCCTTCTCTTGGAGTTCTTCCTCCATCCCATACCTAGGCGTCCATCTCACCCCCAACATCGACCAACTATACAGCCACAACTACCCACCTATGTTCAAGAAAATTAAGAACGACCTTGAACAATGGTCGCTCCATAAACTGTCCTGGCTAGGCAAAGTCAATGCCATTAAAATGACCCTACTTCCCAGGTTATTATACCTCTTCCGATCACTCCCCATACCAGTACCCAAAGCCCAAATACATAACCTTCAATCTAAAATAATAAGATTCACATGGGGCAAATCAAGCCACAGAATCCCCAAACAAACCCTATTCAGACCCAGACGGAAAGGAGGCTTAGGTCTTCCCAACCTCTGGTGGTATTACCAGGCAGCTCAACTAAGCCAAACATCGACCATCTATTCTAGAGGCCCCAAACCTGATTGGTTAGAAATGGAAAGACAAGCTATCCCCAAGTTCACCATTGATTACCTCATCTGGCGCCCCCCTAAATCCAGACCCCCGATCATGTCCCCTACACTCTCCCATTCACTGGCTCTATGCCACACAATACATAAACTAAATATCATTACATCAAGGTGGCAACCCCTTGCTCATATCTTCAACAACCCCGCATTCCCCCCAGGGTTGGATATAAAGGCATTCCAATGGTGGCTAGATAAAGGCCTTTACAGAATAGGGCACTTCTTCAACTCAAATGGTCCCCTTAACCTAAGCCAATGCACCTCAAAACTGGAAATGCCCATCTCGGAGAGATTCCGCTACCAACAAATAGCACACTTCTTACACACACTATCTTCTCAAGACAATAGCCCCCTAACTGTCACCCCATATGAACAATGGTGTTCCTCAGCCATGGACATGAGGGAGGGAATTTCTCTGATCTACTCTAGCCGAACCCCATGAGAAATCGCAATACATGCAGGGCTGGGAACGCGACCTGGAATTTGAGTGGGATTTGGACACCTGGCACTCCTGCTTCACAAATGCCTTCAAGGGAATCCTTAACGTATCACTAATGGAAGCAGACATTAAAGTCTTCACCCGCTGGTATTTGGTACCGACACGTCTAGCCAAATTCTATCCCCAGTCCTCTCCCCTATGCTTTAGGGGTTGCGGCCATCTAGGATCTCTTCTACACATCCTCTGGGAATGTCCCAGAATCAGAAGCTATTGGAACAAGATCTTTAGCCTAATCCGCAAAGTCACGGGCGTTGCGGTTCCTCAATCACCAACAATAGCCCTCCTAAATCAGAGAATTCCTAAAACCACCAAAAATAGCCAAATCTTGATTCACTACATCTTCATCGGAGCTAAATTAACAATAGCCCGATCATGGAAATCCCCAAAGGTCTCATTCCCATTGACTAAACAAAAAATTACCTGGATCATGTTCCAAGAGAAAACCTCCAACATCATCCTCGACAAACTAGATAAATTTAAATGTGTGTGGGAACCCTGGGCCCAATACATTGGGACCCTTCTCTAATCCAGGACCTAAGACCAAAATCAGATGAACTCCCAGATCTGACCCCTCTTGACCTCCTCAAGCTCTCCTCGAAACAGACACCCCCTTGCTCTTGATCCCCTATCTCCTCTCTCCTTTCTCTTTTTCCACCTTCTCTCATATCTCTTCCTCCTTTTCCCATCCTTCCCGCTGGCGCCTGCTAGCGGGAAGGACGGGCGTCCATGTTCCTGAGACCTGATACTCATATATCAGTGGCGAAAAGTCAATTTGTAACCTTTCTTTATATTTTGTTAATCTTTCATCTCATTTTCTCAAGTTCCACTCACCAAATGGTCAATCCCCCACGGGACAGTACCAAGATTGCTCTTGAGGGCAATTATTTACCTAGAGACCAACAGGGATCTCGCCGCAGGGACTCAAGTCCCTCTTAGTTTTTAGTACACCATGAGTCTCTTACTCCCAAGCAGTGCACATTGACTTCCCGGGCTTCTCACGACCGGAGGGCCCTGGGGCCCCAACACAGATTGATCCCAGATGGGGTGTCGGGTCACCAGACCCTCTGGTAGAATACTTACTTGAATCTCTTTGTGCATCTTTCCGCATAACTGCTTAATTACCCCTCATTGATACCCCCAAAGCACTCAGTTGTATTGAATTAGTGCTATATATTTCCGGTATATGCTCTAGCTAATCGCCACTGTTTAATATGCTCTTATGCTGTACTTCTCAGATTCCCCTGCGAGGGAGTAACCTTTGTTATATTTTTGTTTACTCAATAAAAAAAAATTAAAAAAAAAAATTAAAAAAAAAAAGAAAAAAGTAAGGCGCAGGGATGAGCGGATGCGGAAACCAAACTCAATGGGAGCCAAAGCTGTCAAATCAACTTTTTCCACTTTTTTTAGGATAATAGTTAAAGGGATTGGCAAAAAGAAAAAAAAAAATTGAAAGAGGGTCTTGACACTTCCACGTGTACTAAATGCGCAAAAAGAAAAACTTTTGCAGGGAACAGTGAATTTAATAATGTTGAAAGTGGAAAATGCACTTTTCCTTTTAAAAACCTGCTGCTGGGGCGTGGCCTGGACGCTGAAGAAGATGGCAGCATAATCTCCTTGCTCTGATACTCAGCAGCCCATACCAAAGCTTTTGAAGGGAGATAAACGCATCTAACATGGGGAAACCAGACCGCGATTCCTCTGTAACTCGCCCCCGCTCGCCCAGGGACACAGGAATACAATTCAACAGAAAAATCCCCAGAGATTTTCAGATCTCAACAGTGGGATGCATCATCCTCTGCAGAGACCTCAGGCACACCCAGAGCGACAAGTGGGAGCCTTTCTAGGACACAGAGTACGGTGACAATGGAAACTCCCATACCCGCAGCTAAATCTCTCTGTCTTGAGGACCTAAGAGCAGTCGCTGCGGACATTGAAGACACCCTTTCAGCAGCAATATCACATCCTGATACCTGGTTAGAAGAAGTCGAGGAAATGACCGACCGCCATGACACTGACATCCACGAGGCTCAACAGACCCTTAATACCCACACCTTTCAACTAAGGGATCTGCACAGGTATTTAGAAGACCTGGAGAACAGAGGCAGAGGCACAATATCAGAATAAGAGGCCTACCCGAGTCAGTGGAACCTGCCCATCTCACCCAAGCAACCCTCACCATTTTCAACGACCTCCTGGGCAGACCCTTAGATATACAGATTGAAATGGAGTGGCTCCATTGCGCATTGCGTCCCAGAGGCAGGTACACAGATCCTCCAAGAGATGTGATAGGATACATTGTTAATTTCAAAATCAAAGGAGAAATCTTAAGAGGAGCCAGGAACAGAGAAAGAATTCTTTATCATGGCACTGAGATCAAGCTTTATCAAGACTTATCTCAGATTACCCTACAAAAGCACAAAGATCTACGTCCCCTCCTGGAAGCGCTCAGAGAGCGCAAAACATACCATACAGATGGAAATTTCCTTTTTGTCTCTCAGCAGGATCCCCTGGCCACATAGCTCATCTAAGATTCCCTGAAGATATGCACCCCTTCTACGAGAGCCTCGGCATCCCCTGGATTGAGATCCCTGACTGGCACTATAATACACGCTCTTCTGCACTGCGTACGGCACAACCGATGGAAGTCCAACGCCTCAGAGGTCCTTCATCTTACAGAAGATGCCAAGCCTCTCCCCACACCTCTCCACCACCTGCAAACCGATAATTTCCAGGAGGAGGCAGCATCTCGGCTCCAGCACACAAAAAAGCCAGAAGGGACTAGCTCCATGATTGGTTTGCCCACACAAGCTCACCTATTCTTCATGTAACTGAAAAAGTTCCTCCAGTTTGGTTAAACAGTTTTCTTTATTTGGAATCCATATCCAGTTCAGCTTTGATATATGCGTTCACCCCTGTCAACATGGAGCAGGTAATCCCTCTCACGAACTCTAAAGTACCTGAACAAGATAGCGATAAATGACACAGTTTAGTTATGCACAACTAGGAAATGTCCGCTAGTTTGGTTAATCCGTTTACCTTATTGAAAAACTGTACCCAGCTCAGCTTTGCAGCATGTGAACTCACCTCCCAACTTGAAGCAGGTAATCCTTCCCACAAACCTTACACCACCGCATCAAGAAAGCAGTAATCAACACTGTTTAGTTAGTTACTTATATCACCGTTTGGTAACCCCTCACACAAGGATTATATGCACAATGACCCCCTTTTTTATTTTTCTGGTATTTCACTGTCGCCTTACCATAATATCTGGGCAAATATCCCTGCACGGTTCACTCTTACTATATTGGCCACATTCCTTAAGATTAAAATGTTGATGAAGAATTAACTCAGTCACATCCTTGGCCTAACTCCCAACTCCAGCACCTCATGTAACCCAGGGCTGTGCGCTTAAAATTGACTGAGTCTACCCTTCCCCAAACATCACTTATTTATACATATAATGTGATTCCTCTATATGTTTCTCATTTCTGATCCTGTCTGCCTCTCTAGCCAAATCTCTAATTATGACCTATCAAATTCTACCAAAAACATACTCAACTGGGTTAACACTTCATTGGCTCACCTGGTCTTAACGATTTCTGTCAGATATCTTTTCCCAGTTCTAACCTTGATATTGTCTGTTATAGTTAGTTGCCAAGTCTCACACTTATTTTCTAGGGCTTTCCACTTATACATACATACCATTATAAAAAGGTTGAAGAGGGCAAAGTTAATTAGGGTCATGAAAGAAGGAAATATTAAGAGGTTACTAACCCTCGTATTTTGTTACTTAGCAATTCATGGTGTTACATGTCTTATTAGTATTGTAAGCATTGTCTACATCAGCCACGTTTTTAAAACACGCTTTCTTTAGTTGTGTATTATGTTACAAAGGTCTCTCTGAAATACACATCCTATATAAAATTTACAACCGATTACCATCTATATTGTTGTGATTGGGTATAATCTGATTCTTACTAATGCTACACGTACCAAACCTTGAGTTGCCTTTGTCTTTCACCCCCCCCCCCCAGCAGTAGTTACCTAACTTTAGGATCTGTTTAGATCCCATCAGTTTATGCTAACATGGGTTTCTGAAAAACAAGCATTTTCTTCCCTGAGTACAACAAATCACTAATTCAAGTTAATTCTTCACCATAAAATGTTTATTTATTTTTTATCACAGTTTGAGCTCAACTCCCTTCTATCACACATGTTGCCCTACACTTCTCCAACCACTATGAGGTCGATCTAAACTATTTAACAACTCACATAATCACCTATACCTCTTCCTTATACATTATAATGCACACTGGAAGCACTCTTATTCCACCAATGTAATAAACATTTTAACCGTACACTCTCCCTCTACCATATGCATACTCAAAAGTGCACATATGCACTGAGTATCATTGTTCTGTGATAAGTATATACATATCCCACACATATTTCTTATTGGCCTCTTCTTTAGCACTACCACCTACCACAGTTAATTTAATTGTGCTGACCCTTACCGATGTACGATTACATTTAATTCTTTTTTTTTGGTTGTTTTTGTTTGTTTCCTTCTCACCACATTGAGCTAAGTACAATTATCCACAATGCCTCCTGATGATGTCAAAATAGTCTCCCTTAACGCAAAAGGCCTTAACCTTTAAGAAAAAAGATCTCAACTTTTTCTATACATGAGAAAAATGAATGCTGACATAATACTCCTACAAAAAACTCTGAAGGCTGAAAATATTTCAAAAATGACAAATAAAGACTTTCCCAATAAACTAGCCACAACAAAAGGTAGTTCCATCCTTCTCTATAAACACCTCCCTTTAGAAATTTCAAACACATTGATGGATGAGGAGGGTCGATACGCATTTGTAAAAGGTGTCCTCTGGGGAAGAACAATAACGACAACTAACATATACAGCCCCAATACTGCCCAGATCAGTTTCTTCCGTAATTTAACAACAACCCTAGCCTCCTTTCAAACGGGTATCCTTATCCTTGGAGGTGACTTTAATGTAGCCCTTAACCCTTTAGAAGACACATCTTCAGGCACATCTTCACTACCATTTAGCATTATCAAATTGTCATTTTAAAGTAATTATCTTAAAAATCTATGTTTTTAAAACTCTGTCTTTTAAAGTGGTATTAAGGCCTAATACTTTAACTACTTCAACCCCTGGAAGATTCAGCTGATTAATGACCAGGCCATTTTTTGCGATTCGGCACTGCGAAGCTTTAACTGACAAATGTGCGGTCATGCGACGCTGTACCCAAACAAAATTTACGTATTTTTTTCCCACAAATAGAGCTTTCTTTTGGTGGTATTTGATCACCTCTGCGTTTTTTATTTGTTGCACTATAAACAAAAAAAGAGCGACAATTTTGAAAAGAACACAATATTTTGTACTTTTTGCTATAATAAATATGCCCATTTAAAAAAAAAAAAGGTACTTTTTTTTCTCAGTTTAGGCCGATACGTATTCTTCTACATATTTTTGGTAATACAAATCACAATAAGCGTATATTGATTGGTTTGCGCAAATGTTATAGCGTCTACAAAATAGAGAATAGATTTATGGCATTTTTATTATTATTTTTTTTTTTTACTAGTAATGGCGGCGATCTGCGATTTTTATCTAGACTGTGACATTATGACAGAAACATCGGACACTTTTGACACATTTTTTGGTCGATTGACAATTATACAGCGATCAGTGCTATAAAAATACAAAAATACAACGATTGCGCATGGCCGGCGGTTGCGCCTGCTATCACGATTAAAGGAGCCGACGTACAGCTAAGACGGTTCGCGGGATCGTGCCGACCTACCACAGTATAATGACGGCGGCTGGTTGGCAAGTGGATAATTTAATATTACTAATTCTTAGATGTGGTGGATTCAATAGTTTTCATAGTTACATAGTTACATAGTAAGTGAGGTTGAAAAAAGACAAAAGTTCATCAAGTCCAACCTACGTGTGTCATTATATGTCAATATTACAATTTATATCCCTGTATGTTGTGGTGGTTCAGGTGCTTATCTAATAGTTTTTTGAAACTATCGATGCTCCCCGCTGAAACCACCACCTGTGGAAGGGAATTCCACATCATTGCCGCTCTTACAGTAAAGAAGCCTCTACGCAGTTTAAGGTTAAACCTCTTTACTTCTAATTTTAATTAGTGACCATGTGTCTTATTAAAATCCCTTCCATGGAAACGTTTTATCCCTATTGTGTGGTCACCAGTATGGTATTTGTAAATTGAAATCATATCCCCTCTCAAGCGTCTCTTCTCCAGAGAGAATAAGTTCAGTGCTCGTAACCTTTCTTCATAACTAATATCCCCCAGTCCCTTTATCAGCTTTGTTGCCTTTCTCTGTATTCGCTCCATTTCCAGTACATCCTTCCTGAGTACTGATGCCCAGAACTGGACAGCATACTCCAGGTGAGGCCAGACCAGAGTGTTGTAAAGTGGGAGAATTAGCGCTTTATCTCTTGAATTAATCCCATTTTTAATGCATGTCAATATTCTGTTTGCTTTGTTAGCAGCAGCTTGCTGAGCCTATCATCTATAAGGACCCCCAGGTCCTTTTCCATCCTTGTTTCCCCCAGAGCCCCCTCCCCCCAGTGAGTAGATTGCATTCATATTTTTGCCACCCAAATGCACCCTGGTAGCCAGTTTTCAATCCATGTGCTCACCCTGTGGTCCATACCAACAGATCTTACTTTGTACATTAAACGTTTATGTGGAAATGCTTTTGCAAAATCTAGATACACCACATCTACGGGTCTTCATTTATCTAGATGGCAGCTCACCTCCTCATAGAAGGTTAGTAGATTGGTTTGGCAAGAACGATTCTTCATGAATCCATGCTAATTACTGCTAATGATACCGTTTTCATTTACTAAAATCTTGTATATAGTCTCTTACCATCCCCTCCAAGAGCTTGCATACTATTGATGTTAGGCTAACTGGTCTGTAATTCTCAGGGATGTATTTTGTCCCTTTTCTAAATATTGGTGCTACATTGGCTTTTCTCCAATCAGCTGGTACCATTCCAGTGAGTAGTGATGCAGAAATACTAAAGCGCTAAAAATGAATAGATGGACTAAGAAATGACTAAATAATTAAGCTGCAATCCTCCTGCTAGTGATCCGACACTATAAATAAAGTATAAAGTGATAATAAATGCTGCACTCTTATTAACCTCTCAATCAGTGCACAAATAAATATTGAACAATAGTGCTGCTAATACACAAATAAAACATTCAGTACTGTGCCCAAAATTCTACTGTGAAATGCTATTTGCATAAACAATTCCAAGTGTACTTCGAATATTCTGATACATTGTTCAAACTAATATTATCAAAAGTGAATAAATAAATCCACCGCTGAATGTGATTCTAACCACCAATATTGCTGAGAAGTAAAAGCGGGATAAGAACGCTGGATGCATTCACTGGTACATATACACTCAAAGGGTTAATGATTAATCATAAATTCATCCAATATATATGAGTTCCAAAACTATTTCTATACAAGTCCAAACCCAAATTGCAGCTTACAGGCTCACACTGTCCAGCTCACTCCACAAAACAAATCCACCTCCAGTCTATCAAAGCACTATAACAGCTGAAACTTGTTTCCGTTATGGGCTGGAATCTTAACAGTGTTGTCAGACGTTACTGCAGATAAGCTCATGTAATAAAGCAGAGATCTATATCATTGCACAATGTTTGGAATGCACAAGGGAATCACAAAGGTAAAGATTTCACTCACGTAACCTCAGAGTACTCTGCACTTTAGATGCACTTTAGATCAAAGTCTATATTGAGGCCCCTGGGCGAGAGAGTACACATCTCAAAAATCCACCCGGATTCAGTTTTGCTTAGTTCTCTTATTTTATTAGTTCCCCTCCAGTGTGGTTTGTATCTCTCAATTGCCCAAACTTTTAAACCAGTGGGATCTTTATTATGATGGGAAGCCATTCCTAATATTTTGTATGTGCTCCCTTATACGCTTCCACATAGGATGTTTAGTCCTACCTATGTACTGTAGAGAACATGAGCACTGTAATATGTATACAACTCCTTCAGTTCTGCAGGAGATAAAATCCTTAATTATATATTATTTTTGTGTGCTTGTAGAGACAAAACTAGTACACTTTTCTCCATTAAAATTGGTGTTTCGACATGCATAACAGCTTTTGCATGGATAAAACCCTTTACCCTGGAAGAAAGACAGTTCTGTTGATTTTTTTGGGGGTTCTGGAACATTTTTTGCTACTAAATCCCTCAAAGTAGGTGCTTGCCTATAAATAAAACAAGGTTTATCAATCAGGTAAACTACTTTGAGGTACTTTATCAGCTTTGAGGAGAGGCCAGAATATTTTGATAATGTGCTCCACCTGCCTATGTTGGACACTATAATTCATTATTAAGGGAACTTCCTGGTATTTTATCTTCCTTATTTTTTCCTTATCTTCAACCAGTAGATCCCATGGTATCTCATATACTTCCTGTATTTTATCTTCTTTATTATACCCTTTTGTTACAAATTTATTTCCTATCCAATGAGCTTGTTCCAGATATTCATTATTATTAGTACAATTCCTTCTACTGATGTCGGCATCCCCTATTTTTATTTCCAAGTCCAAGAAATGTGCAGCCTTGTCACTGATCTCATAAGTAAGCTTTATATTCTTCTGGTTATCATTTAGCCGGTCAAAGAATTGAATCAAACTCTCTTCATCCCCTTTCCATATTATAATGCAGTCATTAATGAACCTTTTATATAGAATCAAATCTTCTGGGGTGTCGGGATATATGGCTTGCTCCTCCCACCTAGCCATAAAAATATACACTTGGTGCGTACTTAGCACCCATTCTGATACCATTCAATTGCCTATAATAATCTGCATTGAACCAGAAGTAGTTATGCTGCAACCCAAATGCTAGGCATCTCAGAATGAATCTTCTTTGTTTGGAAATAAAGTTGCCAAACTTCTCCATAGCCCATTTTCTGCCTAATTTGCCTCATCATGATCTATCACTGTATATAATGACTAGACATCAGCTGTCGCAATCAGATACTTTTGTTGTGGCCTTAGATCAACATTCTTTAAAATCTGGATCATATGTTTCGTGTCCCTCAAATAAGCACTTGTATTTGGCACCAAGGGTTGAATATATTTATCTACATACTCTCCCAGTCTTGCATTTAAGGACTGGATTCCATTTATTGTGGGTCTTCCTGGTGGATGCGTTTGATTCTTGTGGATCTTTGGTATTGTATAAATAATCGGTACTCTACATACATCAGGTATCAAATACCTTTCCTCCTTTTTTGATAAAATATTCTTTAACCTCCCTTTTAGTACTAAAACCAATAATTCATGTTTATATTCTTTTATAGGATTCCCCTTTAGTTTCAGATACGTATTGTCACACAGTTGTTCTGATAATTCTTTGTAGTCATAGTCTTTAGATAGCACAACAATTCCCCCCCCCCCCCCCCCCCCTTTGTCGGCAGGTCTAATGACAACTTGCTTATTTTCCTCTAATTGCTTTATTCCCATTTTCATACTCTTCAGTTCATACATTTTCTTGATCTTTAGCTGTTCCAACTCTTGAGTTACCATCTTATTGAAAACTTCTATATGTTCATTGTTATGAACAGGAGGATTAAACAAAGACTTGTTCCTTAAATTACTGTGTACAATTCTTCCTGGGGTTTCTGTACTCATAACCCGATTGGTTGGAGTATTATTCAGCATATATTTCTTTATATTAAGTTTTCTAGTGTACATACATTTCAAATTTATTGAGATTTCATTTGGGGGCATACTTTAGTCCTTTATCTAGTGTTAGTAATTCAGTTCTTGTTAATTCTATTCCACTAAGATTGTAAATGCCCTCCCCAACTATTCTATTTTTCTTTTTGACCTTGAATCCTCCACGAAATCCCCTTTTCTGTCTGGGCTTCGTGCATTTATCATTCTGTCGTGCCGTGGAGGGGTTCTTTCACTCCTGCGATAATCTAAAAAAGAAGAATGTGTTTGCTCATCATCTCTATAGTCCCTTAAGGCCTCATATCTATTATGAGTTTGTATCAGACTCCTCCTTGGTTCATACTGATATTGGTTGTGATTACAATGGCCTCCTTGTGATTGATAATATTGATTTTGATATTGATACTGATTTTGATATTGTGGGTGATCTCTTGTTTTTCTCCTATCTTGATTATAATTGCCTTGATTTCCATTTTCATAATTACCCCCATTTCCATTATAATTATGTGGTGAATTATGAGGTTTTTGATTGGTTCTATTCCCATTGTTTTACAATATGTTTTTCTTGGTGATTTATTTTTATTTTTACTTCTCCACCAAGGTTTGTGAGTTCTTGATACATTACCTTCTCCATAGGATCTTTCCTGAGCATTTATATTACCTCTATCTTGTCTTGGTTGATCAGGAGATCTATATCCTTGTTCGGGAGTTCTTGGCCTTAATTCCCTCCTGGGAGTCACAATCCTTACCTCCCTATCTGGAGATGAGGTCGTAGACCCCATTTTGCCTTGTTTCAAATTCAATTGCCAATTAAATACTTGTTCCAATTGATAACCATTTGTGTCTCTAAGATACTTTATTTTTTCCCTTTGTTTTATTTCTGTATCTTTTTGCTCTAAAACCTTATTGAGCTGTCTAGTTAAAGTAGCAAATGAAGCTGATCCCTTAAATGCTTCCATTGCTACCTTACACTCTGTGCTTAAAAGGAAACAAAGGAAATTGGCTATGATTAATCAGAAAATCGCAAAGTGCATAACTTTCAAACCCTTTTCATGAAAAAATTGGTACCACTCGTCTATTGCATCCTGATCTAATAAACCGTCATTGATGGGGACATCCCACCTAAGCCTTCCGGGCACTATGCTTTCTTTAGTATATTGTAATAATGTTGATAGGTGATGTTTTTTAATAAGTTTTTCTTAGATGTTTAGTATTGATGTCAGTATTAAAGATATATGTTAAAGATGTATATTTGTTATTCATGTAATCAGCACTTTACTGCGTAAAAACAACATGATGACCGATGTCACCAAAGGGACCAGGATGCCAGTATAAGCATAAATATGGAGGCTCTGGAGTCGCATGGCTATCCTTGAAAAAGTCACGTGACATGTGACGCAACACGTAAGAGGAGCCAGTGACGAGTGCTACTGAGGCTGATATCAGCACGATACTCCGTGTGGGGATGTACCACGCTCGAACCGGCTGATTGTTTTTACCCAAAAGTGCAGAGTACTCTGAGGTTATGTGAGTGAAATCTTTACCTTTGTGATTCCCTTGTGCATTCCAAACATTGCGCAATGATATACATCTCTGCTTTATTACATGAGCTTATCTGCAGTAATGTCTGACAACACTGTTAAGATTCCAGCCCATAACGGAAACAAGTTTCAGCTGTTATAGTGGTTTGATAGACTGGAGGTGGATTTGTGTTGTGGAGTGAGCTGGACAGTGTGAGCCTGTAAGCTGCAATTTGAAAATTGGACTTTTATAGAAATATTTTTGGAACTCACATATATTGGATGAATTTATGATTAATCATTAACCCTTTGAGTGTACATGTACCAGTGAATGCATCCAGCATTCTTATCCCGCTTCTACTTCTCAGCAATATTGGTGGTTAGAATTACATTCAGCAGTGGATTTATTTATTTATTTATTCACTTTTTATAATATTAGTTTGAACAATGTATCAGGATATTCGAAGTACACTTGGAATTGTTTATGCAAATAGCATTTCACAGTAGAATTTTGGGCACAGTACTGAATGTTTTATTTGTGTATTAGCAGCACTATTGTTCAATATTTATTTGTGCACTGATTGAGAGGTTAATTAGAGCGCAGCATTTATTATCACTTTATTCCAGTCAGTAGACTGTCAGTAAAAATTAGGAACAATGGTTTGGCAATTACTTGACTGAGTTCCCTAAGGACCATCGGGTGCAAGCCATCTGGTCCCGGTGACTTATTAATGTTAAGTTTTCCAAGTCTTTTTCTAATTCTGTCCTCTGTTAGCCATGAGGGTGCTTCCTAAGATGTGTCATAAGGATAAACACTGCAGTTTTGGTTACTGAAGCCCCACGATTCCCTTGTGATGACTGAGGAGAAGAATAAATTCAATATCTTTGCCATCTCTCCATCCTTAGTAACCAGATTCCCTTCATCAATCTTTATGGGGCCAATAAGGTCTGCCCTCCCTCTTTTACTGTTTATATACTTAAATAATTAATTTTTGCTCTCCTCCGCTATGTGTCTTTTGTGTTCTATCTTAGCCACCCTAATTGCACCCTTACATTTCTTGTTGCATTCTTTGTAAAGTCTGAATGCTGATGATGATCCCTCAGCCTTGTATTTTTTGAAGGCCTTCTCCTTTGCTTTTATATGCATTTTTACATTGGAGTTAAGCCATCCAGGACTTTTGTTCGCTCTTAAATTTATTTCCCAATGGGATGCATGGGCTAATGACCTTATTTACCGTATATACTCGAGTATAAGCTGACCCGAATATAAGCAGAGGCACCTAAGTTTACCACAAAAAACTGGGAAAACATATTGTCTCAAGTAAAAGCCTAGGGTGAGAAATGCGCAGCTACTGTAAATGGACAAGAGGGTCAACAATGCCCATTTGCAGCCTCACTGTGCCCATTTGCATGCCTCACTGTGCCCATTTGCAGCCATACGTCCCCTGAACTTCAAACTCTGTAGTTAAGGGTTCCTAGATGCTCCCTAGCTGCAGCCAAAATTGTCTCTTGACCCATAGGGTCCCGAAATGACATTGCTGCAGATGGGCACAATTGACCAGCACTACAACATATCCAAAGCTGGAGTTCCTAGCACTAAGTTCTCCCAAGATACGGGGCCCCAAAGTCGGTTCAGAAAATGTCAAGCACTTTTCTGCAGCAGAGAATTACATTTTCAGAACAGACTTTGGGACCCCATATCTCGGGGCCACATGGTGCTGGGAACTCCAGCTCCACTGGGTTTGCACACCAAATTCCGGGTTCCTAACACCAAGTGGCCCCGAGATACGGGGCTCCAAAGTCGGTTCGGAAAATGTAATTTTCTGCTGCAGAAAAGTGCTTGACTCCAGTATAAGCCGAGGGGGGCACTTTCAGCACAACAAAATGTGCTGAAAAACTCGGCTTATACTCGAGTATATACGGTAATATGCTCTTAAAGCAAACCCATCCTTTTCCTTTTTAAGGTTCCTTTCCTTTATTTTCAGCTGTGCATCCGGCCAGTAAGTCTATTATTTTTCAACTTCTCTTAACAGACCAAGCTGCCCAGCAAATACGGCACTTAGAGGGTTGAGACAAAGGATTTAATGCTGAAAGGGGTGCTTACAGTGGTCAGCTTTTATTCATATGTTTAAAATCTTTATCCCCAAAAGAAAAAATCTGTTGCTGTAGCTGCTTAAACAGTGTTAGAAGGAGGTCAGCTTTAATTTGTTTGGCAGTCCATTGATTAGTCATTTTTTTTTATTCAACCAGCTCGCTGGATGAAAAAAAAATGGACTTGATTCTCCCAACCACACATTCAATGTCATCCTCCTCGTTGAGATTTAGAATTCTGACAGCAGGAAGACTTCCCTGCCATCAGAATACACCCATTGAGCACGGAAAATCTGACAGGGTGGTTCTACAGATGTCAATCAGTAGATCAACTTCTGTACAACCTCCCTGCCCATACATGCTGATCCTTACTTACCTGGCCAAATTGTAAACCTTATATGGCCACATTTAGATGTCCATCTGTTAATGCATTCGCCACTACACTCTCTACAGATTGGCAATGCTTCTGCCCAAGAGTGTCTCTGTTGCTCTTCCATCCAGAGTGAAGACACCCTAAAACAGGAAATGTGTTACTGGCTGGATCACCAGGTGAAAAAGAAGGCAAAAGCCTATAAAAAAAAACAACTACCATATTTAAGAATTGCTAAACTGCAATGTATTATTTTAGTTTTTGAGCTTAAAGCGGAGGTCCGCCAATTTTTTTAAAGTCAGCAGCTACAAATACTGCAGCTGCTGACTTTTAAAAAATATGGACACTTACCTGTCCAGGGTGCCCGCGATGTCTGCACTCGAAGCTGATCTGTCGCTTGGGTGCTGCTGCCGCCATCTTCGGTAAGGAAATCGGGAAGTGAAGCCTTGCGCGAGTCGCGCTGCGCAATTCGGATGGTCCCTGCTGTCTCTGGGACCCATGTGTTTCCCAGCAGACAGTGGGGGGGCATAGACTCCCGCCCGGAAGTGGGTGCAAATACCTGTATTATACAGGTATCTGCACCCCCCTCCCCCTGAAAGGTGCCAAATGTGGCACCGGAGGGGGGAGGGTTCAGAAAAGCGGAGGTTCCATTTTTGTGTGAACCTCTGCTTTAATTCCACTCCTGCAACAAGGGAGAAAACATGAAGATAGATACAAAATCCCTATTTAATGGTGGCTGGTAAAAAATAAATTTGTAGGATGTGTCTGTGGGGCCAGGTTGTTTTCACAAGACTGAAAAAAACCTTGAAGTGAATAAACATTGGGAAGGTGTTCCTTTGAGGCGAAACCCTGGGTCTGGGATTTATAACTAAACACAAACCAGTAAAGCGCACTACAAGATAGCAGTCTATGGCATCAGCCTGATGAAGACAAACGTTCATTTCAACACACAAGGGTCCTGCAGGTAAAGATCCAGGAAGGTCCAAGGAGCTCAAACAACAAAGAAATGGCAGCACGAGATCTTGCGCTGCAATTTCTTTGTTGTTTTGGATTTATAAGAGGAAGTACTTAGGATCAAGAGAGTGATGGAAGATACATCTGGAGTGCTGTTCATTCCAAGGAACCATCTGTGTTTTTGAGCCTATCTGACTTCATGCTGGGTAAGCATAAGAGAAGTTCACAATGTTACGCTGAAAGAAGTGGGAACACTAATGCCCCGTACACACAGTCGGATTTTCTGACGGAAAATGTCCTATCGGACCATGTGGTCGGAAATTCCGACTGTGTGTGGGCTCCATCGGACTTTTTCCGTTCGGAATTTCCGACGGAAAAAGTTTGAGATCCTGCTCTCAAATTTTCCGACAACAAAGTCCTATCGGACTTTTTCCGATCGTGTGTAGCGAATTCCGACGGACAAAGTGCCACGCATGCTCAGATCATATTACAAGACCAAAACAATTGGCTACTAGCCTCTACGTAGTCCCGTCGCACGCAACGAACGTCACCACGTTCAGGATGATCGGATTTTCTGACAACTTTGTCTGACCGTGTGTATGCAACACCAGGGTCGGACAAAATCCTTCGGAAAAAATCTGACGGATTTTGTGGTTGAAATTTCCGACTGTGTGTACGGGGCATAAGTGTTGTTTTCACAATTGTTTTTTGAGCACCAAAAATAAAGATTATGCTTTGTGATTAAAGTTTTTTGAAACATTGGACTTCATGGTGGTTGGGGAATTTTTATTTATTGAATCAAGTAGATTTGGATATGCAGAGTATGATGTAAATAAGTATTTGCATGTGAATTCATTATGAAACACTTTTGTTATTTTTTGCCATAGATATGATAATGTGATGTTTGCACGATATACTGATTGAGCAATGCATTTTTTAATTGTATAATGTTGGTTTGTATGTGAGTGAAACACATATTTTAGTGCTAGCCGGCTCTCTGTTTTTATTTGCTGCACAGTGACACTGTATATTTTTGTTAAATAAAAAGAAATAGTATAAAAAGCTTTCTGATTGTAATCACAAAGGTACAAATTTCTTCAGTAATTTGGAGCTGTGGTATCTAGCTACAGATACAGGGAGAACATTAGTGTTCTGCACTGAGCTGCACTTTAAGGCACACAAAGCCCTTAATCATATGAAATATGAAATATAATTTCTAGCTTTGTTATAAGGCTACACCTCAAGTGAGAACATTAGTGAGTCAGAAAATAAACCAGCCAAACCTAAGCGCAATCAATACATAGTTAGTAACTGTGACAATCTGCAGGGAAATAATAGAAATATACTGTATACAAAATGTATGCAATTGAAGTGGAACTTTAGTCAGAAAATTAAGCCCTGATAGATCACTTCATTCTGGCCCCTTTTGTAGGTATAGCTATTTAAAAAATTTAAAATAAGTGCTTATACTGTTTAACACCCAGTAATACACTGTCTCACCCTGCTCTGCACATGCTCAGTTGCTCTCCATTTTAAGGCATTTTTAGGCACTGCCGAGTTTGTAGAGGCCGATCTGCTGACAACTTTAAAGCAAAATTAAACCCCCTATCCTTTACAGCCAAGGAAACAGCTTCTGTTTAATCTGCAATTGCCATGGTGCTACACATATGATCAGTTATGACACCAGCCCTTTCATGGTTTGAATGTTTGGTTGAGGACACAAGCAAATGTAATAGATAGCAATCCAGGCATTTCAGGAATGTAACAGTTTTTTTTAAATCGTTAAATCGATGGGTGATAATTTTTGGGGACCAGTGACACTAATACAGTGATCAGTGCTGGAAAATACGCACTGTCACTGTACTAATGACACTGGCTGGGAACGGGTTAACACCAGGAATGATCAAAGGGTTAACTGTGTGCCTAACATGGGTTATATTAAACTGTGGAAGCTTTTACTAGGAGAAGTCATGGATCCTAGTTCCTGCTTTACAGAGACCCAGGATCCATGCCTTTCCTCCTGTCAAAACGGGGATCTGCCTTGTTTACATACGCAGACCGCAGCTCTGCCTCTCTGCTTGATGATCGTGGGTGCTGGCGGACATCGAGTCCGCGGTACCCCGCCACTGGGCTCCCACTGTGTGTGATCATAGCAGGAGTGAGCCTACGCTGGCGCACACGCACGTCCCCTACCTGGAAGAGCCGGATCGTGCTGTATCTGCCCCTGCTGTATATACAGTATACAGAATGGAGAAAGTGCACTATAATTATGGTGCCTGCATAGTTTAGTACAGCAATCCCCTTTTTGCTTGATGTGTAAGCAAATTTTCCAAAGAAGCAAGTTAAAACTTATTTAGCAGAACATGTATGAAAATGCAATGCTGACTCATAGCACAGCTACATTTACAATATGTCGACATTGCAAGCTTTGCAATCATTTTTATTCTACTGAAGTTGATCTCCCTGTCCTTGCTTCAGAGAAGATAAACTACTCCATAATTTCAAAAGTTTAAAAAAACAAAAGACTTCACCAGATCATTTTTTTTAGTACGCTAATCATTGTAATCAGTACTCCATTTACATAATTAGGAAAGAACTTTTATCATTTCATAGTCATTTGATTGTAATGAGAAGCTCAATGGCTGTATTGTTTTGAATGATAAAACCTAGTTCAACATAATAGAGCACCATGTACATGAGCCTCTTCTGCAACTGGTATTGTGTAGTTAAGAACATTGTAATTTACATTGCTGCTATGCTGAGGTAATTAAGTCTACAATACAAAAATTGTACCAAGGTCTAACCCCCTAGGTGCATATCCATCTTTTTAGGTAACATTTTAAAGCGGTATCCATCTTCTCAATAGCTGTCTTTCAGAATTGCTGGTATCCTCATATACTGTAGCATGATAGCATGACCCCATATACTTCCAGTTCCTGGTAGGTGTTTCAAAAAAGAGGATACCTCTCAAAGTACCAGCTTGAACTAGAACTGGAGGACAGTGATGTGTCTTATGCCGCGTACACACGAAGGGACTATCCCGCGGGATTATCCGCTGGACCGAAGTCCAACGGATAATCCCCTCGTGTGTGGGCGCCGGCGGACTTTTTTTGGCCAAAGTACGGCGGACTAAAGTTTTAAGTTTTGTTTTAAAATTATCCGCTGGACTTGGCAGTCCAGCGGACAATCCGGCCGTGTGTAGTATGGTCCGGCGGACCAAAAAGGACGCATGCTCAGTAGCAAGTATTTTTCTAGTATTTTTCGTTTTCTAGTCCCGTCGTACGTGCTGTACGTCATCGCGTGAACCGTCTGACTTTTTGCGTGATCGTGTGTGGTCAAGTCCGTTCGCTTTTTAGTCCAGCGGACCCAGCTGGAAAGTCCAGCGGATTGTCCACTGGACTTAGGTCCGCCGGGAAAAGTCCCTTCGTGTGTACGCGGCATTACAATAACCTGTTGGGTGTCCCTCTGTGAGTTCATGCTTAATCTACCCCATGATGTATATCTTCATGCCTGACCCTCGCAAACTGCTAAAGGGGTTCTAAGATGGACACAAGTTAAAACATATGCCATGAAGTGTATATACATATATATATATATATATATATATATATATATATATATATATATATATATATATATATATATATATATATATATATATATCACACGGTCTGAGAATTTTTAGTCGAGAGTAGGGATGAGCTTGAACATCGGGTTCCCTGTTCGATTGTACCAAAATGCCTCTATTTGTATAGTTTGTTCCTGCTATCAAAAATATACACCTGAAGCAGCCAGGAAGTAAAAATAGATTTGTAAGACAAATAGGTACCATATGTCTGCATGATGTGGTTTCAATGCTGATGAAAAGGAAAAAAAAAATGTTGTAAGCCTTTTATAGTGTTAGCATACCCTTGTTCTTTACATAAAAATAACAAACATGTTATATTTAGCTGCTCTGTGTAACGGTCTTGCACAGAGCAGCCCAGATCCTCCTCTTCTTGGGACCCTCACCGGCACTCTTGGCTCCTTCCTCCTGCTGAGTGCCCCCACAGCAAGCAGATTGCTGTGGGAGCACCAAAGCAGGCACACTCCTGAGCCACAGCTCTGTGTGTCCATTCACACACAGAGCCATGTTATGGCTCTGCCTCCTAAGTCTCCTAATTGGCTCACTGACTGTGATTGGAGTGCAAGTCCCCAGAGAGCCAAGGCTCACGTGGACATCGCAGGATTAAGAGGTGGCTCAGGTAAGTATTGGGGGGGGGGGCTGCTGCACACAGAAGGTTTCTTACCTTCATGCATTGAATAGAAGGTTAAAAAACCTTACGCCTTTACGACTGCTTTTTAAGGTAGTCATGCCTGGAGTTGAGCTTTTAGTACCAGGTCTACCCAAAAAGAAAATAGTACAATTGCATTGCTGGCAGTTTCTAGCCACACTGGCTTAAGAAATTCAGATCGAGCTACCTAAAAAATTGTTGACTGCAGTCATTCATGGCAGAATGCACTCAGCTAAATGTTTAGGCTGCGATTATTATATACAGTAATAATAGTTATTTTATTGTTAAAGTGGTTGTAAACCCTTACAGACCACTTTTGACCTACAGGTAAGCCTAGCTTAAGGCTTACCTGTAGGTCCAAGAAATATCTCCTAAACCTACACAGTTTAGGAGATATTTGCAAAAAGATAGGCACAGCTGTCTACGGTGCATGTGCCGTAGACAGTGGCGCGCAGGCGCACTGAGCTTGCCGCAGCTAGCGGCAATATGCCGCTAGTGGCGGCTCCCGTGCACATGCGTGGAGGTGACGTCATCGTGGCTCCGGCCAGTTATGCTTTACCTTTGCAGGGAAACAAAGAGGAAGTAAACCCTGACCTCTTTAATAGTCTTTTAAATACCAAAATATGGTATTTGGCTATTACCTCCATGTATGCACATGTAGCAACAATATTGTGAATAAATAAGGTATTACCATAAACACAAGTATACTGGAAATTGCAAAAATGTGAAATAAATTAAATAAATGACAAAATGCCATAATATAATAAAAGCATGCTTAAATAAAGGCCTCAATCAATCGCGCATGCAGTCTAAAAGTTTATCTCATAGTGACGATTTATGACAAATATAAACATATGTGCAGGTGCATGCATACAGTTCTTTAACCTAACAGTGCTGTTATCCCAAAAAACAGGGAAGCTCAAAGCTGTGTCAATATTGGGATTCGTCCCGTGCCACCACAGTGCTCACAATGCTCTCACATTAATCATACTGTATGACCCAATACAATGTAAGGTCATATAATGCATGCTGTATGACCACTATGGTCTCCTCGAGTTTTAGATGCTCGCCTGTATGCTCATAGTATAGTCACCAGGATCTCCTGTCCACTGGGGTGCCTACTTTACACACCTTAGCTGTCATCCAGGAAAATAGTTGCAAGTCCCTTTAAGGCTGGTTACCATCCATGCGGCCATGCTGTGTTCTCAGATGTAACATGCCAAGAGAATAGAAACAGCCTCCAACGGTGTAGTGTTTACATCAAGGCAATTTATTTATTAAAACCACACTCACATTACATAAAAAACACTTGCATATCTTAAAAACACATAGAAATACCACTGTGAATTCAGATTGTATCACTTCCAGTCACCTAGGCTCCTACCTCCCTCACAGTTTCCAGTATACTTGTAACTATGGTAATGCCTTATTTATTCACAATACTGTTGTGCATATGTTGAGGTAATAGCATGTAGTGTAGTTGTCATGTCTCAAGGCTGGACAAAAAGTCTGGGGGTGAAAGATTCATTTTACAACCATATTATTCTAATTGAATCCCCTGGAGGCTTCTAACAATCAAACTACAGCACTGCTACTCCAATATTTTGCAGCAACCCATTATATGCAATGCCATTAAAGAAAAGTGCACCTCAACAACACCCTCAATCTAATTACAACATGATGCATACACTGCTGTTGGCCCTTCTCCTGGCCCACTCCTGATCCTAGGCTCACCAACTTCTAAAGGACAGATTTCCCAACTGGAACATTTTAATTTGGCAACTCAAAAATGTTGGATTTCCCATCACCTTCTGGCTAGGAACAATAGTAGCATGACCATTAGCAGAGGTTAAAATCCTCTGTGTGGACACAGACAGCAATAAAAACCTGAATTGGCTTCCAATCCTTCTATATTCTATTCAATGTAAAATAAAACATACATTTTAATGAAAATGCAGAGTATATTGCGAGGGAATAGTTTTTTACAATATTGCAGTGTATTGCAGTATTTGTTCAAGCTTCCTATAACATTTTTGTGGAGACCCCAGACCATTTTCTAGTGCAGTGAACATATGATCCAAGTTTATTAAAAGTATATATGGCACTTTGAAAGTGTTTTACATTTCAGAGATATATTTATTCAAAGAAGCTGATCAACATATTTCATACCCCTCAATAACACCAGCTATACCCACATATTTAACCCTCTAGATATCCAAACACCTGTTCATTTTCAGAGCAAACTCTTTATCTTACTCATACCAGGTTGGCTGGGTGCAGGACAACCTAGTATTTCCTATGTTTAATACTATAAACAATCAGCACCCATACACTTCTGTTTATTAACCCTCTACCTAGCTGGAGGAGCTGCGGGAAACAAGATCATAACTAGAAGGCCTGGGGCCTTATTGAAGCTCTGGTTGCTATTAGCTATTAGCATATACTCTCTTGCCATTGTTACTTTTATGGGTAGCTCAAATACTAATTTGACAGAAGAAACATCTGCAAAAGCAATAGATATAATTATTACATATATATTATATTTATATAATAAGGGTGGGACTTTCCGACTTACGTCCCTTCCGGTCTATGGAATGCAGGTGGAGCCCAAATCGGCGTTCTTTATTTCTTCATTGATGCTCGTTTTTAATGTCACTATGTAAGCAAATTGGCTCTACCCATTTATCCTCTGGGAAAGGCTAGAAGAAGATCTCAGGGACTCTACTTATACTGTGGCAACCACGGCCACTTTGTTGCCCGCTGCCCTAATAAGCCGAGAAACACCAAGAGCCTAGTGTGGGTGGGGTCCGCTTCTATAGACTATATACTGTGTCTGTTTCCCTCAGAGATAAACAATTTTTTTCCTGCACAACTTAGCTCTGCCAAGTTTTCTCATCCCCTCTCAGCTTCTGGTGCTGCTAGCAACTTCATTGATAGGGACCTAGCACACCGTCTACAGATTCCTGTGACTAAGGTGCACAGACCATTTTCAGTCTTAGCTGTTGATACTCTCCCTTGACCATGGGCCTGGTCACCTTGTGCACTGTACCTATTACCCTGACCATTGGGTAATTTCATACGGAGACAATCAGCTTCTACTTGATATCATCTCCTGCTTATCCCCTTCTTTTTGGTATCCCTGGCTTAAACTTCATAACCCACACAAAGACTGAGCTACAGAGGAGATTAGGTCCTAGTCCCAGACCTGCATCCAGAACTGCAATAAAACTGCTGACCAGTTACCCATTTATAACTCTTGTGTGGCCAGTACAAATCATGTGCCTTTATTACAGTCCTATTCAGATCCTGATCATGACAATGTTTCCAAATGTGACTCTAGTTTGCATAACCATGTGTCTTTATATGACTCTGTTAAAGCAAAAAGCACTAACAAGTTTATTGGATTCTCTACAGGCCACCTCTCCTGCCAATTGCCACAGCCTGAATCTTTTCCTCCTACAAGCCAAACCTACCCGCTGTATTGCAGCCCTGAGCCCTGTATGGAAACTTCCTCTAAGTCCTCAGAAGTCAAACCCCCTGGATTACCCCTACCTTTGCCTATCCCTCAACGCCCTTGGATGCACAGCCAGGCTAACTTGTCTGTAAGTTCCACAGTCGCTACACCTGGTGATGCGATTCAGGTAGTCACTATGCCTGGTGATGCGATTCAGGTAGTCACTATGCCTGGCGATGTGATTCAGGTAGTCACTACGCCTGGCGATGCGATTCAAGTAGTCGCTATGCCTGGCGATGCAATTCAGTTGGCCTCTGCACCAGTTATGCCAGTCCAGCCCATGTCCATTGAACCTCCTGGTTTTTCTTATTCAGGACTTTCTGTAACCTGGCCTCACCCTACTTCTACTACATTCATTCAAACCTGTCTAAGAAGTTCAATCGATCCTTTGGATAGACTGCCTCATTCAGCCAGGTGGGGCTTTAACACTTTTTTTCAGGGCTCTCTGCATTCTGCTTGTGTTTCAGCTATCCAGCTTGACTCCTGTGACACGTCTCTTGCTAACCACCCTGACCTCAAGGATCCACTCACCTCTGCCCAGTCTGATGGTCCTGTGCTGCGATGTCCAGCTTGTCTTTAAGGGTCCTCAGAGCAAGGTAATGTCAAGATCACTTAGTGCTCCTGTCCCTCATTCCAGCATCTGGGGTTTTGGCTATGGTACTCTCCCTGTCTGTCTACCTGCAGGCTGATTAATGTGATCAGTCTCTGGGTGGAAACCAAGCCTGTTATAAGCCAGCTCAAACCTCATTTGGGTGCTTGTGATAGAGAGTCATACGTGTGTTGTTCCTGATCAAGCTCCCTGTCTGTCTGCCCTGCTTTGCTAGTTTGCATTTCCCTGTAATTAACTTTAGACCGGATTATTGGACTATTCCTTGAAATCAGCCTGCCTTTTACCTGGACTGTCATAGAACCACGTTATCTGTCTGCTAACCGCAAGTATCTATTTGCTTTGCTCAATTCCCATCTGCCCTGGTGTGGTGGCCAGGCACTATAGCATTGCGTATAAGTCCTAGGGGCAACCGAGAACTGGTAGGCTTGCTCGCCTTATGGAAAAGGGGGCTGCTATAGGTGAAGAACACAGTAGCCAGCTATAGTGTCTGACCACCTGCATTGGGGTAGACGTGACACAATCAAAGTAACAGATCAGCCAACTGGCTTCAGCATTATGTTAGGATACCACATGCTGGTATCATGTAGAGCAGGTGTAACCAGAAAATGTGAGCTGTGCAGAGAAGATGGGACTCAAACCAAGTGGAAAAATAATGATTGAGTGCACAACACACAACATAAACACAACACAACATAATTACAGCAACCTATACGGCACCTATACAACACCAGTGTATACCTGACCTCTCTGGTGTGTTCTTTTGGCCTTCAATATGCTGTTTATTCACTAAGGTTCACTAATAAAACCTCTGAGGGAAAATTTGTAAAACCATTTATCATTTTCCAGTATTGGCTCCATGATGGTACGTAGGACCTAAATATGCGGGGGATTGCTTGACCCTTTTGGGACATGCGGGACATGACATCAACTGTGCTTATTCTCGGGTGTTGTTCACATTTCTGACATGTCTTTTTCTCATTTTTAGAGCTATCACTATATTGTATTTCATCTAAAGCCCCATACACACGCTCGGACAATCCGCGGACCAGGTCGGTCGGACTTTGTCCGACGTACTTTGTCCGATGTTGGTGTTGCGTACACACGGTCGGACTACGTTGTCGGAATATCCGGTCCGGAAGAACGTCGTGACGTAAGTCGTCGTCCACGAGATTACAAAAGGGAAGTTCAGCACCACGTCAGGCACCCGTTGGGCTCCTTCTGCTGATCCCGTGTTTTTCGAGAGTTAGTGGAAGTTTGGTGACTTAAGATTCGCGCTTCTCAGTTTTCTGACTCAGATCGTTACTGCTCTTCAGTTTGTGCTTGTCGTGCGTATCTGTTTATTAGTGCGTGTAGTCAGTTCGCATTTGTTGGTCATTGCGGCCTATATCTTGATATAGGACGCTTTGATTTGCACTGCTTATTGTCTGCTCGTTGCTGCTATTCAGTTCGTTCTTTCAGGCCTTGCTGTTTATCGGTGCTTTCTGTTTGTTCGTTCTGACCAGCCGACCTTTTGTGACCTTCTGAGCGATGTTTCCCGTGCGTACTCGTCGCCGAGTTCGTGCTGTACGCGGAATTGGTGTCAGGCTTTTAGCTTTGACCCAAGACCCGTCCATGAACAGAGTGACGAGGAGTATGTGGACCAAGAATTGGTTGCTTCAGCGTGACCAATTCTCGCACATGCCTTTGCTTCGTGAGATCCGGGAGAATAATCCTGATGATTTCAGGAACTTTCTCAGGATGACGGACCCCGATTTTCACCGTCTTTTGGCTTTGCTGACCCCCTTTATCAGCCGGCAGGATACCTGCATGAGACAAGCCATTACTCCGGAGCAGAGGCTTGTTGCCACGTTGAGGTACTTGGCGACAGGGAGAAGTCTTCAGGATTTGAAGTTCTCTTCAGGTATCTCTCCCCAGGCCCTGGGACTCATTATTCCAGAGACCTGTTCTGCCATCATTCAGGTCCTGCAGGAGGACTATATTAAGGTAACATTTCTACTTTACTAGTCCCTTCTATGTATGCTCTGTTTGCTAATGTCTTCTATTTTTTGACCTCCTTCCCTAATTACCATGATTGCAATATGCTCTAATATGCTGTGCCCCTTTTCTCCTTCATGCATTTTTCCCTTCACTTACCTCCCCAGCATGCTCTTCTGCCCCAATAGACACCTATGGCCTAGTCACTTAAGCAATGTCTTTTGTCTGCTGCATAGTATTGTTTGCCCCCAAACACCCCCTAAAATATGCACAAATGTTTGCTGTGTGGTTTACTTCATGTAGAGCCCCCTTTTTTTTTATTTTGTTGGGGGGGGGGCAAACTCATTAGGAACCCCCTCCCCCAACTGCTCTGTCAGATGGTACCAATCCTTTATCTGCTGGCTTTCCCAAGGTCCATACACACTATATACCTACCTCTTTATAGTGGGCATCTTTAGGGATGAATTTAGCAAAGCATGTAGTGCAAGGGGCTGCCTCCATACTTTCCATTTCCTATTTTTTTGTCTTCTTTCCCTCCTATTAGCTTGCTTGGTAATTTAATAATGTCACACTGTGCCTGCCTTTTTTGGGGGGGGGGGGGGGGGGGGTTGTAATGTTATTTGTTCTTTCCTGTGGCCTGCCAATAGTGTTAAGTACAGAGGGTCTGGGCAAACTAGCCCACATTTTTGAGCCATTTTCCAATCAATGAAGTGCAGAGGGTTACCTGTCCACCACCCCCCCCCCCCCAAAACCCTAGTTATTGCCAATGTCCCATCAGAAGTGGGGGGATTGATGGGGGGGTGAGTAATCTGTGAAGGGGAGCCTCTACTTTTCTGTGCAAATACTTTCCAGCCTCCAATTTTATACAATGCTCTTATTCCAAGATGTTGATTGTCTAATCTGCTTGCAATGTTTAGGTGCAAAGTGACAATTTTTTTTTTCTTGTTTCACTCCACAGTTCCCTTCCACGCCACAGGAATGGCAGACTGTGGCCTCCCACTTTGCCAGCCGTTGGGACTTTCCTAACTGCGGAGGGGCAATTGATGGGAAACACGTCCGCATCGTCCCACCGCCCAACTCGGGGTCCTACTATTATAATTATAAAGGGTTTAATAGTGTAGTGATGTTGGCGGTGGTGTCGGCAACATACGAGTTTATGTATGTGGACGTGGGGATGAACGGCCGGATATCGGATGGTGGGGCCATTACGCACACGGAGTTCTACTGGCGTCTCCAAAGTGGCAGTCTGTGCTTGCCACCTCCAGAGGAGAATGCCGAAGGACTCCCCTTCGTCTTTGTCGCAGATGAAGCGTTTGCGTTGACTCCCCATGTGATGAGGCCGTTCCCGATGAGGACCCTCACCCCGGACCAGAGGGTCTTCAACTACAGGCTGTCCAGAGCCAGAAGAGTGGTGGAGAACGCTTTTGGCATCCTGGCCAGCCGCTTCCGCCTGTTCCTGACGGCATTTAACTTGGCGGAATACAAACTGAACCACATAGTTCTTGCCTGTTGCATATTGCACAACTTCCTCAAAAGACATAACAGGAACTATGTGGTGCCCGTTGGCCCAGATGTGGAGGGCCCTCCAAATGCGGAACTCACAGCCCTTCGAGTGGCACGTCCAGGCTTGCCCCCTCTAAATGCCCGTGTGGTCCGGGACCAATATATGGAGTACTTTGTGGGTAGGGGGGCCATTGCTCTGCCTGACGATGTGTGAGAGGCATTTTTTAATAAATCAGATATTTTAACCAACCTATGATTTCTTGTCATTTCAGTCTTCTTTTTAGCTTATTTTACCTTGACATTTTTTCCCTTTGCCTTCGACAGTGGGAATGCACTTTCTGGGCAAAAGGAGGTAACAGTCTCTTCTTCCCAAAAAGATTATTCTCATGTTGTGTGTTTGCTACCTAATCTTTGGTCTAGAGAAGGTTTGTCCTGCATAACTGACACCCAAAATACTCCTTTTCAGCACCAGGTCTGACATGTGTGTATTCTCAAAAATGCTGTGCTCCGTGTTTTCGTAAAAAGCACTGTGGGTGTCATTTACATAAGTCAAATCCGCTATGCTCGACAAGTGCATTGAAAAAGTTCCCAGGGAAAGAAAATTGGAGTGCAAAGTGGATTTGCCTTTAGTAAATAACACCCATTGCCCCCCATATCCTTTACATTTTACATACATAATGCATTGTGTTTTTTAAATAAAGAAGCCACACATTTAGAAAACTAAAAAAGTTTACTAGGAAAACATTCCCAAGTGCGTTTACAATCTTCACGCCAAAACTGACAACATCTTGTTTATTTACAACAGTGTTTACAAACATTCCGCAATTGGTAAAACCAGGCATGGAGCAAAACAGAACCTATGAACTCGGAAAGTTCAACTTTGTAAAGTGAAGACAAGATCAGACATGACTATATGTTCAAAGTGTGTTTGATCTTGCCTTCATCACATGGGGGGGTCACCCCCGGAAAGTGGAAATTTAGAACATGCACACAATTTGGGTCTGAAAATGGACATTAGATGGTAAAAACACATGCCTAGAAGCTTCAAAAGTGCCATTTTCCATCATGGGGATGAATGGACGTTTTTTGGGGGTGCAACCCCTTCACCACAACCACTTTCGTAGTTCGTCAAGTGATTGCACCCCCAAAAAAACGTTGGCATTCATCCACCATGATGGGAGCTAGGAAATGTGGACACAATGTGTGCATGTTCCAAATTTCACACAGTTTTTAATTTGCAAATGTGTTCAGAAGCTGGCACAAATGTGTGTTAATTACTTGGTGCGTTTTCATATTTTTCCTAAAACATCAATGATGTTCTTCAATTTTTGTTGAACATCATTGATGTTTTGCTTTATGTAATCTAGATCTCGATTGCAGACCATTATCTCTCCGATGAGTACGTGGGCACTCTCTGTGGTAAAGTGCGATTTTTTTTCCACAACATCCACGTCACCTAAAAACCACAAACAAACAAAAATGGGGTGTTGGAAATGAGGCAGCCATACATGGATTAGCTTACCAGTAGCTGTGTTCTCCCACACTCACCTGTTGTGGTGACAATTTCTCCAAGTTCGATGATCTCTCCTTCCTCCTCCTCCTCCTCCTCTGCTTCTGCTCTTTCCCCTTTTTTGGGAGGTGTTGGTTTGGGGGTTTCCTCAGACGGCCCAAGTTTTCGCTCCCCTATGAGAATGTCCAAAAGGAAGATTTAGCAACACAAGCTATTGTGGGCAGAAATAGGAAATGACAAACATTGCTTGAAAGTGACGGACACTATTTTAGTTTGGCCAGTTACAAATGTCAACTACATGAATGTAGTCACTTTGTAAAGGTGCTAAACTGACTAGCTTTTTGGTAGAAGTTTGTGTGATGGAGACCCCCCTCTAGTATCCACTGGAGCACATGTGTGGAAAAGCATAATAAAAAGGGGGTTTGGGTGTCCCAGCACTAGTGCTCTAGAGTCCAGATGGGTAAACAGCTACTGGGTGACCTCTCCTTTACATTGAATAAATTGGCTTTACATTCTTGATGACATTTCTAGTGAGAACAAACTTCCTTTCCCCCAAAAAAACACCAAACATCGTATTATAAGTGGCCTAACGATCAAGGTTGCGTACGATCGAATGGACACACACACGACCATGACAGTGGCAGAAAGATCGAGGCTGAGTACGATCGAATGCACAGACGAACCTGAAAGTGGCCATTTTGGAATGTACAACTTTGTAAAAATCAAACCACAATGGAGCAGTATGCAAGCAAGAAATCAAACACAAACACAACTACTTACTTTTTAGAAGAATTCGCTTGATCTTTCTGTACTGATCGGCCTCCCTCAGTTTCAGGTCTGACCAGCGTTTCCTCAGTTGCTCCTTGGATCGTTGTACCCCAAAATGATTGTACAGCCTCCTCACAACTTTAGACATGATCTTGGCCTTGCGGACATTGGGGTTGAGGTAAGGCCCATACTTCCCATCATAGTCGCTCCTCTTTAATATGTCCACCATCTCCAACATTTCTCCAAATGACATATTGGAGGCCTTGAATTTCAGGCTCCGGGATCGGGACGTTTCTGCCTCCGGACTTTCCTCGTCCTCCTCCTCGTTGGTGGGATATTTGTGGCGCACCTGCTGTGTCCCCGCCATGTGCTCTCCCCACTGCGCCGTAAAGAGAAGGGGTGGGGAATAGACGAGAAAGATCGTCAGGGGCAGGCGGAGTTTGAAGCATGCGCACTGTATATAAAACGTCACACGCCTGTGTCGTAGCCACGATCTGGGAGACGAGGGGAGAGAAAACTCACACGAGACCATCGCTACAAACGAAGGTACAATTTGACGTTGGTACATAACTAGCCTAGACTGATTTGAACTTGAGGCTTCTTTATGGAGAAGATTAGGAGTGTTTAGCCTGACATAATTTATAGGGTTTTGTGTGGTGTTGTGTCTTGCAGAGATTGATATGAAGGGATTCAACGACATGAGTTTTCTCCCCCTCTTCATTGCCAAATACAGGGATTTTCCCATATTGTGGCAGGGTATACACCCACATTACACCAACAAACCAAAGAGGCACGCAGCCCTGGAGGAACTTGTGGAATTTGTCAAGCCAAGGTTCCCCACGGCAACTGTTGATGATATAAGAAAGAAAATTGGCAGCCTGAGGAGTGCGTATATCAGGGAGCGGAAGAAGGTCGTGAAGTCTGAGGAAACTGCAACTTCAGCAGATGAGGTCTATGTGCCCAAGCTCTGGTACTATCAGAGTCTCCATTTTCTGAAAGACCAGGCTGATGTCACGGAGCCAACCTCAACTCCTCCTTCCACGCTTCCTTGCGCGCAGCCCACCCCTGATGAGGCTTCCGAGGATCAACCTGGGCCTTCCAGCCTGGAAGAGGTGGAGGAGCCCAGCTTGTTCCAGGTATAGTAGTTTTGTTACCATTTATGGGAATAATGAATGATGTTCACTTAATTCAGGATCCCCAATTGCTTAGTTCCTAACGTGTTTGACATATCAACAGACAGTGGTGTGGGAGACATTTGGGGCCAGAATCTAAACTGCAGGGCTGAGAATTGTATGGTTTTCTATTTGTAAACATTTTGCAACAGTCACTAGATGAGAATTGTGTGTGTTTGATGAACAAATAACTGAAACTATGTCCCTTTTTCATACACAGGAAGACCTCAGCCAGGAGGTGGCTGTGGAAGGTGGCAGTCAGGAGGAGGCAGGGGTTAGTGGCAGCCACCAGCTGGGTAGTGGCAGCCAAGAGGGGGCTAGGCCGCGGAGCCTGACTGACTCCCAAATCCCTCTCCTCCGCCTTCCCTACAAAAGGGCGAGAATGGGGGATTATGCGCCACAGTCAGCGCTCCGCATGATCAGAGAGGCTTCAGACTCCCTACATGCCACACCCGCCGACGAGGAGACCTTTGGCTCGGTGGTTGTCACAAAAATGATGGGTATGGAGGTGGGGCAACGCAACATGTGTGAGGGGCTCATCCTCCATGTCCTAAATAAGGGTAGGGCTGGGGAGATGACCCCAGTCACACATGTTTGCCATAGTTACCATGCTCCGCCTCCTCCTCCTCCTCCTCCTTCTGCCACCCCACCAGCACGACAGCCACAGCGTGGAAGGAAGCGTGGAAGGAAGACCTGAGAGTGACGACCTGGAATCAGTCTGGTCTGAGAGAAGATGGAGCCTCTTGTTGTACCAGAGCCTGGGGACCTAGATGGCATCTGCTGCAGTTCCGGATACTTTGGACTTCACGACCAGATTGCACTCCCCTTAATATACGTACTCCTTGGAAGAGCCTCCCTCTGTCCCCGGTGGGTAGGGGGAACCTAATAAAAATGATATACCTTCCAAAGTTCCTCTATTTCTTCAGGCAAACCCCAGTCCCTATCCCCAAATCATTCTTTCGCAAACTTGACGGTCTTTTAATCTCATTTGTCTGGGCGGGGAAACCTCCAAGGGTGGCAAGGACTACCCTCTACCTCCCACTGGCTGGCGGTGGTCTGGCATTCCCCAACTTTTTGATATACTACTGGGCAGCAGTCCTGGTCACGGTGAGGTGGTGGTTCTCGCAACCACGCCAAAACCCATCAGTTAACCTCGAAGCAGCACTCCTCGGCTCCTATGCAGCGTTATCCAATCTCCCATATAGAGGGGCTAGGGCTGCTCCCGCAGTGACGGGCCCGATGAAAACTACACTCCAGGTTTGGAGGGCGTCTAGGGCGGCCCTCCTAAAGCCAGACTGTATCTCACCTCACACCCCGCTTTGGGCTAACCCGTCATTACCTCACCTGGCTACAGTCCCAGACCCGGCGGGCTGGGCCACACGAGGAATTACCACTCTGAAACACGTTATGCCACAAGGGGTTATAACCCCATTTAGAGAACTCCAGCTAGCGCATAATCTACCGAGAAGCTTCCAATTTAGATACTACCAGCTCCAACATGCCCTTAGAGCTCAATTCCCCACCCGACCCAGTCTAGAGCCAGACTCGATTGAGAGACTATTAATCTCGGGAAGACTTGACAAACCCCTATCATCCTTGTACTTGTACCTGACAGTGGGCCATGACGTAAAAAGCGACCGGGTCATGGTCAAGTGGCAGAATGACATCCCGACCCTGGGACGGGAGGAATGGGAAGAATGTTTGACATCCTTTATTCCATCCATGATAGCAGCCAGGGACAGATTCATACAACTAAAATTCATACATAGGGCCTACTATACACCAAAGAGATTGGCTGGGATTTACCCTACACTGAGCCCTAATTGCACTAGATGTGACCAGGAGGAGGGGACCTTCTTCCATATGGTTTGGTCCTGTCCAAGGCTACAAACTTTCTGGAATTCGGTACTAGACACCTTGGGATTAGTTAGTGGAGTGCAGATCCCACCGAACCCCCTGACCGTCCTCCTCAGTCACCTGGAGGATGTAGAGGGTGATCGCTACCTGAAGCTGTGCCTCACTTTCCTGCTATTTTACGCCAGAAGGGAAATACTCCTTAAATGGAAACTGAAAGAACCCCCGACTCGGTCATCCTGGCAGAAGTCAGTGAATAATGTCCTACCATTATATCGCATCACATACGAGAGTAGGAACTGCCCGCAGAAGTACGACAAGATCTGGTCGAACTGGATCAACGCGTGTGGCTAGGCCCCTGATGAGGGGGTGGAACCCATGCGATGATTCATATCATGATGGCCCCACAAGATGGTCAGGAGTACCGACCAACCTCTATTAGAAGCGACTTAAATGTTACCTTTGTCCGGATGGTCCGGAGGTGGAAATTGTACCCCCCCCCCCCCCTCCCACATCCCTCCTACATCCCCCTGGTGAGGAGTCAAGGGCTTGATTACAACCCACGAGGGAACATACAAACTAGCAAGCCCATGAGTATAGGACTCCTGTGGAGACACCCCCCCCCCAAATAGGTAAAAACTATACCTTGCAAGACATAGGCTGGGAAGGTAGCGCAGTGCTATCCTGAACACTAGGATGTTATTGCTATGTTTCCTCCCTGTGCCGGAGATATGAAAGTCATATTGTGTTTTATCTGCATATATTATGTTGTATGAAGCAGTTTTAGTTGTTGTTTGTATCGTTTGTGTTGTGTTTTTGTCCAACAAAACTTTAATAAAAACGATCTGTTAAAAAAAAAAATATACGTACTCCTCAGGCCCCCAATTTTCTACGCTTGAACAATGATGGTTGCCGTGGGGGGCCAAGACTTTGCAAATTCCCCAAGTTTCACCATGGCTGCGTTCCTCTTTGGTTTGTTGGTGTGACCTAAATAAATGTTTTTTTGATTTGAAATAATCATTGACTATTGTGTTTTACTTTGCTACAATGACAGTTTTTCTTTGAGTAAGCAGGTACATTTCACTAATCCTAAAGTAGAATTAACAAGGGGCACCAACAACAAACAACCTCCTAGTAAATTTAAGCAAGAAATACAAATGTTAATAATGTGTTTTTGGTAATTTGAGACACACAACCCCCCTCCAAAAAAAAAAAAAAAAACATTCAAATATGTATTCCCAAAAAAAAAAAAAAAAAAAGACAAATCATGGTAAAAAAATAACAAAGATTCTTTTCCGTTCAGAGTAAAAATAAACATGTAGTGTATAAATGCTGCAAAGTAATAAAGAAGTAAGTTTGTGAGAAGTGCGGGTGAATAGGAGCAGCTAAAACATGTCATTCTTGTTGCATTGTAAAGAAAAAGAGAATGCGCTGCATTAAAGACATTTTAACATTGCAGCGTGACGAATGTGCTGTGTCGATTAGGAAAGGTAGTTTTACCTGACCGAGCGCTTCCGTCACAGAATTTCTTCTGAGCATGCGTAGCACTTTGTCCGTCGGACAAGCGTACACACGCTCGGATTTGGTGTGATCGGACCGGGTTGACGGCAAATCTTTCCAGCAGGAGATAAGACTTTGTCCGACGGACAAACCGACGAACACTGTCCGATGGTGCATACACACGGTCTGATTTTTCAACAACCTTGTCCGATCGGACCAAATCCATGAAAAAGTCCGACCGTGTGTATGGGGCTTTACTCGCCACCCCTGATGAAAGTGTTCAAGCAAAACTGGAAACATGTCGGGTTTTGGGGTATCCAACCCCCACGAGAGCCTAAGTGTTGTTACATTGTTCTATTGTTTTTTTGTTTTTGTACTGTATTGCATATTACCATCATCCAGATGCTAGCCGTCTGTTTTTATCATTTTTGTATCAATAAATACTATATTTTATAGTTTCCTTGCATGTGTTGGTGGTCTGTCAAAGTCCCATCTAGGGGGATTTGTTGATTTATCATTTTCCTTCCACTTCACAATTATGTGCCACTTTGCGTTGGTCTATCACATAAAATCCCAATAAAATACATTTACGTTTTTGGTTGTAACATGACAAAATGTGTAAAATGTCAAGGGGTATGAATACTTTTTCAAGGCACTGTGTATATATATATATATATATATTTCTCAGTATTTAGTCGTAATAATACTCATACCACCAATTGTACTAGTATCATAATAGGATTGCAGCAATATTTACTCAACCAGCACTACTTTGGGATAGCTTATTAAAAGTAAGATCTTTGAATTGATTCTTTGACTCTAGAAAACTGACACATAAATAAATGACTACACCAACACACAATGTAAGAAATCAACAAGGTTTATAAAAAAAAGAGTGCTTGAAGCATTTTTACCATCTTTTAAATCAACACAATCATAACATATCAATTTTATAACAAGTACACTAAGCCCAGAAGGTATAATAAAATTGATAATCCATGACATCATTGCTTTAGGATTTTAGCTCTCCTTTTAACTCTTACAGCTTTATTCAGCAGCTATAAGATATAAAGAACATGTTAACAAACATTTTATGACTTTGGATGTCAAAGAGCTATAGCTTTAACCAGACCAACTAATTAGTGCCAACAAGAGGTCTGCTTATGAGCCTCTTTAAAATTCATGACTGTCATATCTTGCAGGCAATGAAAAAAGGAAGTTAGGTTTTAGAAACGGGAATTGTGGTTCTGTACTAATGTGATAAGAGGGAAATAATGAAAACATACATATTGGCAATTTTCAAAGTATGGTATTTCTACTGTATCGCGGCCTTGTTAATATGATATGAAAGTCATTATTGAATTTTGGATTCCATTTCAAGCAGAGTGTGGAATGCTAATGCATGGTGAACATGAAATAAAAATACAACAGGTTTTTCCATGTCTCTGATGTGACTCTTTCAATTATGGGAAAATATTTTTAGTGAACAGATAATTAATATGTAAAATATTAGCTGCAGGCAAGATAGGATTCAGATTTTAGGACTTTTTTTTACTCTACAGTACATTTCCAACTTGTAACCATATGAAAGTAGCTCTTTTAGTTTTTTTCCATTTGATGCATACGTCCAGCCATGTTATACTTTATTTTTGCAAGGGAGGTGGCACGAGAATGCAGTTCTAAAATTATAACTAAATCCAAAACATTTATTTTCACTGGTAAACTCTTTCCAACATGAGGGAATTTTTCTTCTTTAACAGTTATCTTGGAAACTGGTTTCCCTCATTGGAAGATTTCTACTTTATTTTTGTTCTGGTGGCAATTTAATATTTTGGGGATTTTCCTTAATTTTCATTCACAGTGACACTGGTGATAAGGACAATTAGATAGTGTGAATCTCCATGTAAGCATGAGAATTACATTGCTAGATTTTTTGGGACCTGTTAGAAACATATGTGTGGTTATTTACAACTGACTTACTTATGAAGGTGGGGGTGGATATCTGAGGGCCCCCTTATCTTAAAGGAGGCTTTAAGGTTCCAATAGGTCCCTTTCCTCCCCTGCCCTTTGCACCGTGTAGACTAAGCAGATCTCCACCAGATTACAGGTAATAATCAGACTTTTTTAAAACGGTCCTGCAGAGTTCACTTTATGGATTTTTATCACTGCGCCTTTTGTATATATATATATATATATATATATATATATATATATATATATATATATATATATATATATATACAATACATTTCTGGCACACAATTTGTGTGGTTCATACTAAGTCTAAATCTTCTTATAGATATCTGGTGTGATCTGTCCGGGCTTTTTACAAACATATCAGCCACTTATAAGGTTTGTACTATTCAAATCCAGTTTTTCTAATTTATTTATATATATAACCATACTATCCAGTCATGTACACTTTGTGGTAAATATTCTCTCCTTTTTCTTTATGCCCTAGAAACCCAAGTTGTATCCCTGCTCTCGGTTGTGGTGCATTTGTGTTTGGGTGGATGCAAAGTGTCCTTTGTGGCTGGTTCTGATTCCGGACCTGCCGTACCTCCTTCTCCTACTGTTTTTTTCCAGCTCGGATAATGCATGGCAGCGGATATTTTCCTGTGTTTTTAATAGGATGCAATATTGGTGATATTTAAAACATATAGTCAGTGTCAATATTATAATACGGTTATTATATAGCCTTCTTTTTTATGTATAATGATGAATGGTTACTGCTTTTTGATCTTTATTGATTATACACAACTAATATTCGTTACTGAACCACTAGCCCCTGAAGAAGAGGATTACCATCATAAAACTTGAAATCTGTTGGGCATTTTTTGTCCTATTTTCATATTCAACAGAGTCCAGTGGTTGTCTGTATATATTTTTTGATATTGTACCTTAGTTATATATGCATCTAAGTCTGATTTTTATCATGTAATACCTCCATGATTTTAACTTTCCAAATAAAATATAAATATGTTGTCAACACTGTTTGATTGCTAAAGAGTTTCTGCCTTTTAAAGTCCCATAGAGAAAATTGTTTCTGTATTTGTTTTCCTGTATGGAAACATTAATGGACCATTTGTGAACATTTCAGTGAATTTTCTTCCAATGCGTTTTGAATAGTTCTGTGCATACTGTAAGTCTTGGTCCCACGCATTGCAGGCTTTCCCTTCATTGGCTTTTGTGTTGTTCCAAAGTAGGTTGTGCATAGTCGATATGATGTGGTGTTGTGGATTTGAACTGATGCATCATTTTTCAAAGGGGGTTAGTGGGGTAGACAAATTATAAGTGCGTTGGGTGGAATGAATAAAATGTCGGAGTTGTAGGTAATCCCAAACTGTTAAATGAGTGTTAGCCGATTTGTGAATTAAAGTCTTCATAAGAGGGGAGTTTACCATTTTGAAGTGAGTGATCTGCAGTCCGATTTCAGGTTGTCTACTAGAGCGAGGATGATTAGTCGTTCCAGGGGGGAAATCTGGGTTCATTAAGATGGAGTAAGTGATCCAGGGATTAATGAGATTTAAAACATTTTGCATGCCTCTTTTAGGTCAGCTATATGAAGAGGACAGCGAATCCAAGGAGTGTTGCATATTGGGATTTGGTAAAGGGAGTTTTCCAAAATAAACCAATCTTTTAGCCGGAGGTTGATGTGCCAATCTATGATGCGTTGAAGGTGGCATGCCCTGTAGTAGAATGGGATGTCTGGAAGACCTATCCCTCCTTTGGTTTTGTTTTTGGTAAATTGGTCAAGGCTAATTCTTGGGCAATTATGATTCCATAGGAATGTCCTGCATGCTGATCTAATATCTGATCTGATCTAATAAGAGTTGAAAAAGCTGATTGGAAGATGGATGGGTAGGGTTTGGAGTAGGTATGGAATTTGCGGGAGAATGTTCATTTTAGGAATTGCCGCTCGGCCGAACAATGAGAAGTGGAAAATTCATTCCAGTTCTTAAGGTCGTTCATTATGTTCTTTAGAATAGGAATATCATTTTGAAGTATAAATTGTAGAGCTGAGTTGGGAGTTGAACTCCTAGGTAGGTTATGGTCTCTGTTTGCCATGTGAATGGGAAGTTTTTTTTACAATTTAAAAGTTGGGATTCTGGAAGTGTTATATTTAAGGCATGCAATTTAGTGTAGTTGAAATTGAAATAGGCGAAGGTCATTTAAAAGATTGAGTAGAGATATGTGAGGTTCTGTGAGAAACAAAAAGATGTCATCGGCAAAGGCAGCAAGTTTGTATTGTTTATCTCCCAATGAAACTCCTCGGATGTCCATATTTTTGCGAATACGTCGCAGGAATGTTTCAAAAGTAGGAATGAACAGTAATGGGGATAGGTGACACCCTTGACGGGAACCATTTTTTATGGAAAAGGCATTTGACAGGAGGCCATTAACACATACTTTAGCAGTCGGGTGAATGTATAATGACAATATTAGTCGGATTAACAGATTACCTAGTTTGAGTGCATTGAGTACAGCTTTAAGATAAGCCCAGGCCAACCTGTCAAACGCCTTTTTGGCATCTAAAGAAAGGAAGAAGCCAGATTGTTTAGTATTAGTGAGCAAGTAATGAATGTTCAGTGCTTAAGGTTACTATCCCTTGATTCTCTACCTTGGACAAAACCTACTTGATCTTTTGAGATTCAGCTAGTGATTAGAGGAAGGATGCAATTTGCCAAAATGTTTGCGATTTTCAAATCTGTATTTAAAAGTAAAATAGGGCCATAATTAGCTGTGAGTGTAGAGTCTTTTCCAGGTTTGGGAATAACTGAGATGTGAGCATCTAAAAGGTTGGCCATTAGGGTGTCTGGATTAGAGAGCTGATTAAATGCATGTAAAAAGGGGTCTATTCATAACTCTGTGAAGGTTTTGTAATAGGCTAAGGAGAAGCCGTCAGGGCCTGGGCTTTTACCTAGTTTCATTTATTTGACTGGCATTTTAAATTCATCCGCTGTTAGAGGACCGTCAATATTTCAAGCTTTTTGTTGAGAAATTGATTTAGGCTGCATTCACACCTGAGCGTAGCTTTCAGGCAGAAAATCGCGCGTTTTTGCGGCGTTTTTTACCGCGATTTTCGCGGCGTTTTTTTACCGCGTTTTGCCGCGAATTTTTTGCAGAGCAAAAGGTCACTAATGTAAAATGAATAAAAACGCCCGATTCGCGCGACAAAAAAGGGTCCGGAACTTGTTTGAGCTTCAGGCGTTCGGCTTCAGGCGTTTTGGAGTGGAGATGTGAACCATCTCCATAGAGAATAATGTATTTTTTCCCCTCGAGCGTTTTGTAGCTTCAGGCTTACGGCGGATTAGGGCGACAAAACGCTCAGGTGTGAATGCAGCCTTAGGGCTGTATTTTGTGAGAAAGTCCTCAATAATGGATTTCATTGATCGATTAGCTTTGGGTGGTTTTTGTTCGGGGCTAAGGTTGTAGAGCTCAGAATAGTAGTGCGCAAAGCGATTTGCAATGTCGTCGCTTGCGGAGAGTTTTTGCCCAGGTGTGTGAAGGGTATGGATTGTAGTGCTTGCTTTTTTGGATAATAGTGCTCTGGCTAAAAGTTTTCCACTTTTGTTGCTGTATTCATAAAAGAGTTTTTGGGGACATTTCTTTCTAACTTTACGACCTAGCTCCTCTTTTAATTGGGTGCGTAATTGTTCAAGTTCAGTCAGAGATTGTTGTGCTCTAGTCCTTTTATGTGTTTTTTCAAGAGTTTGTATTTGTTTCAAGAGTTTGTTGATATTTTCTTGGTTGATTCTTTTTTTTTCTGTGGCTGACATTTTTAGCAGGATTCCTCTGACCATGCATTTGTACGCTTCCTATAGAGTTAGGGGGTTGGTGTCAGGTGTATTATTGAGTTCAAAGAAATCAGATATGTGCTTACTAATAGAGGCAGTATGAATAGGGTCAGCAAGTAGGGACGTAGTCTCCAGGTCTCAGTGAATTGGAGATGTTCGGGGAATGTTAAAGTGATGGTTATCGGGTGGTCGTCCGATAAGAACATTGGTTCAATACTAGCTTTTCAGAGAAATGGTAGATCTTTCTGAGAAAGGAATATTTAGTCAATTCAGGAGTATTGGTTGTGGGGGAAGGAGAAAAAGGTGTAATCCTTTACTTCAGGATGTAGAGTATGGCAAGAGTCGTGTAATAAACGTTCCTGCAGTTGGATCTTAATTTGACAGAGGGCTCTAAATGGTAGTGAAGATGTGCCTGAAGATGTGTCCTCTAAAGGGTTAAGGGCTACATTAAAGTCACCTCCAAGGATAAGGATACCCGTTTGAAAGGAGGCTAGGGTTGTTGTTAAATTACGGAAGAAACTGATCTGGGCAGTATTGGGGCTGTATATGTTAGTTGTCGTTATTGTTCTTCCCCAGAGGACACCTTTTACAAATGCGTATCGACCCTCCTCATCCATCAATGTGTTTGAAATTTCTAAAGGGAGGTGTTTATAGAGAAGGATGGAACCACCTTTTGTTGTGGCTAGTTTATTGGGAAAGTCTTTATTTGTCATTTTTGAAATATTTTCAGCCTTCAGAGTTTTTTGTAGGAGTATTATGTCAGCATTCATTTTTCTCATGTATAGAAAAAGTTGAGATCTTTTTTCTTAAAGGTTAAGGCCTTTTGCGTTAAGGGAGACTATTTTCTCTCAAAACTCTTTATTCCAAATTTTTCATTACATAATAATTTACATTATACATTTTTATATACTTTTACATTTCTTTATATAATACAAATCATAATTACATTTGCTCCTTCCTTTCATTCCTTCCTCTCTCACCCTCTATGGTCACTTAATACTATATTTTCAAATATTCCTCTATCCGTTGATAGCCATATTCTATTCCATTTTGCCCATATTTTTTCATACCTTCGCCCATTTCCCCCTTTGTTCATACATTATTTTTTCATAGGGTAGGACCTGGTTTACTGCTCTCACCCACTGGGTTACTGTCGGGGGATATGGCTGAATCCATTTTTCTATTATTTGTTTTCTTGCCAGGAACAATACCTCCCTTAAGAAGGTATTATTATCTCTATTATCTCTCTCTTCCCTCAATATCCCCAACAAACATAATTCCATCGTAGCTATAAAAGGTTTATTCAGGACTCTTCCTATTTTCCTAGCTACTTGTTGCCAGTATTTTCCTATTTTACCACAGTACCACATTACATGAAGGAAGTCTGCTCCCCCCTGCCCGCATCTAGTACATCTTGGTTCAGTCATCCTCCCCATTTTATACAATCTATTTGGAGCCAAGTATGTCTGATGTATTATATTCATCTGTATTATCCTGTTATTCATTGCAGGGGATACCTTCCAGTGAGAATTACAGGCTTCATCCCATTCATGATCGCTCATGTCTGGGATAGCCTCCTGCCATTTATCCCTTATTTTCAGTGGTTCGCCTTCTATTTTCTTCTGTAACAGGTGTGTGTAAATCTTTGCTATCAATCCCTTAGGTCCCTGTGATCTCAGGATCCCTATAAGGGGATATTTGGATATTTTTATTTCTTCTCTTCTAAACTGTGTCTGTAGCACCTGCCTCAGCTGAAGGTATCTGTAAAACTGTTTACTCAGTAAATTATATTGTTTGCACAGGTTTTCATAGGTTAGTATTACATTTTTGTCATATAGCTGACCAAAAGTTGTTATCTTATTCTGCTTCCAAAATTTACTGTCCTCAAAGGCTTCCAGTTGTTCAAATTTTGGGTTGTTCCAAAGCACAGTTTCTGTTGGGATTCCAACAAATCCCATCAGTTTCTTAGCCTCTCTCCATACTGTCCTTGCCAGTTTCAAGAGGGGAATTTTTACTCCCACTCTCCTCAGGTCTTTTAATTCTAGTCCCGTCATTAAGTCATCTATTTGCATTTTGCTAAGGAGATATTCCTCTATCCTTGTTATTTTTTCCTGTCCTACCCATGATCTTAGATGTTTCAGTTGTCCTGCCAAATAGTATAAATATAAATCCGGGAGGGCCAGTCCAGCTTCTGTCTTTGGTCTTTGTAATTTATTAAATTTTAATTTACATCTTCCATATGCCCAAATGAACCGAGTCATCTGCGAGTTTAATTTTTTAAATATCTGTTTTGGTATTTTTACTGGGGAATGTGCAAATACATATAAACACTTGGGTAGTATAATAGATTTTATCAGGTGAATTCTGCCTGCCATTGATATTGGTAGCTTTATCCATATTTCCAGTTTTCTCTTTACATATTCTACTAGTGGGAGTATATTAGCTTCCATCTCATCTTCATGTTTCAACGTTATGTTTACTCCTAAATATTTAAAGACTTCCACTATTTTTAATGGGGTCTGAGCTCTCCTTTCATTACCTGTTCCCAGAGGCATTAATGCGGATTTTTGCCAATTTATTTTTAACCCTGAGAACCTCCCGTATGTTTCTATTATTCTCATTGCTTCTGTCAGAGATGCTTGCGCATCTCCCATATACAATATAATATCATCCGCATATAAGCCTATGTGTTCGGTTTTTTCTCCTACTTTAATCCCTTTGTATTTGTCTGATTGTCTGAATCTATTTGCCAATGCCTCAATTGCCAGAGCAAATAATTGCGGTGACATTGGGCAGCCCTGTCTTGTTCCTCTATATAGTTTTATTGTAGGGGATAATATACCGTTTATTAGTAAATTGGAGCATGGTTGTTTATAGATTATTAGACTATTTTGACATCATCAGGAGGCATTGTGGATAATTGTACTTAGCTCAATGTGGTGAGAAGGAAACAAACAAAAACAACCAAAAAAAAAAGAGGGGGGGGGGGGGTTAGTGCCAAAAGAAAGAATTAAATGTAATCGTACATAGGTAAGGGTCAGCACAATTAAATTAACTGTGCTGTGTTAGGAGGTGGTAGTGCTAAAGAAGAGGCCAATAAGAAATATGTGTGGGATATGTATATACTTATCACAGAACAATGATACTCAGTGCATATGTGCACTTTTGAGTATGCATATGGTAGAGGGAGAGTGTACGGTTAAAATGTTTATTACATTGGCGGAATAAGAGTGCTTCCAGTGTGCATTATAATGTATAAGGAAGAGGTATAGGTGATTATGTGAGTTGTTAAATAGTTTAGATCGACCTCATAGTGGTTGGAGAAGTGTGGGGCAACATGAGTGATAGAAGGGAGTTGAGCTCAAACTGTGATAAAAAATAAATAAACATTTTATGGTGAAGAATTAACTTGAATTAGTGATTTGTTGTACTCAGGGAAGAAAATGCTTGTTTTTCAGAAACCCATGTTAGCATAAACTGATGGGATCTAAACAGATACTAAAGTTAGGTAACTACTGCTGGGGGGGGGGGGGGGGGTGAAAGACAAAGGCAACTCGAGGTTTGGTACGTGTAGCATTAGTGAGAATCAGATTATACCCAATCACAACAATATAGATGGTAATCGGTTGTAAATTTTATATAGGATGCGTATTTCAGAGAGACCTTTGTAACATAATACACAACTAAAGAAAGCGTGTTTTAAAAACGTGGCTGATGTAGACAATGCTTACAATACTAATAAGACATGTAACACCATGAGTTGCTAAGTAACAAAATACGAGGGTTAGTAACCTCTTAATATTTCCTTCTTTCATGACCTTAATTAACTTTGCCCTCTTCAACCTTTTTATAATGGTATGTATGTATAAGTGGAAAGCCCTGGAAAATAAGTGTGAGACTTGGCAACTAACTATAACAGACAATATCAAGGTTAGAACTGGGAAAATATATCTGACAGAAATCGTTAAGACCAGGTGAGCCAATGAAGTGTTAACCCAGTTGAGTATGTTTTTGGTAGAATTTGATAGGTCATAATTAGAGATTTGGCTAGAGAGGCAGACAGGATCAGAAATGAGAAACATATAGAGGAATCACATTATATGTATAAATAAGTGATGTTTGGGGAAGGGTAGACTCAGTCAATTTTAAGCGCTCAGCCCTGGGTTACATGAGGTGCTGGAGTTGGGAGTTAGGCAGTATATAGAAAACCAAGGATGTGACTGAGTTAATTCTTCATCAACATTTTAATCTTAAGGAATGTGGCCAATATAGTAAGAGTGAACCGTGCAGGGATATTTGCCCAGATATTATGGTAAGGCGACAGTGAAATACCAGAAAAATAAAAAAGGGGGTCATTGTGCATATAATCCTTGTGTGAGGGGTTACCAAACGGTGATATAAGTAACTAACTAAACAGTGTTGATTACTGCTTTCTTGATGCGGTGGTGTAAGGTTTGTGGGAAGGATTACCTGCTTCAAGTTGGGAGGTGAGTTCACATGCTGCAAAGCTGAGCTGGGTACAGTTTTTCAATAAGGTAAACGGATTAACCAAACTAGCGGACATTTCCTAGTTGTGTATAACTAAACTGTGTCATTTATCGCTATCTTGTTCAGGTACTTTAGAGTTCGTGAGAGGGATTACCTGCTCCATGTTGACAGGGGTGAACGCATATCTCAAAGCTGAACTGGATATGGATTCCGAATAAAGAAAACTGTTTAACCAAACTGGAGGAACTTTTTCAGTTACATGAAGAATAGGTGAGCTTGTGTGGGCAAACCAATCATGGAGCTAGTCCCTTCTGGCTTTTTTGTGTGCTGGAGCCGAGATGCTGCCTCCTCCTGGAAATTATCGGTTTGCAGGTGGTGGAGAGGTGTGGGGAGAGGCTTGGCATCTTCTGTAAGATGAAGGACCTCTGAGGTGTTGGACTTCCATTGGTTGTGCTGTACGCAGTGCAGAAGAGCGTGTATTATAGTGCCAGTTAGGGATCTCAATCCAGGGGATGCCGAGGCTCTCGTAGAAGGGGTGCATATCTTCAGGGAATCTTAGATGAGCTATGTGGCCAGGGGATCCTGCTGAGAGACAAAAAGGAAATTTCCATCTGTATGGTATGTTTTGCGCTCTCTGAGCGCTTCCAGGAGGGGACGTAGATCTTTGTGCTTTTGTAGGGTAATCTGAGATAAGTCTTGATAAAGCTTGATCTCAGTGCCATGATAAAGAATTCTTTCTCTGTTCCTGGCTCCTCTTAAGATTTCTCCTTTGATTTTGAAATTAACAATGTATCCTATCACATCTCTTGGAGGATCTGTGTACCTGCCTCTGGGACGCAATGCGCAATGGAGCCGCTCCATTTCAATCTGTATATCTAAGGGTCTGCCCAGGAGGTCGTTGAAAATGGTGAGGGTTGCTTGGGTGAGATGGGCAGGTTCCACTGACTCGGGTAGGCCTCTTATTCTGATATTGTGCCTCTGCCTCTGTTCTCCAGGTCTTCTAAATACCTGTGCAGATCCCTTAGTTGAAAGGTGTGGGTATTAAGGGTCTGTTGAGCCTCGTGGATGTCAGTGTCATGGCGGTCGGTCATTTTATCGACTTCTTCTAACCAGGTATCAGGATGTGATATTGCTGCTGAAAGGGTGTCTTCAATGTCCGCAGCGACTGCTCTTAGGGCCTCAAGACAGAGAGATTTAGCTGCGGGTATGGAAGTTTCCATTGTCACTGTACTCTGTGTCCTAGAAAGGCTCCCACTTGTCACTCTGGGTGTGCCTGAGGTCTCTGCAGAGGATGATGCATCCCACTGTTGAGATCTGAAAATCTCTGGGGATTTTTCTGTTGAATTGTATTCCTGTGTCCCTGGGCGAGCGGGAGCGAGTTGCATAGGAATCGCGGTCTGGTTTCCCCATGTTAGATGCGTTTATCTCCCTCAAAAGCTTTGGTATGGGCTGCTGAGTATCAGAGCAAGGAGATTATGCTGCCATCTTCTTCAGGGTCCAGGCCACGCCCCAGTAGCAAGTTTTTAAAAGGAAAAGTGCCTTTTCCACTTTCAACATTATTAAATTCACTGTTCCCTGCAAAAGTTTTTCTTTTTGCGCATTTAGTACACGTGGAAGTGTCAAGACCTTCTTTCAATTTTTTTTTTTCTTTTTGCCAATCCCTTTAACTATTATCCTAAAAAAAGTGGAAAAAGTTGATTTGACTGGCTCCCATTGAGTTTGGTTTCCGCATCCGCTCATCCCTGCGCCTTACTTTTTTCATATATATTTTGTGGGGAAGATAGCACAGACTTCTTTGTAAGTGTAATATGGACCAGCAGTCTTGCTTTGTGTCAGGTCACCTGAGACCAGGTGACAGGTGCACTCAGTAGGAATTGGAAGTGCACCGCTAGGTAGTGGACCTTAGGACTGACTGCTGCGGATTGTACCCAGGGAGATTCAGGACACAGGTCTACTGGATCACTAACACAGATCCCAGTGGGAACTAGAGCATAGATTCCCCAGGGCGCGGAGTCTAAGAGCCAGCAGGTGTTCGCCAGAGCCTCTAGTGGTGAGCATGGACTTTGCTGCAGTCTGGCTCCAGGTCGCGACCCCCAGGGTCTCACAGCTCACGCTCACAGTAGACTACAGGAGAAGGAAGCAGCAGGCTGGAACGACAAGGATAGTAAGGGGATAAGGCAGAGGTCAGGGTAAACAGGAACAACAGAGTACACGCCAAAGGTTCAGGGTCACAGGCAGACAGGGATGGTCGGGGACATGCCAAAGGGTCAAGATCACAAGCAGACAGGAATAGTTGAGAACACGCCAAGGTCGGTAACAGAGACAAACATAGAGCACACGACAAGCAGGAACCAGGAAGCCGAACACACCACGGATACACAATGGTTGATCAGCACCACTGGCTTGCAGTGCACAGGTTAATATAGGGTTCCCTGATAGGGCCTGGGGTGGAGCCATGCTTAGAGGAGAGGTTATAAAACCCACCAGGTGAGAGTGGCTGGCCTCTTAGTTGGAACACATGAGGAGAGGTAAGCAAACAGGGAAAGATTACTGCATAACCATGACAGTACCCCCCCCTCTTATGAGGCCTCCCCCTCCCTCACCTGGGTCCAGGCTTAAAGGGAAACTCCAGATGGAACCTCCTCAACAGATGAGGAGCAAGGACCTCAGATGCAGTGATCCAAGACCTCTCCTCAGGACCAAACCCTTTCCAATGTACGAGGTATTGAAGAATGCCTTTACGGAGTCGGGAATCCAAAACTTGACTAACCTCATATTTTAGATTATCCTCGGAGACCGGAACCGAAGTAGGGAGAGGACGAGAGGACTTGTAGAGGACTAAAGGCTTTTTAGGAATGGTTAAGGGCATAGTAGCAGTAGGGTGAGGCCAGGTTACAGAAGGTCCTGAACAAGAAGCAGAAAGCTCACTGGGCATGGGCTGGACTGGCATAACTAGTGCAGAGGCCGACTGAATAGTATTGTCAGGTGTAGTGACCATCTCAATCGCATCAGTCCGACTATTGCAGGACACATCCCAGAGATCACTATATACAGCGGGATGAGCAGAAGCTACTGGGATGATGGCAACAGGAGGTTTCTCTTTTGGGGTAACCTTGAGTAGGCAGGAAGAGGAACAGGAGGAACCCCAAGCCAGGATCTGTCCAGCAGTCCAGTCAACGTGTGGGGAATGGAGCCGTAACCAAGGAAGACCTAATATGATAGGAGATGAAGCCTTAGGTAAGACAAGGAAGGATATCCACTCCTGGTGGAGTGTCCCTACTGACATCTTAACAGGAAGGGTCTGGAAGCAGATAGGGCCCCCTGGGAGAACAGTGCCATCAATCGCCAAGACCACCAATGGCGTTGTAAGGGGCAAAAGGGTAAGTCTCATGGAGGATGCAGTTTCCCAATCCATGAAATTGGCAGCGGCTCCGGAATCCAGATGTGCTGAGACCGAACGAGAGGAAGTGCCGACATGAAGCAACACAGAAAGGAGAAGACAAGAAGGTGAAGGTGATATTTCAGGGTCTAATACTCCACCTTCCAGATGTATTATCCCTGAGCGTTTTTCCGGACGAAGAGAACAAGTGTCACGGAAATGACCTTTGGCCCCACAATAGAGGCATAGGCCCAGAGTTCTGCGCCTAGCACATTCTTCGGGAGATAACTTGGTCCAGCCCAACTGCATAGGTTCCTCAGCAGGCAGGGGTTGCTCATCGGATCGAAGAGAAGGGACTGGGAGCTCAGGCTGACTAAAGAACGGGGAGTGCTGGAGTCTTTTTTCCAGGGCCCTCTCCCGAAAGCGAATATCGATCTGGTTACACACGGTGAAGACACTGTCCAGATCAACAGGAAGGGATCTTAATGCTAATTCATCCTTCACTCTATCAGAGAGGCCATGCAAAAAGGTTGCAACTAGGGCCTCATTATTCCAGCTCAATTCAGCTGTGAGGATACGGAACTGAAGAGCATACTGGCCCACAGAAGCGGACTCTTGACAAAGTAATATATTTATATTTCGCCCGAAAGTAAAATAATATATTTCGCCCGATCGGACAGGAAGTTTTGGGGCTGAAGTTCAAAATGAATTGTGCACTGGCTAAGGAACCCCCTGCAAGCCTTGGAGTCCCCAGAGAAACGGGCCGGAGCTGGTATTTGTAATGAATGTGTGGCTACGACTGATGCGATAGGTGCAGCAGCAGATAGCGTTTGAGGTTGTTGAACCGGGGGTCCTAATGAGGCCTGAACCTGTTCAAAACGGGATGCCAAATCCTGAAGGAATCGCATCACCTGGGTCTGATGCGATTCTTGGGTCTCAAGTCTGCGAACTAAGCCCTGCAATGGATCATCTGCGGGTAGCGGCACATCAGCTGGGTCCATGGCTGATCAGGCTGAGCACACGACAAGCAGGAACCAGGAAGCCGAACACACCACGGATACACAATGGTTGATCAGCACCACTGGCTTGCAGTGCACAGGTTAATATAGGGTTCCCTGATAGGGCCTGGGGTGGAGCCATGCTTAGAGGAGAGGTTATAAAACCCACCAGGTGAGAGTGGCTGGCCTCTTAGTTGGAACACATGAGGAGAGGTAAGCAAACAGGGAAAGATTACTGCATAACCATGACACTTTGTAAGTGAGGATAAGGAGGAGAGCTCATAAGCCACATCAGAGAGAGAAGAAGAGAATGCCAGGAGAGCAAGAGAAAAGGTAAGTATAGTTGCTCTTTATATGTCCTACTTGGATGGAATTTTGTCCACCCATGCTCCTTAAGGCTGGGTTCACACCTATGTGAATTGGATGTGGGTTTCCCCGCATCCAATTTGCATGACAGGAGACTATGACTGGCTAACTATGGAGCCGGTTCACATATCTCCGTTGTGGCTGCGGAGCAACTTGCACAGGAATGCTGTGCAACTTTAGCTCCATTTCATGGCCAAATTCAGGAAATAATTCCACCCTGATTCGTCCCTGAAATGGAGAACAGGGATTCAAAGGGTGTCTTCAATGTCTGCAGCGACTGCTCTTAGGTCCTCAAAACATAGGGATTTAGCTGCGGGTATGGGAGTTTCCGTTGTCACCGTACTTGCCGCTCTGGGTGTGTCTGAGGCCTCTGCAGAGGATGCGCACCGTGGTTGAGATATGAAAATCTCTGGGATGTTTCTGTTGAGTTGCGTTCTTGTGTGCCTGGGCGAGCGGGAGCGAGTTGCGGAGGAATCGTGGTCTGGTTTCCCCATGTTGGATGAGTTTATCTCCCTCAAAAGCTCTGGTAAGGGCCGCTGAGTATCAAAGCAAGGAGATTATGCTGCCATCTTGTTCAGAGTCCAAGCCACGCCCCAGCTGCAGGTTTTTAAAAGGAAACGGAGAACAGGGGCGCACTGGACCCCTGCTGTGAGCCACATCGGTATTAGGTGTGAACCCAGCCTCAAACTGAATTCCAGGCAGATCTAAAAAAAAAATTGAATGCATTTATGTATGTATGTAATGTATGTAATATTTTGCTTTATATCAGCCTCCAATAAACTCTGTATAGTAGAACCTGGACTGAAGGATAGGGGTAACAAAGCAAAAAAAAATAAAAAATTAAATGTTGTTTGGCTGGGAGCAGCAATTTTAGTAATGCTTACAGTTATTGTAAAGTCAAATTTGTTTTCTTTTAAAATAACAAACATGTTATACTTACCTGATCTGTACAATGGTTTGAGGAGCAGCCCCAATCCCCCTCTTCTCAGGTCCCCCACTGGTGCTCCTGGTTTGTCCTGTTCTTGGTGTGCCACCATAGGAAGCCGCTTCCTATTGTGTCACACCTGCAGGCTTGATCCCAAGCTGTGCTGCAGATGCTATAGAAACAGACAGTGTGGCTCAGTACCGCCCAATCACAGAATGTGATTGACAGCAGCAGGAGTCAATGGCCACTGCTATCAATATGCACTGTGAAGAGGTTGAGAGGGGAAAGAGACACTACTCTAAGGGCCCAGCGCTGGATCAAGAATGGACTCAGGTAAGCATTAGAGGGAGCTGGGGAGAGCGGCACATGGATGGTTTGCTACCTTAATGCATAGAATGCATTAAGGTAAAAAAACTACTACTTTTACAGCCACTTTAACCACTTAAGAACCAGAAGATTTTTCCCCTTAATGATCAGGCTATTTTTGTGATACGGCACTAAGTCGCTTTAACAGACAATTGCACGGTCCTGCGACTCTGTACCCAAACAAAATTCATGTCCTTTTTTCCCACAAATAGAGCTTTTTTCTGTGGTATTTGATCACCTCTGCGGTTTTTATTTTTTGCGCTATAAACAAAAAAAGAGCGACAATTTTGAAGAAAAAAAAACAATATTTTTTTACTTTTTGCTATAATAAATATCCATCCAAAAAATTTAAAAGATCTAATTTCTTCATCAGTTTGGGCCAATATGTATTCTTCTACATATTTTTGGTTAAAAAAAAAATATATAAATAAGCGTATATTGATTGGTTTGCACAAAAGTTATAGCATCTACAAAATATGGGATAGATTTATGGCATTTTTATTATTATAATTTTTTTTACTAGTACTGGCGGTGATCAGTGATTTTTAGCAGAACTGCGACATTGTGGTGGACAGATTGGACACCTAACTGACATTTTTGACACTTTTTTGGGAACCAGTGACATTTTTACAGTAATCAGTGCTAAAAATATGCACTGTTATTGAACTAATGACACTGGCAGGGAAGAGGTTAACATCAGGGGCGATCGGGGGGTTAAATGTGTTCCCTGTTTGTGTGTTCTAACTGTATGGGGACTGTGTGACTGGGGAAACACACAGATCCATCTTCCTGCTTAGCAGAAAGACAGGATCTGTCACAGGCAAATCCTAGTTCTGACACTGTGGGGAACAATCGCGGGTGCCGGCGGAGATTGAGTACGCCCCACCTGCTGATTGGCTCCCCCACTGGCCAGTGCATTGACCCTGCCTGTGAAGTGGCAAAACTGTGTAATGTATACAATCCACTACAGCAACACTAACATTTACAAAGGAAAACGTGACTTGAAAGTGGTTCTAAAGTCTGAAGGTTTTTTACCTTCATGCATTCTATGCAGTACTGGGACAAGGTTAATCTAGAGCCCAGGGTGAACATGCCAAACTGCACCCCCCCCCAAATGTATGAGCATTATGTGTCAGCAAAGATCCCTCCACAAAAAAACTGAGAACTAATCTGCATGCTGACCCCTTAAGCATAAATTCCCTATTCTCCCAGTACAAATCTGCCCCCCTGCTGAAATACCCCCTCCCAGTACAAATCTTTGCCTCCTCCCATCCCACAAATCCCTAAGCTCAAATGCTCTACCCACCCCAAAATCCCCCCCCCCCCCCAGCAAAAATTCTCTACTCCTAGAAATTCCCCTCCTAGTACCAATTTCCCCACTCCAAATCCCCCCTCCCAGCACAAATCCCTCTTCAATCCCCCCTCCTACCACAAATCTTCTTCCCCCTATCTCCCCTCTCAACACAAATCCCCCTAAACAACTCTTTGCACCCCCCCTCAAATTTCACCTCTTAGAACAATACTTACCCCCTGCCACACCCTAAATTTCCATACTTACTTACCCCACTTATCCCCCCCATTCTCCTTGCGGTGCCCCTCACCTCACATGATACCACAGTACCCAGGGCAGCCACTCTTCTGCCCATCCCTTGTCCTGGCCCCCCCAATCCATACCTGTGCTTCCTCCAATCCATCGATGTTCTTGATAGTCTTGTTTGTCCCGGGGGGGGGGGGGGGGTAGGGCAAGCCAAGCTGTGTCTCTATGTGTCTTATGGACACATAGCAGTGGCTCGGGAGCAAGCATGCAGCGGTGCCCCCAGGGAAAGCGGCTTTCTCTGGGGGCACTGCTTGAGGGGGAAGAGCCGGGAGTGCCGGCAGAGGACTCTAAAAGAGGAGAATCTGAGTTGCTCTGTGCAAAACTACTGCACACAGCAGGTAAGTATAATATGTTTGTTATTTAAAAAAAAAAACAAGCTTTAATGCCACTGTATATTATAAAATGATGGCTCACAGATGCTTCATTCTGTTTGTAAACAAATGGCCAGAGATTGCATTCATCTATGCCATACCTTTGTCCTGGATAAGGGTCTGTTGTAGATGTTAATAGGGGGACACCTGCCCACTGGACATATTGGTCAATGTTATTCCCCAAATATGGGCACTGGCCATATTTGGCCAGGGATGTCACTGATATCCCCACCCCTTCCCTTATAAAGCTATAAAGCTAGGAACTGCAATACGAGGACGACATCAACATAGTTGGGCACTGTTGATGAGGGTAAAGGCTAAATTAACCCAAGAAAAAATTTGTGGGCAGCAAGACATGCCAAAATTTAGTTGCTGAACAATTAATATCTTAACATAAACTTAACATATAACATAAGTGGAGTCAACGTAAAAAGCACAAGGAACATGGCTTACCATTATCGCTCTGTGTCCTTTAGTCTGCTGGCTCCCTGTTTCCTTGAAATTTTCTCCATCAACGCCCCCCACTCCCACCAATGTAATCTTCTGTTGGAGCGATAGTTAAAGTGGTTGTAAACCCTAAAAAAAAAAAAAAACCTGCAAGACAAAGGCATAACGAGCTAGTATGCATAGCATGCTAGCTCATTATTAATTACTTACCTGAGATCGAAGCCCTCACAGTGGTCCTCGTTCACCACTCCGGCGGCCGACATCGCTCCTGGGGGTTACTTCCGAGTATCGCAGCTCCGGCGCTGTGATTGGCCGGAACCGCAATGACGTCACTCCCGCGTATGCATGCGAGAGCCGCCAGTAACAGCACAGCTTTAGCCCCCTTTCACACTGGGGCATTTTGCAGGCGCTATAGCGTTAAAAATAGCGCCTGCAAACCACCCTAAAACAGCTGCTCCATTCACTCCAGTGTGAAAAGCCCGAGGGCTTTCACACTGGATCGGTGCGCTGGCAGGGTGTCAGAAAAAGTCCTGCCGGCAGCTTCTTTGGAGTGGTGAAGGAGTGGTGATCTCACCGCTCCTCCACCGCTGCTCTCCATTGAAATCAATGGGGCAGCCCTGCGATACCACCGGCAAAACGCTGCTCTGGCAGCATTTTGTGGGCGGATTTAACCCCTCTTCAGCCGCTAGCGGGGAGTTAAAACCGCCCAGCTAACGGCCAAATAGCGCTGCTAAAACGATAGTAAAGCGGCACTAAAAATGCGCCCTTGGCGGGTCGGTGTGAAAGGGGTCTAAGTGCACATGTGCCAATGACGTCAGCACATGTAAATACTAGGGATGAGCCGAACACCCGCCGGTTTGGCTCGCACCAGAACCTGCGAACAGACCGAAAATTTGTGCAAACTTTAGAACCCCATTAAAGTCTATGGGACGTGAACGTTCAAAATCAAAAGAACTAATTTTAAAGACTAATTTGAAAGTCATTGTCCTAAAAAGGGTTTGGGGACTTGGCTCCTGCCCCAGGGGACATGTATCAATGCAAAAAAAAGTTTTAAAAACTGCTGTTTTTTCAGTAGCACTGATTTTAATGTGAAAAAAAAAAAAAAAAAGTGAAATATTCCTTTAAATATCATGCCTGGGGGGGTGTCTATAGTATGCCTGTGAAGTGGCACATGTTTCCCGTGTTTAGAACAGTCCCTGCACAAAGTTACATTTCTAACGGAAAAAAAGTCATTTAAAACTGCTTGCGGTTTTAATGTAATGTCTGGTTTCGGCAATATGGATGAAAATCATTGAGAAAAATGGCATGGGTAGCCCCCCCCCCCCTGCCCATTACCAGCCCCTTTGGATCTTGTACGGACATTAAAGGGAAACCCTGTACCCAAATTAAAAAAAGGCGTGGGGCCCCCAGGCCCTATATACTCAGAACAGCAGTATGCAGGCGGTGCAAACAAGACAGTGACTGTGTAGGTTTGTTGTTAAGTAGAATCTGTTTGTACTTTTTTAAAGTGTAGCTACCAGTCCAAAAATCTATTTTTAACCTTTTTGGAAAACATAGGGAAGGGTTGTCACCCCTGTAACATTTTTTTCCGTCTGTGCACCTCTTCAGAAGATTTCACCTCACTTTCTGTCCCAATGACAAATGTTTTTAGAAAATGTGGGTTTTTTAGTAAAACAAGGATTGGGATAAAGTATCAGTGGAGAGAGGAAATACTTTTTTCCCATATCAACTCTTACAGGAGAGAAATTCCCTTCCTAGAGGTAGATTTCATCTCACTTTCTGTTGTCTCCTTCCGTTTGCAAGTAGGAGATGTTTGTAAGTTGGATGTTTGAAAGTGCTCTGCAGAAATTTGGGCCCAAGGTGTTGGTGTTGCCACAACACTGTTAGCCTTCAAAGTGACTCTTGGTGGGCGCTAGAATGTCCTGCTGTGAACTATTATATCAAGAATTGTAATTACATGACATTGTTGAACAGTGGTAGAAAAATTGGGCTTTTGGTGGTGGTGGTGGTGCTGGTGCCATAACACTGTAAGTCCTCACAGTTACTCTTGGTGGGCGCTGGAACAGGCCCTGTTATGAAATATTATATCAAGAATTGTAATTACATGCACCTGTTGAACAGGGGCAGAAAAATTGGGCCTTAGGCACTGGTGCCACAACACTGCAACACCTCACAGAAACTCTAGTTGGAGAGCAGGAATGAGCCCTAATGCAAAGTATTGCATCAAAAATTTTAATTACACGCCCCTGTTAAACAGGGGCTTAAAAATTGGGCCTTAGACACTGGTGCTGGTGCCACGACACTGCAACCCCTCACAGATACTGTAGTTGGAGCGCAGGAATGAGCCCTGCTGCAAAGTATTGCATAAAAAATTGTAATTACACGCCCCTGTTAACAGGGGCTGAAAAATTGGGCGGCGCCTAAGAACCAAAAATGTTCTTCCAAGCTATCAGCAGGATCATTGAGGAGGAGGAAGAGGATAGTCAGTCAGCGTGACAGTATAGTCACTCAGCATCAGCATAGGCAGTCTTGAAGGGATCTGACATTTCCAAAAAAATTATTCGGTTACATCAGCTTCAGGTGCTTGGTAGCTGGTGGTGATCCAAGACTGATTCATCTTTATGAAGGTCAGTCGATCAACCAAGACAGTGGACAGGCACACCCTATGATCGGTTACAAAGCCTCCAGCAGCACTGAATGTGCGTTCCGAAAGAACGCTGGATGCAGGACAGGCCAGTAGCTCAATTGCATAAAGTGCAATCTCTAGCCAGTGATCCATCCTCAAGACCCAGTAACCCAGAGGATTTTCGGTGGGAAAGGTGTCCAAGTCTGACCTTGCCCCTAGATATTCCTGGACCATGTAAATCAGACGCTGGCGATGGTTGCTGGAACCGATCATACCTTGGGGCTGCAGACTAAAAAATTGTCTGAACGCTTCGGTCAGATGGCCACCTTCTCCACCGCTCCTTCTTTGACTGACCAAAGCCTCAGCAACACATTGTCCAGGACCAGGAATTTGGAACCTCCCAGTCTCTGGGAACGGGTTGCACAGACCTTTTTGCAAGGCCTCCTGGAGATGTCTCATCCTCTGCTCCCTCTGTGATGGCAAGATAAGGTCCGCAACCTTACCCTTGTACAGTGGATCAAGGAGAGTTGCCAGCCAGTAATGATCCCTCTCCTTGATCCGCTGAATACGAGGATCCTTCCGCAGACTTTGCAGGATCAGGGAGTCCCCTGGATCACTAAGGACGACATGATCCGCAGCCACCTCCTCCCAGCCACGTACAAGTCCACGGGTTTCTTGGGACTGTAAATGATCCCTAAAAGACTGCTGCTGATGCTGAGTGCCAGGCTCCACCTCCATGCTGACACAATCCTCCTCCTCCTCCTCCTCTCCCTGTGTGATCGGCGGGCCAGCAGGAACACTGTCTGGATAAAGGAGGCCTTGAGAGAAAAGGAAGTCCTCCTCTTCTTGCCTCTGTTCTGCCTCAAGTGCCCTGACCATTATCCCACACAGCGTGTGCTCCAACAGGTGGACAAGAGGTACAGTGTAACTGATGCATGCACTGTCACTGCTCACCGTCCTCGTGGCCTCCTCAAATGGTGACAAGACAGTGCATGCATGCCTGATCATGGCCCACTGGCGTTGGGAAAAAACTGAGCTCCCCTGACCCTGTCCTGGTGCCATAGTCACATAGGTACTCATTGATGGCCCTCTGCTGCATGTGCAGCCGCTGCAGCGTGGCCAACGTTGAGTTCCACCTGGTGGGCATGTCACAGATTAGGCGGTTCTTGGGCAGGTTCAATTCCTTTTGGAGCTCAGCCAGCCGAGCACTGGCATTATATGACCGGTGGAAATGCACACAGACTTTCCTGGCCTGCCTCAGGACATCCAGTAAGCCCGGGTACCTGCCCAAGAACCGCTGCACCACCAAGTTAAGGACATGAGCCACACAGGGCACATGGGTTAGTTGTCCCTGTTGGAGGGCAGAGAGGAGGTTGGTGCCATTGTCGCAAACCACCATTCCTGGCTAAAGCTGGCGTGGCATCAACCACTTCTCAGCCAGCTCCTTCAGAGCTGCGAGAACCTCTGCCCCATTGTGGCTCCTGTCCCCCAAGCACACCAGGACAAGAACGGTATGGCATCTTTTTGCCTGCGTACTTGCGTAGCCCCTTGAACGCCTAGAGAGCACCGCTGGTTCCCGAGGACAAAGCACAGGAAGAGACCATGGAGGAAGAAGAAGAGTCAGGATAACAAAACCACTTCCCAGACGTTATTCTGCATACGGCGGGCGGGAAGTGGTTAAAGGAGCAGTGAAACTATAAAAATGAAAAACTCCTTTAATTAAAGTGCCTGGGGGGTTCCCCTTAGTCTACCTATGAAGTTGCGCATCTGTAGCATGTATAGAACTTGCTGCAGCAAAAATAATATTTCTTAAGAAAAAAAAAATTGTCAAATCACATTTAAATTGACTTACGGTTGTAATTGTCTGCCTGGCACCCGGCTATTTAAAATAAAAAAAAAACAAGAAAAAAATAGCGTGGGGTCCCCGCCCTGTCCATACCAGGCTCCAAACAGTTCGCCCAACACTAGTAAGCATGTTACTTGGCCAATAAATCTCTCTAACTACTGTTTCTGTGGCATCATGGCAGCATACACTTGGCTAAATTCAGTCTTTCTTAACTGTACAAGACCAGTAACCATTTGGCCAAACACCAAGTAACACTAGTTATGAGCCAAACTTCCCTGGGTTCAGTTCAAGTGGGCTCAGCAAACTTAAAAAAAGAGTTCAGATGCCAAACCTGAACCCCATTGAAACCAGGTGAGGGGCACTGCCCAAGGGAACATGTACCAATGCAAAAAATATTTTCAAAAATCCTTTCGAGCAGTGATTTTTATATGCCTAAAGTAAAACACTAGAAATGTTTAATTCCTTTAAATAACATGCCTAAGGTGCCCTAATCCTGGCTAAGAAGAAGCACATCACGATGATGTACAGAACATGCTGTAGCAACACTAACATTTACAAAGGAGAAATGTTTTAATTTGCGAAAGACTTTGACAGTTTCTTAAAAAAAGAACAGCACACAGACTCCTCCAAGGGTCTGCTGTGTATTTTGGGGGACCTTTGGAGAGGTTTGTGTGCTGTTTTTCTTTTGTTTTGTTTTTTCAAGAAGCTGGAAATGAATGTAATATGCCAGAAAATGACACTGTATCATTCTTTTCTTTGTAAATGTCATTTTTGCTGTAGCACATGTTAACCCCCCCCCCCCCTTTCAGAATACATAACAGACCCTTTGAGCCTTGTGTGGTTTTTAAGGGGGACTCCACAAAAAATGAGGTCCCCTTACACTCCCTACCAGTCCCTAAATCCGATCATGCAGCCTGACTGGCCAGGAAATAGGGCAGCAAGCATGTGCCCCCCATCTGAACCATACCAGGCCACATACCCCCAACATGAGGGGGTTGCATTGCCAGAGGGACCCCCTGGCAAAGCACCCTGTGCTCATGTTAATGAGGACAAGGGCCCTTTCCCCATACCCCTTGTCCAGTGGTTGTTGGGGTCTACGGACAGAGGGTAATCATGATTTTGGAAGCCAAACATAATAATAGGGGGGCCCCAGATACTGGCCTGCCTACGTGACTACATATATTACCCCTATAAGTCCTTTACTAAAAAAATTAAAATCCCCCAAAAATGTCACTCATTGTAAATCCATTGCCAATTATGATGCCCGCCACCCTCAAAAAAAACTACAAAAGGGGAAGGGGTCAGTGGTGGACATATTTGGGCAGTTATGTCAGTGCTATCTCCATTCTTTTGCTTAAAATGAGCAGGGATTTCCCAATATGTCAGTGGTTCCTAGGGACTCTGCAGGTGTGAGCACCTGTGGCTTTCTTAAGAACATGTGACAGCAAGAAGCTGTCATATATAGAAGTAGTACAAATCCAGCTTCTACATATAATGCGTGGCTGCTACTGAACAAGGGGCCCAACGGGCTAAAGTTCAGGTGTTTATTGGCTCATCCCTTCTTGCCACCAGGTGCGGTATCCAGCTGGGCTCAGCCTTGTTCTGTACTTTAATGTGCCAGAAGGTGAAGAACCCTCCTAATCGAATGGTCCTAAAGCCCCCACAATCTGTTGAAGTCAGTTGTGGAGATGTTTCATCTGCTGTTAGTTTTGAAGATGAATGGCGACAAAAGGGATAGAGTCAAGAAATGTATTCTTTCACTATTTCAGCACTGAACACAGGTACTTGAAACACATACCCTGTCCCACAAAAGCTCTTCTTAATAAAGCCTTTAATAAATGACATAAATTTAGTATACACATTGTGGCTGTGTTTCTGGACTGTTCACTGGAAAAAAAAATTGCTACTAGGACAGAGTACCCAAACATTTAAAAATGTGGCAACCCTGGGAAAACAATTGTCTGCCTTCTGGCTTTGATGTCTCTGCCTAATGCCCCGTACACATGAGCGGATTTTCCGTCGGAAAAATCTTGGTAGGTTTTTCCGACGGAATTACGCTCAAGCTTGGCTTGCATACACACGGTCACACAAAAGTTTGCTGAACTTTTAACCGTCAAGAACGCGGCGAGCCAAGAAAATGAAGTTCAATGCTCGAATGCGTCAAATTGTTTGCGAGCATGCGTAGGAATTTTTCGTGTCGGAATTGCTACAGACGATTGGAATTTCTGAAAGGTTGAAAACCTGCTCTCAATCTTTTGCTGGCTGGAATTCGGCCAGCAAAAGTCCGATGGAGCATACACACGGTCGCATTTTCCGACCAAAAGCTCTCATCAGTCTTTTGCTGGCTGAATTTCCGATCGTGTGTACGCGGCATTAGAACCCTGAACTGTGATACTGTTAATTTTGTTCATTTAGGGCTCTTTCACACGGACGGACCGTATGTCCGTTTTTCATCCTTCCGTTTTTGGATGAAAAACGGACATACATGTATCCCTATGGGATAGCGGGTGTCAGCGGATGAGCATCCGCTGACACCCAATCTCATCCGTGCCCGCTATGCTCCGTTTCAGCAGACGGAGGAAAACCCTATTTTTTCATCCGTCTGCAGAGCGGATCGGATGACGACGGACTCTACGGTCCGTCGTCACCCGATCTCCCATAGGGGTGTGTGCAGAGACGGACCTGTCATCTTCCTGCTCAGCGGAGATCGCTCCGGCGATCCCCGCTGAGCAAGCGGCTATCCACGGGGTGGATCTGCACTAATCCACCCTGTGTGAAAGAGCCCTTACTCCTGCCGGGTGCCCAGAGAAGACCTCCCCCACCTCTAGTATCTTTCCCTTTCTTTACTTCCTCTCTCTTCTACACTAAATTCAATCATGTTTGGCTTTATCGTTTGATTGCACCTTTGTTACTCATTATTGGCTTTTGTGCCCATTTTTCAAATTTTGGGTTTTTAGCCCCCAAAATTATGGATCTATGTTTGGATACCAAGTCTCTTAAACTTTGTGTTGTTACTTGAAATTTCTACAATATCTAAACCTACTGTGGGTGCATTCCCCACAACATATTGTACTTGTATACTGTAATTGTATCTAATGTGATCCTATAAAACTGAATAAAAATATTGAACAAGAAAAAAATGCTACTAAATTATCCTTCTTCCAGGAGGCACACGTGGTGTCATCTGAATGCATTGTCTGATATTCCCTTTTTGCTTATGTAGCTAAAGCCAAAACCCCAAAAATGTATATATTGCAGCTTACCAGTCCTTTTGTTCCTTTTTCCCCACCCGGTAACCCTGCAAAAAACACACTTCATATCCTGGAGTGGATACACTCAGTTAATTTACAGTATGTATGGGAGAAAGTTACGGTTGAACCCCCCCCCCCCCTTAATATATGTCTTAATATATCCATCATCGCTACATGTGGGGGTGGAGGAGGTTGATAATTTACTAGGACACTGCATTTTTTCTGGCAAGATCAAATGGCCTTCACTTTATGAAAATGTTCCTTGCCTAGATAATGAAAATGAATGCACCCACTAATTCTAAAGACTGCTAAGCTGCAATATATTATATTTTAGTTCTTGGATTTAGCTATACTTTTAGGAAGCAGCCCAGCTTTCTTTGTTTAGCTTTATGTTCCACACATGGTCCAGTTTGCAGCTAGGACTCCTGCAACAGCACTGGATGGAGTGGTCAAATGCATACCTCCCAACATTTTGAGATGGGAATGAGGGACACCTACTAACAAACGTATGTAGGCATAGGACACATCCGCTGCCACACCCCCTTAAAGGAGTATTAACAAAAAAAAACGGTTAATTAAATCCACAAGGGCTTTTTTTTTTACCATTACTATTCCTATACACTGGCTTTTAAAATGTACAAATGCAGCAATTTAGAAATAAGATGAAAGGTTTAGCGCTGGGAAACACTTTTTGATAGATAAAAAGTGCATTTTATATACATCTATATAGATCAGACCAAAATGAGGGACAAATGAAGAGGAATGAGGGACAGAGGGACATTGCTCCAAATCAGGGACAGTCCCTCAAAATCAGGGACAGCTGGGAGCTATGGTTAAATTATCTTTGCTGGAATGAATGAAATGGAAACTACGTCATAATGTATTGCTTCGTGTTTTCTTAAATACTAACAGCAATGGCATTAAGCATAAATGTCAGTAAGCAGTCTCCGAAGAATGCCATTCATTTAAAACCCTCAAGGGACTCACTAGCAAAATGTGTTAAAAATAATCACAAGCTACATTGTAGGTGCAGGCAAAGTTAAATGAATTTCATCAGCATTCCGTTTAATCCTATAAGTATATACATATATATATATATATATATATATATATATATATATAGAACATTCCATATATCTATATTAAATCATAGTGGTATGATATACTTTACATTAGTGTGCAAAGAAAAAAGTGAAAAAAACTTGTGATTCAAAAAGGCAATACACACTGGATATAAGAAACATACATTATCATATGCAGCTTTAACCACTTCAGCCCTGGACCATTTTGCTGGCCAAAGACCAGAGCACTTTTTATGATTCGGCAAAACAAAACTGACGTCCTTTTTTTCCCACAAATAGAGATTTCTTTTTGTGGTATTTGATCACCTCTGCGGTTTTTATTTTTTGCGCTATAAACAAAAAAAAGAGCGACAATTTTGAAAAAAGAAATTTTTTTCCCTCAATTTAGGCCAATACGTATTCTTCTACATACATTTGGTAAAAAAAAAAATCGCAATAAGCGTTTATTAATTGGTTTGCGCAAAAGTTATAGCGTCTACAAAACA